>CM061134.1:65237480-65837480 GCA_030789695.1 Scilla litardierei
AGACGGTGTCACTATCTACATTGTGCGATAAAGCTCGATATACACAAGTCCAGGAAATGACCCAAATATCGATTCGATTCGAATTAAGCGGTGAATATATAGCTCAAGCATGCATGAGAATAGAGCGAGAATCGAAGCGTATCATGCATCGGGGACTCCACAGCTAGGGACAAGGAAATCACCACACTATAGGCTAGATAATCGCTAGAAGGTCCCTATGCCAAGTGTTTTCGAAAACGATGGGGGTTGAGATGATGTGGAGTAGAACACTTGGTGCAAATTCTCGCCTTCCCTTTATTCTCGGTGGATATGAAAAATATTCACACTTGAAATTTTTGGGTTTTGGGTATTTGTATTTTTTTTGGATTTTGGGCTATACAAAATTTTTCTTTTCTTTTCTTTTTGGGTTTTTCTTTTCTTTTCTCTTTTTTTTTGGATTTTTGGGTTTTTGGCTATACACATGTGTACTCTCCCAAGTGGGAGAACGGTACACGACGAAGGGATTTGCACCAAGTAAAATAAAAATGAAATCGGATTCTAAACACTTGGGCAAAGGAGATATTTCTTGCTAATCAGAGCATAGGCTAAATGGGTTATCCTAGTCCTTAATTGTGGAATCCCGACACATGCGAAATGAAGTACACGATATATATATATATATATATATATATATATATATATATATATATATATATATATATATATATATATATATATATATATATATATATAGCATGCAGAAGCAGACAGGGGAAATAAATACCGCATATTCAAATCGAAGCATGATAATCTAGGGGTCATTCCTGGACAGGTATATAAAGTAAAATCACAAAGTAGAAGCACACCAAACAACTAGGCACGACGCACGACTCACAAAAAGCTAAGTGGACCCACGATGCATGAAATGCAAGAGGACTCGGCTTCCTGAGGTTAGTGAATGTGATTATCGAAGCCGTGCAAGGTGTGCGTGTGATTTTCGTGGCAATTCATCATAGGGTTCATCTCTAGGAGAAAGAGATAAAAAGAAGAAAAGAAAAAGAAAAAGAAAAACACGGAGAAAAACGACTCAAATAACGAAGAAAAAGAGACAAATGACGCACGAAGTGCGACTCCCCCAAGCTGAAACTTGCATTGTCCTCAATGCAATAGTAGTGAATACGGGAGGGCAATGAAAATGTGGGGGAGTTACGCACCGACACAAAAAATGAAAAACACGAAAAATACACGAACGAAACTGGAAAATAAAGAAAAAGAAACATACAGAAAAAAAGATATAAAACGCAACGAAGGACTCAAAGACACAAACACACGACAACGACACACAAAAATATGCACACAAAAGTTGATTTCCACCAAGCTGAACATGACAATGCTAGCCAAATGATATGATCAATGTGATGCAAAAATATGCTAGGGGAAAATCGGAAAAGAAAGAAATCAGAATGCAGGAGAGACAGTGTGCTCGTTCTCCTCGGAAGAGGATGTGGGGTGTGGGCGGTAGAAGTGATAGAAGGGAACGACATGAAGGGTTATTAAGATGCAAAAGCAAATCCTAGATACGCTCCCCTCGCTAATGAGAGGAGACGAGATTATTCAAATCTAAACTAGAAAGCGGTAAATTTTTACACTACTGGATTAGGATACACCTGAGCATAGGCGGATCCAAGATCTGAAGTGGGGCAGGTAGCTGCTCTAACTGCTCCTTCTGTGGCTCCGCTAGAAGTGCTGTGCCACGTGTGCCAATGGACCCAAGCAATGCACCTCCAAGCATCCCTCGTAGGTGTCCACCTGTGACCTGCAAAGGACGAGGTGCATTAGTCCATGGCAAGAAATTATTTCCCAAAACAAATGTATCCCAGAGATAATCGTCAACATGAGATGGAAAAATAATAAAAGGGTGACGAATTCTCCCTGAGAATGGGTCGCTATCCTCTGTACTAGCGACGACCAAATCCTCGCTCTCCATGAGAAGTGGCTCTCCAGGTGGTGACACACCGCAGCATACCTCAAAGGAAGTAGATCCCGTGTCCTGCGAGAGATATGGTATGTCAAATATATACGAGTCTAAAGAAATAGGAAGTGAAAAGCGAGACTCAAAAGTGGAGTGAGAGTGAGTATGAAAATCTCCCTGAATAAGGGCAATATGCTCAAGTAGATGCTCAGCCGCAGAAGAAGTGGAGAGTGACGGTAAACGTAGATGTGACTCGGGCTCCATGGAGTGGACCATCATATCCAAGCCCTCATGCACATCCTCCTCGACGATATGCTCATGCTCCACCATCTGCCTGATGTCCTGAATGACATCCTTATGGTTGAACACAGACCAAGGAAGAAGCAGCAACAGAGATGACAGTGGAGGTGGATGTAGAGCGGACCCCTCGTAGGTGGTCGTGGTGTCCTCGTCCTCACGCACATCCTCCTCGCCGGTATGCATAAGCTCTGTGGTCTCCTCGGTGCTCTCATAGGACTCATATGGGGTATCCAGATAAAGATGAAAATTCTCTCCCACAGATCCTAGAGAAATCTCCCCATCCTCACTATCATCATCAAAAAATGCTTCGTCATCCAAGTGGTAGTGTGGGAAAATTGGGGCATCGGCATGAGATGTGTCTATGGTGGCCGATGGCATGGTGGTCTCAACCATGAAGGTGGGTATATCCTCTCCTTCATCCCCTCTCCTCGGTGTCGGCTCGGTGATTGGTACCATCAAGTTTTGTAATATTTGGCCTTGGTTAAACATGGCACTTTCAAGGAGAGACACGAGGCTTGATTCTTCTTGTGTTTGTGGAGGGGTATAAGGTTGAGGAAATGGATGGGAGGTGTTTGGGCTAAGGTTGTGGGAAAATGATTGGCCTTGGAGCGGGGGGAGGCTCTCAAGCGTAAATGGGCAATCATAATACACGTGCCCCGCCATCCCACAAGTCTCACAAACCACAACTGGATAAGGATCGTATCCTCACATCTGAGCATCGAAATTTGATCTCCACATGGTAATATCAAAGATACCTGGACAACAAAAATAAGAAAACTAGAGAGGAGCGTCAATAGTACAAGAGAATAACAAAAAGATAATATAATGGTGGGGGAAAAATTTCTTGGTTATTGAATGTTTTTAAAAAAAAAGAAAAAGAAATTTTTTTTTTGTGTTTTTATGCGTAGTCTAACGAACCCAAGCTAAGCTAATATCAAACCGAACGCCTCCCCGGCAACGGCGCCAAAAACTTGACCGGCGCCCCGTTTACGGTATGGGCGCGGTGTCGTTTTACCGCAAGTGCACGGTTAGTGTAGGGTGCGGGTTTATCGAACACAGGGAGGTGGATGGCTTGAGTGGCTACTAGCCTTGCCTAGGTTGTGTGCTAGCTACGCGGATGATATGGGGGAAGTGTAGAAATCAAAGAAAGAAATGAAAAAGACACGAAATGAATCCCCGCTAACACGGGCTAGAGCACTCATGACACTTGGCATTTGACTTGATCCAGGGTGAGACATTGCCCCAAAAGGTGGTACCTAGCGTCCATGGCCCGATATTCCGGTCGGTGCCAAGCACGCTAGGCCTACCCGGTTCTGGACGGTGGGCATTCCCATGTCCATTAACACCTTCCGCAACCGGGAACATTAAGGCCACAATGATATCTCCCAACACTTCGTCCAAGCCGCTCCCGCGCGCGAGGACTCGATGTCAACGCTCGGGGCGTGATCTATGGCTAGGGAGTCAACCGCCAAGTTTATTCCCCCTTGGCCCGACGGTCAGAGGCGGTCTTTCTCCCGCCAATGACAATGAAACACCCCCGCGTAACCCTAATGGCCAAATAGGTCAAATGTGATTTCTAGCAATACATCGAAGCGGATCTTGACAGGACAAGCACCGGACCCCAATCCCCAACACATCTAGTTTGTTGTCATACGAATTGGACCCAGATTGCTAGAAATCCCCATTGACGCATTTCATCGAACACATGCCATGCAACCAAGTCAAATGAAACAACCAAGCATCAATCCTACCCTAACCCGTATTAGGGTTCATCAATACTACTCCATGGTGAATAACATATAAACAAACAACACAAAAGACATATAAACTTTCACCATCAAGCAAAATAAACACAATACAAACAATGGAGAAAAAGAGAGGAAAATACTTATCTTGAGTTGAATCATCAATCCAATACAAGACTTATTGAACAATACAACCCTAAGCTAAACTAACCTAAACTCCCAGCAAAGGGGCTGAAAAATCCCTAAAAACTAGATGAGAATACCCCCAAGTCGTGCCCTTACATGCTCTTATAACCCCCCTCAAAAACCCAGCGGTTCGGGTCCAGAAAACCCAATAAAACTGTCAAAACAGGCCCGCCCGATCGGGTGAAAACTCACCCGATCGGGTGGAATAAACAGAGAGCTCAGATTCGCAGAAACAGATCTCACCCAGTCGGTTGACAAGTCAACCGATAGGTTGAAGTGAAATTTCAGATAGCAGCCAGTTTCAGCACATAGCTGCGCACAGAAAATTCCAGAAAATTCTAGAAAAATCGGATTTGGGCATGCGACCAATCATTGGAAAGCAAACGACTATGCCGACGCTAGAAAAATAAGAGATCACCCAAAATCCTTCTGGAATGATAGCATATCTTCAATGAATGAGCAGCGGTGCGTGAAAGGAGACGAGAAGGCCACCCGATCGGTTGAAATGTCAACCGATCGGGTGAGCGGCTTGTTGCTTCGGCCGTCGCCTTCGGGAGCATCAACCGGGCGCAGAGGAGAGTGGGTGGTGTGATTGGGTCGTCCTTCAGAGGAATCAGCTACAGATGAACCGATCGGGTGAAGGTCACCCGATCGGTTGGAATTCAGCTCCATTTTCCCGAGAACTCTGTTGGGATGAACCGGTCGGCGAACCGGTCGGTTGACTTTGCTCCTCGCTCCAACTTCAGTCCGGGTCGTGCACACGTGTATCACCCGATCGGTTGGCTGTGTCCAACCGATCGGGTGGGGGCTGAAAAGTGGCAATCTTGGTCGTTTGACCCCCTGGATCACGCGTGACTCCTCCCGTTGCTCCGGGGACTCATAATATTGTCGTTTTATGTCCCAAATGCTAGAAATTCCTGCAAAATACCAAAAACACGGAAAAGTGAAAGAAAACAAGAAAACATGAGAAAACGAATACAAGACGACGGTAAATAACGGAAAAACACGGAAGAAAACGTGCGCAAATATATGAAATATAAACACACGTCAGGGCCCGTCTTAGAGGTTCCTCTGTTGCTGACTTTGGAGGTTCAATCACTTTCTAGTTTGAGTGCGTATCACCATTTTGCTTTCTGTTTTAGGTTGGGTGCGTAGCACCATTAGTTTCCTTTTCTACGTTGTAGCCATGCTGGGCTCCTTCTTAGACTTTTTGTACTCCCTGGATATTATCTCTTTTATTAATGAATGCAACCTCCTTTCTATACTCTCTGTTGTTCCGAATTTTATAAATGCAAGAACCTAAAAATTTAGAAATGGTACCCCTATAGACGCTTATTGGGTCCGAGCTTCACAGCTCCGGCCCAAGCGGGCCTTAGTCACGTTTCGCTTCCGTCGCTTTGGGAAGCGGGGCGTGACAATTAGAGGAGAAAAGAGAGCAGAGGAGAGAGAGAGAGAGAGAGAGAGAGAGAGACAGCCCCAGCAATTCCCCAGTAGTTTCCCAAAAAATGCTCGGTCCGAGCAGCTCAGCTGCTCGACCGAGCCATTTCAGTTTGAGAAGAGAGCTGATACGGGCTAGCTCGGACCGAGCAGTTCAGCTGCTCAGTCGAGCAGCCTCAATTTTCCCAAGCCAAAGCAAGCCACGACATAGCCCGAGCAGCCGACCGAGTCGACGCCTACTCGGACCGAGTAGAGCTTACTCTGTCCGGGTAGGCTGAGCAACGTCTTCGAAGATTTCTGTAGTGCACGATCGAGCAGCTCATCTGCTCGGGCCGAGCCGCCGAACGAGCAGCTCATTACTCGACCGAGTCACCTACTCGGTCGGCAACCCAAAGGCTATTTTTGGAGTGTTTTTCTGAGGCCGCGATGCGCGCAATTTTGGGCTTCGAAGCTGGGAGCTGTGCGGGGATTGAGGAGCGAACTTTCATTAGGAATTTTTGGGGGAGATTTTGACAGAGAGCTTAGGCGATTTTTATAGGGATTCGTAGATTAATTTTTGTAAGAAGATTTTGAATTAAATACTGCGAGATTGTTACGCTTATTTTGGATTGTTCTTGCGTTTTGGAATTTGAAATTATTTCTGGATCTGCTATTCCTATTGAATTCTCGCTGTAAGTCTTTTAGCCTTAATTTTTTGATTGCTATAATGTTTTCTTCTCTGAGAATGATGTTTTTGTCAGTTAACGATACCATGAGTGAGTAGATTATTCTAGGGCTGATGAGTTAGCCTTTGGATCCAACGGGAAAAACATAGATCTGGATCCATACATTGAATTGGGGACCTAGGGTAGTATTTCGGTAGATCCTACCGAATCCGTAGATAACCCGTATTGAGATCATGCCCACGGTCTGTGGAATTGATGTGCTTAAGAGGTATATAGGGATTCAAATAGGGAAATCGATGGATCCAACCAAGGCTCGTGACCATGCCCGGCTCGTGCCTTGAGGGGATCCATCGACGAACTATACTGCTACGTTGACGGCTACCGCCATTGCGTCAACGAGAGCCCCTGAAATACCCCGCAATTCTAACCCATGAGAGTGGTACAAATTAGGGGATTAATTCCCTAGCCCTAATGCAATGCAAGGATCCTATTACGTTGACCCTCAACGATTTTAATGGTGATCCTTAAAGCCCTAGTCCCTTTTATTAGTATTACAACAACAACATCACCCAAACCAAATCCTTCACCCTGATAGCTATCCCACTTCAAGATTTAGAGGTAGACTGAGAACCAATTGACACTATCACCGTCCCTGTGGGATTCGACATCTTATATACTATAACTCGACACCATCCGCTTGCGGATTGAGCCCGGAATTATAGCCTAGGGGCCATACCACGCCTGGCGATCGTGACACCGCCAGGTGGAACCTAGGTGTAGGTTACGGATGCCACCAACATGCAGAGTAAATAGTATGCAATCACAGAGTATGCGCAAATTTACCCTGGTTCGATCATCCCCACGACATACGTCCAACTGCGAAAGAAAATATTAGATTAATATGTTATCAAGGTACAACTAGCATGAGTCAAGAGCCCTAACTCAACTCTCACAACACTATCAACCTAATTAGATGCTCTCACACTTGACGAGCCCCAACTCGTCAATTCCCCCAAAAATATAATAATGGTAAAGTTTCTCCTACAGAAATCGCTAAACTAATATCACAAATATAGAATAATCAGAGTTTAGAATAGCTCAGTTTGTGGTCGTGTAGTCGTCTCTATCAATCAGCACAGGTCAGATCTGAATCTGACAAGAAGTAGTCATCATGTCTCTCGTCTTCTCAGCAACTCAATGACGCAGCTCCCCTTTGTAGATCTCTGAAGTTGTGGCTCCTCTGAAGTTGTGGCTCCCCTTTGCTTTGATGGCACACAAGATGAAGGTTGGCAAGGTATGCACTTGCAATGTCGCGGTCTGCAGCTCTATGGGCTAGCCATGGACTCGTCGGCGATGCTATTGGTGCGGCAAGCAACAAGGTTGACAATAGCAGCTTGCGGTAATCAACATGGTCAAAAATTTCTACTTTGGGAGTATTAAATCATTGGCCAAGATCAATATCCTCCAGTCAAAAAATGTGGCTGCCTTGCGATTGCTTGAGTATGTGGCAAGAGGATGCTAGCATGAAGGCTTGAAGATGGGAGAGGCTTGCTCTATGCATGCGACAATGAAGGAAGGGGTCAAATATTTCGGCTCTTAAATTTGCTTGAGGATTCTTGGTCAAATGTTGCGGCATGGGGTTTTCTTTTGGCCAATAGAGATTGAGATGTTGGGTTCTTTTGCTTTAAGGTTTCGGCTATTGGATGCTTAAGGATTTGCAGCAAGGAGATGATGTAACTATGTGACTTTGTGTACGCCGCAATATGATAGGCAATATGATAATTTTGGCCGACTCGAATTCTCTTGTGTATGCCACAATAGTCCTACCCCGTTGAAGATGATAGTTTATATAGGGGTTGCTAGGGTATGGTGTGGCTAGGGAGGAAACCTAGCTAGGATAGAATTCGTCAATGGAGAGGATCCCTAAGATTTAGGTATTTGAATGCTATTAGGGATTTGAATAGGATTTGGTAGCACTAAATTGATATGGCTCAATCAATTGGGATGTGTAATGGGATTTGAAAAGATCTCATCAAATCCCAAAGAGATGTGAATTAATCACCATTGGATTGGAATTGATTTGTCATTCCAATTTGATTTCTCCTTAGCTCTCCATATTTGACCAAGTCCAATTGCGCATGAAATCCAATTTGCTCCATCAAATTGACCAAGTCATTATTTGAGTATTTGCGTCCTCGCCACTCCTGCAAACACTTAACGCACACATCAAATTGATCACACACATTTGTTATCATCAAACAAGATCATTGTATCCAACACACGTTATATCCAACAATCTCCCCCTTTTGATGACGACAACCAAATATAAGATTTGAGCAATTGCGATACAAAATAATACCATCGTGATATATGTGTGTGAAGTGTGATGGATGATTTATGCAAACAATTGTGACAATGATGAACAAGCATACAAGCATGCAAATAATACAACAATGATGTGATACATGTATGCATGGCATGCTCCCCCTGTTTTCATGCTCCCCCTAGAACCAATATTTCATGTATTCATTATTAAGATATACCACAAATCTTTCCCAAATATTTCTCCTCCTTTTGTTATCATCAAAAGTGTATAATGAAGTCCAATTACATACCACATGCAAAAATGGAGCATTATAAATTACAACCAATAATTGCAAGTAGACATTCATATAATAGGCAATCCAAATTCAATGAAAATCATAACAAGACTTCTACACCATTGTGTAAGTATGATGATTAAATAGTTGAAGCACAAAGGGAGAAACTTTCATGAAATCCAACCAAATTCAATCCACATTTTCCAATTAACATGAAATCATCTAGGATTGATTTTCCCCATCTCATTAAAAATGAGTTCAAGATATCATACCCCAAAAACATAGCATATAAGGAATCTTAGATGTGGGGGTGGCATTGCTTGACGAGTATAACACCAATGCTAAAGATTACCCGTAAAGCATATGTTGGATACTCATGGGTAGTGTACTTGCCAATGGTTGTATCTATTTTACATACGGATCTATATTCATGTATTTTTTATCATCAATTCTTTTGTGCTCAATTTTTATCCATGGCAAGACACATCATATCCTTTAGATTTTCAGTTATTTTTCATCCTACATTCACTTTCCAATATTTCATTAAAAGGTTCTCCAAAAGTACAGCAACATTTCATGCACGTGGAAGTAAAAGTGTAGGTGTAGAAATCAAATTATTCTAATCATTGAACATGTCATGGCTATTTAGAAAATCAAACATGCGCATGTAGCCATAACTATAATACATCAATTTCTACATGGGTATGATTATCATTAATTAATATCACTTGAATGATTCAAGAGAAAGATATACAGTAAGCACATTTTTTCGCTTTTTATCTTTTTCATTTTTTATTTTTGTTTTATATATGAACTAAAACAAACTAAGAATCAATCAAACTAGTACACAAAATGAAAATACAAAGTCAAGCACACACAAAATGCTATGAAGGTATGCATTAAGTGCAAATTAGAAAAATATACCTTCGTGTCGTCGTTTGGCTAAGGAACTAAATGATGAAATGTTCAATTCATAGTCCTGCACCATCTCCATCTTACCTACACGGTAGATGTTATGTGTCTCCTTGAAATCCAATAAGATCCATTCATGTTACTCATCAAAGACTTATGAACCCATATTTGCTTGAATTTAATATTGGTGTTCCTATATTTGCAATGATATGAAGTATGACCAATACTATCACAAGTAAAGCACGTTGCATAAACATTTTTAGCCATGCTTGGCACATTGTGAAATTTCGTATACTTAGGATTTTCAACATTTTTAGAACCAAATCCAAATCCACGTCTATTCCATATAATTTATTTCCAAGAATTCCAAATTTTGTTTTCCTATGGAAAATCTCTTTAATGACAATTCTAGATTAATGACTTTGGATTCCAAGATAGCATTCTCATTCACAATCAAAGTGCATTTACCAATGAAAGCTCTCTTGTTTTCCTCTTCTTTCTTTTCAGATTCTCCCATTTTTAGGCTCATGATTTAGCATGTTAATCTTTTAAATAAGCAATTTATTTTCAGTTTCAAGTTTAATCAAATCTTGCTTATGCATGCAAATCTCATATAAAAGGACAAGAAAGACAATCATCTTTTTCAGTGAGCTAGATTTTTCTTTTTTTCAACATGGTGATGGTAGATTTGCTTGCAACAAGTTTTTCTTTAATATTATCAATTTCCTTAGACATGTCATAATTTTCTTGTTGCAATTCAAAACTATCATTCCTATAGTCATCTACAGAAGATTCTAGCTCATCTATTTTATCTTGCATTCCTTTACAAATATTCAAAAGTTCAGTTTAGAGCAAGATTGTACCTCATCGTGTCTTCCCATCAAGCAGAGGGAAGTGTGGGCTTCATTCTCCTCACCTTCACTATCCATTTCACACGTTCGTACCACAGCTTTTCCTTTCTTCTCCATGACATTAGATGTTTCTTATGGGTAGTTTCTCATGAAGTGTCCCTTTCTCCTGCATTTAAAACATTCATTTTTATTAATAGCTTTCTGTTCAGAGGAAGTTCTATTATAATTAAAATTATTAGAGCGATTGAATCTTTTCGTCATCTCAGCTCTTCCTTGGTCAGTCTGAATATATCTTCTGCAGTTTTTGACCAATAGTGCTTGTTCCTCATCAAGATCGTCATCGTCGTTAATGGTGTGGGAGCTTTGACTTCTTCCTCGGGTTTCTCTCTAGCTTTTATACTTTGCAGCTCAAGCTCGTGGGACATTAAGTTGCCTATTAAGTCCTTCACTCTCATTGTTAATAGATCTTTAGCTTCTAGAATAGCGGTGACTTTAGGCCGAAACGAGCTTGGCAGTGCTCTTAAGATCTTTCTCACCTGCTGAAGACTAGAGTATGGCTTACCGAGGGAGTCGGATGTATACGATGTCTATGAATCTCGCGAACATCTCCTTGATAGATTCAGATGGCAGCATGCAGAAACTCTCATATTCTGAACTCAGCAGCGCAAGTCTAGATTCCTTCACTTGCGACGTTCCATCGTGCGTCACCCCCAGAGTATGTCATATTTCATGCGCAGTTAAACAATGTGAGATACGATTAAACTCACATTTATCAAGTGAGCATACAAGTGCATTCATAGCTTTACCATTTAAAGAATAAAGTTTCTTATCAGCGGCATCCCACTTATCTTTAGGCTTAATGATTTCAGTGTCTTCAATTTTAATAGTGAGTGGCCTATAAACATTTTCAACAATATCCCACACCATAATCTACAGACACTAATTAAATTTTCATCCTAGCCATCCAATATGCAAAGTCTACTCCATTAAATTTAGGGGGACATGCTAAAAATTGACCGTCAGCAAATGCAGAAACAGATATATTCATGGTCATCTAAACTAGATCCTCTAAACTGGCTCTTATACCACTTGTTGGATAAGGATCTAAGCCTAAGGGTGGTGAATAGGCTAAAAAAATCTTGTGCAACCCACGAACAATCACACGCAGTTATAAGCACAGGCAGAGTAAATAGTATGCAATCACAGCGTACTCACAGATTTACCCTGGTTCGGTCGTCCCCACGACCAACGTCCAGCCCCGAAAGCAAATATTAGATTAATATGTTATCCAAGTACAACTAGCATGAGTCAAGAGCCCCAACTCCACTCTCACCTAGTTTGTACGCACTCCCACGTGCTCAACACTACCTACCTAATCAGATGCTCTCACCCTTGACGAGCCCAACTCGTCAAGTCCCCAAAAAACATAATAATGGTAATGTTTTCCCTACAGAGATCGCTACACTAATATCATAAATATTAAATAATCAGAGTTTAGAATAGCTCAGTTTGTGGTCGTGTAGTCATCTCTGTCAATCAGCATCGGTCAGATCTGAATCTGACAAGAAGTAGTCATCACGTCTCTCATCTCCTCAGCAACTTAATGATGCGGCTCTCCTTTGTAGATCTTTGAAGTTGCGGCTCCTCTGAAGTTGCGGCTCCCCTTTACTTTGATGGCATACAAGATGAAGGTCGGTAAGGTGTGCACTTGTAATGTTGCAGTCTGCAGCTCCTTGGGCTAGCCTTGGACTCAGTCGGCAATGTTATTGGTGCATCAAGCAATAAGGTCGACAATAGCAGCTTGCGGCAATCAACAGGGTCAACAATTTCGGCTTTGGGAGTATTAAATCATTGGCCAAGATCAATGCCCTCTACTCAAAAAATGCGGCTGCCCTCAGATTGCTTGAGTTTATGGCAAAAGGATGTTAGCATGAAGGCTTGAAGATGTGAGAGGCTTGCTCTATGTGTGCGGCAATGAAGGAAGGGGTCAAATATTTCGGCTCTTGAAATTTGCTCAAGAATTCTTGGTCAAATGTTGCGGCCTGTGGTTTTTCTTTTGGCCAATAGAGATTGAGATGTTGGGTTCTTTAGCTTTAAGGTTTCGGCTATTGGATGCTTAAGGATTTGCAGCAAGGAGATGGTGTAACTATGTAACTTTGTGCATGCCACAATATGATAGGCAATATGATAATTTTGGCCGACTCGAATTCTCTTGTGTATGCCCCAATAATCCTACCCCTTTGAAGATGATAGTTTATATAGGGGTTACAAGGGTATGGTGCGGCTAGGGAGGAATCCTAGCCAGGATAGAATTCGTCAATGGAGAGGATCCCTAAGATTTAGGTATTTGAATGCTATTAGGAATTTGAATAGGATTTGGTAGCACTAAATTGATATGGCTCAATCAATTGGGATGTGTAATGGGATTTGAAAAGATATCATCAAATCCCAAAGAGATGTGAATTAATCACCATTGGATTGGAATTGATTTGAATCATTCCAATTTGATTTCTCCTTAGCTCTCCATATTTGACCAAGTCCAATTGCGCATGAAATCCAATTTGCTCCATCAAATTGACCAAGTCATCATTTGAGTATTTGCGTCCTCGCCACTCCTACAAACACTTAACGCACACATCAAATCGATCACACACATTTGTTATCATCAAACAAGATCCTTGTGTCCAACACAACCTTCTTAACGTGGCTTCTATCTTAGGGTCAAGCGGCACTAGGTTACCTGAGCTAAAACTTCGCATGCGCATAAGAGAGACAATAACTAAGACAAACGTCAATAGCATGGTTGGTATCCAAAAATAAAAATGTTTGAGAAAAGAGAGGAAACACAGTCTATTAAACATTACGCCAATACAAAGTCAAGCCGTTTGCCTCCCCGGCAATAGGGCCAAAGGCTTGTTGTGTGCTTAATATATGTCTGCAAGTGCATATGTCGTATGTAGCGGGTGTCGAACACAGGGAGGTGAAGGTTCGAATCCAAGATTGATGTCATGTTTTGTGTAGCCGTGGGAATTATGTAATAGGGGTGAAGAGCGAATAACTAAGGGAGAAATTTGAATAGAGAAGGATCTAGGGGTATCATATCACCACCATTATCAGGATTGAGGTAAATGGATCTAGCTTCCCCACACAAGGATTATATTCACCTATTAAGGCGAAGCCTCAATCCTTGTCCCCTCAGCGTCTAACCGCGAGAGAGGGGACTCGGAGAATAGGTTGGATCCCTATCGTAGATCAGATGGTTAGTCGGTCACTATGATATAGATAGTTATAGTGAGTGTGCCTGATTGGTCGATGGCGTCGGGCACTAGATAGTCAACCCTTCGTTAGGGGTGTTAAATCAAAACCCCAATGGTTAGTTGGTGATTAGGATTGTATACCACCGTAACGGGATGGGTTGAATTCGGCTCATCATCCAATCCTACTCCTAGACTAAAATCTTAGTTGGGTCGATATTTTGGGCGATCCATCACGATCAATCCATATAATGGGGCTCTACATAACCCTAGCTTATGGAACTACTCACTAATCATGGTTCCAACTAATGAAATCAATGTAATAATAGCCAAGGTAAATCAAAATAGGAATAGAGCTAAAATTGGCAACCAACTCAATCCAACAATGCAATAGAGGATTAAGAGTAAACAATTATAACATAGAGTAGAAATCCTTACAATGGAGCTAAGATAATTACAGCAAGAAAACCCAGAAATTCTGCCCCCAAAAACGCATAAACCAACGTTCTGGATAAAAACAGCTTAATGAGTTCGTTACAAACATTTCCTTAAATAGAAAACCTTGTGTACGACCGTGAAGAAAATCAGTACAGCCGTGTTAAGGCTAAAAACCTAGGTCAGACTTGCACCACCATTGATCCGCATGGTCGTGCCGAAAAGCGGCACGGCTGTTGTAATGACCCGCTCCCCAGGATACCTGAGAAGTATGAATCCGTCCCAGGTGATCCCAGAGCAGCAAGAGTTTCGAAGAAAGAGAAAGAAAGAGAGAGTATAAGAAGAACAAGCAGGTCCTTGTGCACGTGCTGGTGATGTGTCCATATTTTCCATATTTTTGTAGCATCATTTCATCTCATTCCATGTTATATTCGCATCCAAATCCCTTATTTTCTTATGTATACGCGCTTCTAACTCCATATTCGAGTCTCGTATAGCTTTTTGTACTTGCAAGGATTTTGGAGCGCTTTGGAGATGATTTGGGATGCTGACACATCCAGCACATCCAGTACATCATAGGCAAGTCTCTGCAGGAGTTTGTCGAGGTTTAGAAGCAGGTAGGAGGAGAGGAAGAGGAGCAAGCGAGAGAAAGGAGCAAATTCCAAGGCCCAAGACATTTTCCCAGGCGACTCGGCCCAAGCAGCATTCTGCTGCTCGATCGAGCTGACACGCGAATTCAGCCAGGAGATGTGCACAAGCCACTCGATTGAGCAGAGAGGTGACTCGACCTGAGTCAATCCAACTTCGAGCTTCCTCCATCAGACATCCAACTCGATCGAGCAAGATCGACTCGACCCGAGCTGGCAGATCGAGGTTTTGGACGAAGAATCCAGACTTCCTGATGACTCGAATGAGCAGGACCTACTCGACCCGAGCAGACAGAACGACAATTTGAGGAGGAGCTCAGATCCACTGACGACTCGATCGAGCAGGCAGGCTACTCGACTGAGTAGCCCGCATCCATTCCAAACATCACAACAGCAGAATCCATTCCAAGGTGTCTGCTCGATCGAGCAGTCGCCTACCCGGTCGAGCAACCGACGCGGCCAGTGACAAGTGGGCCTCAAACTTCCAGATTTTGAGGTTTTCTTATGGGGTCCATCCCCTATGTATTTAAGATGTTTTTCCAGACGTTTTTCCATACATCAAGTTTTAGGTTAATCTTTAGTTTTAGTTTTATTTTTATCGAGAGTTTTAGATCTGGCTTGTGGAGATATTGTGCCGACAAAGTAAAGATGACATTTTTATTTCTTGTTAATGTGTGGAATCTCTGGATCTTAACTTTCTCATTGTTGTCTATTGCGCTATTTGCTTCCGGTCCATAAAAATCCAACTTTCTTACTTACTCTATTGTTACTATGAATTCCTATCTAAAAATCGCATCTTTCTTTGTTCTATTTGCTATGTCTGAGTAGTCTTTTCTAGGGCTAATGGGTTAGCCCTAGGATATTAGGAAAAAGATGTAAAGCCGGGATTTTTAGGTTGTGTTGGGAATAAAAGGGGAGTACTTTGGTTGATCCAGCCAAATCCCTAGGAGAACTTGTACTGAGATCATGCCCACGGTCTGTGGAATTGATTTTCTTAAGGATTATCCTAAGGATTTTATTAGGGAGTTAGTGGATCCAACCAAGTCTCGTGACCATGTCTGGCTTGTGCCTTGTGGGGATCCACCGACAAACTATATCACTAAATTTACGGCTACCGCCATTGCGTCAATGAGCGCCACCAAAGTACCTCGAAGCTCTAATCCACAAGAGTGGTACGAGCTGCGAGACCAATCCCATAAAACCAATACAACGTAGGAACCCTAGCCTAACATCGACCTCCGACGGTCCTAGCGGTGATCCCTGAGGCCCTAGTTTCCTTATATTGAACCAACAACATCAACCAACAATGTTCCAACCGACTGCTAATTCTTTCTGAGATTTAGAAATATTCTAAGGCCCAATACAATGTCACTGTCTCTGTGGGACTCGACAATCTTTTATACTATAATCTGACACCGTCCGCTTGAGAATAGAACCCAGAATTGACACATAGGAACCATACAGCGCCTGACGACCGTGACACCGTCGGGTGGCTTTTAGGTGAAGTTCTAGGCGCGTCAAATTTTTGGCACCGTTGCCAGGGACAGTTACGGTGTTACTCAGTTTATTTTTATTTTGAAGAATTTTCTAGCAACTCTTATCATTTCATATCTTTCCATCCTTTCTATTCTCTTTAATTATTACCTTGCTACTCACGGTATTTTCTGAGTTGTTTTGTGCATGATTACTCGCTTTGGAACTATTGATAAAGAACTCCTATTTGATCCCAAAATCAAGAAGACCACGAGAACTATCAAAGCTTTGACTAAGGGTTAGACACCCTCTGATCTGATGGCAGAAAATACCCCCACTTTGCCTCGCGCCGGGTCCATCCGGGACCACATGAAACCAAGCTACGGGAACAGTTCTTCCATTCTGAGGCGGCAACTGGCGGCAAGTAGATAAAGACTGGGCTTATAAATCTGATGCAGCAGGATCCCTTCCATGGAAATCCGCACGAGATTGGAACCATCACATCGACACTTTTCTGGCAAAGTGTGATACGTTTAAGACCAAGGATGTGAGCAAAGACGTAATAAAGCTAAGGCTCTTTCCATTCAATTTGAGGGATAAGGCTTCATATTGGTTGCAGGCCCACCCATCCAACCACTTCACTTCTTGGGAGCAACTGGTGCTTGCTTTCGTGGACAAAGTTTACTCACCGTCCAAAACGGTGAGGATCAGAGGAGCTATCTCCAACTTTAAGCAACTGCCGCAAGAGTCGCTCTACGAAGCCTGGGAAAGGTTCAAGGACCTTCAGCATCAGTGCCCACACCATGGGATCCCATCATGGGAGTCCAAAGCTTCTACAGCAGTCTACAGCCCGGTACGAAGATGATCATTGATACCGCCGCACAAGGTGCCCTTTTAGACAAATCAGCTGAGGAAGCAATTGACCTGCTTGAACATATGGCGGTGAACAACCAACAATGGAGCGAGGAGCGCACCATCATCACCAGGACTCCGGAGGTAAAACTCGTTAGCCACCTTGCTACTCATATTGAAACTCTTTGTAAACATGTGTCAAGGATCGAATAACGGTTGGTTGATATTCCAACAACTACCAGTGCTCCAGCTTATCATCCTCAAGAAGAATATACAAAGCAAAGCTACGTCCCCAATGAAGGACCATATGATGGAGCCGAATCATAACTGAGCAAATACAATGTGTACAAGGAGATGGACGCAATCAGTGGCAATATCCGGTGGCAAGGAATCACCACGGATTGTCCTATGGAAATCTAAATGGAGGGCTGCAACCTTCACAGTTTCAAAGTCCACCACACCCTCCTCCTCAACAATAAGGACCGTCGCCACATCAGCATCAGAATGGATTTAGGCCATCTAGGCCATATCGACCGATAGGCTACCAATTCAATCACCCACTTTAGCAAAACTATGCACCAGCGCCACCACGTCCTAACTTGGAGGCTACCTTGGAATCGTTTATAAGCGGATATATAAAGTTTAATCAAGACACAACCGCTCAATTCAAGAACATCAACACATCACTTGAAGAGCTAAGAGGTCAGTGACGTGCATTTATATTTTATATATTCACGCACGTCTTCTCCGTAATTTCCCGTCGTTTTTCGTTGTTTCGAATCCGTTCCTTTGTTTTTAGCTCCTTTTTACCTTCGTTGTGTTTATGTGCTTTTGCAGGATATTGCCAGTGCAGGAGACATACAAGGCCAACATCATGAGTACCCGGAGCAACAGGAGGTATTGCACGAGACCCTGAGAGCCAATCGTCAAGATAAACCATGTATCAGCTCTCAACCGATCAGGTAGACAGATCCACCCGATCGGTTCATGCGGCCGTATCAGTCCCAAGGAAGAGGCAAATCCAACCGATTGGTTCAGTGATCGGGTGGATGTGACACAGAACGATGTTTTAAGAGCCAAAGTTCACCCGATCGGTTGACTTGTCAGCCGATCGGGTCATGTCACGCCCCGCTTCCCAAAAGGTCGGAGGCAAAGCGTGACTAAGGCCCGCTTAGGCCGGGGCAGAGAGCCCAGACCCAATAAGCGTCTGTGGTATTCCAAAACGAAGGTAACAGGTCCCTGCAAGTTAGTACGAAACAATAAAAGTACTGAAAGAGATAGCATTTCATTTTATTCCAAAATAAACATCTAAAAAGTACTGAGAGTCTAAAACGCCCGAAGGGCTACAACTGCAGAAAAAAGAAACTACTGGTGCAACCACCCAACCTAGGCAAGAAGAACAACAGGTGCTACACACCCAAACTAAACTGAAACAGAACTCTGGATCAGTAACTGGAGGCCTCTAACGCTGGTCCTCCTCGGGGTCGTACTCCGGATCAACGTCCTTCGGCTCTCCGTCAGCTGGCAAGTCTACCTCGTCGACGTACTCTGGCTCAACACCTGACGTACAACACCAAAAGAAGGAACTGTACGTCAGGTCAGGTCTACAAAAAGGGTTAGACCAAACTACAAGTGTATCAACTTTTAAACAACGTTTTACTGGTTGATTAGCATGCTGGGGTTATAACTGAGTAACAAACAGAAGTAACGCAGCAGGAAAGTAAAGCGCAACAAGTAGTAGTTGTAGCGTATGCTACCAACTACGGGACTAACCTACATGTGTCAAGACAAGACGGGACGTGACGGGACAAGACAAGACAAGACAAGTGAGACATGAAAGGGTTCACGCCTTACGGTTCGAGGGGGATCAGACCCTCTTGCCGTGCGCACGCTCAACCCAACCCCAAACCCAGGAACTCAGGACAAGATTTACAGGGATCATTTCCGCTAGGGAAACATCCGAAACGCCCGAAGGCTTTTTGTGTAACAGGGATCACTTCCGCGGGGGAAAGCATCCGAAACGCCCGAAGGCTTTTTGTATCACGGGGATCACTTCCGCTAGGGAAGCATCCGAAACACCCGCAGGCTTTTGTATAACAGTCATGGGGATCACCCTCGCATGGAGAGCATCCGAAACGCCCGAAGGCTTTTTGTGTAACAGGACACGACACGACAAGTGTAGGGAGTTGTTATTATAGGGTGTCCACACGCACGCACACACATGATAACCCTACAATATCAAAAGTTGTTGTTGTTAGGCTCAGACTTCGTCGTCAAGTCTGAGCCGTCAGGAGTCGTCCCGGACGCTATCATTTCACGTCCGGTTCTATTTGTTCACAGTTATCAATTCTAATCAACTAGGGCCTAAGCACGGCCAAAAGTGCAAGTGGATACACTTGCCTGCGATGGCGAGTGTGTCGTCCTCTCGAAGCGTCTCGTCCAAGCGTCTCGTCCGCGGAAGTCCGTCTGAAATATCGCCACGGCGACGATGTCAGGTCTCAAATTCATCAAATCCTATTAGGGTTCGTTTCTAGGTTATCGGGACTATCCTATTCGTCAAAAGTCACTTTTTGATGTTTCAGCCTAATCGACGATCTATCCTATGTGCACAGTCAACAAAGTCCATTCGTCGATTTTTTCTAAGTTCGTACAACGTTTTACAGGTGCTGGAAAATAAATTTTAGTTCAAGTTGACGGTTTTTAGTTTAGGGTTCAGTCAGCTATTGTGGGGGGTTTCTACGAGTTTCGGGGGACCAACCTGAACCGGTGTTTGTCGTAGAATGGATGTCGTGTCTGATCGGAGGACTCCTCAGCTTCAGATCTGGTCCTCGCACGATTCCCCAAGAGTCGAAACTTGCGACGAAGGCCTACGACGTGTCGCAACGTCGTAGACGGCAAATCCGCGAAGTAGCACGTCCAAGTGGGGCCCACAGCAGTGCTAGGGGTCAATGGGGGACCCACAACACCTCGGGAGAACTTGGGGGGCCCACCACAGGAGTTGGTGTGGGAGTAACCAACTTGCAACGAACGACCGTCGGTCGTTCACTGCTGGTGCGGGGGTTCCTCTCGGTCAGACCGAGAGGAGCTCTCGGTCGTGCGAGTTGCAGCGCAGCGGGGTCGGTCACAGTGGCGGTGCGAGGGGAATCCTCGGTCAGGCCGAGCGGGCCTCTCGGTCGGACACGAGGGAAACGGGCGCTGCGGGGCGATGCGGAGCGGTCTCTCGGTCGGTGTGGGGAGCGGCTTCGGTCGGGCGCTTGGCGATGCGGAGTGGATGCGGAGTGGTGCGGAGCGGTGCGGCTGTGCGGGCTGTTCTCTCGGTCAGACCGAGAGATGGCCTCGGTCGGAACGGGGAGACAGCGGGGGGGCTTGCAGCGGAGCGCTGCGAGCGACAATGTGGGGAGCGGCTCCGGTCGTGCACGGGGATGTGCGGGGGTGAGCTCCGGTCGTGCACTGGGGCGATCGTCGCAACGTTGCGACGAACGTCGGGAAGGTGTTTTTGACGGCTAGGGTTTTTGTAATGCGGAATTAACCTATCCTAGGGCTAATATAAATAGGTTAGAGCTAGGGTTAGGGTTAGGGTTCAAGAAAAACGTAATTAAATAATTAAAATAATTAATTTAAAATAAATTTACTCTTCTCTCCCTCACATGAGATGGGTGCGGCCAAAAATTCTGAAATTTGGTCTAAAAATTCTTTAATACGTTATTATAATATAGGAATTTTATTCTAATTAAAACACTTATAAAAATAGGGTTTAAAAATTATTTAAAACTTTCAAAAAATGGAAAATAGGTCAAATTAAGTCCAAAATTGTAAAATAATTATAGGGTGTTCGGAACGACGAAAGAAAGAGAGTGGAGAAGACGGATCTAAATTTCGACGTCGAGAGACGAAACTAAAAATAGAAACGTCTCGCGTCAAAACAGAAAGTCGCGACGTCACATCAAATAAGTTAGTATCGCGGAAGAACGACTCGAGATATGTCGTTCCAAAGTTGTTCCACAATCTAATACTTTCAGAGACGATCACGACAACATATCACACAATAATGTTCAAAATCAAATAAAGTCAAAAATAAACACGTGCACGATCAAGAGCACGTGCACAAAGAAAGTACGATCGGAAACCGACCGTTACATCCTCCCCAACTTAGAAATGATTCCGTCCTCAGAATCAACATCAAGCATCGCTGGGAAAAAGATGCGGGAAGCGCTCTCTCATATCATCCTCACGCTCCCAGGTGGACTCTCCAGGCGATCCGTGACGCCACATCACTCTCACCAGGTCGACTATCTTATTCCTCAACTGCTTCTGTCGACGGTCCAAGATCTGCACATGCTGCTGGTCATATGTCAGGTCCGGGCGAACTGTAATCTCCGAGAAATCAACCGTGTGTGACGGATCACTGACGTACCGACGTAGCTGAGATACGTGGAATACGTCGTGAACACCCACCAAAGATGGTGGCAGAGCAAGGCGGTAGGCCACTGCTCCCACACGCTCTAGCACATCAAATGGCCCAATATACCTCGGACTCAGCTTTCCCTTCTTCCCAAAACGAATAACTCCGCGGTTCGGAGAAATCTTCAGGAAGACGTGATCTCCAGGCTGGAACTCCAAAGGTCTCCTCTTGGCATCAGCCCAATGCTTGAAACGATCCTGTGCAACTCTAAGCTTCTCCCTGATGTCTCTCACGACATCCACAGCTTCCACTATCATCTCTGGACCCAACAGCTCCCGATCTCCGATGTCATCCCAGCTCAGCGGCGATCGACATTTCCTTCCATATAAGGCAGCAAACGGCGCCATGCCAATGCTCGCCTGGTAGCTGTTGTTATATGAAAACTCCACCAAGTGAAGATGGTCCTCCCATGATCCCTTCAAATCGAGCGTACAAGCTCGCAACATATCCTCCAGAATCTGAATAGTCCTCTCGGACTGGCCATCAGTCTGCGGGTGGTACGCCGTGCTGAAACTCAGACTCGTACCCAAATGCTCCTGCAGACTTCTCCAGAACTGAGATGTGAACCTCGTGTCTCGGTCTGACACAATGCTCACGGGGACACCATGTAAGCGTACAATCTCCTGCACGTACACGGTCTACGTCACGACTATTTCAAAGAGAAAATCAAAATAGAAGTAAAAGTAGAACGAAAATTTACCTCCAGATATTTCCTCGCCAAAGCTTCCGTAGACTGGCCCACTCGGAAAGGGATAAAGTGCACAGACTTGGTCAACCGATCCACGATCACCCAAACTGCGTCGTGCTGCCTCGGGGTCCGAGGTAAACCAGTCACGAGGTCCATCGTAATATGTTGCCACTTCCACTCCGGAATAGGAAGCGGTTGCAGCAACCCAACAGTACGATGGTGCTCAGCCTTCACCTGTTGGCATATCAAACACTTGGCAATGCTCCGTGCCACAGTCCTCTTCATGCCAATCCACCAATAATTCAGACGGAGATCCTTATACATCTTGGTGCCTCCAGGATGTATAGAATATGGCGAGCTATGAGCCTCGCTCAACAGCTCCTCGCGGACATCACCTGTAGGTACACAGAGTCTACTGTCGTACCACAGCGAACCATCCTCATGAATCACGAACTCCGTCCGTAGTCCAGCCTCAACCTGTCTCCTGATCCCCTGCAGCTTCGGATCTCCTGCATGTGCTGCCTTGATCCGATCCACAATCGTGGACTGAATCTGCAAATTCATGAACGAATGAACCACACCAGGTAGGACAACCTCCAAATCCATCTCCCTCAGCTCCTGCTGAATCCTCCAGTCGGCAGTAAGCATCATCGCAGTAGGAAGTCTACTCAAGGCATCCGGCACTATGTTCACCTTCCCCGGATGATACTGCAAATCAATCTCGTAGTCAGCCATGAGCTCTAACCATCGCCTCTGACGCATGTTGAGCTCCTTCTGCGTAAAGATGTACTTCAAGCTCTTGTGATCGGTGAAAATCTTCACACTCTCACCTAGCAAGAAGTGCCTCCAAATCTTCAGTGCAAAAATCACTGCTGCCAACTCCAGATCGTGCGTCAGGTAATTCTT
Source organism: Scilla litardierei (assembly GCA_030789695.1). Taxonomy (NCBI): domain Eukaryota; kingdom Viridiplantae; phylum Streptophyta; class Magnoliopsida; order Asparagales; family Asparagaceae; genus Scilla; species Scilla litardierei. Next base: position 65,260,845 of record CM061134.1, read on the forward strand.
CTCATGAGTCCTCAACTGACGAGAAGCGTACACGACCACGTGGCCATGCTGATGCAAGACGCATCCTAGACCCTTCCCTGATGCATCACAATAAACCTCGAAGCCTCCGCTTCGATCCGGTACTGCCAACACCGGTGCCGTGGTCAATCTCGCCTTCAAGATACTGAAGGCCTCCTCACAAGCATCTGACCAAAGAAACTCCTCGTCCTTCCTCGTCAGCTTCGTCATCGGCTCTGCAATCTTCGAGAAATCTTTGATGAACAGTCGATAATAGCCTGCTAAGCCGAGAAAACTCCTGATGTCTGACGCTGACTGCAGAGTCGGCCAATCTCTGACTGCTCTGACCTTCTCCGGATCTACAGATATGCCATCACCGGACACCACGTGTCCCAGGAATGCGACTCTGTCCAGCCAAAACTCGCACTTGCTATACTTGGCATAAAGCTTGTGTCTCCTCAGCGTCTCCAGCACTGTCCTCAGATGACAGCTGTGCTCCTCCTCAGACTTCGAGTAAATAAGAATGTCATCAATGAAGATAATGACAAACTTATCCAGGAAGTCATAGAATATTAAGTTCATCAAATTCATGAACACAGCTGGAGCATTGGTCACGCCAAACGGCATGACCACGAACTCATAATGTCCGTACTTCGTCCGGAAAGCTGTCTTCTGAACATCGTCCTTCTTTACCTTCAACTGATGGTATCCACTCCTCAAGTCCAACTTCGAGAAGACTCTCGAACCTCCAAGCTGGTCAAAGATATCGTCGATGTGCGGCAGCGGATACTTATTCTTCACGGTGACAGCATTCAATCCTCGATAGTCCACGCACATCCTGCGGGACCCATCCTTCTTCTTCACAAGTAGAACTGGTGCACCCCATGGTGACACACTAGGGTGGATGAAACCCTTCTGCAGCAACTCATCCAACTGCTTCCGCAGCTCCTCGAGCTCAGCGGGAGCCATACGGTACGGCGCCTTCGATATCGGCTGCGCTCCCGGCATAAGATCAATTCCAAACTCTAAAGCTCTATCGGGTGGCAGACCCGAGATATCCACTGGGAAGACGTCGTCGAAGTCTCTGACGACGGCTGGTCGCTCGATCTCCAACTCCATCTGCATGGCTACAACGATCGGCACCTCCGGCTTGGCCCGAAATCTGATGGGCCCAAGCGACTCATCTCTGCTGTGGAACTCGAACTCCGGATGACCTGGAATCCGAAACACCACCCTCTTGCTGTGACAGTCGATCGAGGCGTGGAAATCCCCCAACCAATCGATGCCAAGGACGACATCGAAGTGTGGCAGATCGTGGACAATGAAATCTGCGAAGAGTTCGTGTCCACTGACCACCAAAGAAATCGATCGACATCCCAAGTTCACTGTCACCACTCCGTTTCCTATGGTGATGTCCCAACACTTAGGGAGTGTATGGGTGGGAATGGAGTGCTTTGTTACAAACCTCCGGGATATGATGCACATAGATGCACCGGAGTCGAACAAAGCCAAGGCTGGGTGAGAGGACACTAGAATGGTGCCTAAGATATAAGGGAATTACGGTCAAATCAAACTACTCTAACAAACAAGTCAAACAAGCAACACAAATAATAAGATCTAAACTATGAAATGAAAAACTAGGATCAAGAGTTACCTGCTATAACTCCATCCAGCTCCTCAGTCTCAACAGCAGTCATGGTATACGTCGGCCTCTGGGGCTGTGCTGCTCTCTGATACATCTGCCTCTGTGGTGGCAAAGGTGGTCCACGAGCAGCAGGTCCTCTCTGAACTGGAGCAGGCGCTCTCATCTGCAGCGGGGCTGGCGCTCCAACTACGGCATGACGAGCTCTCGGACAATCCTTCGCAGCATGCGAGGCATCTCCACAAACTAAGCATAGCCCCATCTTCTTCCGGTAATCCTTCTGAACGTGTCCTAGCTTCCCGCAGTAATGGCATGGTCCCTTACTCTGAATCTGCAAAGGTGCTCCTGGCCTCTTTAATGGTACTGTCTGAACTGGCCTCATCGCCGGCCTGGCAGGTGGCCGGTACTGCTCCATGGGATGCTTCCCCTTATCAGCTGGAGGGTCAGGCAGAAGAGCTATGAGCTCGTGATTCTTCGCAGCATCAAGCACCTCCCTCATAGTCGAGAAACTTGCCGAAGACATAGAAGCCTGGATCTTCGGACGCAGTCCCTGACGAAAGCGATCAGCTCGCTTCTCCTCCTTCCTCACCATATGCGGGGCAAAACGGCTCAGCATCTCAAACTCAGCTTCATACTCCTCGACAGTCATATCTCCCTGCTTCAGGTCTATAAACTTGCTCAGCAGCTCCCACCTAGCAAATTTGGTGAAATACTTATCCTTGAACATAGACCTGAAGGTCTTCCATCCCACTGGCTTCTCAAGACGCCTCTCCTCGATGCGCCACCAGTTCCTCGCATTCTCCGTCAGCTGCATCTTCGCTATCTCCACACGGGTATCATCAGGAATCTTCGTAGCAACTAACTTCTCCTCCATGCTCTGGATCCACTCGTCAGCAACTAGGGGTCCCTCCTTCCCCGAAAATGTTCTCGGCTGGAGATCATTGAACTGCTTCACTCCTGGAGCAGCTCGTGGGGCAGGCGGAGGTGGTGGTGGTGCAACTGGAACAGCCTGGGCAGCACGCTGGGACTGCTGAACCAACTGATGCTGAACATCCAGCATCTCCCTCATCACACCCAGAAACTGACGGAAGTCTCCGCTCTGGTCCTCCGGAACTCCATCGCCTAAGTTCCCCGATCGGGTAACACGTCGTCCTGCCATCCTATTGACAGAAACACAGAGGTTAGACTCGTACAATTATTGGATGATAATAAAATGAATTTCAATACTTCGATTGTTCCGTATTCGCAGGTTCGAGACCTGCATGGGCCACCACTAAAACCTGTCACGACCCGCTTCCCAAAAGGTCGGAGGCGAAGCGTGACTAAGGCCCGCTTAGGCCGGGGCAGAGAGCCCAGACCCAATAAGCGTCTGTGGTATTCCAAAACGAAGGTAACAGGTCCCTGCAAGTTAGTACGAAACAATAAAAGTACTGAAAGAGATAGCATTTCATTTTATTCCAAAATAAACATCCAAAAAGTACTGAGAGTCTAAAACGCCCGAAGGGCTACAACTGCAGAAAAAAGAAACTACTGGTGCAAGCACCCAACCTAGGCAAGAAGAACAACAGGTGCTACACACCCAAACTAAACTGAAACGTACTCTGGCTCAACACCTGACGTACAGCACCAAAAGAAGGAACTGTACATCAGGTCAGGTCTACAAAAAGGGTTAGACCAAACTACAAGTGTATCAACTTTTAAACAACGTTTTACTGGTTGATTAGCATGCTGGGGTTATAACTGAGTAACAAACAGAAGTAACGCAGCAGGAAAGTAAAGCGCAACAAGTAGTAGTTGTAGCGTGTGCTACCAACTACGGGACTAACCTACAGGTGTCAAGACAAGACGGGACGTGACGGGACAAGACAAGACAAGACAAGTGAGACACGAAAGGGTTCACGCCTTACGGTTCGAGGGGGATCAGACCCTCTTGCCGTGCGCACGCTCAACCCAACCCCAAACCCAGGAACTCAGGACAAGATTTACAGGGATCATTTCCGCTAGGGAAACATCCGAAACGCCCGAAGGCTTTTTGTGTAACAGGGATCACTTCCACGGGGGAAAGCATCTGAAACTCCCGAAGGCATTTTGTATCACGGGGATCACTTCCGCTAGGGAAGCATCCGAAACGCCCGCAGGCTTTTGTATAACAGTCACGGGGATCACTCTCGCATGGAGAGCATCCGAAACGCCCGAAGGCTTTTTGTGTAACAGGACACGACACGACAAGTGTAGGGAGTTGTTATTCTAGGGTGTCCACACGCACACACACACAAGATAGCCCTACAATATCAAAAGTTGTTGTTGTCAGGCTCAGACTTCGTCGTCAAGTCTGAGCCGTCAGGAGTCGTTCCGGACGCTATCATTTCACGTCCGGTTCTATTTGTTCACAGTTATCAATTCTAATCAACTAAGGCCTAAGCACGGCCAAAAGTGCAAGTGGATACACTTGCCTGTGATGGCGAGTGTGTCGTCCTCTCGAAGCATCTCGTCCAAGCGTCTCGTCCACGGAAGTCCGTCTGAAATATCGCCACGGCGACGATGTCAGGTCTCAAATTCATCAAATCCTATTAGGGTTCGTTTCTAGGTTATCGGGACTATCCTATTCGTCAAAAGTCACTTTTTGATGTTTCAGCCTAATCGACGATCTATCCTATGTGCACAGTCAACAAAGTCCATTCGTCGATTTTTTCTAAGTTCGTACAACGTTTTACAGGTGCTGGAAAATAAATTTTAGTTCAAGTTGACGGTTTTTAGTTTAGGGTTCAGTCAGCTATTGTGGGGGTTTCTACGAGTTTCGGGGGACCAACCTGAACCGGTGTTTGTCGTAGAATGGATGTCGTGTCTGATCGGAGGACTCCTCAGCTTCAGATCTGGTCCTCGCACGATTCCCCAAGAGTCAAAACTTGCGACGAAGTCCTACGACGTGTCGCAACATCGTAGACGGCAAATCCGCGAAGTAGCACGTCCAAGTGGGGCCCACAGCAGTGCTAGGGGTCAATGGGGGACCCACAACACCTCTGGAGAACTTGGGGGGCCCACCACAGGAGTTGGTGTGGGAGTAACCAACTTGCGACGAACGGCTGTCGGTCGTTCACTGCTGGTGCGGGGGTTCCTCTCGGTCAGACCGAGAGGAGCTCTCGGTCGTGCGAGTTGCAGCGCAGCGGGGTCGGTCACAGCGGCGGTTCGAGGGGAATCCTCGGTCAGGCCGAGCGGGCCTCTCGGTCAGACACGGGGGAAACGGGCGCTGCAGCGCTGCGGGGCGATGCGGAGCGGTCTCTCGGTCGGTGCGGGGAGCGGCTTCGGTCGGGCGCTTGGTGATCGGAGCGCTTGGCGATGCGGAGCGGTGCGGCTGTGCGGGCTGTTCTCTCGGTCAGACCGAGAGATGGCCTCGGACGGAGCGGGGCGACAGCGGGGGGGGGCTTGCAGCGGAGCGCTGCGAGCGGCGATGCGGGGAGCGGCTCCGGTCGTGCACGGGGATGTGCGGGGGTGAGCTCCGGTCGTGCACTGGGGCGATCGTCGCAACGTGCGACGAACGTCGGGAAGGTGTTTTTGACGGCTAGGGTTTTTGTAATGCGGAATTAACCTATCCTAGGGCTAATATAAATAGGTTAGAGCTAGGGTTAGGGTTAGGGTTCAAGAAAAACGTAATTAAATAATTAAAATAATTAATTTAAAATAAATTTACTCTTCTCTCCCTCACATGAGATGGGTGCGACCAAAAATTCTGAAATTTGGTCTAAAAATTCTTTAATACGTTATTATAATATAGGAATTTTATTCTAATTAAAACACTTATAAAAATAGGTTTTAAAAATTATTTAAAACTTTCAAAAAATGGAAAATAGGTCAAATTAAGTCCAAAAATTGTAAAATAATTATAGGGTGTTCGGGACGACGAAAGAAAGAGAGTGGAGAAGACGGATCTAAATTTCGACGTCGAGAGACGAAACTAAAAATAGAAACGTCTCGCGTCAAAACAGAAAGTCGCGACGTCACATCAAATAAGTAGTATCGCGGAAGAACGACTCGAGATATGTTGTTCCAAAGTTGTTCCACAATCTAATACTTTCAGAGACGATCACGACAACATATCACACAATAATGTTCAAAATCAAATAAAGTCAAAAATAAACACGTGCACGATCAAGAGCACATGCACAAAGAAAGTACGATCGGAAACCGACCGTTACAGGTCACCTGTAGCCGCTACTTCCCATGCTCGAGTATTCGAAGACTCACCTGATCGGTTCAGCGATCAGGTGAGATCTATAAGAGCAGAAGACCAAGTTTCCCATCATCTCACCCGATCGGTTAAAGTTTCAACCGATCGGGTGAATGTCTATTTTTTGTCTTTTTATGGGAATATTCCCTGGCATCCTGCCAAATTGTATAAATAGGGTTAGGTTTTCCCAAAAATGCCATCCCCATTTTAAAGCTGTTTTTAGGGATTTTTGGCTGCTTTGAATTTAGCTCTATTTGTAAGTTCTTTGATCATTCCTATATTTTGATATTGCGTTTATACTACTATTTGCTACAGTAATCTATTGCATGATTCCCATTTTAATGGTTATAACATGTTTTATTGCATTTCATGCCATGAATGGTGAGTAGTTCTTCACTGGGACATTGGTGGAAGCCCCTTCGTGGGTTCTCCCTAGAACGGCCATAGGATTAGGGATCCGATAGGATATAGGGATGTTGATGGTTACGCAGGGGCATTTCATTGTCATTGCCGGGAGAAAGACTGCTTTTGACTGTCGGGTCAAGGGGAAATAAAACGGGAGTTTGATTCTCTAGCCACAGCTTACCCCCTTAGCGTAGACATTGACTCCTTGCGCGTGGGAACGACTTGGATGAATTGTCGGGAGCAATCGTTGCGAGCTTAGTGCTCCCGGAGTCGGGCGGTATTGGACATGGAAATGTCCACCGTCCGAACCCGGGTAGACCTAGCATATCATCCTGGGCATCAACCGGAATATCAGGCCCAGGGGACGCTAGGTACCACTATTAGAGGCAACGTCTCACCGCTAAACCCTAGAATCCGATCACATTCCTATCCTTCGGTCGTAATAGTGAGAACTCATGATAGGACAGAAGCCAAAGTCCTAGGTTACCTTTTTTTACCTCTGACATCTTTTCCATTAATCTACTATCGTGACAACCACCCAGGGATTAGGCTAGCTCACCCACCGGGTGATCCGGTTCCCGAATGTTTCCAAGCACAATACACGCCTCCTCGTGATCGACCCCCAAGTCACACTTTGACACAGTGTGCTTGCCGTTTACAAATTATAATCCTAGTATCCCCATCCCGATTTGAGTGCCAAACGGACGGGCGATCAAGCTTTATGGCGTCGTTGGTCGGGGAGGCAACGTGCTTGTTACATTCAGGACCCTGTTATCCTTGAGACTAGCTCACATCCTTACCCGTGATAATTTTCACATTCTACACCTTTGTTTTTATTTTTGTTTTTATTTCGCATCATACCACACGTGCTTTACGGTATATCTTGATTTTTCATGCGCAGGAACTCAAGGAGTCTCAATGACTTAGTTCCTTTGGATCCCGAGATCAACGCTACCCTGAGGCGTTTGAACGCGGAAAGAAGAAGACGAGAAGATTTTGCCGCCATGGCAAGAAACGTCACTCCTCCAAAGTTTTTTCTCGAATATTCGATGTCGTCTATTGGGTCTACATCCAGCATTCATGTAACGGCCGCCCTCCGACCGTTTGTTTTTTGCGCGTACTTTCCTCTTTTGTACGCGTATTTTTCTTAGTGCCATCTTCTATCCGAAACATATGATGTTATATGTCGTTGTGACCGTATGGAAGAGTAGTTATTTGTGGGATTTTTAGTGAACGTCATTTCACGGGTCGTTCTCCTACAAATCAGCTTCGATTGAAGAGACGTCATGACTTTAGACTTTGACGCCGGACCTTTTTAGTTCGTTTTCCGTGGACCTAGCACGTGACCAAATCCCGTATTCTTGACCCTCTCGAAGGCACGAGCGCCCCGGTATCTTCTTTGAAATTTTTTGAGATCGAGGGACCATTTCTGCTTACCTCATTATAAATTAGTAGCATATATTTTAAACTTTTATTAGTAAGGACTAGTAACATTTTACATATAAGCTTTAGTCCTTGCCAGTAACATTATACATGCTAGGTTCTGTGCGTTTGTTTTTAATCCAAACTCATAATTTATTATTTGCTTAACCCCTAAACTTTAGTTAGAAATCCTAACCGAGTTGCCACCATACTGTTAGTTTGTTATTATTATTTTTATGCTACCAAATCAAATCTTGGTAGAATCTTAAACGGTCAATATTGTAACATATTCAAATTTCTAACTCAACTACTCTCCTAACCGTACCCCATCCATATCTCTCTCCCACATTATCCCTCTTTGCTCCATATTTTAAGGAACCCTAGATTAGGTCTTTTTCCCCTATCAGCCGAACTCAGCCCACAACCCACAACCCACGTAAACACACGCACCCTCTCTCTTTCCCCCTACTAAAAGCCTACCCTAGAGTTCACCTGAGGAAGAAAACTTTAGCAGCACACTTTCTCTCCTCTCTTACTCTCTAACCCACTGAGTTTTCCCCTCGACCCACCTATATCCCTTTCGCACTGCACCCCCTTGCATCGACCTCCCCATACAACGGCAGCACCCGAGGCAGTGCCCACTTCCAGGCAACCGCGCAGAACCCCTCTGCCACTCACAGGCCGCCGGAAATCCCCTCGTTCCTGCCATCCATCCGCACAGCATGACCCCGACGTTGCTTCTCCTTCCAGCCACCTGCCCTCCCCCCGTCCACGGCAGCACAAGCCACCGAGACCCTCGCTCAGCCCCAGCGCCGCGTAGCCCCGCAGTCGCCATGCCGAGCCACCGTCCGGCTGTTCCCCGGAAGCTCCCGACGGCCGTGACTCCTCCAGTTAGCCTGCAACTGTGCCGTGCCACTGTTCCCGACAGATCTACCCTCTGCAGCCATCCTTGATGCTCCAAGGCCATCGTCCAACGATCTCGTGGCCCCTCTACTGCCTGCACGCCGTGTCTCCCATCCCAGACCAACCAGCAGCTGTGCGCCACCGTTTCATGCCTCTCCGTGCACCATTTTGTTGTCGCGGAGACTCGTTGCCGCTGTTTCCAGATATCGATGCCGCAGTGCCTTCTCGCGCTGTGCCGCGACGCTCCCGACGTGCCCCGATGAGGCCGTGCCGTTCCAAGTCCGCCGCCGTTTCACGTGTGACCATCATTCAGGTTGGTCCATATACTCGTAGCAACCCAAAACAATACGCCATCTGAACCTTAACTAAAAATCAACAACTTAATATCACTAAATCTATTTTTGTGCTCCTTTAAAATGTTGTGCTAATCTAGATCGTCGATCAAACTTTTGACTGTGCACATAGGGTAGATGTAGACGTAGAGAACTAGAGAGTAGAATCTGACAATTAAACACCGCATCTTAGAACCGATAGGATAGTCAGCTTAACCTATAGATGCACCTAATAGGATTGCTAAAACGTGACCTGATACCATCCCCTTAATTCATTTCAGCGAACACTACCTGACGGACAGACCCTCACCGATGCGTCGTTTCGACGAGACGCTCCAGACCGATGACTCACTCGCCACAGCAGGCAAGTGTTTCCACTTTCATACTTTCGGCCACATTTAGGCCATCTTTCTTTAAACTGTAAAATTACGACTAAACAGAACCAGGCGTAAAATGATAGCGTCCGGGACCCCCTTGACAGCTTAGACTTGACGACGAAGTCTAAGCACAAACAACAACAACAACTGACACCTTAGGGCTATTCTGTGTGTGCGTGCATGTGGACCCCCTAGAATAACAACTGAACAACTGAACTTTCATAACTGGTCATATCTTGTCTTCTTCAGTTCATGTGGCATACCCTACGGGAAGTCTCGGCAACCAGGGGAGTGAGCGTCCCGGCAGACCGTGAGGGAATCTTGGGGAGCCCACCGAGGGAGTGGGTGTTCCTTTTGTGTATACCTTACAGGAAGTCTCAGCATCTCACCAGGGAAGTGAGCGTCCCGACAGACCGTGAGGGAGTCTTGGGGAGCCCACCAAGGGAGTGGGTGTTTCTTTCGTGTACACCTTACGGGAAGTCTCTGTGCCTCACCAGGGGAGTGAGCGTCCCGGCAGACCATGGGGAGAGGCACTCACCAAGGGAGTAAGCGGTACTCGTACAGTCCTGTCTTGTCTTGTCTTGAGCACTTGGGGTGGGGTTGGGTGAGCAGCCACCAGATAGAGAGTTTGGCCACTCTCTACGCTGCAGGTGCAAACTCTCTTTGGTGTCACACACACACGTCTTGTCTTGGTTGTCTTATCCCGTCTAGCTTAGTCCCGTAGCTGGTAGCACACGCTACAGCTACTGCCTGTCACATTTACTTTCCTGCACCGCTTTACTTCTTACATAGTATAACTGCCATGTCATCACAACAGCATGTTAATCAACCAGTAAAATGTTGCTCTTAAATTACTTTACACTTGCAGTAGAGTCTCTCACCTCTACTTGTAGACTTTACCTGACGTACAGTTCCTTTTCTCTTGTGTATTGTATGTCAGGTGTTGAGCCAGAGTACGTGGACGAGCCAGTGCCAGAGGACTTGGAGCAGGAGTACGTTGCTGATCAGGAGTACGACCCGAGTGAGGACCAGTCTTAGGGGTTCCTCAGTTGTTGACCTTGGAGTTTCCGTTGTTCGTAGTTTGGGTGCGTATCACTCTTTACTTTCTGTTTTAGGCTGGGTGAGTGGCACCATTAGTTTCCTTTTTTACTGTTGTAGCCATGTTGGGCATCTGTTTAGACTTTTGTACTCGTTGGATATTATCTCTTTATATTAATGAATGCTTTTCCCTTTCTGTACTTTTGTTGTTCCGTATCTTTTATATGCAGGGACCTGTTTAATGCTTTGGAGTATCTCACAAATGCTTATTGGGTCTGGGCTAATCAGCCCCGGCCCATGCAGACCTTTGTCACATCTCGCTTCCATCGTTTTAGGAAGCGGGGCGTGACAATTCAACCTCCGGCCATTACGACCGGAAACTTTGAGTTGAAGCCATCACTTGTGGCATGGATCCAATAAGACCAATTTTCTGGAGCTCCCATGGAGAATCACATCGAGCACTTAGACTCATTTTTAGAGAAGTGTGAGACATTCAAGATCAATGGCGTATCGACCGAGGCTATTCAGTTAAGATTATTCTCGTTCTCTCTACGGGATAAAGCGAAGCAATGGCTGAGGGGGAAGGATCCCAACAATTTCACAACTTGGGAGCAGCTTTCGAATGCATTCCTGAATAAGTTCTTTCCTCCGGGGAAGACGATGAAGCTAAGAAGCGAAATCTCCTCTTTCTCCCAGGCTAGCCATGAGTCGCTACATGAAGCAAGGGTAAGGTACAAAGAAATGCAGAGGAAGTGTCCTCACCACGAGCTCCCCCGTTGGCAGATCATCAACCTATTTTATAATGGACTGAGGGACGATTTGAAGTCCTCTATGTATGCCGCGACGGGTGGATCTTTCATGTCAAGAAATGAAGTGGATGCCGGAACTATCTTGGAGAACATGGCATCCAACAATGAGAGGTTGAGTGATGAGCGTGCTACGCCAAAAGCTGGTTGCATGTATCGGGTTGAGGAAGTGGACAAGCTGTCAAGCAAATTCGATTTGCTTTCCACTCAAATTTCAGCGTTTATGGTTGGAGCCGGTGCCACTAACCCACAGCAAGTAGCGACCGTTGAAACTGAAGTGATGGGAGACTTCGATGTTGGAGAGATTTCGGTGCCAGAGGATCAAGCAAGTGCCCTATTTTATAATCCTATGGGAAATGCGCCCTATCCACCGAGAACAAGTTCTAATCCTGGATATTCTTCCAACAATCGGAATCATCCAAATTTTAGATACAAGGCATCCTACCAACAATTTCAGCAACCTCCTCAGTAACAACAATACCAGCCTCCTCCGCCTCAACAAGTGTATCAACAGTTTCCTCCTCAACATCAGCAACCTCCGCCCCAGCAACAACATTACAATCAATAATAACGAGTGGTCTCTCCGATTGAGAACCTCCTGGCTCAGTACATTTCGAATCATGGGAAGATCACTCAACAACTACAGCTTGGGCAGAAATCCTTGGCCGACCAAGTGACCCAGTTGGGGTTACAAGTAGCCAACCTCCAAAAGGCGCAAGGACAACTGTCGGGTCAATCGGAGGTGAATCCTAAAGGACCAAGCCAAACCTTAGCCTTGAGACATGGTCAAGCGAATGTCTCCGCTATTGTTCTGAGGAGAGGAAAGAAGTTTCCGGCACGGGAGGCTGAGAAAGATATTGAAGCACCCATTGTCAATGTGCAACTGGATATGGAGGGGAACGACAACGAAGCTTCAACATCAAACCTCGTGACTCCGAAAGAAGAATCTGAGAAAAGGAACAAGAATGAGGGTGAAGACTTGAGGGTTTTTAAGCCTTCGGTCCCATTTTCGCAAAGGCTTGCCAAGGCCAAGATACGAAAAGTATGGCAGGTTCTTTGAGATGGTGAAGGATCTAAGTCTTCAGATCCCGTTTCTAGAAGCAATTGAGACTATTCCATCGTACATGAAATTTCTGAAGGACCTAGTGACGAATGGGACAAGAAAGGAAAATGTGGTCCTTACGGCGGAATGTAGAGCTTTGATTCAACGAGGAAATCCACTGAAGCTTAAAGACCCGGGAAGTTTTTCGATTCCGTGCTCTATAGGGGAAGTCTCTATCAATAGAGCGCTTGTTGATTTGGGAGCAAGTGTAAGTTTGATGCCCCTCTCACTCTACAGAAGGATTAATATGGGTGAACTGGAACCTACGGGGATGACCTTGTAGCTAGCGAATCAATCCGTCAAGTACCACGTGGGAGTCAACGACGACTTACCAGTTAACGTCTGCGGTGTACGTGTGCCCGTGGATTTTGTAGTGATAGATATGCCCGAGGATAATCACACTCCGATTATTCTCGAAAGACCTTTTATGGCAACCGCCTATGTGCTTTTCGACGTAAAGAAGGGAAAATTGTCTTTAAACGACGGTGATCAAACGGTGGAGTTTGACTTGGCGTTGTCCATGAAGCTATGACCCGAGGAATCCAACTGCAACCTTCTGGAGATTGAAGAAGAGAGAGTTAATGAAGCATGAGCATTGGAAGTTCTTTCTAGGAACCCCCTGAAGACTTGGATGGAATGGTGGAGAACTCTGGGCTAGACGGAGAGGAAATTATCGAGCCAGAATGTGTCTCCCAGTCAACTCCCCATTGGACTTGGAAAGAATGCTCGAATGAAGAGAAAGGGGAAAGGGCCTTTGATGCTCACTGCTGACGAAGTTCAAATTCTGAAGAGAGTGGCGAGTTTTGCCAACACAAAGGAGAAGCCCCTGGATATCACCACTGGGGGAGTGATTGAGACCATCCATTTGTCGCTGCTGTCAACAACCAGAGTTCTTGCCCCAACCGCAGAGAGGACGCCAACCGCTGAGTGTCACCCCTTCAAGCCACCCTGAATATCATAACGGGAGTCGAGCGAACGACTATAAAAAATATCGCTTCATGGGAGGCAACCCATGTCATAAATTTCTGTTGGTTTTTACTAGGATTAGTTTATTATTTTTTCTGAATAAATGCTGCTGTGGGGAATTTTTGTTAGGAGACTTAAAGATATTAAACTTTTTGTGCAGGAATTGCCCCACCCGATCGGGTAATACAGCAATCGATCGGGTAGATCGTTTCAGTAAGTGGTTAGCTTCAGTCGAAGGATGAACCGATCGGGTGATAAAGTCGACAATCGGGTCGGTGATCGGGTGAAGAAAACAGAGGCTTAGGAAGTTTTTCGGAGAACGGTCAATCGATCGGGTGAGATCTTACCCGATCGGGTGACATGTAGCTGCTAATCCAAGAGATTTTTTGAAAATTGATCCATCCGATCGGGTGATTTTCACCCGATCAGTTCACCCAAAACTTATATATATTAACCCCCCACCCGACTTCCATTTCACCCGACCTCCGAAAAAGCCATTCGAGCGGTTCGTTTCGACTTCTTCGAAAACGATCTTCCCCATCACTCCTACTGCTCCTAATCGTACTTTCCCACTCCCTACACTACTTCCCCACCATCAATGCCCCTCCTTCGACCATGTTCAAACCGCAAACCCCTCAAAACCCTAGCCCTAATCTTCCCAATTTTCAAAAATTCTGTTTCCTTTGGATTAGCATGCGACGGCTCCCTGGATCACTCCCTCGTGCATTATGGGATCTTTTGGGAGCTAGGAGTCGCATCATTGCTGGGTAAACTCGCTCCATAACTTGATTATTATATTGCCCAGGAATTTTTATTTTGTCAGTTTGTCATTTGTTGCGTGCACCCACATATCATCTTGCATATCACACCAAATCGCCACAACATCATGGCAAAAGACAAAGATAAGGATAAGCGACCCATGGTGGATCAGGAGCCATCTCACAAGAGACAATGATCCACACGTCCTACACGTGGACATGCTCCTCAACCATTGCCTTCCCAACCACCACCCCCACCTATCATTCCTACGAGAGACCCATTGCTTGGAACTCAAGGTATTTGCTTTATGAGCCAAGCCCACAAGGATTTTTTCTCTCGCTTGGACTAACGCCCTCACCACTCCACCAAGTTTGCACACGATCAAACCCTATTCGCTCTTGGAGTTTTCTCCGAAGTCGAGTCTTTATTCGCAAACTTTGGTTGGCTTGGTTTCCTCCACGCCCATGCTCAATCCTACCCCGTGCTCACACTAGAATTTCTCTCCACTATCAAGATCGAGCCGGTGTCAAATATAGCTTTTCGCCTTCGAAACCAAAATTTTTGTGCCCCTTTGACCACCCTCAACGATATTTTCGGTTTCCCCAATCTTGAAGGCAGCTCCCTTCCCAATGAATTGCATCACGACTTTAATGTCGAATTCTTTTGGTAAATGCCTCACATTACACGATCATTATCCTAGGGGCAGGGGCAAGGCCAAGGCCTCTTCTATTATCCACCTAGTCTTCCGCCTCGCCCATCGCATATCTCAAGAAATTTCTTTCCACGGGATGAGTCCGGCACCGTGACCATCCCTGATCTCTTCATTTTATGGGCGATGACTTTTCCTTTCATCCCCGGTGTTGACGGGATCACTTTCGAGGCACCGTGCATACGCATCAATGCCGCTGCGTGGCTAATTCAAAAGCTTGTTGATATTAGTCGTGCAAATAAAGGAAAATATTGCTGCGGTGGCCTCATCACTATCATTGCCATACACCCACCCTTCAACATCGAGTTTCCCCCCGATTTGCCCCGTGTCCCAGGATCTACCCATCTTGACATCGATGTCCTGAGGCACACCCACATGATCAAGCCGCTACGCGGCGGTCGGTTTACTTTCCACTAAGCCACTCCCTGCATCTTATACCGTTCTGCCGAATCCTGATCGTGTAACCATTAAGCTTCCGGCAGATTGGTCATTCCCACCTGATCCTGAATTTGTGGGGGGGGGCTACACCTTCAGTTTATTCTTTCTAATGCTCCTAGACCACCTTCCCCTGTTGTCCACTTGGGCGAGCAGGATATTCCTGAGTTCAGAGGAGACCCCGGGGCTGGACCCAGTGCCACCACCTTAGCTGCTGCTGTTGTTTCTTCCGAGGCCCTGATCACAGCCCTGCATGGCCTAGCCTCTCATGTCGACACGACCACTGCTACTGGCATACACTCTGTCGTGTGCCGTGCCACTTCTACTCGCCTCGCTCTCGAGCCCGAGATGGCTGCTTTGCGCGTTGGCACATCCTCTTCATCACCCTCGGATCCATCTACCTCTTTCCTTTCCCATCCATGTTTCCTTGCCCTCGAGCGAAACGTAGCCGCCATCCTCCGCCTTCTGACCCATGTCCACAGTGCTCCACCCCCATCACCTCCTACGTCGCCTCCTCGACGATCTTTTCCTCCCACCACCACTTCTTCCCCTCTCACCACCACTACTGTTGACCTGCCACTCCCACCACCTTTCACCTCCATCACCAGTCAGTGGCGGAGCCAGAAATAATTTTTAGTGGGGGCAAAAATATAATAATAAAGTATTTTGTTTTCATAATAATTTATAATATATTTTTTGGTTCAATCCAGCTCCAAATATGTCACGCCCCGCTTCCCAAAACGACGGAGGCGAAGCGTGACTAAGGCCCGCTTAGGCTAGAGCTGAGAAGCTCTGACCCAATAAGCGTCTGTAGGGGTACCATTTTAAAGTTTCAGGTTCTTGCATAATAAAATTCGGAATAATAGGAAGTACAGAAAGGAAGTTGCATTCATTAAATTAGAGATATAATATCCAACGAGTACAAAGTCTAAAAAGAAGCCTAAGCATGGCAGCAAGATATTTAAAAGCAACTAAAAGCAGTAACCTCTGAAAGTGATGACTAAAAAGACCTCTAGGTCTAGTCCTCGTCGGGCACGTACTCTGGGTCGACGTCCTCGGCTCCACATACTCCAGTAAGTCTGCTTCGTCCACGAACTCTGGCTGAACACCTGACGTACAGCACCCAAGAGAAAGGAACTGTACGTCAGGTAAAGTCTACAAGAAGGGTTAGACTTTACTGCAAGTGCACCGAACTTAAACAACGGTTTACAGGTTGATTAGCATGCTGAGGTTCTATTACACAACAGTTTACTGGTTGATTAGCATGCCGTGGTTATAACAGAGTAACATAATAGGAAGTAACACGGCAGGAAAGTAAAACGGGACAAGTAGGAGTCGTAGCGTGTACTACCAACTCCGGGACTAACCTACAGGTGTCATGACAAGTCAGGACGGGACGGGACAAGGCAAGACAAGACAAGTGAGACACGAAAGGGTTCACGCCTTACGGTTCGAGGGGGATCAGACCCTCTTGCCGTGCGCACGCTCAACCCAACCCCAAACCCCAAGGAAGACAAGACAAGACAAACAGTACAATGGATCACTTGCTCTAGCTTGGCGAGTGTCCTATTGCCCGCAGGCTGTGTATCAGTACAAGGGATCACTCTCTCTAGCTTGGAGAGTGCCCTATTGCCCGCAGGCTGTGAATCAGTACAAGGGATCACTCGGAGAGTGCCCTTGCCCAGCGGGCTGTGCAAGACGAGACGGGACGTGACAAGACGGGAAGGGTTATTCTAGGGTGTCCACACACACGCACACACATGATAGCCCTCCAGTATCAAAAGTTATTGTTGTCAGGCTCAGACTTCGTCGTCAAGTCTGAGCCGTCAAGAGTCGTCTCGGACGCTATCATTTCACGTTCGGTTCTCTTTGTTCACAATTATCAGTTCTAACCAACTAAGGCCTAAGCACGGCCAAAAGTGCAAGTGGATACACTTGCCTGCGATGGCGAGTGTGTCGTCCTCTCGAAGCGTCTCGTCCAAGCGTCTCGTCCGCGGAAGTCCGTCTGAAACAGTGCCGTGGCGACGGTGTCAGGTCTCAATTTCATCAAATCCTATTAGGGTTCGTTTCTAGGTTATCAGGACTATCATATTCGTCAAAAGTCACATTTTCGATGTTTCAGCCTAAATCGACCACTACCCTATGTGCACAGAAAATTTGTCCGATGGTCGATTTCTACAGTGAGCAGCGTTTTACTGGTGCGGAAAAGTAAATTTAATTATTGTTGTCCAGTTTTAGTTAAGGTTCAGTTTGCTACAGTGTGGATTTCACTACGAGTTTAGAGGGACCAACCTGGTGTGAGGAACGCGCATTCAATCTGGCATCGGGTCTGGAAACGGTGGCGGTGCTCGTGTCCCCGACTGCGGGTAGCGCAGTGGAGGTCGTCTCGGGATCGCCTCAGGATCGTAGCGGCTGCGGGTAGCGCAGTCGAGATGTCACGGCTACAGGAACAACGTCGGAACTGCCTTGGTCGTGAGTAGTGCAAAGAAACGGCAACGGAATCGCCTCGGTTGCGAGTAGCACAACGAGACGGCATGTGAAGGTAGCGGTAACGGCCACGTTGTCTGGAGAGTGTTCTGCTTGAGGATCATGTGAGGGGAACGTAGCAACGTCGGGAGCCGGCAGATCTGGATTGTGCGCTGCGTGGGTGAGGAGGACAGATCGGGTTGAGATGGCCGGATTCGCTGTGGTCTAGGGGGTAAAGGCCGTCAAGTGGGCACGACGAGGAGAAAGAGAGGCGGATGCCGTCAAAGAGAGAGACCCGTAGATCTGCAAGAGTCATGAGTGGGCTCATATGGACACAAAGAATCAGTCGTCGGCTATGAAGGGTGGCCGACGGCAAGATCGTGATACGCGCAGCCTAGGCAAGGACAGCCGTGCGCCGAGGCTGCTGTAAGAAGGCCAGAGGTCGTGCGCGCAAGGGAAGTCGTGCCGTGCGTGCTGCGGCCAAGGGGACCGACCGACTGTTTCCTGGGGAAAACAGCGAGGAAGCTGAGAGGGGCCGCAGGCTTAGCGCAGGGATCGGTGGCCACGGGAACGCAGTAGGGCGACAGGAAAACGGCCGGGGGCGCGCGCTGCTGAGGAGGGAGCGCATGCGGCGGTGCAGTGGTGCAGCGGGCTGTGCTGCACGGGGTCAGAGCCACGGGGGTCTGTGGACACGAGGCGGGCGGCGGAAGGCCGTGGAGAGAAAGGCGCGGCGGCGAGGCGATTTGAGCGTGAGGGAGAGGGGAAGATGTGGGTGTGCTCAGGCGGCCGCGGGGAGCGAGGGCAGCTGAGAGGGCCGCGAGATCTGCTACGGCGGGCGGCGAGGGAGTGGATGCGAGATCTGCTCGGTGGGGGTCAGTGCGTGGATCAGAGGGGGAGGACGGTGCTGAGGGGAGACGTGGATGGGCGGTGCGGGGAGGAGATCCACGACGGCGCCGTGGATGCTAGACGCCGGCGTCGAGGGGAGATCCGAGGGTGAGGGCGCCGCCTGAAGGGAGATGGTGTCGGTCGAGACCTCGCCGTGTAATGGAAGGGGAGGCGGCAGGAACGTCGGCGAGGGCGGTGCGGTGGCCGAATCGCGGCGGGGCGAGCGGAATCAGGCGGCGGCTCGCCGTGGGTGTGAGGGAGGAGAGGCGATCGGGGAGGGGGATCATGCGTACGGAAGAGTGAGAAGAGAGAGTCTCTCCCTCCGTTGGAAATTTCGTGGTGGCTGTACAAACTTTTAAGGTTAGGGTTAACTTAGAGTTAGGGTTTAGGATTTGGGTTATTATAAATATTAATAAAATTTGCTATACATCATCTAGGGTTTGCCAAAAGTGTAGAGCTCAAAGAGATAGCGGGTGTAATTTTTGTGGTAAGTCCAGGGGTCAATAGAGAAGAAGATTATGGAAAGATTTTAAAATGATTTGATGAGAGATTTAGCCAGATTTGGCTAACAAATTTGAAATTTGAATCTGATCAGGGCAAATCAACGGTCCAGATTTATTCGGGCGATATCTCTCAATCCGGGAATCAGAAAAATAATCCGAAAATACCGGGGCGATCGTGGAGACGAGACGCACAGATCTACGGAGCCCGATCGTGCGTAACACCTACCAAGAATTTACGTAAAATTGGAAACTGCGTTTTGAGTCAAATGACTAAAACGCCCCTATCATTCAAAGTCGTTTTGCAAGAAAACGAGCCGCGAAACGACGTTCCCAAAAATTACATTAAAATTCAACACCCCAAAACGATCGTAACGGCATATCACATCGCACATGCCGGAGCTCAAAAATAGCCAAATAAAATACGTGCACGATAAAGCACGTGCACGCAGGAAATACGAACGGTCGAAAGCGGCCGTTACAAAATAATTCAGAAATTGCAAGTAGCAAGCAGAATTATAGCTGTTTTCAAGAATTACCTCCTCGTCGGCAGCCGGCTCCGCTATCGGATCCAGATCCGAGCCCGAACAGGGCCCGCCCTCGACTGAATCTAATGCAAGCTTTATGTAGTTAGCGTTAAGAACAGCTCATTCAACAGAAATGATAATAAACAACTGACCGACGCCCCGTTTACGGTATGGGCTCAGTGTCGTTTTACCGAAAGTGAACGGTTAGTATAGGGTGCGGGTTTATCGAACTCAGGGAGGTGGATGGCTTGAATGGCTCCTAGCCTCGCCTAGGTTGTGTGCTAGCTACGCGGATAATGTGGGTGGAAGTGTAGAAATAAAAGAAAGAAATGAAAAGGACACGAAATGAATCCCCGCTAACACAGGCTAGAGCATTCATGACACTTGACATTTGACTTGATCCAGGGTGAGACATTGCCCCAAAAGGTGGTACCTAGCATCCATGGCCCGATATTCCGGTCGGTGCCAAGCACGCTAGGCCTACCCGGTTCCAGACGGTGGGCATTCCCATGTCCATTAACACCTTCCGCAACCGGGAGCATTAAGGCCACAATGATAACTCCCAACACTTCGTCCAAGCCGTTCCCACGCGCGAGGACTCGATGTCTACACTAGGGGCGTGAGCTGTGGCTAGGGAGTCAACTGCCAAGTTTATTCCCCCTTGGCCCGACGGTCAAAGGCGGTCTTTCTCCCGCCAATGACAATGAAACACCCCCGCGTAACCCTAATGGCCAAATAGGTCAAATGTGATTTCTAGCAATACATCGAAGTGGATCTTGACTGGACAAGCACCGGACCCCAACCCCTAACACAACTAGTGTGTCGTCGTACGAATTGGACCCATATTGCTAGAAATCCCCATTGACGCATTTCATCGAACACATGCCATGCAACCAAGTCAAATGAAACAACCCAAGCATCAATCCTACTCTAACCCGTATTAGGGTTCATCAAGACTACTCCATGATGAAAAACATATAAACAACCAACACAAAAGACATACAAACAATCATCATGAAGCAAAACAAATACAACACAAAATAATGGAAAACAAGAGAAAGAAATACTTATCTTGATTCGAATCCAACAATCCGGTACAAGATTTATTGAGCAAAGACCTAATCTATCTACCCTAAGCCTCCCAACAAAGGGGCTGAAAACGCCCTAAAAACTAGAGGAGAATCCCCCAAAGTCGTGCCCCAAAACTCAAATATATAACCCCTCAAAAACCTTAACAGTTCGGGTCCAGAACTGTCAAAACCGGCCCACCCGATCGGGTAGAAACTCACCCGATCGGGTGGAATAAACAGAGAGTTCAAATCCACAGAAAGTGATCTCACCCGGTCGGTTGACAAGTCAACCGATCGGGTGAAATGAAAATTCAGACTGCAGCCAATTTCAGCACACAGCTGCGCTCCGAAAATTCCAGAAAAATGTAGAAAAATCAGATTTGGGCATGCGACCTATCGTTGGAAAGCTAACGACGATGCCGACGTAGAAAAATAAGATATCACCCAAAATCCTTTTGGAATGATAGCAGATCTTCAATGAATGCATCAGCAGCGCGCAAAGGCGGAAGAAAAGGCCACCCGATCGGTTGAAACATCAACCGATCGGGTGAGCCGCTTGTTGCTTTGGCCATCGGGCTTCGGGAGCTTCAACCGGTCACTGAAGAGAGCGGGTGGAGCCGTCGGTTCGATCTTTGAGGTGATGCGGCTACAGATGAACCGATCGGGTGAGATGTCACCCGATCGGTTGGAATTCAGCTCCAAATTCCCGAGAATTGGGGTGTTTGAACCAGTCACTGAACCGACCGGGTGACTTCTTGGCCGCTCCAACTTGTGTCCGGGTGGTGCATGCATGCATCACCCGATCGGTTGGAAGTGACCAACCAGTCGGGTGAGGGGCTGAAAGATGCAATCTTCGTCGTTTGATCCCATGGATCACGCGTGACTCCTCCCGTTGCTTCGGGGACTCATGATATCGTCGTTTTATGTCCCAAATGCTAGAAATTCCTACAAAATACTAAAAACACAGAAAAGTGAAAGAAAACAAGAAAACACGAGAAAACAAATACAAGACGGCGGTAAATAACGGAAAAACACGGAAGAAAACGTGCGTAAATATATGAAATATAAACGCACGTCAACAACCCATTCAAGCATTAAAATGAACACCTAGCCTGCACCAAAAAAACACACAAACCATAAAGAACATCAAGCAAATTGCTCCGAGATTAAAAACATCAGGCATTAAAATTTTGAATAGGGTAACGTAAGAAAGCAGGTCTCAAGGAACATGTATAAATACAGCAATAATAACATCAAATTAATGTACCATTTTAGCAGAGACTAAAGCATATGGTAACCTCAAGAAAGGAATACGCTTAGATCTGCAGAATCTGCTCCTTTTCATTCATCTATCCTGTTATTAGACATTGTTCTCTTATTGATCCTTTTTAATTCTCTTTCATACGATCCAACCATAGAACGGAGCATGTGTGTCACAAAGTCATATCAGGATCGTTTTGCCTAATAGCTTAATCGCCCGATCCCCCATCTCACCCGATTTCTTCATCCAAAGCCCACAATATCATGGAGAGAGAAACAAGGGGAAGGAGGAACCTGTGGGCCGAGAACTACTTCTCCTCCGGCAGGAAATGCAGGGATTGGGAGGATGAAAGAGAGACTTTTCGGAGGATGTTGGGAGTGAAGACAAGAAATAAAATAAATTACTCCTTTAATCCCTTTCCCCTGCCCATGACTGATCAGGGCCATCACCTCTCTATAAATTCCAGTGAGGAGACACAGAGAGCTCAGCAGCCTCAGGTAGTATTTTTAAAAAAAATTTGCAGCAGTTTGGTGGGTCATGTGCCCCCACATTTATAGCCTAGGCCATAGGCTCTTATTTTTGCCCATGGCAGTGGAGGAAATTGTGCCCCTTTGCCCCTACCTACCTCTGTCCCTGATCACCACAGCCTACTCGCGTCGCAGGACACAGGTCGTTGTGCACGCGAGATCATTACCCACACCCTCCTCATCAGTCGACGTATCCTTACCACCTTCCGTTACCATCGACACCCCACCCATCATTCATATCCCCATCGAGCCCACCCATGCACGCTCTCCATCTCTTTCGCCACTTCTCCGCACACCCGTCACCTCCCCCGACCATACCCCTCCACTCTCTTTCGAGGAGGATGATGAGCCTTCTGCTCCTGCACTTTGATTTCCCTTTTTCTAATTTCCCCTCGCCAGTTTTTCTGATTCACCATGATCATATCTTTTTTTCTGGCATTGTTGAGATCAGCTTGGGGGAGATCAATATTTTGTGACTGTCGTCGTGTCACTTTTTTGTTGTATGCTTGTTTCTTGTGTTTGTGTGAATGCCTTTTGTACTGTTGGTTTCGGTATTTATTGTCTTTATTTTTCTATGTCTCTTTTTATGTGTTTTTCATGTTTTTTCCGTTTCTTTGTCGGTGCGTACTTTCCTCCCATCTTTCGTTACCCTCCCGCATTTAATCCTATTGCATTGAGGGCAATGCAACGTTCAGCTTAGGGGAGTCGCACTATATGCATCAGTCGTGTCTTTTTCACCGATTTTGAGTCATTTTCTTCATGTTTTTCTTTTTCTTTCCATCCTTTTATTCTCCCTCTCCTAGAGATGACTCCGCATGATGAAACTGCCACTAAATCACATGCACACTTAGTTAAGCAGAGATAACTATTCTCACTAACCCTAGGAAGCCTAGTTCTATTGCATTTTATGCTCCGTGGGTTCACTTTGCTTTTTGTGTTGAGTTGTGTGTTGTGACTAGCTAGTTGGCGTGCTTCTAGGTCATGATTTTGTTTTATATGCCTATCCTTGGATGACCCCTAGACTATCATGCTTCAATTTCGAATATGCTGTATATTGCCTCTACTCTCTGCTTCATTATGCATGAATCATCTATATATTTACGCCTCAAATCGCATGTGTCGGGACTCTACCAATAGGACTAGGATAACCCATGTTGCTTACGCTCTGATCCGCAAAAAATTTCCTTTTGCTAAGTATTTAGAATTAGAATTCTTTTTTGTTTTACTTGGTGCAAATATCCTCGTCGTGTACTTTACTTCCACTTGGGAGAGTACACAATTTTGCCACTTACCAGCGCATCGTTCTCCCGCTTTTGGAGAATACGCATTATCCCACTTCTACAAAAAAGGGGGAGAAGAGAAAATTCAAAGAGAGAGAGAGAGAGAAAAGAAAAAAAGGAGGAAGGAGAAAAGAAAGAATATGTATAGCCAAAATCCAAAAAAATATCCAAAACCCCAAAAAATTTCTGTTGTGAATATTACTCCTACTGCCGTGAATAAAGGGAAGGCGAGAATTTGCAAAAAGTGCTCTCCTCCAATCCTCCTCAACCCCTTTCGTCTTCGAACACACTTGGTATAGGAGCTTTCTAGCAATCATCTTGGCAATTGTGCGACAATTTCCTAGTTTCTGGCAGTGGAGTCCCTGACATATGACATGTTTCTATTCTTACTTTATTCTCATGCACGCTTGAACTATTATTCACCGCTAACTCGAATTGATTCGATATTTGGGTCAATACATGGATATGTGTATATGGAGCTTGATTGTACGATAAGATAGTTACATCATTGGCTAGCTCACAACCACACTCACTTGCGCTTTACCGCGTGGACCCATGACACTAGTAGGGACTCGTATTCCTGGGCTTAGTGCTATGCTTCTCGGGTGCTTGCTTAGTGTGTCATGTTAGTTTCCGTAGGGTCTGACAGGTAATCTAGGATTTCCTTTTCTTTTTCTTTTTCTTTCTTTCTATTTTTCCCTCCGAGCTCCTATTCTCACTCGTCTTCCTTGAGGACGAGGAAGGGTTCAGCTTGGGGGATTTTGACGTGCGTTTATATTTTATATATTCACGCACGTCTTCTCCGTAATTTCCCGTCGTTTTTCATTGTTTCGAATACGTTCCTTTGTTTTTAGTTCCTTTTTACCTTCGTTGTGTTTGT
Source organism: Scilla litardierei (assembly GCA_030789695.1). NCBI lineage: Eukaryota > Viridiplantae > Streptophyta > Magnoliopsida > Asparagales > Asparagaceae > Scilla > Scilla litardierei. Next base: position 65,285,359 of record CM061134.1, read on the forward strand.
GTGCTTTTGCAGGATATTGCCAGTGCAGAGAACATATAAGGCCAACATCATGAGTACCCGGAGCAACACCCTGAGAGCCAATCATCAAGATAAACCATGTATCAGCTCTCAACCGATCAGGTAGACAGATCCACCCGATCGGTTCATGCGGTCGTATCAGTCCCGAGGAAGAGGCAAATCCAACCGACCGGTTCAGTGATCAGGTGGATGTGACACAGAACGCTGTTTTGAGAGCCAAAGTTCACTCGATCCGTTGACTTGTCAACCGATCGGGTCACCTGTAGCCGTTGCTTTCCCTGCTCGAGAATTCGAAGACTCACCCAATCGGTTCAGTGATCGGGTGAGATATATCAGAGCCGAAGACCAAGTTTCCCATCGTCTCACCCGATCGGTTAAAGTTTCAACCGATCGGGTGAATGTCTATCTTTGTCTTTTTGTGGAAATATTCCCTGGCATCTTGCCAAATTGTATAAATAAGGCTAGGTTTTCCCAGAAATGCCATCCCCATTTTTAAAGTTGTTTTAAGGGATTTTTGGCTGCTCTAAATTTAGTTCTATTTGTAAGTTCTTTGATCATTCCTATATTTTGGTGTTGCGTTTATACTACTATTTGATACAGTAATCTATTGCATGATTTCCATTTTAATGGCTATAACCTGTTTTATTGCATTTCATGCCATGAATAGTGAGTAGTTCTTCAATCTAGGCCTTGGTGGAAGCCCCTTCGTGGGTTCTCCCTAGAACGGCCATAGGATTAGGGATCCGATAAGATATAGGGATTTTGATGGTTACGCGTGGCGTTTCATTGTCATTGGCGGGAGAAAGACTGCCTTTGACCATCGGACCAAGGGGAAATAAAACGGGAGTTTGATTCTCTAGCCACAACTCACCCCCCTAGCGTAGACATTGACTCCTTGCGCGTGGGAACGGCTTGGATGAAATGTCGGGAGCAATCATTGCGAGCTTAGTGCTCCCGGAGTCGGGCGGTGTTGGACATGGGAATGCCCACCGTCTGAACCCATGTAGACCTAGCGTATCATCCTGGGCATCGCCCGGAATATCGGGCCCATGGGACGCTAGGTACCACTATTAGAGGCAACATCTCACCGCTAAACCCTAGAATCCGATCACATTCCTATCATTCGACCGTAATAGTGAGAACTCATGATAGGGCGGAAGCCAAAGTCCTAGGTTACCTTTTTTAACCTCTTACATCTTTTTCATTAATCTACTATCGTGACAACCACCCAGAGAATAGGCTGGCTCACCCACCGGGTGATCCGGTTTCTGAATGTTTCCAAGCACAATACACGCCTCCACGTGATCGACCCCCAAGCCACACTTCGACACCGTGCACTTCCGGTTTACAAATTCTAATCCTAGAATCCCCGACGGGCGGTCAGTTAGAGTCTCAATTACTGAAGCATCAAGGAAGGTTGCCTTCACAACCGGAGCCAAACCTAAGAGCTCAAGCAAATGTTGCGCCATCACCACGCGATGAGGTAGGATAACCGACATTGTAATGGTGTAGGTTACAAGCAAGGAAAGACAAGGACCAACGATTCAAGCTATAACTGAAGATGTCCCTATTGGCAACGATGAGGAAGAGGCTACCGATGAGCCTACTATGAATGGAGAGAGGGAGGGTTTACCTTTCACCTTGCCCACCATCACACCGACACGGAAGGATGATACAACTACTTCAAACAAGTCAACTCCAAAGGACACCACTAAGGATAAGGCAAGCCGACCTCCTCCACCATATCCACAAAGGCTAGCCTTGGCAAAAGTGGAGAAAAAGTACGCTAAATTTACGGAGCTCCTAAAAGGTATCCAACTTAATATCCCCTTCATGGATGCAATAATGGAGATTCCTATATATGCGAAGTTTTTGAAAGACCGCATCACGAAAAAGCGAAAACACGAAGAAGTGAAGCTCTTGGAGGATTCTACTTCTATCATTAAGAACCACCTCCCAAAGAAATTATCGGATCCGGGAAGCTTTACAGTGCCATGTTCTATTGGAGGTACGCCTATTAGCCGTGCATTGATCGACTTGGGAGCGAGCGTCAGTTTGATGCCACTCTCTATATTCAAGAGGCTACAAACCGAAAGCAAGTTGGCGCCTACCGACATGTCTATACAACTGGCGGACCACTCAATTACATATCCGGTAGGTATTGCTAAAGATATCATTCTACAAATATCGCCCGAATTATGTGTGCAGGTGGATTTCATTATAATGGATATGCCAGGAAAGGGGAGTTCCCAACTCATACTTGGCCATCCATTCATGGCGACGACCGGTGTCTTGATAGATGTTCGTGAAGGTACTCCCTCCATGAATGTGGGCAATATCAAAGCTCAATTTCGGCTACAAAAATCCATAAACGCTCATGTCCAAGAAGAAGGAGCGAGCTATCTAGAGCTCTTGGAGGATGATGTTATAGGTGAGTACACTACTGAAGAGTTCATGAAGGACCCAGTAAAGATAAGCGTTGATGACGATGGCGACTCCATCTACAATAAGGCGGTTGCCCCTATCTTCATGTGCTTGACGAGGAGCCCTCGGATGACTCACTGCACCACCAAGGGCCGGAAGCCATCAACCACATAGCTGAAGAGAATCATAGAGATGAGGCATGCCAAATACTGCCACACACCATCGTTGGCAAGCATGATTGCGTATCTCTTACGCGCCCAACATCCATTGAAGAACTTGAGGGAGTCGAGATCATGACTCAAAATGAGCGCTTATCAGGAGGCAACCCGACTTTTTATATATTAGATTTTCTTTTTCATTTTTGTTTTGCTCGGTTTATCCAAAAAAAACCAAATAAAAACGCTTTTCTATTCCATAAAAATACAAGACTATAAAAATCTGACGAGTTCCTCCTTTTACAGGTTGAACGTTGAGGGGAGCGTGCAAAACGATGTATTGAAGGCAAGGGAGCCAGGAGAAGAGCAGCTAATAGAAGAACAAGCTTGAGGGAAGAGAGCTACAGGTGACTCGACCGAGTAGACACCTACTCGGTCGAGTAGCAGATAGCACAGGAAAAGCGAAGAAATCAGCATTCTACCAATGCGACCCGAGTAGATCCTACTCGGTTGAGTAGCCACTTACTCGATCGAGTATCTACCTACTCGGTCGAGCATCAGAGGATGCAGAAAAATGGTGGAAAATGGCGTTCTGGCTACGCTGCCCGAGCAGCCGCTACTCGGTCGAGTAGCCATCTGCTCGATCGAGCTAAGGGAAGCACGGCAAATAGAGGAAATCGGCAATCTGTCTACACAGCCCGAGTATACCCTACTCGGCCGAGCAGCTAAGGGAGTTTTCTAAACTTATAATACCATTTATTTTTAATATTTGACTCGACCGAGCAGCTAAGCTGCTCGGCCCGAGTAGCAGGTGACTTACTCAGAGGGGCCCACCTTGAAACCGAGTTGGTTTGTATTCAAACCAAATCGATTTTATAACCGTAATCCTACTTGATTTTCCACCAATTACCCTGCTCAAGCAACCACACCCCCAAACCTACTTGTCACGGTCGCTTTTCGATAGAACGTTTTTTGTGCGCGTACTTTCCTTTCGTACGCGTGTTTTTAATTACCTCTTCTTGTATCCCAAACGTGCGATGTGATATGTCGTTGTGACCATCTTAGAGAGTACTTATTTGTGGAATTATTTGTGAACGTCATTTCATGGGTCATTCTCCGACAAAACAACTTTGTTTGAAGGGGTGTCGTAACTTTTGACTTCGTCGTTTGATCCTTTAATTTTTTTAGTTCCGATTCTCGATACCCTAGCTCGTGGCCGATCATCGTAGTCTCGACCCTCTCGTCGACACGGCCGTACCGGTATTTTTCTTATAATTATCGGACACCGCTAGACCCACTTTTTCCCCTAATCACTTTCTAATCTACTTAGCCTAATTAATTTGAATTTCATATCACCATAATTAAATCTATAGGTTAATACGTATCATGTGAAAAATATTTCCCTAGCTATTCACCACCCTATATTAAACTTATCTATACCCCCTCCCTCTCACATCTTCTCTCTCCAATCACCTAAATCTATCCCCCATATTCTACCCCCATATAGCACAAAACCCTCATTGTTTTGATACTCACGCACACAAGACTAGGGTTTGTGGAGAACCCAGCCGCCACTTGCCTTGCCCTCCCTTTGACATCCGGCCCTCCTCCTCCGGCCAAGCTTCTCCAGCAACCACCACGGCTCCCCTTACAACCACGCAAAAACCCTCCTCTACTCTCAAAACTGCCAAACCCCCTTAAAACCCACGGCTTCACCCAAGAAAACTGTCGATCAGCCCTAAACTTCGGCCATCTCCCCGCGCGGCAGCTCCTCTCCCTGTCCCCTTGCCTCAGCCGCCGGCCCTCCTCATGCAACCGCCGACCAACCGCCTGGAGCTCCCCCTAAACACCCACGGCGACAACCCTATCAGCAGATCCGAGACCCTGTTGCAACCTCCGGCCATCTTTCCCCCTAAACCGATGTGATCTCCTCCCCTTCCTTCCTTCAACGTCGCCACCTGCTCCTCCCTTCACCTGCAAAACCTCCATGGCCTTCCCCTCTAGCCTCCAGCCACCCCCATTGTCGCAAGACCCCCTCTCCTACCAGAAAACTCACAGTAGCCCTCAACCATGCTGAAATCTACCGCACCACTGTCTGGCAACCCCGCACACCAACGGCAGCCTCCCCTCCTAGTCTAAACACCCAGCCGCACAACCTGTGCCATCTCCCATTACCGAGCCTTCCACAAACAGCCCTATCGTCCACAAAACTGCCGTTGCCGCGCCTCCCCTCGGGTCGTAGAACCCGCTGCCCGCTGTCCGCGTCTTCCCGATGCTGTAGAACACCATGCGGCTGTCCTCTCCCTCCGCATCGCTGTTCGGTGATCGTGTCGCTATCCGGCTGATCGTTGTTCATTATTGTTGTCCCTGTAGGGTTTTTCGGGACCCTTAGGGCACAAAAACTCTATGCCCGTCCTAAGTCGGACGGAACATAGACAGAAAAGCAGCGGAAAAATAAACATGTTAATCTAATTAACATGTAACCCTAAGGTCCAAGACCTTAATCCAAGATCTATGCCGACTTGGGATGTGTCTGACCATCCCAAGAAGGATCTAGACTACTGCGATTAAATTAAACTAATGCTTAATTAAACACATACCCGAAATCTCAACCCTGGAGCAGGCGAGATGTTCCGCACCGTCTTCTGAGCCGCTCCCGTCCCACGTCGAACCGCTCCTTGAACCGATCCTCGAACCGCTCCGTATCCCGAGGCGATCAATCCTGTGTCGCCGAGCCAACCACGCAACGAAGAAAGTTTCACGCGAGTGAAACCTCCGCCTAGATTTCGGATCTAAATCCAAACTCCTTTGCGGCTTTGCTAGAGCCCTCAGGAGCAAGGCAGAAATTTATAGGGAGAGGAGAAATATTAATTTAAGCCTAGATCCGAGCGTGCTCCAACATTTACGAGAGCCACTCAGATCTAGAGCTTGGGACGAGTTTTGTGGAGGAGAGCAGACCCCTATTTATATAGGCGGCTGACTGCTCCCCTTCCCTTAAAATCTGATGTGGGACTAATTCAGAGTTAATCAAATTCAATTTAGTTTGCCTTTCACAAAGTGCAAACTTCCGTGAATTTTAACTCACTCACCGTTGAGCTTCATGATTGATACAACCTATCAATCTGAAGGGTGTTCAACGATGAACGCATAGGAAAAAACCGTTCGTCAATCGGAGTTCGTTTGACCCTCCAATTGATTGTCCAAAGATCAACCCAAGGCTAGTTTTTCGCAAAAACTGAGCCGTCAAATAATTCTGCACAGTAAGGGTTCAAAACCCTAGGACTGGGGCCTACAGGTGGGCCCCACGCGTTCAGCGCGTGCAGAAAACTGTCTGGGCAAAGCCCAGGCCACGCCTAGGCTTGGCCAGGCGTTGGGCGTAGCCCGCCTGGGCAGGCCCAGGCCCTGGGCAAAGCCCAGGCCCCGCCTGGGCTTGGCCCAGGCGGCCTGGGCCAAGCCCAGGCCCGCGCCTGGGCTTTGCCCAGGCACTGGGCAAGCCCAGGCCACGCCTGGGCAAAGCCCAGGCCCGCGCCTGGGCTTTGCCCAGGCACTGGGCAAGCCCAGGCCCGCGCCTGGGCCAAGCCCAGGCACTGGGCAAGCCCAGGCCCGCGCCTGGGCCAAGCCCAGGCCTGCGCCTGGGTTTGCCCAGGCCTGTGCCTGGGTTTGCTCAGGCATTGGCTTCTGTTGGGCCTGGCCAGCAGTCCAGACCTAGTCTGGCCTGATCTTGTCCTTTGGGCTGTTTTGGGCATAACTTTGGTATTTGGTGTCCGATTTGGACGCCGTTTGAACCTGGGCGTAGACCGGGACATTCCCGTCTTACCTGTGAACTTTTCATTGCGTTTAAATCATTAAATATTGTTTTAAACAATTTAAAAAACATTTATCTCTTTTGCATCAAATGCAAAATAGTCCCTATCTAGGCTTAAATTATCATTTGCATCAAATACAAATGATCTGAGGGCATATTTCCCTACATCTCCCACTTGCACTCAGGATCATTTATCCCGAATGCTGGAGATTATTGCAAACATCTTTTGCAATATTTTGTCCCTTGCATCAAATGCAAATTATTCTCCCTAACTAATTTCTACATATTACTAGACGAAGATCACACTCTGTGTGAGACCCTACAGCCTGACCCTTACAACAGGTTGGGCTCGAAGCCCTATACGGCAGTGGCCACGAGCAATGGTTGTCGTCCCTGCTTCAGGAATCATCATTATGTGGTTAACTCATTGACATGAGTATTGTCGGGACCACCTTGACGGTTTCCGTGATGAATTCCGCAGTTATAGTCTCTTCGTCTTAACTATGTTGTATAGATCAAGTCTGGGGTACTGTCAAACTATCAACACCAATAACTTGACTCCGGTTAGTTTCTATCGATCTTTAGTCAAAAATGTTGGACTTCTTCCAACATACTCTGGCCAGAGATTTTACTAAAGACCGAACTAACTCTACGACACTAACTCCCATTGACCGGGAGAGACGAATCCTCTCTTGGTCATTACTCGCCTCGTACGCTTCAAGTAACACCCAATCAAAAAACCTTTCGACAGTCCTTGCCTCGAAGCTAGGTCAGTTGATCTAAGTGGCACCGTTCACGCACAGGTTCGTAAAAATGACCTCAAGTCAAAAGACCAACTAGCCTATCATCACTAAGAGTTATTATTGACAGATTGGTCAATGTAACCATATGATAACTCTTGTGGATCATTCAGTGAACTCATTCTCTAATGAGCACCTGTGTCTCGTCTTCGACTTCGCCAAGTCGAACGATCATGAGATCATCGCCACCGCTAAACGGTGAAGACTAAGACACAATGGTCTATCCGATGTTTCGATATCCTTGTCTCGAAACATCTACGACCACGAACCCTTTTAGACTTATGCTACAGACGGTCAAACATTTCTCCATGATCGAGATACTCATCTCGATACCTGTTTGACCTTGAATAAAGTCTCAGGACTTTACCTAAGTTAATGTCTAATGTTAACTACATTATAAAATAACTTAGATAAATTATTACCAAACAGCTTACTGTTATTTCGAACAAGACGTTTGTGCTATTCACACACAGAGATAGATTGCCTCGAAGGTATCTTCTCTCAACATCTCCCACTTGCACTCAGGTCCATTTATCTCGGTAGCTTATACCGTTTTACACATAAGTTTTCCTGACTTCAAGTGGTAGAGCCTTCGTGAGTGGATCTGCTAAAACCGTCTACACTATAGACTTAAGGGGTTTCTATGTTCACGTTAGACCAATTATTTGAATCTCATTCAAATAATTCATTTGGTCTGTCGGAATCAATAATATTTTATTTACTTGGATCTTATCCAGTTCATCGTAACTTACGATAACAATTTAAATTTATTAATGGTCATTTCAAATGGCTCATTTCTATTTCTGATAAAGTGTCAAACCTTTTGAAAACTTTGTCAAAATAGATGTTCCATCCCTTTGATGTCTCACATGTAATTTATACGCTCCCAATGACCTTGAAAACTTCCTGGGTAATTCATATAAGTTGGTCCGTCTAAATCATATTTAGAAAAACGAACTTATAAGTGAATGTTCCAATTTTTCATGGTCAACTTGAGCGTTTACATCGAGCTTGGTCCGAGTATATTCGTACACATCTGCTGGCGAGACGGTTTCAACATAATCCGTTTTATAGGAATTAGGATGAAAACCGTTCTCGACCAACATGATTGCACTTCACTATTTTCTTTTCTGCACCAATATTTCAACTTAAAGATTTACTTGCAGTAAGTGAGTAAACATTTTCCTTGGGCACGTAAACTAAATTCCAAAATTTATTTACGCACACGGACCTATTCTGGTTGCATCAAGTTTTAAACCGGAGTTACTACTCCGAATTTTATCCCGGAAGTTGACTAAGTCATCATCAGTTATGATGTCTAACTCGACTCTTCGTCTCACGAAATTCGAGTAATTATACAACTTCATAATGATTGATTTAATGAATATCTTATTGATAATGTCCTCATAGAACATTATCAAAACCTAGGCATTACTATCTGGGACTTAACCCAGAGGGAGGACTTAACTCAGAGTCACTTGTAATGGATCACACCAAGTTTAACTAAGTGTGATTCATACCTTTTAACACACCGATGTGTTAACAAACTTGACCTGAGAGAAAATCACATTTTCTTTTAATTACGCAAGATTTTATGTAGCTAAGTATTTAACAGTTCGATCTAATCGAATTAGTTTAAATACTTTAGTCATTTCGTTCTTTATTTTATCAGACTTGTGTTTCATCAAGAACACGTGTCTTAATAAAATATATGAATAACTTATTTTGGTTAATCTAGACTCGGGTACATCAGTATGCACCAGAATGAGTTCGACAACTCATTCTCCCACTGTCTTACAGATGGGTTTCGGCCATTATATCTAAGAGGATAAGACTCACAAGTGTCTGTAGACTTCATAATACGAGAGGTCAGACCCCTCTTTATGTGACTTGTGAAGCTTAGTCTCTCGATACGGCCTCGTCTATTTTGCCATATAAGTTTGCTACTATCCTGTGTATTTGCCATATAAATAGCCCAACATGAATAAATAGCTATGCAAGCATCTCATGTATCCAAACGCCTGAGAGTTGCAATCTTGAGTGTAACTCAAGAAGTTGCTTGTCTCAAGATCCGGTTGGGATACATAGACTTGCACCGCTCATGCACTCGTATTCGACTCGAACGGTTTGATCGAATTCTCGAACTTTGCGGATCAAAATTGTTTATCCATACAACCTTGAGGGTAGCTCGACAAGTTGTAGGGAGAAACATACTTCGAATATCCTATATGTTCAAGCTGCCTCATATAGAGACGAGTGACATGTAGCGTGAATTTATTTGTTGGACCCAGAACTTAATGAAATCATATTTCTTAAGTCTGTTGTTTAGAAGGTCATTTAATGTCAACGAGAATATATTTTAATTCTATCAATTAGAATTTAACTTGAAATTCAATTAATCAACCTATTTGACCGGTTAACTAATTCCATTAAAATATTATATTCCTTCGGTAAACATAGTCTTGCCCTAGTTTAGCAAATGTTCAATATTAAATATAGGTAGAATGGCTTTTATCTATCTATACCCTCCCACTATTTTTACGATCGTTTCAAAGCTTAATAACGAACGATTTAATCGAATTAAAATTAATGGGTAAGATGTCCAATCACCTTGAGGCTAACAACCTTGAGTGTAGCTCAACAAGTTGCTTGACTCTGCGATCGGAAGATGACTCTTCATCGATCATATCAGATATGACTCTCTTATCGGTTTTTGCCCCTAGCCATTTGTGATCATGAGTGCGCTCATCCAAATCACAATGTCTAGTCAAGTCGGACCCTTATTTTCGTGTCTAGCCTGACTTGCCCCTTCGCTCGGTGTATTCACGACACGTCGGTTTGGGTCGGGTCTTAGACTACATCAAGTCAGACTACATCGTTGACTTAACTTACGCCGGCGCTCAGGGTACGAGACGAAGTTTTGGGTCAGTCAAGATTTCATCTTATGTATTTAAGGAGTTGGTTTCTACAGGGTTGCCATGTCACAGCTTGAGTGTATCTCAACAACTGTAACACTGGCCTTATAGTTGCTAACCCCTAAAACAAGGAGGGCTACGGCTAATCTTGAAAAAGATCATTAACGTATTTGACTTAGATATAGTCCAGGGTGTCATACAATCATGATTCGCGACATTGCGGTCCAGCGGAACACAGCCAGGGAATTGACTAAGCCAGGATCACTATCCCTTAAAGGGTGATCCAGAACTCTTAGCCAAGCACATTGACTGGATCATGGTCCATTGAATGAAGCTTGTCATTTTTATATGTGTGCCATAGACTAAACAGCTTTTATTAACAACTAATTAATCCTATCAACTAGTTGCATCCTTAAATTCAAAATTTTAGGATTTGTTTAATAACTTTTATTAAGTCCTTATCAACTATAAGGTTCACGTGCTATCCTAATCGTTATTAGGATTTTAATAAATTTTATTAACAACGCTAAAAGCGAAGTCCTTTAATGAAAATTAATTATAACAATTAGAATTAAAAATTCATTAAAAGGACTACCCTAATCAGGAATTAGGTCTTGGAGTGTTGTTAATGTTTTATTAAAACATAGCATGTCATTAAAATTCAATTAATAAATTTTAATCATTTCTTAATGGCTAACCTAAAGGGTTGTCTTGTGTTATCAAATAAGGGACAAGATAAACTAGCCATTAAAATAAAGCTACACTAATTTTATCGCATAAAAGAAAGTGTACAACTATTTAACAATTAAATAGACCAATGTCTATCTAATAAACAATTTTAGCATGCAAACATAAATTTAACATTTAAATTTTAAATATGATTTTAAAAATCATTTATTTTTATCTCATAAAAAAACTTGTTTTTAAAATCACAAATTTGCATGCTACTTTAAAAAATTTATCGCATAAAAATTTTAACCTTTAAAATCAGTTTTAAAATATCTCATAAAATTAAAACATCATTTTAAAAAACTTTCATGCTTAAAAATTTATCATTTAAAATTTTTAGGCACTTTAAACTTATCGCATAAATTTTAAAAGATTTAAAATTAGTTTTAAAAATTATCACATAAATTTTAAAACGTCATTTAAAAAAATTTCATATTCAAAAATTTATCACATCGATTTTTAAACATCAAAAACATTTTTTAAAATTTATCTCATAACCTTAAAAAACATTTTTAAAAGTATTTGAAAGCATTTCAAGTGTTTAAAGAAATCGCAGGCTAGATCGTTACGCATACCATGCTTTGATACCACTGTAGGGTTTTCCGGGACCCATAGGGCACAAAAACTCTATGCCCGTCCTAAGTCGGACAGAACATAGACAGAAAAGCAGCGGAAAAATAAACATGTTAATCTAATTAACATGTAACCCTAAGGTCCAAGTCCCTAATCCATGATCTATGCCGACTTGGGATGGGTCTGACCATCCCAAGAAGGATCTAGCCTACTGCGATTAAATTAAACTAATGCTTAATTAAACACATACCCGGAATCTCAACCCTGGAGCAGGCGAGATGTTCCGCACCGTCTTCCGAGCCGCTCCCGTCCCACGCCGAGCCGCTCCTTGAACCGCTCCTCGAACCGCTCCGAATCCCGAGGCGATCAATCCCGTGTCGCCGAGCCAACCACGCGCCGAAGAAAGTTTCACGCGAGTGAAACCTCCGCCTAGATTTCGGATCTAAATCCAAACTCCTTTGCGGCTTTGCTAGAGCCCTCAGGAGCAAGGCAGAAATTTATATGGAGAGGAGAAATATTAATTTAAGCCTAGATCCGAGCGTGCTCCAACATTTACGAGAGCCACTCAGATCTAGAGCTTGGGACGAGTTTTGAGGAGGAGAGCAGACCCCTATTTATATAGGCGGCTGACTGCTCCCCTTCCCTCAAAATCTGATGTGGGACTAATTCAGAGTTAATCAAATTCAATTTAGTTTGCCTTTCACAAAGTGCAAACTTCTGTGAATTTTAACTCACTCACCATTGAGTTTCATGATTGATACAACCTATCAATCTGAAGGGTGTTCAACGGTGAACGCATAGGAAAAAACCGTTCGTCAATCGGAGTTCGTTTGACCCTCCAATTGATTGTCCAAAGATCAGCCCAAGGCTAGTTTTTTGCAAAAACTGAGCCGTCAAATAATTCTGCACAGTAAGGGTTTAAAACCCTAGGACTGGGGCCCACAGGTGGGCCCCACGCGTTCAACTCGCGCAGAAAACTGCCTGGGCTTGCCCAGGCGCTGGGCGTAGCCCGCCTGGGCTTGACCAGGCGGCCTGGGTAAGCCCAGGCCCGCGCCTGGGTTAGCCTAGGCCTGTGCCTGGGTTTGCTCAGGCATTGGCTTCTGTTGGGCCTGGCCAGCATTCCAGACCTAGTCTGGCCCGATCTTGTCCTTTGGGCTGTTTTGGGCATAACTTTGGTATTTGGTGTCTGATTTGGATGCCGTTCAAACCTACGCGTAGACTGGGACATTCCCGTCTTACCCGTGAACTTTTCCTTGCGTTTAAATCATTAAATATTGTTTTAAACAATTTAAAACACATTTATCTCTTTTGCATCAAATGCAAAATAGTCCCTATCTAGGCTTAAATTATCATTTGCATCAAATACAAATGATCTGAGGGCATATTTTCCTACAGTCCCGTCGTACCCTTTGCGCTACCGAAATACAACCCCTGACATCGCTACCCAACGTCAGTGTAGCTCTCGCATCGTGTTAAGGTATACCTGAACCGTAGGAACCCAAACATCGCATGCTAAACAAGATAAAAGACGTGATCTTTATTGTGTTGGTTAAATCACTAATCGAAGATAATAATATGGGACTGTAGGTTGGGCGTTGGTTTGAGCACATAGAGAGTTTCTGGACCCGTTGATCTGTGGACTTGTGGACGTTATTTCAGGCAAGTGAAACTTGCAAGTATTTGTTTAGGCCATGTTTAGGCCAATCTGTGAAATAGCGTAAAAGAGACTTGGCGATGAAATGATAGTCACCTAAACGCCCTTACTAGATCTAGCTTGACAACAAAGCTAGATCCGACACCCTTGCTATGCTATCATTTCATACTGCTTACCATGTTTAATTTCAAATTAACTGTACGCACTTTTAACTGCTTATTGCCATGTTCATGCATCTTGCCATGTCATTTCATGCATCAACTTGCTTTATCATGAAAATGTAGCTCACGCTACAATAAATTGTAAGCTGCGGCGAGTAGGGTCCTGACCCTACATCCTATAAAGGCTAGGCACCTACATTGCGGGTACAACCCTATGCCAAAAACACTTTTTGGCTTGTGATCCAGAAGCGAGCACAGTGTTGTTGGTGAAAAACCAACGCTCGATACACGTGGACGGGTAGGGTTAAATGATCACTTGAGCGTAGAAGTGTGCCCGTAGAGCCACTTCAGCCAAAAGGCGGAAACCCTGTGCACATCATGAATACAAGATAATCGTGAATATTGTTTAGTAGCTTTGCTACGACGTGTAATGCATTGCAAAATGTCATCTTATTGAACTGCTGCATTCATTGAAATAATATGCCATGTCATTTCATTTAACTGCTGCCTTCATTGAAATATTATGCCATGTCATCTCATTTTAAACTGCTAAGTTGCATTCTTTATACTTTATGTTTCCTTGCACAAAAGTCTCCCTTTTCCTCTTTGGAGATTTTTGCTGACATGTGCCCTTTTCCCTTTGAGTGTCACATGTCAAGCTTTGAGCCTGAGGTAGTGCTAAGGACGACCAGGTTGTTGACGTCCAGTTCGAGGATACTAGAGACTAGTCCTAGTCTCAGCTGGAGGTTTTCTCTTAGTTGTTGTTTACCTTCTAGTCGCTATTGTTAGGTTGTTCGGTGTGTAGCACCATTTCTTGTTTTAGTTTCGACCATGCTTGTGGCCTTTCATTTCTGACTCTGTACTTTCTTTTTTTATGAATATGTCTGTGGATGTTTGGAATAATAAAATTGTTGGAATTCTATAATTCCATATTCCTATCTCCATATTGTTTTGATGTGACAAACATATTATGTTTATACTAACTCTATCTATGCAGGTATACTAACATTTATGCAGTATACAACAATGTACAAACAACAACTCAAAGATTGAATATATGCGACAAGGATCTTCTGCTAACTGCTCAAGATAAAATATCTACGGTTTTATGTATCAAGCAGAATTGTTGTATATTTTATAGATTGTTAAAGCCTTATAATGAGTTATCTTAGCTTCATAGGTCATTGGTCCTTTCATTCTTCAATCCCCATTTCTCATACTACAAATAATTCCACTTTGTTATGAATAGGCCCATTGGGCCAATTGGGTATCCAACCCACTATTGAAAGTTATAAATACACGGGTAGGGGGCTCTTAACCCCTTACACCTATTCTCCCTAAATTCCATTCACAACACGTTATCAGCAAGATCACGCTCGTTGGAGGAGACGGCGGCTCGCGGGAAAGGAGATCCACAAATCGCTCAGATTCAAGAAGATCGTAATCTTCTCAACGGGGAGCGAAAAGGGCATCCTTCACCAACCGTCGCCTAGATTCCTCGTCGAATCTAGAGGTAAAAATCCAAACTTTTTAGATCTAAACTTGCTTTTCTCATTAGATCTGCATGTTTTAGGATCAAAAAGTTGATAAACTCGGTAAAAATTCAACATTTTTAATAAGATCTGCATGTTTAAAACAATAAAAACTTGTTTTTTAGCGATCAAATTTGTTGAAAAATCCGATTTTTACCCCCCGCCTTTGATCCAAAAATAAAAATCCACACGCCCGTAGGGCGGAACGGCGGCGCGCTCTTTGCGCCACCGGCGGAGAACGAACACCGCGGCCTCAGGCCGCGGCGGCCGCGGCCTGAAGCCGCGGCCAGCAGCCGCGGCCTCAGGACGCGGACTGCAGCCGCGGACTGCAGCCGTGGCCTGAAGCCGCGGCACTGTGTCGCGGCCCCAGGCCGCGGCCAGTCGCCGCGGCCTGCAGGCCGCTGCCAAGCGCCGCGGCCTCAGGCCGCTGCCAGTCGCCGCGGCCTCAGGCCGCTGCCAAGCGCCGCGGCCTGAGGCCGCTGCCAAGCGCTGCGGCCTGAAGCCGCGGCGGCCGCGGCCTCAGGCCGCGGCCCTGTGCCGCGGCCTCAGGCCGCGGCCAGTTGCCGTGGCCTGACGCCGCGGCCTCAGGCCGCGACCCGCCGCCTAGCGCCGCGGCCTCAGGCCGCTGCCAAGCGCTGCGGCCTGAAGCCGCGGCGGCCGCGGCCTCAGGCCGCGGCCCTGTGCCGCGGCCTCAGGCCGCGGCCAGTTGCCGCGGCCTGACGCCGCGGCCTCAGGCCGCGACCCGCCGCCGCGGCCTCAGACCGCGGCCCGCCGCCGCGGCCCGTCGCCGCCACGGCGGCCGCGTTGCGGGCCGCGGCCTGTCGCCGCCACGGCGGCCGCGCCCTACGCGGCCCGCCGTCGCGGCGACACGCCGCGGGCCCCCCCTAGGGTTTCCCGAAACCCTAACCCTAATGGGCTATTTTTCGGGGGAGGCCCAAATATTAACCCTAATGGGTTGTTTTCATGGCCCAAAAGGCCAGAAAATTAGCCCATTCACATAAATTATTTTATTTATTTTTGGCCCTAAAAAGCCCAAAATATTTAAAAAGAAATTTTCGAAAGGGTTTAAAGCGGTAAAATAAAACAGTAAATTATGGATCAAAAAGGCAAAAAGTTTTTCAAAAAAAAAATGTTTTTTGCACGACACACACAATTTTAATTACTTTAAATGCCTGTGTCTTTGATTATCTGCGTGGTTGTATGTCGCAAATATATTATCTGCGTGGATGTGCAAATATTAGGCTATGTTTTTAGGGATCAGCCAGGTTTCCGACACCGTTTTAAATTCCTGCAATTTTTCTTCTTTTTTGAGAGAAATTTTGTATGTGAGGATGAATATGTAAAAAAGAAGACCGAAGGACACCAAGAAGAAGCTGAAGGCGTTCGCACAATGAAGATAGGGGCTTCTCTCTGAAGTTCCCGAGTTGTACTTTAATTTTCATGCATTTTTGATGTAACTTCGGACTGGACTCTTTTATTTTTTCGGTGTCGGCTGGCTGATCCCCATAGCCTAAGGTCATTATTTCTGTTTTCATTGTTTATGCATTAAACTGCGTGGTTGATTAATTAGCTTAAATACCATGTTTTAATGTCACAATGAAATCCCTTAACAGCATGCGTGATTGTTAATTTTTAGTAATTAATTATTCACATTACCTGAAAAAAGCATGTATGTTAAAATCACACTAATTAAAATTCATGCCATGAAAATGACTACATTACATGCGTGGATGTCTGTTTTATTCAGTCTTAATGATACATGCTACTTTTCTTTACATGCTAGATCATAAAATGGCCAGACTCGCAAATGTAGACTTCTCAGTCCTGAAGGCTGATGGGTCAAACTACCTGAGTTGGCAGTTGGACCTGAAGTTCCATCTGCGCTCTCATGGTTTCAGTCTCACACAGACTGAAAAGGCAACAACTAGTACTCCCCCAGCTAACAAGGAGGCTTCAGTGGAAGCACCTCATACAGAGGAAGTTCCCGATATATTAAAGGCGAAAGCCATTATATATATCAGGAAACACTTAGACTCGACCTTAAAGGACGAGTACCTCACTGTAGAGGACCCTTACGAGCTGTGGGATGCACTCGAGGAGAGGTACAGACATCAGAGGGATGTCATACTCCCCCGTGCACAGTACGAGTGGACTCACCTCCGCATACAGGATTTCAAATCCGTAGCGGAGTACAACTCAGCTCTCTTCCGCATCACCTCCGCCTGAAGTTGTGTGGTGAACCAGTGACGGAGAAGATGTTGCTGGAAAAGACGTTTACGTCTTTCCACGAAAAGGACATGATCCTTATGCAACAATATCGAGAGAGGAAGTTCACAAAGTACTCTGACCTTCTTTCATGCCTGCTTATGGCTGAACAGAACAGAGACCTGTTGGTTGCCACCCATAACTTGCGCCCTCCTGGCTCCGCTCCATTGCCACCTCCTGCAGAGGCCCACTTCCAGTCTTCCCAGAAGAAGAAGACGGACAAAAAGGCAAAATTCCAGAAATGGAAAGAACAGAAGCAGCGGAAGAAGGCCACTCACCCAGCTCCTCCCCAGAACCAGAAGTTCGTGGACAAGAAGCAGAAGAGGATTCCCAACAAAGGAGGCACTCCCAAGAAAGACTGGGAGGACAAATGCTCAAAATGCGGGATGACGGGCCACTGGTCCAGAATCTGCCGCACAGCAAAACACCTCCAGGACCTCTACCAGGCAAGCCTCAAGCCTCGAGCTGAGACAAACCTGATGGAGAGCGCAGCGTTGGTAGAGACCTCATGGACTCCTGAAGATTTCATGGGAGATGACACTCTCTAGATCTGGACCACTTTTATGCAACTAGCAATGTATCTTCTATTTTATGCATCGTATCTAGTTTTTATTTCCATGTCAGAACAATATTTTTTTGAGCATTTACCTTTATGAAAGTAGATCTTTTCTCTTCATTTATTGCTTGAATGTCTTTCCCTTTTTAGATATGGAACTTATCTGCCTAGTGGACAGTGCATCGACGCACTCGATCCTTCAAAACATAGACTACTTCACGAGCGTAAGTAGCTATTCTGGCCCACTAAGAACAATCTCAGGACCAGCAAACATAATCGAAGGATCAGGGGAAGCAATTATATTGCTCCCCGGCAACACACAAATAACACTTAAAAATGTGTTATACTCCCCTAAATCCATCCGAAACCTCCTAAGTTTTAAAGACATCCGTTTAAACGGATATCACTTAGAGACGGTCGAGGAAGATAAAAGGGAATACTTGCTTGTAACGGCTCTTACAAATGGTTCAAAAACCATTGTGGAACGTTTCAAGGGACTCCCCTCGGGACTCTACCAAACAAGTATACAAACTCCAGAAACATCCATGGTGGAGCACCTGCAGTGCCCCCAAACACCAGAATTCCAACTCTGGCACAGTCGACTGGGACACCCTGGTTCGGTTATGATGTACCGCATCATAAAGAACTCCAGGGGCATTGACCTGAAGAACCTGAAGATTCTTCAAAAAGGCAAATTCCCATGTCCACCCTGTTACAAGGGTAAACTGATCACGAGACCCTCTCCACTGAAAGTGGATGTGGAGTCTCCCAGCTTTCTGGAAAGAATCCACGGAGACATTTGTGGGCCGATTCACCCATCAAGTGGTCCGTTCAGGTACTTTATGGTCCTGATAGACGCATCAACTAAGTGGTCACATATGTGCCTACTGTCCACCCGTAACCTAGCACTATCTAAGCTTTTAGCTCAGATAATAAAGTTACGGGCCCACTTCCCCGACCACCAGATTAAGAAACTTCGTCTGGACAATGCGGGGGAGTTTACGTCACAAGTCTTTCTAGACTATTGCCAAGCTCAGGGAATTGAAGTCGAACATCCTGTAGCGCATGTTCACACCCAAAATGGGTTAGCAGAATCTCTAATTAAGAGACTGCAATGGATCGCTCGTCCATTATTACTTCAATCCCAGATGCCAGTGAATGTGTGGGGTCATGCAATTCTGCATGCTGCATCTTTAATAAAATTAAGACCCTCTGGAGGTCAGTCATCTTCTCCAATGCAACTAGCACTTGGAGCCCCACCAATTGTCTCACATTTGAGAATATTTGGTTGTGCAGTATACGTCCCCATAGCACCACCACAAAGGACAAAGATGGGTCCACAACGTCGCCTAGGCATTTATGTTGGGTTTGACACCCCCTCCATAATTAGATTCCTAGAACCCCTTACGGGGGACGTTTTTAAGGCACGTCTAGAAGACTGTGAATTCGATGAAACATCATTCCCAAGACTAGGCTCACAGACAAAGAAGCCCGAAGCTTCAGAAAGTATCACTTGGGATACAAAAACTTTATGTCACTTTGATCCGCCAACAAGCCAGTGTGAGGAGGAGGTCCTGAAGATTCTCCACATCCAAAACACTATCCATCTCTTGCCGGACAAATTTACTGACAACCAGAAGATTGTCAAATCACACGTCCCTGCTGCTAACACTCCAGCTAGGATTGACATACCGCAAAATGGATGCAATCCGCCTGCAGCATACCAACACAGGTTGCTGTACGAACTGGGGAGTATTGGGACAGAAAAAGCACAACAATAGATGACACATTTGCGTGTAATATTTCCATCAACGTCGCGTACTGCGACGATGATATTGAACCACGCTCTCTGACAGAATGTCAAAGTAGAGATGATTGGCCAAAGTGGAAAGCGGCAATAGGAGTGGAGTTGGATTCACTCACCAAACGCAAGGTCTTCGGACCAATAGTCCAGACACCAAAAGGTGTAAAACCTGTGGGTTATAAATGGGTATTTGTTAGAAAACAAAATGAACAGAATGAGATCGTACGCTACAAAGCAAGGCTTGTAGCGCAGGGTTTTACCCAACGTCCTGGGGTACTCGCCCTGATATAGAGTTTGCAGTAAACTTACTAGCCAGATATAGTGCTGCACCTACACAGCGGCACTGGGCCAGAGTTAAGCATCTTCTGCGCTACCTCCAAGGGTCCATAGACTTAGGTCTATTCTACAGGAAAGGGGCATCAACTGGTTTAGTTGGTTATGCTGACGCAGGTTACAGGTCCGATCCTCATACAGAGAAGTCTCAGACCGGATACATGTTCACATATGGCGGCACTGCCATATCCTGGAGATCTGTGAAGCAGACCATGACGACCGTCTCATCCACCCACTCAGAGCTACTAGCGATCTTCGAAGCAAGCAAGGAATGCTTCTGGCTACGCTCGGTGATCCAGCACATACTCACCTCCACCGGCCTGACGACCAGCGTTCTTGCACCCACTACACTCCATGAAGACAATGCAGCATGTATAGCCCAGCTACAGGACGGCTACATCAAAGGTGACAAGACGAAGCATATCTCCCCCAAGTTCTTCTGGACGCACGACCTTCAGAAGCAAAAGCAGATTTAGGTACAGAAGATCCAATCATGTAATAAATTGGCGGATTTGCTTACCAAATCCCTGCCTACTAGTATCTTTGAGAAACTTGTATATGGGATTGGGATGAGGAGAGTGAGTAAATGTAAACTGGGTCAGGATGAGAGAACTATGAACTCATAGATACATAGGAGACTGATGTATAGATTCATAGGAAATCTGCAAGCCTGAAGCTTGGTCAGATAAGGGGGAGTCAACTGCAGAGTTGTACTCTTATCCCTTGGCTACAGGTTTTTTCCCACTGGGTTTTCCGTAGTCAAGGTTTTGACGAGGCAACCTCGTTGACTCTGGATCCTGAAGTATCCACCCCTAGACACATCCCCAAAACAGGGGAAGTTATGGGTTAATTGTTCTTTCTTTAACAAGACAGTTACCTTAACTCGGATCCTGAAGAATCCACCTCTTATTTCAATGTTGATTGGATAAGGGGAAGTGTTATGAATAGGCCCATTGGGCCAATTGGGTCACACTTCAAATTTTAGTTAACCAATTCATTTTCCTTTACTATTAATTTCCAAATATCTTTGACTACATGACTTTTGTTCAATCATTATGGTTTGTACTCTAACAATCACAAAAAATCCATCATCTCAGAATTAACAGCATGATAGATTTTTTAGCCTGCCTGCTAATTTTCTTCTAGCCTGCTAAATTCTTTTTTATCCCATTCAGTTAGTTTCTTGCCGTAACACACAAAATCTAATCATTTCCTAATTAGCAGCCTAAAAGATATTTAGCTTGCTAATTTCATTTTATCCTATTAAGTTGGTTTCTAGCCGTTGTCTTTGAAACCGTTTTCAAACCCTATAAATACAAGGGTATACTCTCACGTTTCACACACAACTTTTCTCTTTCTCTCTCTCACGTTTTTGATTAGTTGAAATTAAGTTCTTAAGCATTTTGCCATTAGTTGTTCTTTTCTTATTTGCAAGAAGAAATCGATAGATTTCTCTCTTCGTTTAAGAACGGAAGAACTTAGATTTCAATACTTTTGGGAAAGTTGTTCAAGTTCTTATTTGCAAGAAGTAATCGATAGATTTATCTCTTCATTTAAGAACAGAAGAACTTCAATTGTGTTTCACCATTTCATATCTGGAAACATTGAAGTCTCTCCTCTAAACACCGTCCTTTTGAATTCATATTACATATTCATTACAAGGCTATAGGTGTTTGTTATTTCATTATTTTGTTACAAAGTTATTTTGGATCTCTTGAATAGAGATTGTACAAAGTTTGGGACACGGAGAGTGTCGCCATTTTTGTAAAGTTATTGCTTGCGGGTTTGCAAATGTTGATAGTGGAAAATCTCTACTGGAGGTAGAGGACTGGACTATGATCAAGAGGATCCGAACCAGGATACATCTCTTTGTTTGCGTTTGGTTTACATTATTCGTGTACTTTATTTTTTGCACATCTTAAGCAATTAGAAGTTACTCTTTAATTGCAACAGTTTTTTATTATATACATTATTCACCCCCCTCTAGTGTATTGATCCATACAGGGTTAAATTCACATTTGGTATCAAAGCAAGGCAAAGATGGCAGGAAAATCAAACAACACAGAAGGACCTTCAGGAGTTGCAATACCACACAACTACAACGCAAATCAATATCCTGAAGGGCACTCGCAAATACGTCCTCCTCTATTTGATGGTTCAAATTACTCATATTGGAAAATTCGAATGGAGATTCATCTCCAAAGTTTGAATTATGAGATTTGGAGCATCGTAGAGACATGATACACAAAGCCAACAACTCATGTTGCTGAATGGACCGCTATTGACAAATCTGCAGCGACAAACAACTCAAAGGCCATGAATGCTTTATTCTGTGCCATGGATAAACCTGAGTTTAATCGAGTATCTCAGGCCAAAACTGCAAATGAGATTTGGCACATACTCGAGGTAACTCATGAAGAAACAGTAAAGTAAAGGAAACTAAGATTTCCTCTTTGGTTCATAAATATGAGTTGTTCAAAATGCAGGACAAAGAGACGATTGGAGAAATAAACACCAGGTTCACTAATATTATTAATTCTCTTAATGCTCTTGGAAAAACTTACACTAATCTTGATCAGGTACGCAAGATTCTTAAAGTACTGTTGGCGTCCAAAGATTATTGCTATTGAGGAAGCCAATGATCTTTCCACATTAACCATGGAAAATCTTATTGGTAATCTAATGGCCCATGAAGTTACATTACAAGATGAGAAAGAAGAATCAGATCAAAAGAAGAAAGTACTCGCCTTCAATGCTTCTTCAGAAAATGAAGACTCAGATGATGATATGGCTTTTCTTGCCACGAACTTCAGAAAGTTCCTTCAAAAAGGTAAGTATAATAATTTTAAATCTAAGAATACTGATTCTTCACTTTGTTTAATATGCCTGGACATATGAAAAAGGATTGTCCACTTCTCAAAGCAAAGTTCAAAACTTCCAACAACAACAATGAACAATCAAGAAGAGAAAGGAAGTTTGACAAAATGAAGAAAGCATTTGCGGCTACATGGGATGATTCTTCAGATGATGAAGATGATGATCTTAATGAAAGTGCTAACATGTGCTTTATGGCACAAGATGATGAAAATGATGTAAGTTCTTTTAATAACAAAGAATTACTAGATGCATTAAAAGATCTCTATTCTCGTCTCAAAAAATTAAATGGACAACATAAATCCTTGAAACAGAATAATGATAATCTTCTTCTTAAATATCAAGAATTATCTTCTAAAAAACTACACCTAATTCTATACATATTGAGAATACAGCTTCTCAAGTTTTAGATCTTAGTAAAGAGAATGAACTTCTCAAAACTAAGAATTAAGCATTACATTCACAAATATCCGAAATGGATAAAAGTATCTCATCACTAAAGATGAAATACGATGAGATGTCTTCCGGTGTTAATAAATTTAACAAAGGAAAGACAAATCTCGATAATTTGCTAAAAATTCAATATCCAGCAAATCATAGACAAGGATTAGGATATTCTCTTAAGAATGCACCTAAGTCTTTTAACACATCTTCATCCAGTGGAAAAACAACCTTTGTTAAACCATAGAAGAAGAATCATGCATTCATTTACACGAAGAAAGTAAACGTTCCTACTTCTTCTTCACAAAGAAATGTTACTAACATTTCAAAATCATCTCCTAGGAAACCTATTTCAATTAGTATATGGGTTCCTAAGGATTCATGTTTAAAAGATAGAAATGATTATATCTCTCATTATATACATTCTATTGTTCATTCTAATGATTATATTAGTAATCCAAATTCCATTTGGGTTTGGCTTCCAAAAATCTAATCCCAAGGACCCTCAAGCAAGAGGTACCAATGCTTAATGTTTTATCTTTCAGGTACCAAGAAAAGAAAGATGGATTTTGGATAGTGGATGTTCAAAACATATGACGGGAAATGTCAACTTACTTTCAACCGTTAAATATAAAGATGGAGGCACAGTTACCTTTGGTGACAATAATAAAGGCAAAATTATAGGCACCGGAACAGTTGGAAATACAGATCAGCCTATCATTGAGAATGTTCTCCTGGTTGACGGTTTGAACCACAATCTACTTTCAATTAGTCAATTATGTGATAAAAGTTATAAAATAGTATTTGAAAAAAATTATTGCATCATTTATGATTCTGATATGTAATCTATTTTATTCCGTGGTAAACGTAAGAATAACATTTATATCTTATGCATGTCTGTTACCACTCACAATCATTGTTTAATGATTACATCAGATGATACACTTTATGGCATAAACATTTTGGACACACTAATTTCAAAAATCTAGCACATATTTCTAAACACAAGTTAGTAAATGGAATGTCAAATATTTCTTTCAAACACAAACACTTTTGTGATTCTTGTCAGCAAGGAAAAATGCACAAATCTTCTTTTAAATCAAAGGATATTATCTCAACAAAGAGATCTTTAGAACTCCTACACTTTGATTTATTTGGTCATTTACGAGTAGCTACTTTGAATAGAAATAGATATGCATTTGTCATTGTTGATGATTATTCAAGATACACTTGTGTTATATTCTTACAAAATAAGAATGATGCCTTTGAAGAATTTTCAATATTTTGTAGAAATATACAAAAGATCAAATCCTCTAACATTGTCACTATTCGTAGTGATAATATGGGAGAATTTGAGAATGAATCTTTCTCCAAGTTTTATGATGAAAATGGCATTACTCACAATTTCTCCTTTCCTCGTGCTCCTCCTCAGAATGGAGGAGTAGAAAGGAACAATAGAACTTTACAAGAATGTGCAAGAACAATGCTTTGTGATATTAAATTACCAAAATATTTTTGGTCACAAGCTGTCGCAACTGCTTGTTACATTATGAATAAAATTCTTACAAGGCCATTGCTTAATAAAACTTGTTTTGAATTATTCTTTAATCGCATTCCTCGTGTATCATACTTTAAAGTGTTTGGATGTAAATGTTTCATTCTTAACACTAAAGATTCACATGACAAATTTGATTCAAAATCTGATGAAGGTATTTTTGTTGGATACTCAACTCATAGTAAAGCCTACAGAGTATATAACAAAAGAACTTCAATAATTGAAGAATTACTGCATGTCACCTTTGATGAGAATCATTCATCTAATTCTCCCATCATTAATGATGAAGAAAATATATTTCCTTTATCAAATCTTTAGATAATATTAATCTTGATGATATTGATGCTACTAAACCCTCTGTTGAGTCTATTTCAGATAATGCAGATCTTCCTAAGGCATTTGCACAAGTTCCTAATCATCCACCAGATTTAATTATTGGAGATATTTCAGATGGTGTGAGAACTCGTGCAGAAATAGAACAAATGGCACACTGTGCATTCATTTCAAACATTGAACCAAAGAATGCCATCAAAGCATGTAAAGACAGTTCTTGGATCATTGCTATGCAGGAAGAACTCAATCAATTTAAGAGAAATGATGCTTGGAAATTAGTTCCAGACCACCAGATCATTCAATTATTGGTACCAAATGGGTATTCAAAAATAAATTGGATGAATTTGGTTAGGTAACAAGAAACAAGGCACGATTGGTTGCACAAGGTTATAATCAAGAAGAAGGAATTGATTATGATGAAACCTATGCACCAGTTGCACGTCTTGAATCCATTAGAATGCTATTATCTTTTGCTTGTTATAAAGATTTTAAATTATTTCAAATGGATGTCAAAAGTGCTTTTCTAAATGGTTTTCTTAAAGAAGAGATTTATGTTGAACAACCACCAGGTTTTTGTCATGAACCTCTTAATAATCATGTTTTTAAACAGAAGAAAGCTTTATATGGTCTTAAACAAGCACCTCGTGCTTGGTATGAAAGATCAAAAAGTTATCTTTTAAATTCTGGTTATACAATTGGTAAAATTGATTCAACTTTATTTGTTAAAAACATAAAATCTGACATCATTATTATTCAAATATATGTTGACGATATTATATTTGGTTCTACTAATGAATCTCTTTCTTTAGATTTTTCTAAGATTAGGCAGAAGGAATTTGAAATGAGTCACATGGGTGAACTAAACTACTTCTTTGGACTTCAAATCAAACAAATGAAGGAAGGCATCTTCATTCATCAATCAAAATATTCCAAAGAACTCATCAAGCATTTTGGCTTAGAGAATTCTGCAGATAAACATACTCCAATGAGTACATCTACATCACTAGACAAGGATTTAAATGGTAAGAGTGTTGGGGTTTTGGCGGACCCCCAGAGCTCGGGTCTATGTCCGTCCTAAGTCGGACGGACCACAGAGGCACAAAAACACAGCGAAAATCGAAAATCAAATTTCTTTTGACTAGCTAAACTTTTTGACTAGGCTCTGAGGGAGCCAGAACCTAGCCCGATCTATGTCAACTTGGGGTGGATCTGACCACCCCAAGAGGGATCTACTCTAAAGCGACTAATTAAATCTACACTAAAATTACTTAACCACATACCCAGAATCTTGGCCCTGGAGCAGGCAAGATGTACCGCACCGTCTTCAGAAGCTCATCATAGCCGAGCCGCTTTGACTCGATCCGCCTGAGCCGCCTGCACCCTCGCACCGATCCGCCCGAGCCGACTTTCGCCTCCGAGCCGATCACACGCGGTAGAAAGTTTCACTTTAGAAGAACCCGCGTCTTAGACGTCCGGATCAAGATCCAAACCCCCTCGTAGTCTTGCCAGGACTACTCCAGAGAACAGAAAGAGAGAGAGAGAGAGAATAATTTAGTCGCCGATCGAGCTTGCTCTAAAAGTCTGGAGCTACTCGATCGATGACTTGGTGTGTTTTTCAACGAAGAGAGTGCACCCCTATTTATATAGGGAGTCGGCACTCACTCCTTCGTTGCGAGCAATGTGGGATATTCGCAAAATGGGAGAAAAATCAATTAAGCCAATTTGGCTTAATTTCTAGTTTAAGTGAGCTTTTCATAAAAGAAAACTTTATCTAATTAATTCTCTTTGCACATTAAACCTTAGACACCAAACAAGCTATCAATCCGAAGAGCTTCGAATGGTGAACGTGTAGGAACCGACGGCGACGAATTTCGACTTCGTTTGACCCCTCAAACAATTGCCCAAAGTTGGGCAAACAATCGATTTTCGTAGCCGTCATTTGGGGTTTCAAAAACCCCTAAATTGACTTAAGTTGTGGGCGCGCCCGTTAAGCTTAGCGGGCATGCCCGTCCAAGGGGACAAAGGCGGGCCGCACGCCCGCTCGGCAGCAGGCATGCGCCCGCTGTCGCAGCGGGCCGTGCCCGCTGCATGCAGCAGGCTGCGCCGGCTGTGCAGCGGGTGTGCGCCCGCTGCAGCCAGCGGGCTACACCCATTTGCCTTTTGCCTATGGGCTTATTAGCCCAGTGGGTCTAACCCACTTCGCCTTGGACTGTTTTCACGTTTCCGGGCTCGTTTGAGCTCCGATTTGGACACGGTTTGAACCTGTGTTTAGACCGGGACGATCCCGTCATCCAGGTAACCCTTTCTAATATGTTTGTTCCTACTAAATTTGTCATAACCAATTTACGACACGTTTAATCAAAGTTTGCATCAAATGCAATGTTTGTCCCTATTGCCATTACGACTAACTTTCACAACAAGCTTTGTAAATATCATCAAATGATATCTCTCTCTATTCTATCTTCCTATTACTAAGACACGAACACTACTCGGTGTGAGACCCTACAGACTGACCTTACTACAGGTTGGGGCTCGGAACCCCTAGACGACGGTCACTATGAGCAGTAGCTGTCGTCCCTGTTTCAGAATCATCATAACGTGATCGAACTTTTGACAAAAGCATCATTGGGTTTATATTGGCTGTGTCAGTGATGAACTCCGTTAGCCGTAGTCCCTTCGTCAAGACTGTGTTCTTGTTGGCCTATGGTATGGTTTACTGTCAACCCTATTAGACAACATTGGTCAGTATACGGCGGTCTTCATTGTATACACGTTGTACTTCTTACAATGCACCCTGACCGAGGATTAACATAAAGACCGTACTGAGCCTGTAACACTAACTTCCCTTTAACGGAAGTAATGAATCCCATCTTAGTCATCTACTCGCCTCGAGAGCTTCGGGTGCAGCTCAACCTAAGATCTTTCAGCAGGCCTAGTCTCAAAGCTAGATCATAGGTCTAAGCTACACCGTTCACTCACAGGTTTGTGCAAATGACTTCAGGTCTTAATGACCAGCTAACCTATCATCACCCCAGAGTTATTAAAGACAGTTCAGTTAAAGTCAACCATTTAATAACTCTTATGTGGTCGTTCAGTGAACTCATTCTCTAATGAGCACCTGTGTCTCATCTCCGACTTCACCAAGTCGAATGACTATGAGATCATCATTACCCTAAGGTAAGACTAAGACACAATGGTCTATCCGATGTGTCGACATCCAGTTCTCGACACATCTATGACCACGAACCGTTTAAGACTTATGTTTATATTCGGTCGCTTACTTACTCATAATCGAGATCTCATCTAGATACA
This sequence comes from Scilla litardierei, assembly GCA_030789695.1. Taxonomy (NCBI): domain Eukaryota; kingdom Viridiplantae; phylum Streptophyta; class Magnoliopsida; order Asparagales; family Asparagaceae; genus Scilla; species Scilla litardierei. The sequence continues at coordinate 65,313,598 of CM061134.1, forward strand.
TAAGGACCTAACTATAAGTCTATGGATATTATCTAAGTATATTAATACGAACGATTTATACTTAGAATAATAGGTACCATATACAGTATGAACAAGACGTATACTTTTGGATAAATTTCCTTATAGGCATATATTCTCCTACAAAGAGTGTTGATCAACGTCTTTATAGAGGTATGATTGGCTCTCTACTTTATCTTACTGCTAGTATGCCAGATATTATGTTTTCAGTTTGTTTGTGTGCACGTTTTCAAGCAGATCCTAAAATGTCACATCTTACTTCTGTAAAACGGATAATTAGATATGCTAAACATACTTCTGATTTTGGATTGTTTTATCCTAAAACTAGCACATATGATTTATTATCATATAGTGACGCAAACTTTGCTGGTTACAAATCAGACCGAAAAAGTACTAGTGGTACATGTCACTTTCTTGGACATGTTTTGGTCTCATGGTTTAGCAAAAAGCAAAATTCTGTTTCATTATCTACCACAGAGGCAGAATATATTGCCGCTGGATTAGCATGTGCTTAAATTTTATGGATGAAACCAACTATATCAGACTATGGCATTAATTGTTCCACATGTCCTATAATGTGTGATAACACTAGTGCAATTAATCTATCTAAAAATCCAGTTCATCATTCACGCACTAAACATATTGATGTTGTCATCATTTTTTAGATGATCATGTTCAGAAGGGTGATATTGTTTTGAAGTTTATTTCTACTGAACATCAGATTGCTGATATTTTAACCAAGCCCTTAAAAGAAGACTCTTTCATTAAACTTAGAAGAGACTTAGGTATTATCAGTGAATTTGAATTTTAGATTTATATATGTCATATTAATTTTTTTATATATATTTTATTTTGCCGAAATTTTTCATTCCTTATTTCATTTCATTGCTAAATATTGTCACATATTAATAAGGGATGTTATATTTTTTTCACTAATACATCATTAACACCTACCAAATTCGTCTCCACCTAATCTCCTTTTACTAATCCCATCTCTTAATTTTTGTCATGACATGATAAAAATATCTCTTACACATATGTCAATTAATCTCTTACACACATCAATTAAGGTCAATCTACTCATTCAAGTACAATCAATTAGTATCACGTCACTTACACACATGTCATTTCTTTCTTACAACATGACATCTCCTCATTATTACTTTCTTTAAAAAATATCTATTTTTTAGCATGGCTAGTCTCGAAAATAGTGGCTATTAATTAGGATTTTTTTTATTTTTATTTTCGGATTTTTCTCCAAACTATCTATTTTTTAGCCGACTAAAAATTACTTTTTAGCAACCTATTTTCAAAACCAATTCGGAACTTCTCATATATAACTGTTTGTCTTCCCCACGTGTTTCTTTCATTAGTTACTTCCACCCGTTTGTTTCAAACGGTGCTTTCAGTTTTTGTTTACAAACTGATTCTGCAACTTCTCATGGCAACACTTCGGCATCCATTCCCCCCATTCCTTTTGTTTTTCTTTTTCTATTTAAATCCTACCGTTCTTCTTCTAGGCTATTCCTATCATTTTCATCCCTATCTTCAACCGAACCCCTCATCTTCCTCATAGATCCCTCCTACCTAGATTTCGTCCCTCTCTCTTTCGGCGAGCGGTTTAGCACTCCCGAGGCCAAACGCAAGTTCGATCGCTTGTCAGATTTTCAAATCTACCCCGAGCGCTCCATCGAGTTCGATGATACGGTCTTCTTGAAGCTTTTCGATTTCCTTGAAGGAGCAGGCCTCGTCCACCTATGGAACTACACCAACCGAGTTCCCTTTTACCCCCTCCTTGTTCGCGAGTTTTACACCAGCTTGGATTCGACAACCATCAATGGGGTCCTCACCCTATCAACCATCGCCAATGGCTATGCCATTCGTGTTTCCAGTGAGATGCTTGCTACCATCATCAACCTTCCCGCCGGTCACCAACTTCCTCTTCCCGATTCCTTTTTGGACCCTAAGATCCGAGCGCTTCTAGCCCCTAACTTTGATCCGAAACATCAACCCACGTCCGATCTCTCTTCCTCTGCCCGTTTGGTTGTCAAGTTTATCATTTACAATCTAGTCCCAAAAATTGGCTCTCTGAATTATATTAGAACAAATGTAGCACGTTGTTTGTATGCGATTATGGGAAAGCTACCCATTTAATAGGGTAATGTTTTGATGGAAACCCTAGTCAAACTCCCTAAGAAGTACCTCTTTCTTCCATGCCTAATCACCAAAATCATCCGTGCTTTTCAGATCACCACTGCTAATGCTATCTAACATTATAATCCGATCTCTTTCAACTATACTACTATTCACAACATGCACCTAGAACTATCCGACGATGATGTCGACACTGAGGCCGACACCACCCCAAGTCCTCACCCTACGGCCAAACATGCGGCCCCTCATGAAACTTGCCAATCCTCCACTCCCGGTTCAACAAGTGGTGTTCAACATGGTCGTTACAAGTCGGTTAAGCAAATTGTTCACAAGCCTGACTTCTCTTATAGAGCCACTGCCAGTCCTTCCTTTGCATCTGAGTTTGCAGACTTCAAAACCTCGGTCAATCAGTCTCTTGCGGATCTCCAGAAGGAGATGCATGTTGGGTTTACTGGGATTCAGACCCATATCAGTGCCTATGATACAACAATGCAGCAGCACAATCGCATAATGGAGGCCATGCAAATCTCGCAAGGTCAGATTCTCACTGCTTTTGAATCCTATCCTTGGCCGTCCCATCGTGACCGCGCACCCGGATCCACCTCTTGTCCATGATCCATTTCGTCTGCCCTGGTTTCCGTTGTTGATGCTATCATGTTTTGATGCATACTTTCAGTTTGATGTTTTGTTGTTTTGTTGTTTTTAGTTCGTTTGGATGACTATGTAGTTTTGTTGTTATGTCGTTTGGTAGACTCTATTAGTATGATAATATGTTAGGTTGGTTAACTATGTCGCTTGGTTCGCTTTTGTTAGTCTGGTTCATCTTGTACTTCAACTCTGTTAGTATTTGATCGTATCTAATATCGGTTCTTCAGTTATGTAATTGTTTGATTGCATGATGCACGTATTTTTCGTTTTCTGTTATATCCCACAATTAGTCTGCTAATATTTTTCTCCTGGTCTGCTAATTTTACGACTACACTTTTTGTGGATGACAAAGCGGGAGAAATTACATATTAGCCTATGGCAACTATTCAGGGGGAGTAATGTTTGTCATCATCAAAAAGGGGGAGAATGTTGGAATTCTATAGTTCCATATTCCTATCTCCATATTGTTTTGAAGTGACAAACATATTCTATTTATACTAGCTCTATCTATGCAGGTATACTAAAATTAATGCAGTATACAACAATGGACAAACAACAACTCACAGATTGAATATATGTGACAAGGATCTTCTGCTAACTGCTCAAGATAAAATATCTACGGCTTTATGTATCAAACAGAATTGTTGTATATTTTATAGATTGTTAAAGCCTTATAATGAGTTATCTTAGCTTCATAGGTCATTGGTCCTTTCATTCTTCAATCCCCATTTCTCATACTACAAATAGTTCCACTTCAAATTTTAGTCAACCAATTCATTTTCTTTGACTATTAACTTCCAAATATCTTTGACCACATGACTTTTGTTCAATCATTACGGTTTGTACTCTAACAATCACAAAAAATCCATCATCTCATAATTAGCATCATGATAGATTTTTTAGCCTGCTAATTTTCTTCTAGCCTGCTAAATTCTTTTTTATCCATTAAGTTAGTTTCTTGCTGTTACACACAAAATCTAATCGTTTCCGAGTTAGCAGCCTAAAAAGATATTTAGCTTGCTAATTTCATTTTATCTTATTAAGTTGGTTTCTAGCCATTGTCTTTGAAACCGTTTTCAAACCCTATAAATACAAGGGTATACTCTCACGTTTCACACACAACTTTTCTCTTTCTCTCTCTCACGTTTTTGATTAGTTGAAATTAAGTTCTTAAGCATTTTGCCATTAGTTGTGTAACGGCCTAATTTTATCTGTATGTATTTTCGTACGTATTTATTTAGTATGGTGATTTATTGACATGGGTGTATTTAGTATAGTGATTAACATGAGTAATTAATATATGTTTTGCTTATTATTATCATTATTATTATAGCTCGAGCACGCGGTTTAACGATTGCTTTATTATTTTTCTTTAACTTGTGATTGATGTTGGTTGCAGAGTCGAAATCATATTAATCAGATCAAATCTTAACCGGCAATCCGAAAAGATCTTAGTGTTGATTTCCTAATCAAATTGTAACCGAACCGATCTTATCGATATCTTAACTATATGAGACTTCCAATCTAATCTCAGTTAACTTGACCTTCCAAATCTAACCTAGATTTCAATAAATCAAATATCATAACTGTTTAATTATCTTAACAAATACAATCGTAATTAAGTTAACAGTTTAATTATCTTAATCATCCCAACTAAACCGATTTTCCCATCTAATATCCAAATCTGAATGATTCTAAATCATATCCTAATTAACTTTATTATCTGACTACATCCCTTATAATCTACATCCTATGTAATAATCAACTCATCTTCAATATCTTCTAAATTGATTCTGTCATACCGAATAATAATCTAACTATCTTAACTAACCTATTTCTTATATCCTAACTAATCAAAATTATATCTTAAATAATTGTAACATGCCCTAACCAACTAATTCTTTTCTAACAATGTATACCAATCACTATAAAATCTGATAATATCCTAACTAAATCAATATTTAGACTCTAATTACTTTTCTCTCTCCTATCACCTTTTAACTTAAGCTATATCTTTTTGAATAAACTCAATTTTTCAGTCAGCATTCTTAGCAGCCTATCAACCCACGTGGCCTTCACATTCTCCTCGTTCCCCAACGTTTTCCCTACCCTCGACTAACGCATGCGAGGGTCTCGCCCATGCCACATGCACGATCGCGTGCACGACGCCGCAACGCCGCATATCAGCCCACGAACTCTCCCCTCGCCACTTCGAAACCCAGGACCCCTTTTCTTCTTCAAGCTAGCAGATCCCCTCCCATTTCGAAAACCCATCAGCAAACTTCCCCTCTACAAAATCCCATGCAAATCACAAAACCCATGTCTCGATTTCCCTTCTCCTCTTTGCAAACCAAACACAGCGAGTGCCCATCACTTCGACTCCCCTTTCGAAATCCCATCGGAGTCACAACAACCCTATGTCACCGCACTTTGCCATTTCAGCCACCCTCCGACTCCTCCTCACAACCCCCTAGTCGCCGGCAACCCCCTCGACAACAGCGCCGCCATCGCCACTTCTCTCCGAACCCCCAAGCACCATGCCAGCCTCCCCCATCTTCAAAACACCATTATCCCCGCCTCCTCGCCCCTCGACAACTCTAGCCCGTAGTGCCCTACACTTTCGTCATGCCTCCCTCATGTCATCGTCGACGAACCCGAGCCACCGCTCCGGCCACCTCCGCTGCACAATTCCCTGAAGCACCCAGCCCCTCATATCGAACCCATCAGCTCCCTTACTGCTCTGCCACAGCCTCACGAAGCCAGCCCACCTCCTTCGTCTCCCATGTTCCTTCACCGTCGCCCGAGCCCGCTTCGTCTCCTCCTTCCATCACCCGACCTCCATTGCCGCAAACCCAATCACCCTCCGTCGTCGACATCCTCGCATCCTTCATCACCGCCCTTCGAAGCCCGCCTACGCCTGTCCACCCTATCTCCGCCCTCAACATCGCCCCCTCGCCATGAAACCCGTCGCTCCTCACATCTGCTTCACCCTGGCAGCCGCACGCCACTGCTGAAGCGCCCCGCAACGCCCAGCTCCATCCCTTCCCCCTCCGACTTCTGACGGCCGCTCCCCAATGCCGTCCAGTCACCCTCAACCTCGATGAACCCCAGGCCCCTTGCCCCAGGCGCCTCCATCTCGTCGCTCACCTCCTGCAGTCTCCGCCCTCGCCCCTGATTCCGATGACCGCTGCCTGCTCGTCTCTGTATTTCTGTCACCCCGCCTGAGATCCAAGCCCAACTCCACGTGACCTGTCTCTGACCTCCCCTCGAGCTTCCGATACCTCCAACCCAAACACAACAGCAACACAACTCGGGGGTAAGTTCGTCTGTAAATGAGATCATACTTATTATTATAAGCATATTATAACATGGCATGAGTTTTATAATATAATTATCATATGTAATAAATTCTGGAGTTAGTACATTGCTTGGTAGTGTCAGGTGTTAGGTAGCACGGTCAGAACCTTTGAGATATTTTCTTATTATATAATAAAGTTAGCTATTAATATTAGTCTTATTATATGTTGTTTTATTACTGCTACCTTACATTATAATGTAGCAAGGTTATTATCTTACCATATTATATTTTATAATTATAAGTTACTAAGAACCTAAGGTACCTATACCTATTAGTATAATCTGTTTATATAATAAATAGTGAACAGTGTAGTATGTAATGAGTTAGATTTAATGTTATATTAATTGGTTGAGAACCGTTAGCTTAATAACACGTTTTCACCCTCGCAGATAGACACGCCCCTCGTTGCGACGACCTGGTCACCTAAAATCGTCAAAACAGGGAAGTGTGCATTTTACAACTTCTTAAACATCGTTACCTTTAATTGTCAAGTCAAGAATTACTAGTTTTGCTTTATGTCATGTTGCACGTCATACTCGTACACTCTTGATTGAATGGTTGTTGACGGAATGCGTATTGATGGAACATATTACTTGAAATCATGAAATTGTGAATTCGTGTGCCCAAGAGGTGAAATCGTGACTTTCGTGAGTGTCATGTGAGTTGACAACTTCGTGCTTGTAATACGACTAGGCTGGCTCGTGTTCCGACAAACTTTTGGGTGGGGTTAGGGTTGAACAGCTACTAAGCGTATGTAGGGGTCATGTCTTCAAGAACACCACCTATACGGTGGGTTAGTATCAATCACGATTATACCCCCGTGAGGAGAATGACTTACTCATCACGTCTTAAAGGCGGGAACCCTAGGAGTGAATAGAAACCACGGACATGAAATTACAAATTGCCAAGTCATTACTTAATTTCAACCTGTTTAGAACTTCAATGCCATTTAATGTACACACTACACTTGCCACATTATTTGATGCACACACTACACTTGCCACGTTACTGCTATACACACCACACTTGCAATGTTTACTGCTGTACACACCACACTTGCCATGTAATTGCTGTACACACACTTACCATGCTTATTGCTGTACACATTACACCTTGCCATGTTCGTTACTTTGTGCACTACACCTCGCCTGCTCACTGCTTTGCACACTACGTTTGCCAGTGCTCATATGTTTCTTACGCTGCCATGCTTTAACTAATGTGACTTCTATTTTGTTACTCATATTGCCATGCAAATGTTTTTGAAAACCTTGCCGAGGGTCAAGTTTCTTTTTATCTTTTTAAATCTTGCCGAGCGACCCTCGCTGACGTATATTTCCTTGTCTTGTGAAATATACGTCAGGTGTTAGACAGATTTGCAGAGGAGTATGTTTAGAGACTAAGCAGTTTGACCAGGAGTGCATTGCCGCCAAGTTCCTTCACTGAGGAGCAATGTGCCTTCGCATCATCTTTGTACTTGTTATCTCTTTCAATATTTTTATGGGCTTATAACTCTCTTTTATTTCCTTCATTGTTGTATTCATTTTTTAGACTTGAGATTGTAATAAAATACTTATCTGTGTTGTTGAGTTTGCATGCAAGAATCTGCAAGGATGTTATCACACAGACGCGTAATGTGCTTAATCCAAGGAGGAAGAAAAGGAAAAAAAAGCTCCTCCTTCTTGTTTTAAGCACATGCGGGCCCGCTCGCGTCCTCGCTCCCAAGTATAATGGGTAGCGGGGCATGACAGGTTTTAGTGGTAGCCCATGCAGGTCGTGCTATGCAAAATACTCCAAAACAACATAGATAAGATTGCAATCTTGATTCTCAAGAACACCTCTCCTTGCTTTTCCTAACACATCCTTGCTCATTAGAAAATCCTAGTCTTAGGGTTTCTAGACATTAGTTGGCCCAATAAGTTCACCTCGATTTTTGAAGCCATCTTAGATCTTATACTATTAGGTTGACAACCATAGGAATACCTCGTAATGTCCTTTCCACAGTCAGGTCTACATCATCATCCCCTAATATTGATTCGCTGTATTCCCCATCGTAACATCTATGTCATCATATTCTACTTCATGTTATCTAACTGTTTCCCCCACCTTTGCCCTTCTTGGAACTCATTAGACTCTGTCAGTCCTTACACCCCCGTTAGCTTTATTAAATTCCGAGGACAGAATTTTTATAAGGTGGGTAAGATGCAACGGCCTATTTTTATCTGTACGTATTTCGTATGTATTTATTTAGTATGGTGATTTATTGACATGTGTGTATTTAGCATAGTGATTAACTTGAGTAATTAATATATGTTTTGCTTATTATTATCATTATTATTATAGCTCGAGCACGCGGTTTAACGATTGCGTTATTATTTTTCTTTAACTTGTGATTGATGTTGGTTGCAGGGTCGAAATCATATAATCAGATCAAATCTTAACCGACAATCCGAAAAGATCTTAGTGTTGATTTCCTAATCAAATCGTAACCGAACCGATCTTCCCGATATCTTAACTATATGAGACTTCCAATCTAATCTAGTTAACTTGACCTTCCAAATCTAACCTAGATTTCAATAAATCAAATATCATAACTGTTTAATTATCTTAACAAATACAATCGTAATTAAGTTAACAGTTTAATTATCTTAATCATCCTAACTAAACCGATTTTCCCATCTAATATCCAAATCTGAATGATTCTAAATCATATCCTAATTAACTTTATTATCGGACTACATCCATTATAATCTACATCCTATCTTAATAATCAACTCATCTTCAATATCTTCTAAATTGATTCTGTCATACCGAATAATAATCCAACTATCTTAACTAACCTATTTCTTATATCCTAACTAATCAAAATTATATCTTAAATAATTGTAACATGCCCTAACTAACTAATTCTTTTCTAACAATGTATACCAATCACTATAAAATATGATAATATCCTAACTAAATCAATATTTAGACTCTAATTACTTTTCTCTCTCCTATCACCTTTTAACTTAAGCTATATCTTTTTGAATAGACTCTATTTTTTAGTCAGCATTCTTAGCAGCCTATCAACCCACGTGGCCTTCACATTCTCCTCGTTCCCCCACGTTTTCCCTACCCTCGACTAACGCATGCGAGGGTCTCGCCCATGCCCCATGCACGATCGCGTGCACGACGTCGCAACGCCGTATGTCAGCCCCACGAACTCCTCCCTCTCCTCTTCGAAACCTAGGACCCCCTTTCTTCTTCAAGCTAGCAGATCCCCTCCCATGTCAAAAACCCATCAACAGACTTCCCCTCTACAAAATCCCATGCAAATCACAAAACCCATGTCTGGGTTTCCCTTCTCCTCTTCGCAAACCAAACACAGCGAGCGCCCATCACTTCGACTCCCCTTTCGAAATCCCATCGGAGTCACAGCAACCCTATGTCGTCGCACTTTGCCATTTCAGCCACCCTCTGACTCTTCCTCACAACCCCCTAGTCGCCGGCAACCCCCTCGACAGCAGCGCCGCCATCGTCACATCTCTTCGAACCCACAAGCACCATGACAGCCTCCCTCATCTTCAAAACACCATTATCCCCCGCCTCCTCTCCCCTCGACAACTCAATCCCGCAGTGCCTTACACTTTCGCTGTGCCTCCCTCATGTCATCGCCAACGAACCTGAGCCACTGCTCCGGCTACCTCCGTTGCACAATTCCCCGAAGCACCCAGCCCCTCATACCAAACCCATCAGCACCCTTACTGGTCTGCCACAGCCTCACGAAGCCAGCCCACCTCCTTCGTCTCCCCTGTTTCCTTCACCGTCGCCCGAGCCCGCTTCGTCTCCTCCTTCCATCACCAGACCTCCATTGTTACAAACCCAATCGCCCTCCGTCGTCTACATCCTCGCATCCTTCATCACCGCCCTTCGAAGCCCGCCTACGCCCGTCCACCCTATCACTGCCCTCAACACCGCCCCCTCGCCTTGAAACCCGCCGCTCCTCGCCTCTGCTCCACCCTGGTAGCCGCACGCCACCGCTGAAGCGCCCCGCAACGCCCAGCGCCATCCCTTCCCCCTCCGACTTCTGACGGCCGCTCCCCGACGCCGTCCAGTCACCCTCAACCTCGATGAACCCCAGGCCCCTTGCCCCAGGCACCTCCATCTCGTCGCTCACCTCCTACAGTCTCCGCCCTCGCCCCTGATTCCGATGACCGCTGCCCGCTCGTCTCCATATTTCTGTCGCCCCGCCTGAGATCCAAGCCCAACTCCCCACGACCTGTCTCTGACCTCCCCTCGAGCTTCCGACACCTCCAACCCAAACATGGCAGCAACACAACTCGAGGGTAAGTTCATCTGTAAATGAGATCATACTTATTATTATAAGCATATTATAACATGGCAGTATGTATGAGTTTTAAAATATAATTATCATATGTAATAAATTATGGAGTTAGTACATTGCTTGGTAGTGTCAGGTGTTAGGTAGTACGGTCAGAACCTTTGAAATATTTTCTTATTATATTATAAAGTTAGCTATTAATATTAGTCTAATTATATGTTGTTTTATTACTGTTGCCTTACATTATACTGTAGCAAGGTTATTATCTTACCATATTATATTTTATAATTATAAGTTACTAAGAACCTAAGGTACCTATACCTAATAGTATAATCTGTTTATATAATAAATAGTGAACAGTGTAGTATGTAATGAGTTAGATTTAATGTTATATTAATTGGTTGAGAACAGTTAGCTTAATAACACGTTTTCACCCTCGCAGATAGACACGCCCCTCGTTGCGACTACCTGGTCACCTAAAATCGTTAAAACATGCAAGTGTGCATTTTACAACTTCTTAAACATCGTTACCTTTAATTGTCAAGTCAAGAATTACTAGTTTTGCTTTATGTCATGTTGCACGCCATACTCGTACACTCTTGATTGAATGGTTGTTGACGGAGCGCGTATTGATGGAACATATTACTTGAAATCGTGAAATTGTGAATTCGTGTGCCCAAGAGGCGAAATCGTGACTTTCGTGAGTGTCATGTGAGTTGACAACTTCATGCTTGTAATACGACTAGGCTGGCTCGTGTTCCGGCAAACTTTTGGGTGGGGTTAGGGTTGAACGGCTACTAAGCGTATGTAGGGGGTCATGTCTTCAAGAACACCACCTATACGGTGGGTTAGTATCAATCACGATTATACCCCCGTGAGGAGAATGACTTACTCATCATGTCTTAAAGGCAGGAACCCTAGGAGTGAATAGAAAACACGGACATGAAATTACAAATTTCCAAGTCATTACTTTATTTCAACATGTTTAGAGCTGCCATGCCATTTAATGTACACACTACACTTGCCACGTTATTTGATGCATACACTACACTTGCCACGTTATTGCTGTACACCCCACACTTGTCATGTTTACTGCTGTACACACCACACTTGCCATGTTATTTTTGTACACACACTTACCATGCTTATTGCTGTACACATTACACCTTACCATGTTCGTTACTTTGTGCACTACACCTCGCCTGCTCACTGCTTTGCACACTACATTTGCCAGTGCTCATATGTTTCTTACACTTTCATGCTTTAACTAATGTGACTTCTATTTTGTTACTCATAATGCCATGCAAATGTTTTTGAAAACCTTGCCGAGGGTCAAGTTTCTTTTTATCTTTTTAAATCTTGCCGAGCGACCTCGCTGACTTATATTTCCTTGTCTTGTGAAATATGCGTCAGGTGTTAGACAGGTTTGCAGAGGAGTATGTTTAGAGACTAAGCAGGTTGACCAGGAGTGCATTGCCGCCAAGTTCATTCGCTGAGGAGCAATGTGCCTTTGCATCATCTTTATACTTGTTGTCTCTTTCAATATTTGTATGGGCTTATGACTCTCTTTTATTTCCTTCATTGTTGTATTCATTTTTGAGACTTGAGATTGTAATAAAATACTTATCTGTGTTGTTGTGTTTGCATGCAAGAATCTGCAAGGTTGTTATCACACAGACGCGTAATGTGCTTAATCCAAGGAGGAAGAAAAGGAAAAAAAAGTACCTCCTTGTTTTAAGCACATGCGGGCCCGCTCGCGTCCTCGCTCCCAAGTATAATGGGTAGCGGGACGTGACAAGTTGTTCTTTTCTTATTTGCAAGAAGAAATCGATGGATTTCTCTCTTCGTTTAAGAACAGAAGAACTTGGATTTCAACACTTTTGAGAAAGTTGTTCAAGTTCTTATTTGCAAGAAGTGATCAATAGATTTCTCTCTTTATTTAAGAACGGAAGAACTTCAATTGTGTTTCACCATTTCCTATCTGGAAACATTGAAGTCTCTCCTCTAAACACCGTCCTTTTGAATTCATATTACATATTCATTACAAGGTTGTAGGTGTTTATTATTTCATTATTTTGTTACAAAGTTATTTTGGATCTCTTGAATAGAGATTATATAAAGTTTGGGACACTGGGAGTGTCGCCATTGTTGTAAAGTTATTGCTTGCGGTTTTGCAAGTGTTGATAGTGAAAAATCTCTACTGGATGTAGAGGACTAGACTAGGATCAAGAGGATCCGAACCAGGATACATCTCTCTGTTTGTGTTTGGTTTACATTATTCTTGTACTTTACTTTCTGCACATCTTAAGCAATTAGAAGTAACTCTTTAATTGCAACAATTTTTTATTATATACACTATTCACCCCCTCTAGTGTATTGATCCATACTGGGTTAAATTCACAAAAAAGGATATTATTTGAATGTTGGTTAATTTTATTGCATGCATTCAATTGTTATTATTATTGTTGTTTCTTTATGCAATGCAAGAATCTGCGAATGGACGAACACACAGACGCTTATCGGACTGTGGCTTCACAGTGTCAGTCTGAGCGAACCTCTTCGTGTCTCGCCATCCGTACTTGGGAAGCAGGGCATGACAGGATTTTATGGTGGCCCATGCAGGTCGTTGCACCTGCGAAATATCGAAACAACAATAATAATTAAAAACATCCATTGAAACATTTGAAACATTCGAGTCATAAAATTTGAGTCTAATATGAAGGTTTTCCTTGTCTTAGATGGTAGGAAGACTTAGATAGATGTCCAGGTTTGATAGTCAGGCGCCTTCGTTAATATTTAGCAAGTAGCCTCTCACCCAGCCCTGACCATATTAAGAGTTTTTTCTTTAGTCGTTCGCTTGGGTCCATCAAATTTTGGGCCTAGCCGAACGTAATCTTGATCCTCTAAGGACCCTTTCCCTGAGATCTCTATTACAGTCTAGTTCATTAAGGAAGTCTTAGTGCTAAGTTTCTCCTAATCCCTAGTCGGCCCGGTAATTAGAACCTCTGATTTCTATCGTTTTCCTGATCATTACACTTTCGAGCTATTGATCATGGAATCCCATCATAACAGATTCGGTAAGTTATTTCCAATCGTATTTACATATTTGATTCACTTCCTTGATTTCGATTCATGTGATACCTTCATGTCATTCATCACCAGCCGTTGAATCTTCCACATTTCCATCATGATCATTCGAAAAGTATTTTCAATATTATTATTTTTAATTTCTCTTCAAGTTTAAAATTCTTTCATTCTTCGAATTTCGAAAACCATTTTTGTCGAAATCTTTAAACTACTATCTTATAATATTTTATAACCTATATCTTTCATGCTCATGTGAATATCTTATTTCCTTTATATAATGACCTTTCGATAATCCAATAAACCATTCCTTCTGTCACGGTCGCTTTCGATCGTACGTTTTTCGTGCGCGTACTTTTGTTCGTATGCGTATTAATTTTGACCTCTTCTTGTATTCTGAACGTATGATGTGATATGTCGTTGTGACCCTCTGAAAGAGTACTTATTTGTGGAGTTATTTGTGAACGTAATTTCACGGGTCGTTCTCCCACAAAACAACTTTGTTTGAAGAGTTTTCGTAACTTTTACCTTCGTCGTTTGATCGTGTTATTTTTAGTTTCGATTTCCATTACGCTAGCCCGTGATCGATCATCTTAGTTTCGACCCTCTCGGTTGACACGGTCGTCCCAGTATTTTTCTTATAATTATCGGACACCGCTAGACCCACTTTTTCCCCTAATCACTTTCTAATCATTAGCTTAATTAATTAGAATTTTAAATCACCCTAATTAAATCTAAGGATTAATACGTATCATGAGAAATCTTTCTTTGGCTATTGACACCCTAACTCTACCCCCTCCCTCTTACATATTCTCTCTCCAATCAACCTAAGTGCACCCATTTCTATACCCTATTTAGCACCAATTCTATGTTAAAACGTAGCCTTCCCCTAGGGTTTAGAAACCCACGCAACCAGCCGCCATCTCCCACAAGACTCGCCGACCATCAACCTCCGATGACCACCCTCCTCGACCACCCTCTCACGGCCTCCACTCGCCAAAAAACACCCACACAAACCCAACGCAACCATCCACCTCCCTTCAAAAGCTGTCAACCACTCTCTACAAAAACCCACGGCCGGCCTGCCCCTGCCGCTGCCGGTGACCCCCTGCCGTTGGCCACCACCCAAGCCATCCCCCTACTCCGACCATCCTCCTCCTTGCCAACAACAACCCCCTCCTCTTCCAAACAGCCGTGTAAACAACCACCATCTCCATGCAAAAAGATGTCAACCACCCTCCGCCAAAACTCACGGCCGGTCACATCTGCCGTCGGCCAGCCACCGCCAGCCAGCCGCCACCGGCCACCCCAACTGCCACCCACTCGCGCCTTGCTCCGGCCAACTCCCTAGGCCACAACTCCTGATCCACAACCCCACAAACCTCTGACAACAACCACAAAAACTGACGCATCCATTGCAAAACTGCCGTTCCAGCCCTAGAAATTTCGGCCAGCCACTTCCTGCCACCGTCCACCACCTAGGCCGACCCCCGGCATCCCCTATCACCCCTAGGCCAACTACACCCTTCGACCAGCCCTTGCGCCTAGCCGAACCACCAATACAGCCCCTATATACCCAAAAAACTGCCGTTTACCCGTCAAAATCTATCGTTTCCCCTCCCATGCTCGATGTGCCATTACCGCATTTCCCCTCGATGGCCGCCCAGATCCACACGACTGTCCCCTAGGCCATAGACCCTTGCACGGCCTTCCTTTGTCGCTGGCGTTTGTATTGCTCGTCGTCGTTCGCGCATCGTGCTACCGTGGTCGCTAGCTATCCGTCGTACCCTTCGCGCTACCGGAATCCAACCCCTGACATCGCTACCCGACGTCAGTGTAGCTCTTGCATCGTGCTAAGGGTAATCTCTGAACCATAGGAACCCCCACGCTTGCATGTTAATCAAGACTAAAAATTGTAATGTTAATTGCTTTGGTAACTCACTAATCAAGATCTAATAAGTGGGACTGTAGGTTGATTCTGGACTGAGCACATAGGTAGACCTTGGACTTGTTGAACGAAGATCGCAGCGATTGTTTTCAGGCAAGTGAAACTTGCCAGTATTTGTTTAGGCCATGTCTTAGGCCAATCTGTCAAATATCGTAAAAGAGACTAGGCGATGAAATGATAGTCGCCTAGATGCCATGCTTGATCTAGCTTGACAATGAAGCTAAATCCGACACCCTTGTTATGCTATCATTTCATACAGCATGTCACGTTTACTTTCAAATTAACTGTACGCATTTTTAACTGCTTATTGCCATGTTCATGCATCTTGCCATGTCATTTCATGCATCAACTTGCTTCATCATAAATGTGTAGCACACGCTACTTTAAAATGTAAGTTGCGGCGAGTAGGATTTTGACGCCTACATAATGATTGAGGCTAGGCACCAGATTGTCGGGTAAAACCATATGCCAAACCAAAAACACTTCCTGGCTCGTGATCCAGAAGCGAGCTTAGTGTTGTTAGTGAAAAACAAACGCTCGATACACGTGGAGGGGTAGGGTTAAATGATCACTTGAGCGTAGAAGTGTGCTCGTACAGCCACTTCAGCCAAAAGGCAGAAACCATGTGCACGAAGTGATAAGTTAAAGTTCGTGAATTTGTGAAATAGTGTTTCGTGGTTTCTGCTACGACGTGCATGCTTTGTTACCATCATGTCATTTTAATTGTTGCATTCTTTAAATGCCTTGCCATATCGTCATGTTAAAACTGCTAGTTGCATTTACTTTTTATATGTTCCTTGCACAAAAGTCCTCTGTTTGCTTTTGGAGACTTTTGCTGACATGTGCCTTCTTCTCTTTGGGTGTCACGTGTTAGGTTTAGAGCCAGAGATAGTGCCGAGCGTAACCAGGTTGTTAACGTCCAGTTCGAGGACACCGGAGTTCTACCCTTAGTCTCAGCTGGTAACTTTCCCTTAGTTGTTGTTTACTTCCTAGTAGCTGTTGTTAGATTGTCCGGTGCATAGCACCATTACTGGTTTTAGTTTCAGCCATGCTTAGGCCTTATTTTCAGACTCTGTACTTTTCTTTATGACTACCTCTGTATGTTTGGAATAAAATCTGTGGATGTTGAATGTTGGATAATTTTAATTGTCTACATTTCTTTATTATTGTTGTTGTTTCGTCGTAATGCAAAGAACTTGCTAATGGATTAAATTACCAGATGCTTATCAGACTGTAGCTTCACAGCTCCAAGTCTGAGCAGACCTCTTCACGTCTCGCCTTCCATACTTGGGAAGCTGGGCGTGGCACCTTCTCTCACTATATATATATACTCAAACTTACTTCAATTATTTTTCGTCTAATCCCTCCTTAGTATTTTAACTTATAACATCTACACACTATTCCCCGGTATTTTATAAGGATATTATTCTATCTTTCCTTCCCTTACTTAAATATTCACAATTATATCTCTGTTTCACCTAACCAAGCTATCTCCTTATCCTCGCCTTATCTGAACCCGATCATACTGATCTTGTTTCGTTACGCTATTTGATTTCAGTTTCCTTGATATTGCTTAGACATTAGTGCTTGACGTTGCCTCTGTCACCCTTAGTTTAGTGTGGTGGACCCATTAGTTTTATTGTGATGTTGTCGTGGTGCGTGTGTATAGGTAGAGTGTGTGAACCATTGTGTGTGAACCCCTGCGTACCACTTATGTATGAGTGTGCTACCCTTAGTATATTAATGATTGTCTCTTGGATTATATATGCATACTCAGTGTTATTCATGGTATATATGAAGTTGTATGAATGATTATATTTATAAATATATGTGTGGATAGCTATACCACTTTAGAGATGTCTGCGTATATTAGAATTTGTGTTGGAATATCTATTAGTGGTGTATGTGGTTTGAAGGTACTTGTAAATGCTTGAAATAATATATTAATAAAGTCATGTGCTTGTTAGGTGTAATGATAATAGGTGTACTTATAGTTAAGTGTGTAGGCCTATTATATGATCTATATGTTAGCACGTATGAGCGTGTGCTCATACGTAGATATGTATGTGCTAGTCATAGGTAGTTATATTCATACTATATGAATGTGTGTGATATACGTATGGTAATAGAAGTATAATTTTGTATAGTATTGCTTGCCCTTACGGGATGTTGTGTGTGTACGCGTATACCATGAGGTATGCACGATTATGGTATGATGTAACTATGTATGGATAAGTATATGTATTAGTATACTAATTATATGTAAATTGCTATGGTGTGTATATATATTATATGTATGTGACTCTACGATGTATGCATGCATAAGATGGTGTATTATGACTGTATACGTGTACTGATATTGTAATATTATTATGGTATGTAAAGTGATTGCATTATCATGGTGTTACTTGACTAAATATAAAGTGTGATTGATAATACTGTGTGTATATGATAGCATGTGTTTTTACTTGACTAAATATAAAGTGTGATTGATATTACTGTATGTATATGATAGCCTGTGTTTTTACCAGTATAGTGTGGCGAGTGATATGATTACGTTGGTGTGTGTGTATATATATATATATGTATATGTTAGAGTGGTGTGTTGGTATAGGTATTAATATCGTGTTATACATAAAGTATTCTAGTTCTGACGTGGGTATTGAGTCTCACTCATGCTAGAGTGGGTATACTATAAGCATATGGTTATATTTGTCTGTGGTTTGTGTATGGTGCTATGAGCATAATAATGGATGATGTCTGTATAGTTATAGGTTTAGTTGTACATGATTATGTTACGCATATGGTTGTGGGTGACTATACCATTATATGATTATAGGTGTTGGTCTTGTAGTATAGTTATTTGGTTTTACATGTTTTAATGTATATTTGCTAGCCAAACTAGGTGTGTAGAATGTGCTAAGTATATAGTGTTATCAGTGGCATGTATGAATGGTATGTTAGTGTGTGTGGGCGTGCAACATGCACGGGTAAGTATGTGCTTAGCTATAGGTGTTTGCGACGTGTGTTGACTCTTGAATATAGTATAGGATTGTATGTGATGTGTAAATATGATGAAGTATCTGTGTGTATTAGAATAACTATAGTATGGGTGAATATATATTAGATATAGTAAACATGATTTAATATAGTATGGTGTGATTGACGTGTGTTTATATTTTATGTATTCACGCACGTCTTCTTTGTGTTTTTCCGTTGTTTTCCGTCGTCTCGTGCCCATTTTCTTGGTATTTTTAGTTTTCTTTCACTTTTTGGTGTTTTGTGTATTTGTAGGAGATCTCCAGTGTAGGGGACATATAATGAAGATATCATGAGTCTCCGGAGCAACTGGAGGAGTCACGCGTGATCCAGGGGGTCAAACGATGAAGATCGCCATTTTTCAGCCCTAACCCGATCGTTTGGACACAGCCAACCGATAAGGTGGTGCATGCGTGTCCGACCGGGACGGAAGCTGAAGCGAAGTGAACATCAACCGACCGATTCGTCGACCGGTTCAAACCAACAGGGCTCTCGGCCACTTGAGCTGAATTCCAACCGATAAGATGACATCTCACCCGATCGGTTCATCTGTAGCTGATTCTTTCAAAAGATGACCCGGAGAGCTCAACCGGCGTTCCGCTGACCATGCCAAGTCGACAGAGCTCTCGGCTAATTTTGGGGATATTTCCAACCGATCGGTTGAATTCTCAACTGATCGGGTGATCTGATGCTGCATTTCTCCAAGAGACGACCCGGAGCTGCCAACCGGTCGGACCAAGCGAGCGGGTGGAATTTTAAACGTCGATGCTGAAGTGCCGAAGCAGCTCACCCGATCGGTTGATTCTTCAACCGATCGGGTGACGTCGATTTCTATATATAGTTGCCTTAGGTTTCTGAAAACAGGAGTTGTTATTTTTCTGTCTTTTTTCTTTTACGGTGACGGCTGGAATTTTATTGTTTTTGTAAGTCTTCTGATCGCTTCCAAACTTTGATATTATCTTTATAGCATTGCTACTACTTCATTCCAATCACCTATTCATGATTTTTACGGTTGATTTTTGTTTAGATCCCTTTTTAGCTATGATTTGTGAGTAGTTCCCAAATCTGGGATTTTGGTGAAAACCCCTTCGTGGGTTCTCCCTAATGCGTCCATTGGACTAGGATTTCGATAGGGATTAGGAATTTAGACGGTTATGCAGGGTGTTTCATTGTCATCAGTGAGAAAAAGACCGCCTTTGACCGTAGGGCCAAGGGGGAATAAACTTGGCGGTTGACCCCCTAGCCACAGCTCACGCCCTTAGCGTAAACATTGAATCCTAGCGCGTGAGAACGACGGGATGAGATGTTGGGAGTTATCGTTGAGAGCTTAGTGCTCCCGGAGTCGGTCGGTGTTAATGGACATGGGAATGCCCATCGACCGAACCCGGGTACTCCAGCGTATCATCCTGGGCATCGACCAAAATATCAGGCCCGTGGGACGCTGGTATCACTCTTAGAGGCAATGTCTCACCACTAAACCCTAATTTCGATCGTTTTCCTATCTGTAGGTCGTAATAGAGAGAACACATGATAGGGTAGAAACCGAAATCCTAGGTTTCTCTTTATTTTGTTTATCATCCATAATTACATTCCGTGACAAACCATCGATCGATCGGGCTAGCTCACCCGTAGGGTGAACCGGTCCCTCCTAGAAACAAGCACAACCACGCCTCCCTATGTTCGACCCCCAAGCCACACTACAACACCATGCGCTTGCGGTATAAATATTTAAATCTGGTATCCCCCATCCAATTGCACTCTGCACCATTCAAAACCGGGGGACGTCAAGCTTTATGGCGCCGTTGCCGGGTAGGCAACGTGCTTGTTAATTTTAGGACATTTGAACCCTTGAGTCTAGTTCATATCCTCACCTCGCGATAGTTTTCGCATTCTTCATTTTCATTTTTCATTTTCTATTTTTATTTTCTATTTTTATCAGTTCCTATCCCATACTTGCTTCATGGGTATTTCTTGTTTTACATGCGCATGAATACAAGGAGTTTAGACGACTTGATTCCACTTGATTTGGAAATCAACGCCACCGTGAGGCATCTAAACGTGGAAAGAAGAAGTAGGGAAGAAGCTGAAGCCATGGGAGAGAACACTCCTCCCTAGAAATCTCTGCTGGAATACTCGATGCACTTCGATTCACGACTTCTTGTGCATGTTAGTTAGTTCAAGAAGAAGAACCAACCGACTAGATGGTGATCTAGTCAGTCGGCAATGCTTCTTGGACCGACTAGTTTGCCTTCTCAAATCATAGCTCTTTACTATTTACAGTTAGTCGGTCTTCGTTGACTCACCGACCGACTAGTTTATGAACTAGTCGGTCAGTGATCCTTCTTAGACCGACTAGTTGAGCTTCTACTGTACATGCCAAGTTACTGTTTGTCGTTAGTCGGTCTATGTACATTTGGCGACCGACTAGTTGATGAACTAGTCGGTCAAATTTTTTTCTTGGACCGACTAATTCAATTTGTACTCAGACTATTTGTTTTATCTCTTAGTCGGTCTAAGTTATCTCACCGACCGACTAGTTATGAAACTAGTCGGTTGGCAAGTGTTCTTTGACCGACTAGTTCCTTAAGTCTGAACTTCGACCTATTCCATGTTCACCACTTAGTCGGTTCATGTTGATTGACCAACCGACTAGTTGATGAACTAGTCGGTCAGTGGTTGTTCTTTGACCGACTAGTTTGGTTCAGAATAGAGACGTTGGAGCTTTAATTGAAACGTTTTTCTCTCTCTCTCTCTTTCCTCTAACCTATATATACTTGTTGAGCTGCATTCATTGCACTCAAGGCTGATATTAAGACAAGTTTAGAGATCAAAGAGAAATCATTCCATCTCATTTAAAGCTCATTCATTTCCAATCTTGAATCTCTTCTCACTATTATTTCAAAAGAGAGATTCATTGATTGTGAGCCTTCCAAGCCAAGTGCTTAATCCTAGGTCACCAACAACCTCATAGCTCTCCATTGCTGGTCATCTACTTGGAGCTAGGGTTTGGTGCCTCTTCATCTTCCCCAAAATCCGTTTTGCCCTAAATCGTAAGTTTTACTCAAGGCATAGGATTTTGTCGGTAAGCAATTTCTATTTCATTTACTTTCATATTGTAAGTGTTCACTCTCGGTTATGAGAGTGTATTTGTGATCCCGGGTTGTGGGAGTCACAAGTTTCATTTGTGTATGATTTGACTTGTGAAGGTTTTTCACAAGGATTTTATAGTGGAAATCTTGAGTTAGGGTTTCTAACTCAAGTATCCGGAAGTGATCCGGGTGGTTGGGACGTAGGATCACCGGGAACAAGTCGGGGAGACTTGGGTGGATCCGAACCCAGTAATATTGCGTGTTTGCGCTTGTTTATTTGTTGTCGATTATTTACTATTCCGCATTTCCGCATTTATTGGTAGAGTTTGCAAGGTAATTAGGAATTAGCCTCTTAATTATTTTAAAGTACTATTCACCCCCCCCCATCTAGTACTTGTGCAGTAGCTTAGCAGGGCATTACATTTGGTATCAGAGCCAAGTCTATAGCTATGTCTGCCAACGACAACAAGACCGTTCGTCCACCTTCTGACTATAGCACCTTCAAGAATCGTGAAGAAGCGTCTTCGGTGATGGAAGGACACTCCTCAACGAGGCCTCCCTTCTTCAACGGTACCAACTACGGGTACTGGAAATGCCGGATGGAAACCTTCCTCCGGAGTGCTTCACTATGGAGGGCCACGATGAAGGAGTATGTCGAGCCCGCCGAAGAAGATTTCGAGAAATGGACTACCGCGGAGATCGCCGCGGAGGTAAGCAATGCCAAGGCAATGAACGCCTTGCCATGCGCTTTGGAGCCCGAGGATTTCAACAAGATATGCACATGTAAGAGTGCATATCAAATATGGAACTCACTCCTCATCTTGCATGAAGGAACAAGTAGGGTAAGAGACTCTAAACTCGTAGTAGTTAATAAAGATTAAGAGTTATTTCATATGCTACAGGGTGAGAAGATGAAGGAGTATTATGCTCGCTTCGTCGACATCACAAACGAGTTGGAGGCTCTCGGTAAGACCTACACCCAAAAGGAGAAAGTCTCGAAGATTATCGATGGACTTCCTTCTAGTTGGGAGAAACGTACCTTCGCCATCGAGGAAAGTAATGATATGAAAACTTATACCGTTGTTCAACTAATGGGTACCTTGATGTCTTATGAGGTACGCAAGGATAGCAAGTTGAAGTTGCAGGAAAAGATGAAGTCCTACCTACAGCAAGACGAGCCAAAGAAGAAGGCTATTGCTTTCAAGGCCGCTCCATCTACTTCCACATCGACCGATGATGAAAACTCGGAAGATGAGTTGGACTTGGAGTCCATGGCTCTCATGGCCAAGAAGTTCAACCGATTCTTCCGGAAAGGTAACTTCAAAAACAAATCGAAGTTTAATTCTTCTAACACCTCCTCTCCTTTGTGTTTTAAATGCAACAAGCCAGGACACATGAAAGCAGAGTGTCCTCTAAACAAGCACAAGGAGAAGTGGAAGGCATCGAAGTTCGACAAGTCCAAGAAGTACAAGAAAGGGAACAAAAAGGGGCTTGTCGGAACATTCACCGACTCCGATGATTCCTCTAGCGGAGAGTCGGATGATGAGCAAGTGGAGCAAGCACACATGTGCTTCATGGATAGAGAGGAGCAAGATAAAGATTCCTCCTCCGATGATAGCGACAACGAAGGCGATGAGGTAACAATGGATGACCTTAGGAATGCTAATTCTCAATTATGGTCTAAATACACTAAGTTAGTAAATAGGTATACTAAAGTAAAAGATGATTTAGCTAGCATCCAAACCTCGCCTAAAACTATCATCACCAACAACGACACCGTTTTTGAAGAGTTGAAGAATGAGATTGTTAATCTCAAGACTCAACTTGAACATGTTAGCATTGAGGATCCGGAAGAACACAAGATAGCGGATTTGACTTCTCAAAACTCGACTTTGAGTATTGAGAATGAAAATCTCAAATCTCGTGTTTATGTGCTCACATCGCAAGTATCCACTTTGGATGCTTCTATGCGTTCTCTCACCGAGAAATATGAGAGCACATTAGGCCGAATTAATAAATTCAATAAGGGTAAGGACCATTTGGATAAAATTCTAAGTGACTTACTTCCGGCCAATCACCACATTGGCTTGGGGTATACGATGGGAAGTTCATCCAAATCGGCCACTACTTTTGTTAGGCCAACTTCCGGTGACTCAACGAGTGGTAGCAAACACTCTATTGGTAGTTCATCTACCAATGGTGCTTCCACCTCATTCACACCCTCTTTCGGAAAGAAACCCACTTTGGGTGGACCTCCAAAGAAGGGTCATGCTTATATGTACACCAATACCATGCCACGTAGGAACACACGTCCTACTCCACCGGCTCACACATATGATGATTTTTATGCTACACGTTCATGGGCACGTGCACACAATGTGAGACACCCTCATGCACGTGTTCCTCCACATGCATATGTACACCCACATCATCGTATGAATAATTATCCACATGCACCATTTCATCATGTTTATTATGCCTATCCACGACATGCATCACGTAGAAATCAACAACGCATGCATGCACCCAATAGGATGAGGGCTCCCAAAATATTCACAATTTGGAGCCCAAAGGACACAAGCATGGATGAAAAACAAGTTTACATGAATGCTTATTTTTCGAATGTCGTGTATAGTGATAATTATGTGGGGAAGTCTAAGTCCAATTGGACTTGGCTTTCAAAGGTCTAATCTTTTGGACCCAATGACCTTGGGTACCATGATACGAAATTTTCTATCTTTAGGTACTCAAGAAAAAGAAACGGAGCAACAAATTTAAATTTAGCTCCAAGGGGAATTGGATATTCGATAGCGGGTGTTCAAAACACATGACGGGTGACGCTCAATTACTCTCCAGAGTGGTGCCCATTGCAAATGGAAACCACGTCGTCTTTGGAGGCAACGAGAGCGGAACCATCATAGGTGTTGGTAAAGTGGGTAATCCTTATAAACCCCTAATAAGTGATGTTTACCTTGTTAAAGGATTAAACCACAATCTCATTTCAATAAGCCAACTTTGTGACAAAGGTTACAAAGTTAGCTTTGCGAAAGGAATGTGCTATATTTTAAGAAAAGATAATAATGAATTATTATTTTTCGGCACACGCCATAAGGATATATACATCCTAGATCTTCCAAGATCACATGAACAATGTCTCATTGCCAACACAAGTGAACAACACTTATGGCATCGACGTTTTGGTCATGTGAACTTTGGAACACTATTTAAGTTTTCCAAGTTAAATTCTATCAGAGGTTTCCCTAAGCTTGTCTTTCAAAAGAAAAGCTTTTGTGACTCATGTCAACGAGGCAAGCTTCCAAAATCGTCGTTTAAACCTAAGAAAAGCATTTCTTCTAAGCGGCCACTAGAGCTATTACATCTAGATTTATTTGGGCCAACTAGAGTTGCTTCATTAGGAAATGCACGATATGGACTTGTCATCGTTGATGACTTTTCTAGGTTTACTTGGGTATTTTCATTGTGTAATAAAAATGATGCTTTCGAAAACTTCACAATATTTGTCAAGAAAGTACAAAATCTCTTAAGAACCACCATTGTCACTATTCGTAGTGATCATGGAGGAGAATTTGAGAATGAGTCTTTTGAGACATTTTGTGATGAAGTTGGTATTACACACACCTTTTCATTCCCTCGCGCACCTCCTCAAAATGGTGTAGTTGAGAGAAAGAATAGGACGCTAGTGGAGTGTGCTCGCACTATGCTTGATGATAGCCAACTTGGCCATCAATTTTGGGCGGAAGCGGTACACACCGCTTGCTATGTGTTTAATAGAATACTTTTGAGGCCCGTCACCAAACAAACTTGTTATGAATTGTTGTTTGACAGGTTGCCTCAATTTAAACATTTTCGTGTTTTTGGTTCAAAATGTTTTATTAAGAACACGTATGATAGTTTGGAAAAATTCGATCCAAGATCCGATGAGGGGATTTTTGTTGGGTATTCCTCACGTAGCAAAGCCTACCGGATATACAACAAACGAACCTCAACGATCGAGGAATCACTTCATGTTTCATTTAATGAAGGATATGTTCCAACTAGAATTACTAATGATGATGACTCTATGGATGTCTTATGTGATTCAATTGGTAATTCTAACTCTATTGATTCTATTGATACTAACCCGACTAATGAAGTTTTTGAGAATGTTCCTAGTGATCAAGGAATTCCCAAATGTCTTCATACCGTTCGTGACCATCCTCGTGAGCAAGTCATTGGCAATATCCATGATAGTGTCAAGACGAGATCTCAAGTCAACCACTTCGCTCATTGTGCCTTTGCCTCCTCGATAGAGCCAAAGAATGTTAATGAAGCATGCGAAGATAGCGCTTGGATCCTTGCCATGGAAGAGGAACTCATTCAATTCGAGAGGAATGAGGTTTGGGAGCTTGTTCCATTGCCATCGAAGAACCACACCGTCATAGGGACAAAGTGGATCTTCAAGAACAAGACCGACGAAAACCAAGTCGTCTTCCGGAACAAAGCTCGGTTAGTAGCTCAAGGCTATCGGCAAGAGGAAGGTATTGATTTCGAAGAATCCTTTGCTCCGGTAGCTAGATTAGAATCAATTAGATTATTGTTATCTTTTGCATGACATAAGGATTTTAAATTATTTCAAATGTATGTTAAAAGTGCGTTTTTAAACGGAGATGTTGTTGAGGAAGTTTATGTTTCTCAACCTCCGGGTTTTATAAATGAAAAATTTCCAATTCATGTTTTTAAACTTAAGAAAGCTCTTTACGGTTTGAGACAAGCTCCTCGAGCTTGGTATGACCGTCTAAAGAATTTTCTTTTGGATTTAGGTTTTAAAATGGGAGAAGTTGATTCCACATTATTTGTTAAGTATTCGAATAATGATATAATTTTAGTTCAAATATATGTTGATGATATCATTTTCGGTGCTACTAACTTTGCTCTTTGCGAAGAGTTTTCTAATGTGATGAAGGATCAATTTGAGATGAGCCACATGGGTGAGCTCAAATATTTCTTAGGTCTCCAAATTCGCCAAATGAACGATGCAATCTTCATCCACCAAACGAAGTATACGGTGGAGTTGCTAAAGCGATTTGGAATGGAGAAGGCCTCCGGAAAAAAGACTTCAATGAGCACGACTACACATCTTGATAAAGATGCGGGCGGAAAAGATGTAGACATTCGTCTATATCGAGGTATGATAGGTAGTTTACTATATCTTACCGCAAGTAGGCCCGATATTATGTTTGATGTATGTGTATGTGCTCGTTATCAGTCTCAACCTAAGGAATCTCACTTAGTAGCAGTAAAACGTATTTTCCGTTATCTAAGTTACACACTTGATTTTGGATTACTTTATCCAAAATCTAGCACGTATGAGTTAATCTCATATAGTGACACAGATTATGCGGGATGCAAATCCGACAGGAAAAGTACTAATGGCACTTGCCATTTTATAGGAAATTCTCTTGTCTCTTGGTTTTCCAAGAAGCAGAATTCTGTATCACTTTCAACCACCGAGGCGGAATATATTGCCGCCGGTGCCGCGTGTGCTCAAGTTCTTTGGATGAGACACACACTTAAAGACTTTGGTATAAACTGTAATACTTGCCCTATCATGGTGGACAACCAAAGTGCAATATGTCTCTCTAAGAACCCGGTACACCATTCCCGTTCGAAACACATAGATGTCCGTCACCATTTCTTAGATGATCATGTTGCTAAAAAGGACATCATATTAGTGTACGTTGAAACCCAGAAGCAAATCGCCGATATTTTCACGAAACCGCTAAAGGAAGACTCCTTTGTGCGGTTACGTCGAGAGTGGGGTTCTGGATATTTTTGATATTTTGATGTATCTTCATATATTTTGGTGTATTTTGATGGTGATGTATGTTTTGTGAGACTCTGATATATGTTGCGATATTTTGATGTATTTTGTGCCCCGATCGTTGGATCGATGTTATGTATGTCGGCGATGTATCATTTTGATGTACTCATGCTTTATGTACATATATACATACATCGATGTTGACATTTCATTCTGTTGTGCACATTTAATATTTTTATATGTCTCTGATGTTTGATTTCGTCACTCGACGATAATACTTGGTTAAATAGAATTCATTTTATGAAAACATAGAATTGTTTTCCATGCACTAAATTAACCAAGAATGTTGATATTGGAGAGTATATTCCATAACTCAATTCGTAAATTTAATTTGAGTTTTGATGATTTTATTTATCGATTTTCGACTTTCGTCTCATTGAAACGCTTTGATTTATTTCGTATTTTTCTTTGGTGTCATTTGGACCGTGGTCGTATTCTATGACTCCCGTGCTTTTATTTGAAGCCATTGTTGTCGTTGATCTCCTCCCACTCTTTTTGCTAATGCCAAAGGGGGAGAGATATAATAATGACATGTGCTAAATGATAATTTAAGCATTTTTCCAAGAATCTAATTTGATATGTTAGCTTCAGGGGGAGTTAAGATATAAAAATTGGATTTCAAATCCTATATTTCAATAATGGATTCTCATTTTTTATACTTTACTCGTCTGCTTGATGCGTATTATTATTATTCAATTTGGAATTAACGTGTCATCAATGCAGGGGGGTAAGTAAATTACATTTGAATCATTATTTTTTATTATTATTTATGTTGGTTTGTCATCACCAAAAAGAGGGAGAATGTTGGATATTGGACTCCCCGGATTTGGTTTTGGATGATGAACAAACATAAATATATCGTGAACTAACTCTTTGTGAGCGCAGTTATGGAGATCGTCGCCAAATTCATATGAACATCCAAAGCGACGTCTCGAAACTTCTCAAAGCACGTGATCGTATGCCTAAAGCTTTGTTGAAGCTTTTGGACCATTTTAGACGTCATGAGGATTCGGATCGAAGCTTTCGAAGACGGTTCGTCAAGTGTTATTTATTGTCTTTTAGCTTCGTTCCGTAGAATGTTAAGCCTTGAGTAGGTCTTACGTTTTAATCTTCATAACGCTCCTATCTTAGAGCTAGGAACTTGTAAGAAGTCCATACTAACTTTCCCGAAGCATCGCGCTTCGATTCGCGACTTCTTGTGCATGTTAGTTGGTTCAAGAAGAAGAACCAACCGACTAGATGGTGATCTAGTCGGTCGGCAATGCTTCTTGGACCGACTAGTTTTCCTTCTCAAATCATAGCTCTTTACTGTTTACAGTTAGTCGGTCTACGTTGACTCACCGACCGACTAGTTTGTGAACTAGTCGGTCAATGATCCTTCTTAGACCGACTAGTTGAGCTTCTACTGTACATGCCAAGTTACTGTTTGTCATTAGTCGGTCTATGTACATTTGGCGACCGACTAGTTGATGAACTAGTCGGTCAACTTTTGTTCTTGGACCGACTAATTCAATTTGTAATCAGACTATTTGTTTTATCTCTTAGTCGGTCTAAGTTATCTCACCGACCGACTAGTTGTGAAACTAGTCGGTTGGCAAGTGTTCTTTGACCGGCTAGTTCCTTAAGCCTGAACTTCGACCTATTCCCTTTTCACCACTTAGTCGGTTCATGTTGATTGACCGACCGACTAGTTGATGAACTAGTCGGTCAGTTGTTGTTCTTTGACCGACTAGTTCGGTTCAGAATAGAGCCGTTGGAGCTTTAATTGAAACGTTTTTCTCTCTCTCTTTCCTCTAACCTATATATACTTGTTGAGCTGCATTCATTGCACTCAAGGATGATATTAAGACAAGTTTAGAGATCAAAGAGAAATCATTCCATCTCATTTAAAGCTCATTCATTTCCAATCTTGAATCTCTTCACACTCTTATTTCAAAAGAGAGATTCATTGATTGTGAGCCTTCCAAGCCAAGTGCTTGATCCTAGGTCACCAACAACCTCATAGCTCTCCATTGCTGGTCATCTACTTGGAGCTAGTGTTTGGTGCCTCTTCATCTTCCCCAAAATCTGTTTTGCCCTAAATCGTAAGTTTTACTCAAGGCATAGGATTTTGTCGGTAAGCAATTTCTATTTCATTTACTTTCATATTGTAAGTGTTCACTCTCGGTTGTGAGAGTGTGTTTGTGATCCCGGGTTGTGGGAGTCACAAGTTTCATTTGTGTATGATTTGACTTGTGAAGGTTTTTCACAAGAATTTCATAGTGGAAATCTTGAGTTAGGGTTTCTAACTCAAGTATCCGGAAGTGATCCGGGTGGTTGGGACGTAGGATCACCGGGAACAAGTCGGGGAGACTTGGGTGGATCCGAACCCAGTAATATTGCTTGTTTGCGATTGTTTATTTGTTGTCAATTATTTACTATTCCGCATTTCCGCATTTATTGGTAGAGTTTGCAAGGTAATTAGGAATTAGCCTCTTAATTATTTTAAAGTATTATTCACCCCCTCTAGTACTTGTGCAGTAGCTTAGCAGGGCATTACATAACTGAAACCACTCAAATATTAGCTATCGAGCACCGTATCAGCAGCCTCAGCAGCTGTAGCAACAAGTATATTAGCCGCCTAAGCAACAGCAGCAGCAGCAGTATCAGCAACAGCAGCAACCCCCACAAATGTACCAACAGTATCCCCCCAGGAATCAGCAGCCCATGTTGCAGCAGCAGCAGCCATATGGCCAGCAGCGAGTCATCTCCCCAGTTGAGTCCCTCTTGACTCAGTATATCACAAACCAGGAGAGGATCAATTTGAAGCTGGAGATGGGGCAGAGGGCCCTCACTGACCAAGTAACCCAGCTGGGGTTACAGGTGGCAAACCTTCATAGGGCGCAAAACCAATTGCCGGGTCAACCGGAAGTGAATCCAAGGGGGCAAATCAGACTTTGGCACTAACGCATGATCATGTGAATGTGTTCGCTATCATCTTGAGAAATGGGACACAAATTCCTATAAGAGTGCCCGCTGAGGAACCGGAAGCTCCGTTGGTCGGTGGGCAACCAATTGAAAAATCAAATGACGATGGAGCTTCGTCACCAAAGAATACGACTCCAGAGGGAGTCCCTGAAGAAGAGAAGAAGAAGGACGAGGAGGGAAACATGAGAGTATTTAAACCCGTTGTGCCTTTTCCACAACGACTTGCCAAGGCAAAGATTGATGAAAAATACGGCAAGTTCTTCGCTATGGTCAAGGATTTGAGCTTACAGATCCCTTTCCTGGAAGCCATAGAGACAATTCCCTCCTATGCAAAATTTTTAAAGGATTTGGTGACGAGTGGTTCTAGAAAGGAAAAGGTCGTTCTCACGGTGGAATGTAGCGCTCTCATCCAGCGAGCAAATCCGCCCAAGCTAAAAGACCCGGGAAGATTCTCCATTCCTTGTTTGATTGGGAAAGTGAAGATTCATCAGGCGCTCGTGGATTTGGGAGCGAGCGTCAGTCTGATGCCCCTGTCACTATACATGAGGATAGGGATAGGAGACCTGGAGCCCACGAGTATGACACTTCAACTAGCCAATAGATCGGTAAAATATCCGATGGGAATTGTAGACGACCTGCCAGTCAACGTCAGCGGAATGCATGTGCAGGTAGACTTCGTGGTGATGGATGTGCCTGAAGATACTCTTACACCCATCATCCTTGGATGACCCTTCATGGCCACCGCTGGCGTGCTGATAGAGGTGAAGAAAGGGAAGTTATCCCTTAATGTTGGCGACCAGAAGGTCGAGTTTGACTTGGGGTTGTCTATGAAGCATCATCCGAATGAACCTGGTTGCAATATGTTGGACATTGAAGAAGAAAGATCTGTGGAAGCTGGGGCCTGGGAAACTCTCTCAAGGAATCCCCCCGACAGCTTGGGGGGACCTTGAAGAGCATGTCGATTCGAAGAAGGAAGAAGTTACTCGGGAAGCGGGTGTCTCACATACGATCCCTCCCGGATTCCAAAAAGTTGCTCCGACAAGGAGAAAGGGGAAAGAGCCCATGGGGCTTACCGCTGATGAGATCTGGATCCTAAGAAAAGTGGCGATCGACGCCAATGTGAGGGAGAAGCCCCCGGATACCATCAACGGAGGGAGGATCGTCAAGCAAGTCTACTTATCACTGCCGCCGACACCAAAGGCCGCCGCTCCAACATCTGAAGGAATGCCAAACATTGGGCATCACTCCCGTCCTCCTTGAAAATCATCAACCGGGCGTCGAGCAAACGACGTTAAACAACAACGCTTCATGGGAGGCAACACATGTTCTAAACCCTTGTCTTTGTTTTTAGGATTATTTTTAGGATTATTTTTCTTATTTTGGTGAATAAATTCAGGATCGGGAGCTTTCGTCGAGAGATTTGGGTTATTTTTGAAATTGTGCAGGAAACAAGCCCCCACCCGATCGGTTGATCCCTCAAACAATCGGGTGGGACGTATCAGAAAGTGGCCTATATCTGTTCTTCAGCGAACCGCTCGGGTGGAGCAAACTGAAACCGGGTGGCAGACTGTGTGAGAAGAGCAGAACTCTCAGAAAATTTGGGGATTTAATCAACGAATCGGTTGATGTGAAGCAGTGGTCGTGTCGCAGCCCGGGTGAAGTGCACTAAACTCTCAGGAAAATCGTGAAGCGGCCAACCGATCAGTTGACATCTCAACCGATCGGGTCACCTGTAGCCACTTTTCAACAAATTTTTCGACAATTTACCCAACCGATCGGGTGAAGTCTCACCCGATCGGTTGGCCTAAAACCCTATAAATACTCCCCACTTCACCCGTTCATTTCTCCTCACCCGATTGCGATTTCGATTTCTCTCCGTCGTTTCGCCTTCCCCACCCCTCAACCGGCTTCGTTTTTCCCCCAAACGACTTCCAACCTCCCTCAACCGATCTTCCCATTCTCTCCTTCCCTCTCTCCATCGAACCCACTCTCAATCTCTCTCATTTGACCTAATTATTCGCCCTAACCCTAGTTTTTCTCCCCCTCTTTCGAAATTTTCGAAAATTTGTTGAAGAGAAGTGTCGCGGCTTCGCACTCCCACCAATTGCACATTGTTGGGTGATTTGCGAGCAAGGATTAACTATGCTTCTGGGTAACTTCGCTCCTTAGCTCAATTTTTAGTATTGCCATATTACTATATTTTTGCTCAATTGCCATTGATTGTGTGCATCCGTAATATCTTGCATTCACTTGCATCACACACTATCATGGCTAGGGAAAAAGATAATGGTAAGACTATCATGCATGAGGAGGAGCCTTCTCGCAAGAGACGGAAGTCCACACGTCCACCCATTTCACATCCTCCTCCTACACTGCCTACATAGCCCCAACCCCTACCTATCATCCCTCCTGAGGACCCAATGTAGGGCCCACGTGGTTACCGCTTTCTAGTCTTGAATAGAAAGATTTTTATCATAGACTCGACGCACGTTCGCACCTCTCTACCAAGTTTGCACACGCACAAACGCTTATCGATCTCGGAGTTTTCTCCGAAGTCGAGACCCTCTTTGCCAACTTAGGATGGTTAGCTTTCTTGAACGCCCATGCGGCGTCTTACCCCGCTCTCACTCTAGAATTTGTATCATCTCTCCGTTGTGAGTCGGGATCGATCATCGATTTCCGGGTCCGAAACAAATCTATCCGCACCCACCTGAATACTATTAATAACATTTTCAGATTCCCCATTCTTGGGGACGACGCCATCCGTCCCTACGGATATCACCCTGATTTTGACGTCGATGAATTTTGGTTCCGCATCACCCTCCACGATCATTATCCCCGAGGTAAGGCTAAGGTCTCCTCCATCATTCACCCCGTATTTCGTTTGGCTCACCGAATCATATCTTGCACGTTCTTCCCCAGGGATGAGTCTGGGACAGTGACTATCCCTGATCTTTTCATTTTGTGGGCCATGACATTTGATTTCATTCGTGGTGACGACGGGATCACCTTCGAGGCCCCTCGCATTCCTATTCATGCTGGTGCTTGGCTTATTCACAAGCTTCTTGAGATTAGCCGCACCGGCAAGGGCAAATACTGCTGCGGGGGCCTCATTACTGTCATAGTTTCATATCCCCAGTTTAATATCGTCATCCCTAGAGATTTTTCTTCTGCCCCAGGACCCACACATATAGATTTTGATGTCCTACGGCACATGCATATGATCAAGCCCCGCCCCGACGGTCGTTTCACTTTTTACTACGGACACCCATGCTCCATATACCATTCTGCCCAACCCCGCTCGTATGACTATCGTTCTAGTGGCAGATTGGACATTCCCTCCTGACCCAGAGTTTCTGGGGGGGTTACATCTTCCATTCCTTCCCCCGGGCGCACGCAGATCACCTCCCCCTGCTGCCCACTTAGGCGAGCAGGATATCCCTGCGTCCCGAGGAGACTCAGGGGCTGGCCCCAGTCGTCCCACCCCAGCTTCTGGTCCTATCACTTCTGAGGCTTTGACTGAGGCCTTCTTAGGCCTAGCCTCTGGTGCCAGCATGATCACTGCCGCTTGCACCACTTCCACTTCCCGTCTAGCCTCTACTTCTTCCGTTCGTCGAGCCGCCTCTGCTCGCCTCGCTCTCAAGGCTGAGCTAGCTTCACTGCGCGCTCGTGTTTCGTCCTCTGCCCCCTCGGACCCTTCCTCTTCTATCTTCTCTCACCCACGTTTCCTCGCACTAGAGAGGAACATGTCCACCATTCTCCGCCACCTCACTCACATTTTTGGTCCCCCTCCACCCACTCCTCCCACCTCGCCACGATCTTCACCTCCCCCATCACATTCATCACCACACCCATCACCCCCTAGGCGACCATCCCCTCCCACCACCACTGTCTCCATTCCTGCCACTTCACCTCCACT
The DNA here is from genome assembly GCA_030789695.1 of Scilla litardierei. Lineage (NCBI taxonomy): Eukaryota > Viridiplantae > Streptophyta > Magnoliopsida > Asparagales > Asparagaceae > Scilla > Scilla litardierei. The sequence goes on from CM061134.1 coordinate 65,348,024, forward strand.
CACGACCACTTCCATCGATCCCACAGATCCACCACCCTCCACTTCCGTCACCCCATACGTGCACCGCAAGAAATTACAGGTGCGTTCGAGATCGCTTCCCCCACCATCCTCTCCCGTCGCCGTATCTACCCCATCTACCACCGCATTGGTCGCCATTTCCCTCCTGCTCACCATCATCACCACCACACCACCCATCGTCCACACCTCCACACCCATCCACACCCATCCTGCACCCATCTCCCCACTTCTCCGTACACCCCCACCTCTCCCCTCCACACCCCTCCATCTTCTGCCGAGGAGGACGAGGACGATTCCGCTCCTGCATTTTGATTTCTTTTGCTTTTCCAATCTTTCCCCTTGCATAGTTTTGCATCGTCATGAGCATATCATATTGCTAGCATTATCATGTTCAGCTTGGGGGAGGTCGATTTTTATGTGTGATGTCGTGTTTTCCTGTGTGGTGTGCTTGTTTATATATGTCGTGTGGTGTGATTTTCTATCTTTTTCTTTCTGTATTTCCTTTTTTTTATTTTTCCTCCTTTATTTTTCAGTTTCGTATGTGTGTTTTTCTTGTTTTTCATTCTTTTTATGTCGGTGCGTATTCCCCCCCATTTTCATTGCCCTCCCATATTTACTTTTATTGCATTGAGGGCAATGCAAGTTTCATCTTGGAGGAGTCGCACTTCATGCGTCATTTGTGTCTTTTTCTTTATTTTGAGCAGTTTTCACCGTGTTTTTCTTTTTCTTTCTTTCCTTTTTCTCCTCTCTCTCCTAGAGATGACCCCTTATGATGAATTGCCACAGAATCACACACACACCTAGCATGGTTTCGATAATCACATTCACTAACCATAGGAAGCTGAGTCCTCTTGCATTTCATGCATCGTGGGTCCATTTTGCATTTTTTTGTGCGTCGTGTGTCGTGTCTAGCTTAGGTGTGCTTCTACTTTGTGATTTTGATTTATATACCAGTCCTGGGATGACCCCTAGATTATCATGCTTCAATTTGAATATTCGGTATTTGCTTCTCATGTCTGCTTCTATATGCATGCTATATATATATCTTATACTTCATTTCGCATTTGTCGGGATTCCACAGTTAGGACTATGATAACCCATTTAGCCTATGCCCTGATTAGCGAAGAAAATCTCCATTACCCAAGTGTTTAGAATCCGATCATTTTTTTATTTTACTTGGTGCAAATCTCTTCGTCGTGTACCGTTCTCCCACTTGGGAGAGTACACATGTATATACCAAAAAATCCAAAAATCCAAAAAAAGAGAGAAAAGAAAAACCCAAAAAGAAAAGAAAAGAAAAAAAGAAATATATATATATATGTATAGCCAAAAATCCAAAAAAAAAATAAATGTATCCAAAACCCAAAAAAAATTCATGTGTGAATATTTTCCTACCTACCGAGAATAAAGGGAAGGCGAGAATTTGCATCGAGTGTTCTACTCCACATCTTCTCAACCTCCATCGTTTTCGAAAACACTTGGAATAGGAACTTCCTAGCTATTATCTAGGCGATAGTGTGGTGATCTCCTAATCCCTAGCTGTGGAGTCCCTGACGCATGATACGATTCGATTCTTACTCTGTTTTCATGCATGCTTGAGCTATATATTCACCGCTTATTTCAAATCGAATCGATATTTGGGTCTTTCCTTGGATATGTGTATATGGATCTTTATTGCATATTGTAGATAGTAACACAGTCTGCTAGCACGCGGCCACACTCACTCGCGCTTCACCGCGTGGGCCCACGACACTTGTTTGGACTCATATTTCCTTGGTTTAGTGTTGTGTTATGTCGTATGCTTGTTTAGCATAGGTGTTTGATTTTGTTGGCCCTGACGGGCGATTTAGGATTTTGACTTCTCTTTCTCTCTCTCTATTTTCTCCCTCCGATCTCCTACTCTCACTCGTCTTGCACGAGGACGAGGAAGGGTTCAGCTTGAGGGATTTTGACGTGTGTTTATATTTTAGATATTCACGCATGTCCTCTTTGTGTTTTTCCGTTGTTTTCCGTCGTCTCGTGCCCATTTTCTTGGGACTTTTAGTTTTCTTTCACTTTTTGGTGTTTTTGTGTATTTGCAGGAGATCGCCAGTGTAGGGGACATATAATGAAGATATCATGAGTCCCCGGAGCAATGGGAGGAGTCACGTGTGATCCAGGGGGTCAAACGATGAAGATCGCCATTTTTCAGCCCTCACCCGATCGGTTGGACACAGCCAACAGATCGGGTGGTGCACGCGTGTCCGACCCAGACGGAAGCTGAAGCGAATTGAACATCAACCGACCGGTTCATCGACCGGTTCAAACCAACAGGGCTCTCGGCCACTTGGAGCTGAATTCCAACCGATCGGGTGACATCTCACCCGATCGGTTCATCTGTAGCCGATTCTTCCAAAAGACGACCCGGAGAGCTCAACCGGTGGTCCGCTGACCGTGCCAAGTCGACAGAGCTCTCGGCTAATTTTGGGGATATTTCCAACCGATCGGTTGAATTCTCAACCGATCGGGTGACCTGATGCTGCATTTCTCCAAGGGACGACCCGGAGCTACCAACCGGTCGGACTAAGCGAGCGGGTGGAATTATAAACTTCGATGCTGAAGCGCCAAAGCAGCTCACCCGATCGGTTGATTCTTCAACCGATCAGGTGACGTCGATTTCTATATATAGTTGCCCTCGGTTTCTGAAAACAGGAGTTGTTATTTTTCTGTCTTTTTTCTTGTACGGTGACGGCTGGAATTTTATTGTTTTTGTAAGTCTTCTGGTCGCTTCCAAACTTTGACATTATCTTTATAGCATTGCTACTATTTCATTCAATCGCCTGATCATGATTTTTACGGTTGATTTTTGTTTAAATCGCTTTTTAGCTATGATTAGTGAGTAGTTCCCAAATCTGGGATTTTGGTGGAAACCCCTTCGTGGGTTCTCCTAATGCGTCCATAGGACTAGGATTTCGATAGGGATTAGGAATTTAGACGGTTACGCGGGGTGTTTCATTGTCATCGGTGGGGAAAAGACCGCCTTTGACCGTAGGGCCAAGGGGGAATAAACTTGGCGGTTGACCCCCTAGCCACAGCTCACGCCCTTAGCGTAGACATTGAATCCTAGCGCGTGAGAGCGGCGGGATGAGATGTTGGGAGTTATCATTGCGATCTTAGTGCTCCCGGAGTCGGTCGGTGTTGATGGACATGGGAATGCCCATCGACCGAACCCGGGTAGTCCGGCGTATCATCCTGAGCATCGACCGGAATATCGGGCCCGTGGGATGCTGGTATCACTCTTAGAGGCAACGTCTCACCAGTAAACCCTAATTCCGATTGTTTTCCTATCCGTAGGTCGTAATAGCGAGAACACATGATAGGGTGGAAACCGAAGTCCTAGGTTTCCCTTTATATTGTTTATCCTCCGTAATTACATTCCGTGTCAAACCATCGATCGATCGGGCTAGCTCACCCGTAGGGTGAACCGGTTCCTCCTAGAAACAAGCACAACCACGCCTCCCTGTGTTCGACCCCCAAGCCATACTACAACACCGTACGCTTGCGGTATAAATATTTAAATCTGGTATCCCCCATCCAATTGCACTCTGCATGATTCAAAACCGGGGGGTCATCAGTGATTACTTGTATTGATATGTTTGGTGTTGGATGTATACTAGGAGATATAGGGAGTAGCATACCCATGTTGTTTTGTTCGTAGGTAGTTATCTATACGTGAAGTACTACGATTGATTGCTGGTGTGAACTATTTTTATGTAAGTATGTGTACCTTGGTTAAGTGATAAGTGTGTGATAGCTATATAAGGGATGTACGTGACTATATGAATGATTGAAGTACATGTATGAATTTGACTGTCTATGATAGAGTATTGAATGTGCATACATGTACATATCTGTAGTATTAATGTTTGGCTACCTAGTGCATATATAAGCACTTGTAGTAACTATACATGGTTTGAATTATAATGTGATATGATTGGGGTAGTTACTAGGGTGGCTAGATACATTTATAGTTAGAAAGTCCGAGGACGGACTTTATTCTAAGGTGGGTAGAATGTCACGGTCGCTTTTCGATCGTACGTTTTTCATGCATGTACTTTCCTTTCGTATGCCTATTTTTAGTTGCATCTTCTTGTATCCCAAACGTGCGATGTGATATGTCGTTCTGACCCTCTGAGAGAGTACTTATTTGTGGAATTATTTGTGAACGTCATTTCACGGGTCGTTCTCCCACAAAACAACTTTGTTTGAAGGGGTGTCGTAACTTTTGACTTTGTCGTCTGATCGTTTTATTTTTTAGTTCCGATTCCCATTACCCTAGCTCGTGGCTGATCATCGTAGTCTCCACCCTCTCGTCGACACGGTCGTCCCGGTATTTTTCTTATAATTATCAGACACCGTAAGACCCACTTTTTCCCCTAATCACTTTCTAATCGACTTAGCCTAATTAATTTGAATTTCATAAACCCTAATTAAATCTATAGGTTAATATGTATCATGTGAAAAATCTTTCCCTAGCTATTCGCCACCCTATATTAAACTTATCTATACCCTCCCTCTCACATCTTCTCTCTCCAATCACCTAAATCTACCCCTTATTCTACCCCATATAGCACAAACCCCTCATTGTTTTGATACTCACGCACACAAGCCTAGGGTTTGTGGAAAACCCAGCTGCCACTTGCCTTGCCCTCCCTTTGACATCTGGCCCTCCTCCTCCGGCCAAGATTCTCTGGCAACCACCATGGCTCCCCTCACAACCACGCAAAAACCCTCATCCACTCTCAATACTGCCAAAACCCCTTAAACCCCACGGCTTCACCAAAGAAAACTACCGATCAGCCCTAAACTCCGGCTATTTCCCCGCGTGACAGCTCCTCTCGCCGGCCCCTTGCCTCAGCCATCAGCCCTCCTCCTACAACCACCGGCCAACCGCCTGGAGCTCCCCCTAAACACCCACGGCGGCAGCCCTATCAGCAGATCCGAGACCCTTCTGCAACCTCCGGCCATCTTTCCCCCTAAACTGTCGTGATCTCCTCCCCTTCCTCCCTTGGACGCGGCCACCTGCTCCTCCCTTACCCCGCAACACCTCCATGGCCTTCCCCTCTAGCCTCCGGCCACCCCCATTGCTGCAAGACCCCCTCTCCTACAAGAAAACTCACGGCAGCCCACAACCATGCCGAAATCTGCCGCACAGCTGTCCGGCAACCCCGCACACCAACGGCAGCCTCCCCTCCTAGCCCAAACACCAAGCCGCACAACCTGCGCCCTCTCCCATTGTTGAGCCTTCCATAAACAGCCCTGTCATCCAAAAAAACTGATGATGTCATGCCTCCCCTCGGGTCGGAGAACCCGCTGCCAGCTGTCCGCGTCTTCCCGACGTCATAGAACACCGTGCGACTATCCTCTCCCTCTGCATTGCTGTTTGGTGATCGTGCCGCTACTCGGCTGATCACCTTTCGTTGTTGCTATCCCGCCGTACCCTTCACGCTATCGGAGTCCAACCTCTGACGTCGCTATCCGACGTCAGTGTAGCTCTTGCGTCGTGTTAAGGTATACCTGAACCGTAGGAACCCAAACATCGCATGCTAAACAAGATAAAAGACGTGATATTTATTGTGTTGGTTAAATCACTAATCAAAGATACTAATATAGGACTGTAGATTGGGCATTGGTTTGAGCACATAAAGAGTTTCTGGACCCGTTGATCTGTGGACTTGTGGACGTTATCTCAGGCAAGTGAAACTTGCCAGTATTTGTTTAGGCCATGTTTAAGCCAATCTATGAAATAGCGTAAAAGATACTAAGTGATGAAATGATAGTCGCCTAAACGCCCTTACTATATCTAGCTTGTCAACGAAGCTAGATCCAATACCCTTGTTATGCTATCATTTCATACTGCATGCCATGTTTAATTTCAAATTAATTGTACGCACTTTTAACTGCTTATTGTCATGTTCATGCATCTTGGCATGTCATTTCATGCATCAACTTGCTTTATCATGAATGTGTAGCACACGCTACAATAAATTGTAAGCTGTGACGCGTAGGGTCCTAACCCCTACATCCTATAAAGGCTAGGCACCTGCATTGCGGGTACAACCCTATGCCAAAAACACTTCCTGGCTCGTGATCCAGAAGCGAGCACAGTGTTGTTGGTGAAAAACAAACGCTCGATACACGTGGAGGGGTAGGGTTAAACGATCTCTTAAGCGTAGAAGCGTGCCCGTACAGCCACTTCAGCCAAAAGGCGAAAACCTTGTGTACATCGTGAATACAAGTAAATCGTGAATATTGTTTAGTAGCTTGGCTACGACGTGTAATGCATTGCAAAATGTCATCTTATTTAACTGCTGCATTCATTGAAATAATATGCCATGTCATCTCATTTAACTGCTGCCTTCATTGAAATATTATGTCATGTCATCTCATTTTATGCTAAGTTGCATTCTTTATACTTTATGTTTCCTTGCACAAAAGTCTCTCTTTCCCTCTTTGGAGATTTTTGCTGACATGTGCCCTTTTCTCTTGGGTGTCACATGTCAAGCTTCGAGCCTGAGGTAGTGCTGAGGACGACCAGGTTGTTGACGTCCAGTTCGAGGAGACCAGAGACTAGTCTTAGTCTCAGCTGGAGGTTTCCTTTTAGTTGTTGTTTATCATCTAATAGCTGATATTAGGTTGTTCGGTGCATAGCACCATTTCTTGTTGTATTTTTGGCCATACTTGGGGCCTTTCATTTCAGACTATGTACTTTCTTTTTTATATGATTATATCTGTTGGATGTTTGGAATAATAAAATGGATATTATTTGAATTTGGCTAATTTTATTGCCTGCATTCAATTGTTAGTATTATTGTTGTTTCTTTATGCAATGCTAGAATCTGCGAATGGATGAACACACAGACGCTTATCAGACTGTGGCTTCACAGCATCAGTCTGAGCGGACCTCTTTGCGTCTCGCCTTCCGCACTTGGGAAGAGGGGCATGACATTACTCGACCTCAACCCCCCCCCCCCTCCTCCTCCTCCTCCGTCCACGTCGCCAACTGCACCACCACTTCGGTCTGCCTTCCAATCTCTCTCTCCTCATCTCTCTCCCTCCACCTATCTCCCTCTATTTCTCTCTCTCTCCCTCTCAATTTCACCCCCTCCACCCCGGTGATCATCGGAGCAACACCGTCAACACCGCCCAGTGCCGGCGGCACCGCCCCCAACCCCATCCCACCCCCCTGTTGGATCTTGATCCTAGCCTAGAGGGGGGTGAATAAGCTTGTCAAATATTCTCGCGCAACCCACACAAAATCACACGTAATTAAAATCACAAGCAGAGTAAATAAGAGACAATCACAGAGTACGCACAGATTTACACTGATTTGGTGGCATCAACGACCTACGTCCAGCCTCAAGCAAATACTAGTATTAATAAGTCCCTTCTGTACACCTACAATGGGGTCCTAGCTCCAACTCCCCACCTAGACTGTACCACACTCAACAAAGTGCAAAACTCTATCAACCTAGTAAATGTGTATCTTGACTGCACTAACACGTCAGGACTCTCTTGTCTAGCCCCTAACCAGACAAGTCCCAAAATACAACACAAATAGCGGTAAATTTTCCCCCTTCAGAGATCGTTACACTACGAATATAAAGAGTAAAGAGTTTAGAAATGCTCAGTTCGTGTCCGTGTAGTCATCTCTATCAATCAGCACATCGTTAGCTCCAGTCTGACGCAAACGGTGTCTCGATCTGACTCCTGGATCTCAATTTGTAACCCTTTGAAGTCGAGTGCACAAGTAGGTCTGTGCGTAAAGAAATCCTAGTGCAAAATAATATTATCTCGGTCTGTGCACAGAGCAACTCACGTATTCCTTTTCCACGTCAGCAGGCTTTGCTCGCTTTCTCCTTCATTCGGGTGTCTACGTCAGCACGTCTATCCGACGTGTATTAGGGCATGCAACGGACTTATTCGAGTTCGAAAAGAACTCGTCTTCATGGCAACTTCTTCGACAGCAGGAGCTCTACGACGGCGAACTCCGAGTGGCTAGTTCGACTTCTCCAACTTTGGTGACTAGTTTCTCCGGTGAGATGAAGCGAACGGCGATGCAACGGCAGTGAGTCGGACATGACGTTAGTGGTAGTAGCCTCTCCTCCTCGACAGCGGCGACAAGTTCTACTTTGGCATCGACTCCTGTGGTGGCGACAAGGTGGAGCTTCGTGATCGCCGGTGGCTTCTTCTCGATGGCGATTCCTCTTCAATAGCTTGACAGCGAGAGCTCTCAAATGGTGACTTGAGTTCGACGACAAGGGCTCTCCGATGATGACTTCTCTTCAATGGTAATGGCAAGGATGTGGCAGAACGACGATGAGCTGACGGTAAAGATGAGGGTACAGGCTGTTGGCACTTGAGCAATGAGCAGACGATGACGACGGAAGCGAAGAGGTCCATGACAGTACGACTCTCTGGCGTATGGCACTACGGCGACAAAGACTCGCTACTCTCTCCATGGTGGTGCTCTCGAGAGAACTCTGGCGATGGGTTAATGGAGCACAGAGCGGGCGGTCGACAGAGCTTGGCGAGAAGGATGAAAAACTTGACGACGACAGGAGCTCCTTTGATAGCCCAACTTGACGGCAGCTTCTTGGTTCACAGCTCTTTGACAAGGTCCGGTGTTCTTCACGGCGACTGGAGACTCCATGGCTGCTACGGAGTTCTTCTCGGAGATGGGAAGGCTCCTTGGAGATGATGCGAAGAGCTTGCGGCAAGTGAGGATTATTAAGTTGAAGCTTTGGATGATGCTTGGGAGAGGCTATAGGCAAAGTGGTTTTAGCAAGAGAGGTAGCAAGAGGGTTGCGTGAGGCTTTGGCTATCCATTAGGGTTTTTTTGATATGAACGGCCTCTCCCTTTTTTTTTGTATCAGCCGCAAGCATTGTGCGTGTGTGAACAATACTTCATCTCTCTCCCAAATTTCTATATGAATAGCAATTCCTCCAACGGTTGACTTAATCATCACTTTGAGAATTTACCGCTTTGTCATTCCTGAAAAATACTTAGTACACACGTTAAATAGTAACACATGTTTGTCATCATCAAACTAGAGATCCTAGATCATCGCATCCAACAATCTCCCCCTTTTGATGATGACAAACCCATAAAAGATTTGAGCAAATAAATGTGCGTGTGTGAAGTGTGAGGGAGGAGGTAATGCAATATGAAATATACAATGAACAAGCATTACAAGATGCACAACAAATGTAGCAAGTAGATAGGCATGCTCCCCCTCTTTCCAAGCTCCCCCTATTCATATATTTTCAAGCTCTCCCTTCAACCAATAATACCATATTACCGTTCCATTTCAATAGTACCAAATCTTTTCAGCAACTTTTTCTCCCCCTTTGTTATCATCAAAAGTAGACTAATGAAGTCAAAATAATATCACATGCAAAAATAGAGCATTATAAATTATATCTAGCACTTGCATGTCATTTTCCATAAAGTGGACAATTCAACTTCATTGACAATCATAATTTAGACTTCACCACCAATGTGTAAGTGTGATAATATAAACATTGAAGTACAAAGGGAGATTCAATTTAGAACATCAACCAAATCAACCCACATTTTCTGATTAACATGAATTTCACTAGGATTGATTTTTCACACCTCATTAAAAATGAGTTCAAGGTACTAAACCACAAAACATAGCCTATAAGGACTCTTAGATACGGGGTGGCTTTGCTTGACGAGTAGAATACACCAACGCTAAATATTACCAATAAAACAAATCTTGGATACTCGTGGGTAGTGTATTTACCATGAATTTTATCCATTTTTCATATGGAGCAATTTTCATGTTTTTTTCATATTCATTTCTTTTTGTGCTCAATTTTTATTCATGGCAATACACATCATATCCCTTAGATAATTCAGTTTTTATCATCCTACATTCACTTTCCAATATTCATAAAAAGAATCTCCAAAAGTACATCAAGTTTAATATTCGTGAAAGTGAGCATGTAGGTATAGAAATCAAATTAATCATTTCATGAAACATGTCATGGCTACTAAATACATTCTAATATGCGCATGTAGTTATAATAGTAATACAATGATTTCTACAAGAATATGAATGAACATAAAATAATACCACTTATAATGATTCATAAAGAGGTATTATTAAGCACAATTTTTTTTTATTTTTGGTTTTCATTTTTTTTGTTTTTCTTTTATAAGAAACTAAAAACACTCCTAAAAAGCAAACAAAAGCAAGCACACAAACAAAAATTAAATCAAGCACACATACAGAACTATGAAGGTATGCAATGAATGCAAAGAAGGAAAAGAAATATACCTTCGCATCGCTATTTGACTAAGGAGCTAAAGAAATGAAACTTTCAATTTAATGCTCCTCGCCAAATCTCCATCCCACCTGCATGAAAGGTGTTAAGTGTGACCTTGAAATCCAATAAGGTCTACTAGTGTTAGCCATTAAAGTTTTAGGAACCCACACTTGTTTGAACTTTATGTTTGTGTTTCTAAACTTACAATAATAGGATGTGTGGCCAACACTATCACAAGTAAAGCACTTTGCATGCATATTTTTCACAATAGAAGGCACATTGTGGAATTTCTTAAATTTGGGCTTTTCAACGTTTTTCAAACCAAATCCAAGTCCTCTTCTATTATTGCCATATAATTGATTTTCGAGTATGGTATCCAACGAATGTTTACCAATTGAAAATTTTCTTAATGATAGTTCTAGACTAGAAACTTAGGATTTTAATAATTTATTCTCATCTACAAGCAAAGTACATTTACTTATAAAAGCTCTCTTGTTTTCCTCCTCCTTCCTTTCAAATTCAACCATTTTCCTTTTAAGATCGTTATTTAGCATGCACATTTTATCATTAAGCTCTCTAATCATATAACCTTTTTCAGTTTCAAGCATAATTAATTCTTGCTTAAGCATGCTAATATTATTCAATAAGGACGGGCAAGAAAGACAAGCAACTTCTTCATTAAAGCATGATTTTTCCTTTTTCGTTATAGCAATGGTTGAATCACGTGCTTCAAGTTTTTTTAAGGATGTCAACTTCTTCAGAAATGTCACAGTTTTCTTTTTGTAATTTAAAGCTGGCATTCCTATAATCATTTAACGTGAGCTCTAGCTCATTAATCTCATTTTACATTCCTTTACAAACATATAGCAATTCAGCATTAGTGAAGGAATTAACCTCATCGTTCTTTGCCATTAAGCAAACGACAGCGGAGTGGGCTACCACCTCTTCATCCTCATCATCAGCTTCGATGTCCATGTCCCAAGTTAGCATCTTGGCTTTTCCTTCATCTTTAGCAACCTGAGCAGTCTCTTGTCTACATTGCTTCGCGAAGTGTCCTTTTTTCCTGCATTTGAAGCATTCAACTCAATTAGCAGGATCTTGTTTAGAAGAATTTTTATCATAATTAAAAGTGTTAGAGCGAATGAACCTTTTATGCATTTCTGATCTTCCTTGAGGAGTTCTGACATACTTTCTGAAATTTCTAACCATTACCGCTATCTCCTCATCATCATCTTCATCTTCGCTAGCTTTCAGAGCAAGTGGTTTTGAAGCTTTTTCCTTCTCCTCAGGTTTCTCTCTTTCTTCTATATTTTGCAATTCAAGCTCATGGGACATTAAATTACCTATCAAATCCTCCACCCTCATCTGTGACAGATCTTTTGCTTCTTAGATGGTGGTGACTTTAGGCCTGAAAGAGCTTGGCAGTGCTCTTAATATCTTCCTCACATGTTCAAGGCTAGAATATGGCTTACCGAGCGAGCTAGACTTGTAGACGATGTTGGTGAACCTCGCAAACATCTCTGATATGGTCTCTGATGGTAGCATGTGAAATCCCTCGTACTCTGTGCTCAGAAATGCAAGTCTAGACTTTTTCACCTGTGATGTTCCCTCGTGTGTCACCTCCAATGTATGCCATATTTCCTGCGTAGTTAGACAATGTGAGATACGATTGAATTCAGATTTATCTAATGAACAAATGAGGGCATTCATAGATTTAGCATTAACAGAATAAAGTCTTCAATCATTACCATCCCATTTAACATCAGGTTTAAGCATTTCAATATTTTCAATTTTAATGACAGGTGGCTTATAACCTTTTTCGACAATATTCCATGCTTTGTAATCAATAGATATCAAGTAGATTTTCATACGATTTTTCCAATAAGCATAATCTTCACCATTAAATCTAGGGGGACGTGATATGGACTGACCCTCAGCAAAAGCACTATCAATAGGGTTCATGGTCAATCCTAGGCTAGATCCTGAAACCTGCACTGATACCACTTGTTGGATCTGTATCCTAGCCTAAAGGGGGATGAATAGGCTTGTAAATATTCTCGTCCAACCCATGTGAAATCACACGCAGTTAAAATCACAAGCAGAGTAAATAAGAGATAATCACAGAGTACACACAAATTTACCCTGGTTTGGTTGCATCAAGGACCTACGTCCAGCCCCAAGCAAATACTAGCATTAATAAGTTCCTTCTGTACACCTACAATGGGGTCCTAGCTCCAACTCCCCACCTAGACTGTACCACACTCAACAAAGTGCAGAACTATATCGACCTAGTAAATGCGTATCTTGACTGCACCAACACGTCAAGACCCTCTTGTCTAGCCCCCAACTAGACAAGTCCCAAAATACGACACAAATAATGGTAAAGTTTCCCCCTACAGAGATCGTTACACTAAAATATGAATATAAAGAGTAAAAAGTTTAGAAATGCTCAGTTCGTGTCTGTGTAGTCGTCTTTGTCAATCTGTAGCCCTTTGAAGTCTAGTGCACAAGTAGGTCTGTGTGTAAAGCAATCCTAGTGCAAAATAATATTATCTCGGTCTGTGCACAGATCAACTCCCTCAATTCCTTTTCCATGTCAGTAGGATTCGCTAGCTTTCTCCTTCATGCGGGTGTCTACGTCAGCACGTCTATCCGACGCGTATTAGGGCATGCAGCAGACTTATTCAAGTTCGAAAAGAACTCGTCTTCACGGTAACTTCTTCAACGGCGGGAGCTCTACGGCGGTGAACTCCGAGCGGCTAGTTTGACTTCTCCAACTTTGGTGTCTAGTTTCTCCAATGAGATGAAGCAAACGGCGACACAATGGCAGCGAGTCAGACGTGACGTTGGTGGCAGTAGCCTCTCCTCCTCAATAGCAACGACAAGTTCTACGTCGGCATCGACTCCTGCGGTGGCGAAAAGGTGGAGCTTCGTGATCACCGGCGGCTTCTTCTCGATGGTGATTTGTCTTCGATAGCTCAACAGCGAGAGCTCTCCGATGGTGACTTGAGTTCGGCGATGAGGGCTCTCCGATGATGACTTCTCTTCAATGGTGACGGTAAGGATGTGGCAGTACGATGATGAGCTAACGGCAAAGATGATGGTACGGGCTGCTGGCACTTGAGCTATGAGCAGACGATGACGACAGAAGCGATGAGGTCCACGTAGCACAACTCCCTAGTGTATGGAATTACGATGACGAAGACTCGCTACTCTCTCCATGGTGGCTCGAGAGAGAGAACTCTGACGATGGGTTGATGGAGCACAGAGCGGGCGGTTGACAAAGCTCGACAAGAAGGATGAAAACCCTGACGAAAATGGGATCTCCTTCGATATCCCAACTTGATGGCATCTTCTTGGTTCACAGCTCTTCGACGAGGTCCGACATTCTTCACGGCAACTGGAGACTCCACGGCTTCTACGGAGTTCATCTAGGAGATGGGGCGGCTCCTTGGAGATGATGCGAAGAGCTTGCGGCAAGTGAGGATTATTAAGTTAAAGCTTTGGATGATGCTTGGGAGAGGCTATAGGCAAAGGGGTTTTAGCCAGAGAGGTTGCATAAGGGTTGCATGAGGCTTTGGCCATCCCTTAGGTTTTTTTGATATGGCCGGCCTCTCCCTTTTTTGTTGTATCAGCCGCAAGCATTTCTTTGGAGTTTGTCTGGGTTAAATAGAGATAAACTGGGGTTTACTTTGGCTTTAGGTTGTGGCAAGGAAAGAGGAATCCCTTGTGTGCGTGAGTTGTTCTCTTCTTGGCTAAGAATGTAAGCTTGGGTCCCTATTGAATTCAGCTAGACCCAACTCGATGTGGCTAGGATGAGGACACCTACCAACTAGGAAATTTGTAATTGACTAGGGATTGGGTTGAATCAACCAACTTGGGATTTGATTTACAGGTCAAAAAGATTTGAATTGGATTTTGATTAGGAGTTTGAAAAGGAATTGGGTTTGAACAAATCTCCATAATTGATTTGATCAAATATCAAATTGATTTGAATTGATCCAATCTCCCTTTGACCAGGTCATACTGCTTTATGAACAATACTTCATCTCTCTCCCAAATTGCTATATGAATAGCAATTCCTCCAACGGTTGACTTAGTCATCACTTTGAGAATTTACCGCTTTGCCATTCCTGAAAAACACTTAGTACACACGTTAAATATTAACACACGTTTGTCATCATCAAACTAGAGATCCTTGATCGTCGCATCCAACACCCCCCTCACACTCTCTCTCTATATCTTCCCTCAATCCCCAAAACCCTCCCCCCCCCCCCGCCCGCTCTTCCAGCTGCCCTAGGGCAGATCGACCTACTCGATCGAGCACATCTAGTGCTCGGGCCGAGTAACCCCCCTCTCTGCCGCAACCCCCCACCTGAGCACGTCCGCTGCTCGGGCGGCTTCCACCCCCTTACACCCGCATCGCCCCACAGCCATCTCCCCCTCCCGTTACTTTTGCACCTTCTGATATTATTTTTTTCTGTCTATTTCAGGTGCATTACACTTACCAAGGAGGAGACGTACAGGAGCAGCTTGGGGGATACATTGGATACGCGGCCAGGTTATTGCTTTTGTAGTGACGCTCGTGTCAGTACACTCTACCCTCCCTTTACTTTTTCTGATGTATGTCGCATGCTTGTCGCACGATGCCTCCTCGTACTAGGCCGAGTAAGCCACCCCCTACATGACCGGTGAAGAGGAAGGCCACATGTGCCTCCTCTTCTCGGCCCGCACGCCGCCAGCAGCATACCCCATAGACACCCACCACCGAGGAGGAGTACATGCGCAATTCATTGTCCTCGTCCGACTCCTCAGGCTCCACTTTCACCCTTCCACTAGCCGTACTCCCCACCCACGATCACACGACACAGCTCCCACACATTCCCGCCACTTCCGCACCCATCCCCACTACTGCACCACCTGCCCCGCCTGCATCTCTGCTACCACGGGTGTGGACTTTTGGCATCACCTTTCTGGACGATACGCACCACGACCGCTTCGTTACGATGTCGCACCGGACGATCATACCCACACGATTCATCCACCTCCACACCCTCCAGCACCTAGGACTCCTGCAATGGGTCCTTAGGCTATACACGTTGATTGGTTTCTACCGACTCCTCACCGCACACGCCCCCACTTACACCCGCCTCACCCTTGAGGTGTTGAGTTCCATTGCCTGTACACCAGTAGGCGATGGAATTAGCTTCCAGATGGTGGACCACGATGTCGTGGTCATGCACGCTCAGATCCGCGCCCACTTCCACTTCACAGCCATCCCGGACCCCCGCACTGCCTTCTCCCCGGACTACGAGCTTGCCATGTTTGATGTCACTGAGTTTTGGCATCGCATTACCAGCCTGGACCGCTACCGCCACATTAGGGTGAAGGCATCGTGCATAGTGCACCCTTGCCTTCGCTATGCCCAGCGTCACCTCTCCACCACCATATTCTGTCGGCCAGAAGTCGGGACCATGTCCCTACCCGAGCTTTCCCATCTTATGGGAATGACCCGACTGATGCGCCACTACCCTGACGGCTCCATCTGCCGATTCGTCCTTTTCGATGCAGCCCACTAGCTGTGTTATCGCCTCCTCCAGACCGCCCATACCCTCTTCACCACAGATATCTGATGCGGCGGATTTTTCACTATTTTTGCACGGATGCTTGGCATGGACCTTCCTGATGGCCTGATGACTCCCCTCGGCCCTACGTGCCTGACTTTGGATGTGCTTGAGCACATGCACATCATCAGGCCATATGGGGAGCGTCAGTGGGCCTATCTCTTAGGCACCTACCACACTCCCCACCTAGTCCTTCCCGCCCCTCACCTCACCACCATAGCGCCAGTCCAGCAGAGCTGGATGATTGATAGGGTTTATCCACTTTCTTCCCTCCACGTCCTCGAGCCACTCGGAGCACTCGTCGACGTTGACCGGAGGAATGGGTGCTCAGTGAGTCTGAGGATGAGGAGCCCAACCTGCCTGCCCTAGTGGCAGCCCAGCCTGCCCAGCCTATGCACCCACCGCCACCCGGAGGCACAGTCGTCTCCAGCCCAGTTGCTTCCACCACCACCACCATAGGGACCACGGGGACTGTCACCACCATCTGCCCCGAGGCCCCTACTGATGTCTCCTCTGTGCCCGCCTCTGAGGGCACGGCAGTCATGTCTGCTCCCGAGTCTACTGCTCTACACTTTCTGGAGCAGGACCCCGCCAGCACCCTACCCCCATTAGTGGACCTACTAGCTTCACTGCCCAGCTCCTTAGGTTCCACATCACCTCTTACATGCACCACCGCCACATTGGTCGCAGCTATTCTCACTAAGAGCGTCGCGACTTCTGTCCACACTTCTGTGTCAGTGACAGCTCCTTTTCGGCTGCCTCTGCTGATGCTGCTTCCACCACTGCTCTGGATCTCGGCCACACTACACTTTCCACTACCTCCGCCAAGATCCCTACTAGTTCACCCTCTCTGACCTTTCAGCCTAGGCGCCGTGGATCCTCTCCACGGGGTTGTTTTACGAGAGTGGTGTCTCACAGCTCCCGACCTCCCATCGACTCGCGTACCACCAATGCACGTCTGACAGCAGTGGAGGCCGAGACTACTCGCTTTAGGCGAGATTTCGACGACTTCGCCCGCTCGACCACTGCCCACCAACAGAGAGTCGAGGCGGACCTCGCTTCGATTATAGACCTGCTGCGGACACGGGGCCCACCTCCCGTGATCCTTACCCATGCCCCTCCTCCAGGCCAGCCCCTGTCTCCACCGCTGCACTGCTCAGTGCCCCACACTCGGAGGCTTCTATAGAGCCTATCACTTCTGCCCCTGAGTCGATTGCTACTCTAGCAGACACCCCAGTCGTCGTCGTACCCACGACCACACCCATCGCGACCGCTGTCGTCCCACTTTTCGCTGAGCCCACCTCCACTTCTACTGACCTCCCGGCTGACATAGTTGTCGAGCCACATCCCACCGTCACGGTTTTTGGTCCACTGCAGGGGGACCCATCACCACCTCCAGAGGGTGGTGCTCCTGCGTGATGTTGTCCCTATTGCTCTTTTGCTCCAGTCACCCCCTCCCATTTATTTTATCGTGCATGTCTATCTGTCCAGGGCCCTGCTTCCGCACAGCTTGGGGGATGGCACATTTTGCATATCATACGTATTTGCATATCATTTTGCATCTATACAAATCATCTCTTGCACTTGTTTATATCTCCATCTGCATAGTGCATCATATCATCATCTGCATGCCTGTAGATATTTTTGCATCTTTTGCATTAGGCCACGCATATGCATCATTCTCTTTTCCATTTTCACCTGCACATTTTCATCTTTTTCCCTTTTTATTTCCAATTTCGTTATCCACCACCCACCCTAGCCTCAGCTCCCACTTGCCAGCGTGTTCTCAGCAGTGAGGACATTGTTGTGTTTAGCTTGGGGGATGAGCGCTATCGTTTTTATTTTTATTTTACTTTTTTATTCTCTTTCATTTTACACCTCTTTATTTTCATTTTCCACCCATTTTTCCACCTTTATTTTTTTCACATTTAGCATCATGTTTTCCACTTTTTGTCATGCATGCATGC
The DNA here is from genome assembly GCA_030789695.1 of Scilla litardierei. NCBI lineage: Eukaryota > Viridiplantae > Streptophyta > Magnoliopsida > Asparagales > Asparagaceae > Scilla > Scilla litardierei. Next base: position 65,365,968 of record CM061134.1, read on the forward strand.
TTGTTTTTGTTTTCCTTCTTTCTCCGCCTTATTTTCACTTTTGCTAGAATTATTCTATATGATGACGTCTCTTATAGCCCTCAATAGCTTATTAATATGCTTATCCCTTTTGACGTGCTATATAGAGTATTTCATTCTTGCTATTATATGCTTGCATATTCTGTTGATGATCTTTCTGAATGAATGCCTGATATAAATTAAAACTGAATGTATGCAGTAGTATCTAGTATGTTCTTTTCTGGGTAATGCACCAAGATCACGCATCATTAGACTATTTGAAGCACCTGCTATTCATCTTATCCACTTCTGATTGCATGCCTGATATGATTGTACTTCTTACCGCATGACATCAGTATTTATTGAAATGAATGAGAATATCCATGCTATCCATGAATTTAGTTATGGTATTATCCTATTGAACCGTTGTGCATGTCTTATGAGTGAACCGAGTGATATTATATTCCTTCTCCACATATCTTATAAATTCTCTACATGTCATTTGGTTTCACCCCCACAGCTACTTATACCGCATCTATCTCCCAAAAATCCCAAAAGAAAAAGTTAGCTTCCAAAAATCCAAGAATACCAAAAAGGAGCCAAAAATCGGCTGTATAACCTTTGCTCCCATTCAAAAAAACAAAAAAGAAAAACAAAAGAAAAGAATATCTCTCTGTATCTTAGTATTAGAAGCTACAAAATTACTTAGGAAAAACAAAATTTCCATATCTCATTCTTAGATGCGACGCCTCAAGCTAAGCTTGGGGGTGAACCCATTTGATTATATGAGTGAGTATGACATTAGAGTGGAGACTGTGCACCAGTGGGGAGATTTAAAATGCTTAAATTTTACGAAATATTTTAGCTTTGGAGATTTTTCAGGATTCGAACTGAATATTTGAATGCCATGATACGCTTTCTATTCTTTATTTGTATGCTTGGTGTGACCTCTATGTGCTTCATTTATATCTCTTGATTGAAAAGTGTGTTGCCAACTCTTTTTATACTAGGCTATATGAATTGCATGATGTTGATATGAGTTGACGGCATGATTTCAGGTGATCCATATCTTTGTCTTTAATGCTTGCAAGCCATATGATTAGCTAAGAAATGAAATTCCTTTTAGCATGTGGTTTATCATTCCAAGTATCATAATATGTTGCTGGGGCTTGAGATCTGACTGAATATTCTAGTGCTTGATTCGTGGTGAAAAGTGTATATTTATACCCCCTAACTACCCCTATTTTGTGCTAAGGATTAGGCTTAATCTTGCTCTTTTGGGTATAAACTCACTTTATGTTTCTTATTAGAACTTATTCACACTCTTTGCACAAAACATCATTATATGGATTAATTTCTCCTTCTCCTATTTTTCAGGTACTCATTGGAGTCTTAGGGATTTTTCAGAATTTTCTGGGATTTTTCTGGGATTTCTGGGTATTTTGGGAAATTATTTGGAGGAGAAAATGAAGTTTAAATGGGAAACATGGGTTTTAAAGGGGATTTAATCTGAGGGCACCACGTGGCCCAACCAGGCGGCACCACGTGGCACCAGGCCACTCCCCCCTCTTGATTTCAGCGGGCGCTGGCTCGCTCTGTTGAGCCCGCCCGCATGCGGGCTTCTAAGCCCGCATGTCTTGAGCGGCAATTTCACGCTGGCCGCTGGCCCGCTCTTCGAGCGGAAATTTCATGAGCGGTTATTGCAAGTAGGCGGGCTGAGCACCTGTCTACTGATGCAGGCGGGCGGGCGAGACTGGGCCAGGATCCGACCCGGCCCCGCATCAAAGTGAGCCCAACGCGCGCAGTTCATTGTGGGGAGCGGTTTTGAGCGGGTCGGGAGGGCGAAACCCGACCCCCAAGCCCGATAATTGATTTTGGGGGTTTATTTCGCCTGTAGCGAATTCCGGAGGGGATGTTCGGCGTTTTACTATTCTATTGGGGGTTTGAGACCCCCATCTTCTTCCCCAAGCGCTAGGGCAAGGGCTTGGAGGCCATTGGAGGCTAGGGAAGCTTGGAGGAGGAGCAAAAGAGGGGAAAGCTTGGTTTTCTAGGGTTTCTCTTGGTGATTTCTTCCCCTCTTTTGTAGATATTGGTTTTCAAATGAGTTGTATGAATTTGTGAATGATTATTGAATGAAAGTGAGATTCATTGGATAGTTGTTTGCTCAATGGCTTGTAATTAATGCTTATTAATGTTCATCATCTTGCTTTTCATTATGAAGGCCTAGAGCCAATAGTGTGTGAATTGGGTTAATTAGGGTTTGTGAGATTGAATATTAATTGCTCATTTCTTGCATTTAATAGACCTAGCATGCCTTGAAATGGGTGCTAGTAGTGTTGATTGATGGGTTGCGCCCTAGGTTTAATTGAGTCGTGCACCACTCTTGGCGGGGCCGTAGAACGGTGGTGTATCCTAAGGGTCACACCTACGTGCACCATCCTTGCATTCTATTGACACAGATGCAAGGATTGACTCACGGGCTTAAGTTAGGGATTCCAACCCACTAATCAACACATGAATGAATCGTGCATTACCCTTGGTGGGGCCGTAGAACAGCGGTGTGCCTTAAGGGCATTACCTATGTGCACAACCCCGCATACCTTGAAATGGATGCGAGGGTTGATTCATTTGGGATGAACCGATTACTAATCAATTCACAACCTTATTGATATCCCATTCCACATACTTCTCCTTGCTTGACTAGCTCCACACTTTGGTCTCCACCCTACCTACCTTGGACTTGGCTCGATTGTCTCACCCCACATTTCCACTCACCGTACTCGTTTAGTTGGTTGTGCCAACACTTGTAGCATTCCTTAACCAATTGAGATTGTGATTGTGAAACGAATTGTCTCTGTGGATTCGACCCCGTACTTACCGGGATTATATTGCTTCGACACTCCTACCCTTGGGAGGTGAGCGTGTGCATCCTACTTGGATTGTGTCTCGCTGTCAATCATTTTGGCACCATTGCCGGGGACAACGGGTTTCACACTCACATTTTTGGTTGGTTTTGGACACTTTAGGTGTAGTACTTCCGGCTTAGTGTTGAGTCTTTTTGGTTGTTTATTTTATACTTTTTTGAGTCATTTTTCTTTCTTTCTATCTTTTATTTCAAAAATCTTTTGTGGATAAAATTTTTTTATGGATTCATTTTCAAACTTTAGCAATGCTTATGTGGAGGATTCCCAACTTCCACCGTTCTTTCAGGATATGGGGTTGGAAAATCTTAGTTCATTTATACCAAAGTTTGAAAATGGTGTAGAAAAGAGTTTTGGGATTTGTTTGATGAGAACACTCGTGCATATTTTGTTTATTTTAAAGTGTTCCCTCATATTTTGAGAGATGATTCTAAAATCTAGTTTGATGATTATCCTCGAGATTCTTTTTCTACAAGGCTTTCTTTTCAGACTGATTTCCTTCGAGCTATCTTTCCTATTTATTACAGGAATCAGGGATAGATGCGCTAGGCATTTGAGGAACATATGGAGAGCTTTGTCCAGTTTGACGGTGAGACTTACTGTCAGTTTTTGGAGAGTTTCGATGATTTAGTGCTTGGGTATCCATGCCATGCTTTCAGTGCAGAGGATCTACTTCGGATTTTCTACACAGGGTTGCAGCCGTTGATACGGGACTTTGTGCAGATGAGCAGCAACGGAGATTTCTTTGTATACACTACAGAGGATGCATGGTTGCACCTAAGGGACCTTGCAAAGTGGGAGCAGACTGCGCCATCTGGAGAGCTGTCACTTGGATAAGAGGATGATGGCCAGTCCCTGGTTCCATTTCAGGATGCAGAGCAGCAGGTCCAGTGTCAGTCTGAGGAGCCACTTTTGAGCTCTTTTTCTTGCGACCCCATGGGATACAGAGTAGAGCAGGAGGATGGGTTGCATGAGAGCCAGGTAGAGGATATTGAGAGATTGTGTATTGAGGATCAGGAGGAGATGGATGATGGAGTGTGTGTCACCCACGATGGAGACACGATGCAGTTTCGTCACGTTGGTGGTGATGATGAGATGGAGTTGTGTCCAGGCAAGAGTGAGATAGATGACATCGGAGTGCCTGAGTCACATTGCCTGTCTGATCCATTACCATAGCTAGAGGTGTGCGAGCATCTTGTATGGACTGCTGAGATGGTTTACTACGGATGTATTGAGGAGGATGAGTGCACGGGATACAGCCTACAAACTACTTTGGAGCCCGAGCCCTCCCTCCCTTCAGATTCAGTTCAGCAGCCATCACTTCAGACACCTCAGGACATACAGCAGTCCGTCATCCATGACGATGATATTCAGGGTGGACCACATATTCCAGAAATGACGGCAGAGGCCATTACCTTCGATGGCGAGGATTTAACAAGCGACAGTGACTGCGAGATGATCTACATTGAGCCTATGCTGCCTTCTCCTCCACACTTGCCCTGCAGCCATTTCACCCTTCTCCTGAGGAGTCGCATCAGCCAAGTGATAGCATCGCCATTCAGGGAAGTTCTCATCACACTTTTCCCTTCATTTCTGAATCTCATGCTCCATTTCCTTACATTTTAGATTCAGATTGTCGTCATACATATTCATCTCCTTATTTTTATTATGACGACCCTATTTGGACTTCCTTCATTGGAAGTCTAACTTATTTTCCTTGGATTGACACACCTTGTCTCCCGCAGGACACAGTTGCACATGCTAGGGAGATGCTTGGAGCTGTGTTGCTAGGATCCACGGAAAGTGGATAAGCAGCGTTTTCAATGCAGCTGGCTGAGGAATGCAAGGATATAATAGAGCAGCTGCCTCCACCATTATACATTCGGGATCCGCCTTTTGCTAAGGTGTCTTCCTTCCTTTCTTTAGTATAAATAAAAGTAAAAAATAAACTTTTTAGTTTAATTTACTTTAATATGTGTGTTTTCCCTCTAGCATCATTGAATAATATCTAGTTTCATTTCAACCATTGAGGACAATGCTCATTTCTAGTTGGGGGAGTGAACTATGAAGTTGGATGCTAGTTTTGGTTAGTTTTGAAGAAATTTGATGTTACTAAAAATTTTCTCATTCATCATCATCATTCATTCATTTTGAGAATATCATTTTGATGCCTTCATCCTTGCTTCCATCACAATTCTTTTGCGTAGTCCCTACATGCTTAATGCAATGCAATTTTTTCGGATTATTACTTCGGTATCAAATTTATAGATGTTTGATTGGAGTGTTTTAATTTCTTTTCCATTTTGGAGTCAATTGCTAATATTCCATGTATGAAACGATTTTATATGTTTTGATACTCTCTTTGAAATAATTCGGGAATAGTTTGGTGTAAGTAATTACATGAATTGGGATGAATGGCTTAGTTTTTGATTGGATTGGATGTGGCCAATGGTGTATGTTTTGTTTTCCTCTTAAGGATTGGGTGGATGGGTTGATAATTCATGTTAAAATGAGAAATAGAATTAATATAAATGAATGGTTTCTCTAATCAAATTGAGTAGTCGGTGCCCCCATGAAACACTGGGGAGGACGCCAAAGATGAGATTTAGGGAATCATTCCATCCATTTGCATATATAGCATTATCGCGTGTATGCAAATGTGGCCGTGTTTGCATTTCATAACATTATTGCGTGAATGCAAAACATAAACATACTAAAACAAAAGGAATACAAAAAGAGAGAAAATGAAAAGAAACAGAAAAATTGAATGAATAAATGAAAGAATAAGCTTCATGAATGATGCAATCTCATCTCCCGCAACTTAGAATGAATTTCTTTTGGTTTTGGCCATTTCCATGAAAATTGAAAATTTTGCCATGTGCGCATCTTTCCAAAGAATGCGATAGGTGCTTATTTCCTTACTTTTCTTAGAATTGGATTGAGTAGAATATCATTTATTGTTTACTTTCATACATTGTGTATATTAGCTTTGAAATCAATTGGAAATAATATTTGTCGTATGCCATGATGATATTTTGAATTTGGTGCATGTTTTTCACTTTAATCCGAAATTATCACTTCTTTTGCTAGGGACTAGCAAAATGCTAGTTGGGGGGTGTGATTCGTGGTGAAAAGTGTATATTTATACCCCTAACTACCCCTATTTTGTGCTAAGGATTAGGCTTAATCTTGCTCTTTTGGGTATAAACTCACTTTATGTTTCTTATTAGAGCTCATTCAGATTCTTTGCACAAAACATCATTATATGGACTAATTTCTCATTCTCCTATTTTTCAGGTACTCCTTGGAGTCTTGGGGATTTTCCAGAATTTTCTGGGATTTTTCTGGTATTTTTGGGTATTTTTGGTGAATTATTTGGAGGAGAAAATGAAGTTTAAATGGGAAAAGGGGGTTTTAAATGGGATTTAATCTGAGGGCGCCACGTGGCCCAACCAGTCGGCACCACGTGGTGCCAGGCCGCTCCCCCCTCTTGATTTCAGCGGGTGCTGGCTCGCTCTGTTGAGCCCGCCAGCATGCAGGCTTCTAAGCCTGCAAGTTTCGAGCGGCAATTTCACGCTGGCCGCTGGCTCGCTCTTCGAGCGGAAATTTCATGAGCGGGCCACTGGCCCGCTCTTGCGAGTAGGCGGGCGGAGCGCCTGTCCACTGATTCAGGCGGGCGGGCGGGCGAGACTGGGCCGAGATCCGACCCGGCCCCACATCCAAGTGAGCCCAGCGCGCGCAGTTCATTGTGGGGAGCGGTTTTGAGCGGGTCGAGCGGGCGAAACCCGACCCGCAAGCCCGATAGTTGATTTTGGGGGTTTATTTCGCCTTTAGCGAATTCCAGAGGGGATGTTCGGTGTTTTACTGTTCTATTGGGGGTTTGAGACCTCCATCTTCTTCCCCAAGAGCTAGGCAAGGGCTTGGAGGCTATTGGAGGCTAGGGAAACTTAGAGGAGGAGCAAGAGAGGGGAAAGCTTGGTTTTCTAGGGTTTCTCTTGGTGATTTCTTCCCCTCTTTTGTAGCTATTGGTTTCTAAATGATTTGTATGAATTTGTGAATGATTATTGAATGAAAGTGAGATTCATTAGATAGTTGTTTGCTCAATGGCTTGTAATGAATGCTTATTAATGTTCATCATCTTGCTTTTCATTATGAAGGCCTAGAGCCAATAGTGTGTGAATTGGGTTAATTAGGGTTTATGAGATTGAATATTAATTGCTCATTTCTTGCATTTAATAGACCTAGCATGCCTTGAAATGGGTGCTAGTAGTGTTGATTGATGGGTTGCACCCTAGGTTTAATTGAGTCGTGCACCACTCTTGGCGGGGCCGTAGAACGGTGGTGTATCCTAAGGGTCACACCTACGTGCACCATCCTTGCATTCTATTGACACAGATGCAAGGATTGACTCACGGGCTTAAGTTAGGGATTCCAACCCACTAATCAACACATGAATGAATCGTGCATTACCCTTGGTGGGGCCGTAGAACAGCGGTGTGCCTTAAGGGCATTACCTATGTGCACAACCCCGCATACCTTGAAATGGATGCGAGGGTTGATTCATTTGGGATGAACCGATTACTAATCAATTCACAACCTTATTGATATCCCATTCCACACACTTCTCCTTGCTTGACTAGCTCCACACTTTAGTCTCCACCCTACCTACCTTGGACTTGGCTCGATTGTCTCACCCCACATTTCCACTCACCGTGCTCGTTAGTTTAGTTGGTTGTGCCAACACTTGTAGCATTCCTTAACCAATTGTGTTTGTGATTGTGAAACGAATTGTCTCTGTGGATTCGACCCCGTACTTACCGGGATTATATTGCTTTGACACTCCTACCCTTAGGAGGTGAGCGTGTACATCATACTTGGATTGTGCACGTCTCGCAGTCAATCAGTGCTCCCCTCCATGTCCTATCTCTTCCATTTTTCTTTATTATTTTTATCGCCCGGTGAGCCTAGTATTCGTCTTCCTCGAGGACGAGTAAGAGGTAAGCTTGGGGGATTTTGATGTGTCCATATTTTCTATCTTTTTATTGCATCATTTCATCTCATTCCATGTCATATTCGCATCCAAATCCCTTATTTTCATGCGTATACGCGCTTCTAACGCCATATTCGAGTCTAGTATAGCTTTTTGTACTTGTAGGGATTTTGTAGCGGTTTGGAGCTGATTTGGGATGCGGACACATCCAGCACGTCTAGGACGTCATAGGCAAGGCTCCGCAGGAGTTCACCGAGGTTTGGAAGCAAGTAGGAGGAGAGGAGGAGCGAGAGAGCGAGAGAAAGGAGCAACAGCCAAGGCCCAAGCCATTTTCCCAGGTGACTCGGCCCGAGCAGCATTCTGCTACTCGATCGAGCTGACACACGAATTCAGCCAGGAGATGTGCACGAGCCACTCGATCAAGCAGAGAGGTGACTCGACCCGAATTAAATCAATTTCGAGCTTCCTCCATCAGACATTCGATTCGACCGAGCAGGACCTACTCAACCCGAGCAGACAGAACGACAATTTGAGGAGGAGCTCAGATCTATTGACGACTCGATTGATCAGGCAGGCTACTCGACAGAGTAGCCCGCATCCGTTCTAAGCAGCTCAGCAGCAGAGTCCATGCCAAGGTGTCTGCTCGACTGAGCACAGCCGACGCGACCAGTGACAAATGGACCCCAAACTTCCAGATTTTGAGTTTTTCTTGTGAAGTCCATCCCCTATGTATTTAAGACATTTTTCCAGACTTTTTTCCATACATCGAGGTTTAGGTTAAGCTTTATTTTTAGTTTTATTTTTATTGAGAGTTTTAGATCTGGCTTTTGGAGATATTGTGCCGACGAAGTAAAGACGACATTTTTATTGCTTGTTATTGTGTGGAATCTCTGGATCTTAACTTTCTCATTGTTATCTATTATGCTATTTGCTTCCGATACGTAAAAATCCCAACTTTCTTACTTTCTCTGTTGTTCCTATGAATTTCTATCTAAAAATCGCATCTTTCTTTGCTCTATTTGCTATGCCTGAGTAGTCTTTTCTAGGGCTAATAGGTTAGCCCTAGGATCTTAGGAAAAAGATGTAAAGCCGGGATTTTTAGGTTGTGTTGGGAATAAAAGAGGAGTACTTTGGTTGATCCAGCCAAATCCCTAGGAGAACTCGTACTGAGATCATGTACACGGTCTGTGGAATTTATTTGCTTAAGGATTATCCTAAGGATTTAATTAGGGAGTTAGTGGATCCAACCAAGGCTCGTGACCGTGTCCGGCTCGTGCCTTGCAGGGATCTACCGACGAACTATATCACTAAATTGACGGGTACCGCCATTGCGTAAATAAGAGCCACCAAAATACCTCGAAGCTTTAATCCACAAGAGCGGTACGAGCTGAGAGACCGACCCCATAAAACCAATGCAATGTAGGAACCCTAGCCTAACATCGACCTCCGACAGTCGTAGCGATAATCCCTAAGGCCCCAGTTTCATTATATTGAACCAACAACATCAACCAACAATCTTCCAACCGACTGCTAATTCTTTTTTAGATTTAGAAATATTCTGAGGCCCAATACACCGTCACTGTCTCTGTGGGATTCGACAATCTTTTATACTATAATTTGACATCGTCCGCTTGTAGATAGAACCCAGAATTGACATCTAGGAACCATACAGCGCCTAACGACCGCGACACCGACGGGTGGCTTTTAGGTGTAAGTTCTGGACACGTCAGCTGGGAAGTACAAGAAATGCTCCAACACAGAAAATAGAAGACAATAATATAAAAAGTCCAACATTATTTTATTATTTATACAAATGTACATCTCTATATGCATCATCTCAAGTTCAAGTACAAAAGTGGAACACAGAAGAGAATCCCAAAAAAACCAAAAAAGGACAAAGATGTCCATATCCTGTACAACTCACTCCCTAGACTACCCCTGAGAACTAAATGTACAAGGTCACCCTATGTGGCTCCATCTCAGAGTAAACTCCTGAGTCAGGTCCTGCATTGTCAGGATCGTCTATAATCTTGGAAAAGTAAATAGGACATGTCAATGCGTGACCCAGTAGGAAATCCTAACAACACTATGTAGAGGGCCAGTCTCAGAACTGTACTACTTAACCAAGGGTCTAGCTCCTGGTGATAATCATGGAAACAAAATAAATGCATAAACATAAAGCTGGAACATCACAGGCATGTATTGAACCAAAAAAAGGAAAGTACTGCAAACCTAATATGCAAAAGGAAACAGACACACGATAAATGAATAACCACAGATGATAATTCAAGGCCTTATAACATTATTCTTCAAAGACTTTTCAGTTATAAGTGTGATTCGGAAACCCGAGCAAATCGTAGAAGACTAAGCAGCTGGACTTCACCCATGGTGGGTGAAATAGTGGTACCTCACTAGCGACACGAGCACTGGAGACGCCTCTCGTAACTCCCCCTTATGGGAGTGAGACAATTCTTGGTTTTTATCGGGACAAACGAAGAAAACCAACAATTACTGAATGGTGCATCACGAGTATACCACCGGCCTCTATAACTCTAGGCAACTCCCCCTTATGGATGCAGCAGTGAGAATCAAGCTATGTCCACACTTAGCCAACTCCCTCGCTCAGGAATGCAAGTGGGAGCCTCAACTGTGTCTGCTTCTTAAGACCTACTCTTTACACGATACATCCGAACCCCTATCTAGAGTCTCACCTATCTTAGAATGGATCGAGCATTCCAGATATTTATCACTCTTCCTCACTCTCATTTTGTAGAATAATTTATCATGTCTTACATTTCGACGGTCTCAATTACCGCATTCAATTCTTATCATTTCACCGATGTCGTGTTTCAATAATGACCATCGCATTTCCATTTCATACCAAGATTATCACGATGCTCCATTCAATATAATAATTTCATGAAAGATAAACTTTAACCACTAGTATAAAACAAGACATATTAACCTTCAACATTGAATTTGCTTAATCATTGACATGAATCTTTAAATGAAATAAACATATAGTCACAAGCATATTTGTAGTAACATGGAGCATACTAACAACTAGCATATGAATATGACAACGTATTTAGGAACAAATGAACATGACACCCACACTAGCATAACATAAACATGGCTACAACTACACAAGCATATTAAGATATTAAATTACTAACAATGAGATATTAATTAACATAATGTGACATACTAAAATAATACTATTAAAACTCTAGCAAATGGAAATTAACATGGCATATAGACACAATGAATATGCCAACATTAGCATAAGGATATTAGTCATATTAACATATTAATGAAACATGGCATAATTAATGACATACTAACATGCTTAATGAAACATGACATACTAACATAATTAATGACATACTTACATCCTAAATGAAACATGGTATAATTAATGACATACTTCATGCTAAATGAAACATGGCATACTAACATAATTAGTAAACATAGCCCACTAACATGGCAATGAACATATTAACATGACTAATTAAGCATGGTGTACTAACATAATGAATGGCATATCATGCTAGTAGGAACATTGGAAACCTATTAAACCACTAGTATTAATTTAAGTACATGAGCATAAACATATAGATAAGCTTGCTAATGGAGCATTTTTAGTTAACATGCACATTAGTATGAGAGCATGAAAATTAGTGCAATATGGACATTGTGTAATTCCTACAACATTTACATGCTACCAATCTATATGTGACAAATTTGCAAGAACACTCAAGTACTACAACATGGATTTACTATGGTTTATTTGGCATGAACCATTTTAACATTAATCACTATTTTTCAAGAACTATGCTAGAATCTCTTTTGTCATAGCCTAATTATCATACTAGAATCCTACACCATTCTAAGAATGGTATCTAGCTAGAGTTACTAGAAATCCTACCTTAATTAGCTCCTTCCTTCAATCTTTGACCCTTCTTCTCCTTGAAGGCCTTGATGCTTCTTCTCTCTTCAAGCTTCTACTTCTTCAATGCATTTAGCTATGGTAGATTATTTGGCCTATGTGATGAGAATTTTTGTAGTAAATTGAATATTGTATGGAGAATTTTTTGATGGAAGTTGTGTTGGTGGTAGAGGTAGAGGAGTTGGTGGTGGGAGAGGTGGAGCTAAAGGAGTAGAAAGGAGGATGGTGTGGCCCAAAGGAGAGAGGGGAGAGAGAGAATGAAAGCATGAAAAAGAATTCTCTTTTCTTTTTCTTTTTCTTTTTCCTTTTTGTATTATCCCCCTTTTAACGGTCACCACTCATTTAGTCAAGGTAAATGACACATGTAATTACAAGTAACATGCAAGATGACAACTAAGATGGCTATGTGTCATCTTAATGATTTTTCAAAAAAAATTATTTTATTGAAAATAGAAATACATAATTAATACACCATACTATTCCAAATACATGGTATTTCATTCAAACACGTATCCATATAAATTCAAATAATGTTTTAAAATTATTTAAAATCAATTTGGTTATTTAAAAATTATGGAAAATTCATGAAAATACCCAAAAATTTCTTACGTACAAGTACGTCCAAAAATACCTAAATTATACGCGTATATGAAAACGGAGTATCACATCTTACCACCTTAAAAACAAAGTCCGCCCTCAGACTTTCTAGGCCAAGGGTCTGACCAGAGATTGAATCGTCCAAGAGTCTTCCTACCCACGAAATACAAACAACGATGTATGTATATACTACACACCCATGTATACTTGCACTATACCATAGATCATACACATATATGTACACATTCCTATCCAAAGATAAAGGTATACACAGAAACAGATCATCACAACACGTACATAGTACTATACATTCCACGTTCATCCATATACATACATGTACTCACACATATATCTGTATGGACATAAGAACACACACATATATACACACTAATATGTATACACATGCTAGTACACCTATACAAATGGACACATGTATCAATGTCGTACATAGCAATAAGTATAAATATATAGATACTCCCAAGGCATCAATATACACATCAATATTTATACACTTATTTTACCCAATACATATACACTTATATATAGATACACACAAGTATATGCTCAAGGATATATGTTACTACATGAATACACATATAGATATACCTAGATACATACACCTATATATGTAATCATACACACTCTTATAATTATATATATCTACATACATATATGCTCACACGATATTTAAATACACAACAATCATATGTCATAGGGCCAGTATACTTATACATATACACATCTATAGATATGCCTAGATACATCTATGTATAGATATAAATATAGAACCAAGTATACATCCATTTATAGGTACACATATCACCAGTAATAGTTACTTAATACCAATTGTAGTCACACATTCTACTATATACATCACATCCAATGTACAAACTTCACTAGCATACATATGAAAATAGGTACATCCAAATATTGATACATTTATAGTAAATATTGACACATTAATATTTACACACACAGATATGTCGCATCACACATCTAGTGGATAGTCATATACAAATATATCACTTAAGTATTTAAGTATAATCACTTACAACTATACGTACAACCATATAGTCATCATACTCAAATATATATATATATACACAGCATTTATCACTACATATCTATATGCAACACTTAAGACACTAGTATACACATAGTATGCCTACTCACATTCAAGGGGTACACATAGATCCATACATGACCCACACACGATGTACATACTATATACACATCAATCCATATAAATAGTTCTATACACCTCATATCTCATCTACATACTAACCCATATATATAAGGTACAAATTAGTATAGAAGCAACCCGACTTACATTTATAAAATATCATACACACAGATATAGCTATAGATGTATACACAGGAATATCATTCAGATATACATGACAATAGACCTACTCTACTGCTACATAGACGTACACACTTAGTCACGTATATATACAAACGATTATCATTATCTACCCCCAAGGAACTCCATACTTGGGCTTCTAATGCCAGGGCTCTATCTTTAGGCTGGTTACCTACCCACCTTAAGACACAACTACCTCTTATGGAACATTACCGCACTGTCCTTATGCACGTCGTAGTGCGGTAACCTGTATGGGCCACCAAATGTAACGCCCTGCTTCCAAAGATCCCCGAAAAGTATGAATCTGTCCCAGATGATCCCAGAGTAGCAAGTGTTACGAAGAAAAGAGAGAGCGGGGGGGAGAGAGAGAGAGTATAAGAAGAACAAGCAGGTCACTGTACACGTGCTGGGAAGTACAATAAATGCTCTAACACAAAAAACTGAAGACAATAATATAAAAAGTCCAACATTCTTTTATTATTAATACAAATGTACATCTATATATGCAACATTTCAAGTACAAGGACAACAGTGGAACACAGGAGAGAATCCCAAAAAAAACCCAAAACGACTGTCACGCCCCGCTTTCCTAAAATGGAGGCGAGACGTGAGAAGGTCCGCACAGACGTAGAGCTGTGAAGCCACACGCCTGATAAGCGTCAATAAAACATATGCAGGTCCCTGTAACCACGAGCAGAACAAGATAATAACACAAGGAGATACAGAAATAAAATCCCAAATCTCAGCAATGTCCAAACATTAAAAATTAAGTTCAACATCCAGAAAAGCCACCAGGCTAAACGAAAGAGTCTAAAGGCCCAGAACAAGGCCAACAAGGACAAACATAAACAGAGTATTGGTGCTACGCACCGACAACAAAAACAGTCTAAAACGAAGAACACAAGCAGCCTCTACGACTGATCTCTAGTGTCCTCGTACTCCTCAACGAACGCAGGCTCTGACTCAACGTCAGTAAACACCACGTCCTCCGCAGCACTCTCAGGCTCGGGATCTAACATATGTCACCCAAAAGAGTAAAGGGGCACATGTTAGCAAGTCTAACAAGACTTGAGCAAGGAAACGAAAGTGAAGGCAAACTAGCAGTTCTAGTATGATGCATAACATGGCAAGTATAGTATGGAAGTGACAAGTAAAGGGAAGTACAAGTATCAAGTAGCAAGTAGGGCATGGATACAAGTTTTACAAGTAAAAACACGGACAAGTACAAGTCAAGTAGTTCACGTCGAGTAAACACGTCAAGTAAACAAGTTGTGCACAGAGATTTCGTCTGCTGGCTAGAGTGGCTGATCGGGCCAACTCGTAAGCTCAGGTGACCGCTTATCCCTACCCCTCCACGTGTATTGAGCCAGGGCATTACCCCTGAACACAGAATGCTCGCTTCTGGATCACGAGCCAGGAAGTGTATTTGGCATAGGGTTGTGCCCGCTAAAAAGCAGGTGCCTAGCCTGGCCTAGGGTTATGCCTGCAACGCAGGTGCCTAGCCGGAAACAAGTAGATCGGGCATTGGCTATCGACCAACACACGTGGCCCGCTTCTGGAACACGAGCCAGGAAACACAAGTATTGTAGCGTGTGCTACGAATGCGACATTCAACATGGGACATGGCATGGCAAATAGTAGTGCAAGGCGTACAGTTAAAGTATTAAACATGGCAGTTAAGATGTATGGGTGGCAACAAGTGCAAATGATGAAAAGTAGTCGGATCAAGCTTCGTTGTCAAGCTGGATCCTGAAATTAGCGCCTAGACGAGTATCATTTCGTCGCCTAGTCTCTTTTACGCCTACAACAAGCAAATGGCCCAAAACATGGCCTAAAACCCTAAGTGGCAAGTTTCACTTGCCTAGCACCGAGGATGACGATCAACAAGACACGTCACAAAATGTTAGCTACGGGGATGAGATCGCTGCCATGACAAAACAACATTAGAACAATATCCAACCTAGTTTTATTAGAGTTTAACAAAAATCACAAAACGGGTTATGAGAATATTAAAGGATCGATTCACTACCGTATGAAGCGGAAGATCGATGCCGAGCAAGCACGGCAACTGAAGAAACGATCCGAGGAACCACGGTTCAGATCTGAAACGGCGAGGAAATCTTGGAGAAATGGGGTTTGATGGGATTTTGGGGGTTTTTCGGCGGCCTAGAGGAGATGGCCGGCCTAAATGAAGAGGGAGAGGGGCTCTTGAGGAAGGAGGAATGGCTAGAGGAAGGTTGGGGAAGATCAGAGGTCAAGGGGGAAAGGAAATGGCCAAGAGAAGAGAAAGAAAAGAAAAGAAAACGTTTGGGGTTTAAATAGGAAACAAGCCGACGGCCGCCCAAAAATTAGGGTTTCTGGGTTGATTAGTCTGTCAAAGAAGGGTTGTTGACCGACTAGTTTAACAACTAGTCGGTCGGTCGACCAACTGTGACCGACTAACACCAAACAGTAACTCAGGTCGTCAAAATGGTCAATGAATTAGTCGGTTAAAGAACAATGGCTGACCGACTGGTTTGCAACCTAGTCGGTCGGTGGTTGTTCTTGGACCGACTAACGATAAACAGTAACTCAGGTAAAATTAATCAAAGGAACTAGTCGGTCTGAGAGCAAGTTCTGAACGACTAGTTTCACATCTAGTCAGTCGGTGGTTGTCCTTAGACCGACTAAGAGTAATCAGTAACTCATGTACAATTGATTCAATGAACTAGTCGGTTTGAGAAGAGTTGCCGACCGACTAGATCTCAATCTAGTCGGTTGGTCCCCCTTCTTGAACCAACTAAGGTGCACGAAAAGTGCCGAAATGAAGCGTGAAGCTTCGGGAAGATTCCTATATCTTCTAATATCACTATAACTCTAAAATATGAGCGATTTGAAGTTCGTCATGAGTGACTTACTCCAAGATCAACGATTCTAAGGAAGAAGCTAGAAAATCACAACGAAACGATCGAAAACGAAAGCTACGGAGACGGAAACCACACATAAGGAGAAAATCCACCAAAACACATATATATAATATAGATAATCCAAATACATGAAAAACCAGTTGTTACATCCTCCCCAACTTAAGAAAAATTCCGTCCTCAGAATTTCCCAACACTCACGTGTCCGGGAACAAATATGGGAAACGCTCTCGCATCTCATCCTCATTCTCCCAAGTAGACTCTCCTGGCGAGCCGTGTCACCACATCACCCTCACAAGATTGACAACCTTGTTCCGGAGTGACTTCTGACGCCTGTCCAGAATCTGCACTGGCTGCTGGTCATACGTCATATCAGGGCGAACGGTAATCTCCGAGAAATCCACAGCGTGAGATGGATCGCTAATGTATCGACGAAGCTGCGACACATGGAAAACATTGTGAACTCCTTCCAAAGATGGCGGCAAGGCCAAACGGTAGGCTACCTCGCCAACTCTCTCTAGAATGTCAAACGGTCCAATGTATCGCGGGCTCAACTTCCCTCGCTTCCCAAAGCGAATCACACCACGATTCAGGGAAATCTTCAAGAACACATGGTCGCCTGGATGAAACTCCAAAGGACGGCATTTAGCATCCGCCCAATGCTTAAAACGGTCCTGAGCAATCATCAACCTCTCCCGAATGTGCCTGACAACATCCACAGCCTCCACAATCATCTCAGGTCCCTACAGCTCCCGATCACCAACGTCATCCCAACTCAATGGCGATCGACATTTCCTCCCATAAAGCGCGGCAAAAGGCGCCATGCCAATACTCGCCTGGAAGCTGTTGTTGTAAGAGAACTCCACCAGATGTAGATGGTCCTCCCACGAACCCTTGAAATCCAACATGCACGCCCTCAGCATGTCCTCCAAGATCTGAATCGTCCTCTCGGACTGGCCATCCGTCTGCGGATGGTACGCCGTGTTGAAACTCAGACGCGTACCCAAACTCTTCTGCAAACTCTGCCAGAACTGAGATGTGAACCTCGTGTCTCTGTCCGACGCGATACTCACAGGGACTCCGTGAAGTCACACGATCTCTTGCACGATTCATGTTACATCACTATTTAAACTAGGATAAGGAAATAGAAACGGAGAGTAAAAGAATTTACCTCCATGTATCTCCTCGCTAGCGCCTCAGTGGACTGTCCTACTCGGAATGGAATAAAGTGCACAGATTTGGTCAATCGATCTACGATCACCCAAATCGCGTCATTCTGCTTCGGACTCCGAGGTAGTCCAGTCACGAAATCCATAGTGATGTGTTGCCACTTCCACTCCAGAATCGAAAGCGGTTGTAGCAACCCTACCGTACGCTGATGCTCCGCCTTCACCTGCTGGCAAACCAGACACTTGGCTACACTCCGAGCCACACTCCTCTTCATACCATGCCACCAATAGTTCAGACGAAGATCCTTGTACATCTTGGTCCCATCAGGATGCACAGAATACGGCGAACTGTGTGCCTCCACCAACAACTCCTCTCTGATATCCCCAGCTGGCACACACAACCTGGCTCTAAACCTCAGCAAGCCATCCTCATGAATAAAAAAGTCAGTCCGCAGACCGGCTTCTACCTGCTCCCGAATCTTTACCAGCTTTGGATCTCCAGCCTGGCCGGCCTTGATCCGATCCACGATCGTCGACTGAATCTGCATACTCATCAACGAAGAAGCCACTCCAGGAAGGACAATCTCAAATCTAGACTCGCAAAAATCATGCTACAATCTCCACTGCGAGGTCAAAATCATCACCGCTGGAAGCCTACTCAGTGCATCAGGAACCACATTCACCTTGCCAGGGTGATACTGCAAATCAATCTCATAATCCGCCATGAGCTCCAACCATCGACGTTGTCGCATGTTGAGCTCCTTCTGAGTAAAAATATACTTCAAGCTTTTGTGATCGGTGAAGATCTTCACTTTCTCACTCAACAAGAAGTGCCTCCAAATCTTGAGCGCAAACACGGTAGCAGCCAACTCCAAATCATGCGTCGGGTAATTCTTCTCATGAGTCTTGAGCTGACGCGAAGCATACGCCACAACATGCCCGTGCTGATGCAACACACAACCGAGACCCTTGCCAGAAGCATCGCAAAAGATCTCAAATCCTCCACTGCGATCAGGCACAACAAGAATAGGGGCAGTCGTCAATCTCTCCCTCAGAACACAGAAGGCATTCTCACAATCACCCGACCAAACAAAAGGTACATCCTTCCGCGTCAATCTGGTCATCGGCTCAGCAATACGGGAAAAGTCCTTAATGAAGCGCCGATAGTAACCAGCAAGCCCAAGGAAACTCCTGATCTCAAATGCTGACTGTGGAACATGCCACTCTCGAATAGCCTTGATCTTCTCGGGATCCACTGAAATACCATCTCCAGTCACCACATGCCCGAGAAAAGCAACTCTGTCCAGCCAAAACTCGCACTTCGAAAACTTAGCATACAAACGATGCTTCCTCAAAATCTCCAACACTGCCCTCAAGTGCGAGGCATGCTCCTACTCCGACTTAGAATAGATCAGAATGTCGTCAATAAAGATAATGACAAACTTATCTAAAAAGTCATAGAAGATCAGATTCATCGTATTCATGAAAACTGCGGGTGCATTGGTTACACCGAAGGGCATAACCATAAACTCGTAGTGTCCATACTTCGTCCTGAACGCTGTCTTTGGAACATCTTCCTTCTTCACCTTCAGCTGATGATAACCACTCCTCAGATCCAACTTCGAAAACACCCTCGAATCTCCAAGCTGATCAAAAATATCATCGATGCGAGGCAACGGGTATTTATTCTTGATGGTCACCGCATTCAGCTCCCGATAGTCCACGCACATGCGACGCGACCCATCCTTCTTCTTTACCAGCAGCACCGGTGCTCCCCACGGAGACACACTAGGATTGACATAACCCTTCTGCAAAAGCTCATCCAGCTGCTTCCACAATTCCTCCAACTCTGCTGGAGCCATAAAATATGGCGCCTTCGAAATCGGCTGCGCTCCCGGAATAAGATCAATCAAAAATTCCAGAGCTCGATCAGGTGGCAGCCCAGACATCTCCTCGGGGAAGACGTCATCGAAGTCCCGCACTACAGCTGGCCTCTCCAGCTCTATCTACAAAGCTACAATCTCCACTGGCCTGGCCCGAAATCTGACAGGGCCAAGCGAACTGCTACCTCGACTGAACTCGAATACTGGATGTCCGGGAATCTCGAACACCACCTTCTTCCTACGACAGTCGATCGTAGCATAGAAGCTCGCAAGCCAATCCATCCCCAGGACTGCATCATAGTTGATGATGTCGTGGACAATGAAATCGGCGTAAAGCTCATGTCCACAGACCACCAACGAGCAAGAATTGCAACCACGATGCACCGAGACCACGCCATTCTCTGTAACGATATTCCAACTCTTGGAAAGAGGGGACTTCGACAAGGAATGCTTCTCCACGAAGCTCCGAGAAATAATGCATATCGATGCACCAGAGTCAAAGAGAACTCGTGCAGGAAATGTGCACACCAAAATCACACATACAAACAGTCTAACAATCAAGCCCTAGTCTAGCAAACAATCATGTACAAGCAACCAAACATAATCTAACAATCAATTATACTAAGGAAGAACAGCTAGAAGGAGAGTTACCTGCGATAACCTCATCCACAGCCTCGCTCTCCACAGCGGTCATCAGAAAAGCCTGCCTCCTCGACGGAAAAGCCTGCTGAAAAGCCTGCCTCTGTGGGACAAGAGCTGCTCCACGTCCAGTAGGAACAGGAGCTCTCTGCTGCAACGGCTGTGCTGCAAAGGTGCCTTCCAAGGCTGCTTCAACCTCGGACAATCCTTCATGGTATGGGTAGCATCTCCACAGACAACACACTGGCCCAGGAATCTCCTACACTGATCTTTGATATGTCCGGTCTTGCCGCAGAAATGGCACGTCTTCTGAATAGGCCCTCCTGGCCTCTTAAACTGAGCTGGCTGGTTGGGCTTGAAACCAGGCCTAACCACCGCTCTGGCCTGCTCCATAGGCCTCTTCCCAGCTCCAGCAACATGTCGCCTCCTCTGGCTCAGGTTCAGCTCCTGCCTCCTCGCAGCTACCAGAACCTTCTGATAAGAGTCCAGATCAGAGGAATACACAAAACTCTGAAGCTCCAAAGCAAGTCCCTGCAGGAACCTCTGAGCCCTCTCATCAGCATCATGCACCATCTTCGGTGCAAACTGACTCAGCCTAGTGAACTCTTGGTGGTACTGGTCCACCATCAAGCTCCCTTGCTTCAGATCAATAAAGCGCTGCAGCATCTCCTTCCTGGCAGCCTTCGGAAAGAACTCCTCATCAAACCTGGACTTAAAGGTAGCCCAAGCTATCGGCTCCACCAGCATCTTCTCTTCCGCATCCCACCAATTCCGGGCATTATCCTTGAGCTGCCTCTTCGCCAGATCAACCCATCCAGCCGGGCCGATCTTCGTCATCTTCAAATTATCCTCTATGTTCCGAATCCACTCATCGACAGCTAGAGGACCCTCAGACACATCAAAATAAGCGGGACCCAGCTCCCGAAATTGCTTCGCTCCCGGCTCGGAGCGAGGGGCATCCTGAACTGCCCGAGCACCCCGAACAACTGGAGCATTCTGGACTTGCAGGAGCACGCACTGCTACACCTGCATCATCTGAAGCATCATCCGCATCATCTCCCCATTGGTGGGCTCCCGCTCAGGCTCCTCGTCATGAGGGGGCGCGCTACCACCACCACGGGTAAATCGCCTTCCTGCCATCTAATGACACAGAAAACGAAACAGATTAGACTCATAGCTTATGACTCGGATGTCGAACTTAGTTTATTGGACATTCTAATATTATTATCGTTATTCCGACAATTCGCAGGTACAGAAATGACCTACATGGGCTACCAACAAAACCTGTCACGCCCCGCTTCCCTAAAATGGAGGCGAGACGTGAGAAGGTCCGCACAGACGTGGAGCTCTGAAGCCACACGCCTGATAAGCGTCAATAAAACATATGCAGGTCCCTGTAACCACGAGCAGAACAAGATAATAACACAAGGAGATACAGAAATAAAATCCCAAATCTCAGCAATGTCCAAACATTAAAAATTAAGTTCAATATCCAGAAAAGCCACCAGGCTAAAGGAAAGAGTCTAAAGGCCCAGAACAAGGCCAACAAGGACAAACATAAACAGAGTATTGGTGCTACACACCGACAACAAAAACAGTCTAAAACGAAGAACACAAGCAGCCTCTACGACTGATCTCCAGTGTCCTCGTACTCCTCAACGAACGCAGGCTCTGACTCAGCGTCAGCAAACACCACGTCCTCCGCAGCACTCTCAGGCTCGGGATCTAACATGTGTCACCCAAAAGAGTAAAGGGGCACATGTCAGCAAGTCTAACAAGACTTGAGCAAGGAACCGAAAGTGAAGGAAAACTAGCAACCTAGCAGTTCTAGTATGATGCATAACATGGCAAGTATAGTATGGAAGTGACAAGTAAAGGGAAGTACAAGTAGCAAGTAGCAAGTAGGGCATGGATACAAGTTTTACAAGTAAAAACACGGACAAGTACAAGTCGAGTAGTTCACGTCAAGTAAACAAGTTGTGTACAAAGATTTCGTCTGCTGGCTAGAGTGGCTGATCGGGCCAACTCGTAAGCTCAGGTGACCGCTTATCCCTACCCCTCCACGTGTATCGAGCCAGGGCATTACCCCTGAACACGGAATGCTCGCTTCTGGATCACGAGCCAGGAAGTGTATTTGGCATAGGGTTGTGCCCGCTAAAAAGTAGGTGCCTAGCCTGGCCTAGGGTTATGCCTGCAATGCATGTGCCTAGCCGGAAACAAGTAGATCGGGCATTGGCTATCGACCAACACACGTGGCCCGCTTCTGGAACACGAGCCAGGAAACACAAGTATTGTAGCGTGTGCTACGAATGCTACATTCAACATGGATGACATGGCATGGCAAATAGTAGTGCAAGGCGTACAGTTAAAGTATTAAACATGGCAGTTAAGATGCATGGGTGGCAACAAGTGCAAATAATGAAAAGTAGTCGGATCAAGCTTCGTTGTCAAGCTAGATCCTGAAATTAGCGCCTAGACGAGTATCATTTCGTCGCTTAGTCTCTTTTACGCCTACAACAAGCAAATGGCCCAAAACATGGCCTAAAACCCTAAGTGGCAAGTTTCACTTGCCTAGCACCGAGGATGACGATCAACAAGGCACGTCACAAAATGTTAGCTACGGGGATGAGATCGCTGCCATGACAAAACAACATTAGAACAATATCCAACCTAGTTTTATTAGAGTTTAATAAAAATCACAAAACGGGTTATGAGAATATTAAAGGATCGATTCACTACCGTATGAAGCGGAAGATCGATGCCGAGCAAGCACGGCAACGGAAGAAACGATCCGGGGAACCACGGTTCAGATCTGAAACGACGAGGAAATCCTGGAGAAATGAGGTTTGATGGGATTTTGGGGGTTTTTCGGCGGCCTAGAGGAGATGGCCGGCCTAAATGGAGAGGGAGAGGGGCTCTTGAGGAAGGAGGAATGGCTAGAGGAAGGTTGGGGAAGATCAGAGGTCAAGGGGAAAAGGAAATGGCCAAGAGAAGAGAAAGAAAGAAAAGAAAACGTTTGGGGTTTAAATAGGAAACAAGCCGGCGGCCGCCCAAAAATTAGGGTTTCTGGGTTGATTAGTCGGTCAAAGAAGGGTTGTTGACCGACTAGTTTAACAACTAGTCGGTCGGTCGACCAACTGTGACCGACTAACACAAAACAGTAACTCAGGTCGTCAAAATGGTCAATGAATTAGTCGGTTAAAGAACAATGGCTAACCGACTAGTTTGCAACCTAGTCGGTCGGTGGTTGTTCTTGGACCGACTAACGATAAACAGTAACTCAGGTAAAATTAATCAAAGGAACTAGTCGGTCTGAGAGCAAGTTCTGACCGACTAGTTTCACATCTAGTCGGTCGGTGGTTGTCCTTAGACCGACTAAGAGTAAACAGTAACTCATGTACAATTGATTCAATGAACTAGTCGGTTTGAGAAGAGTTGCAGGCCGACTAGATCTCAATCTAGTCGGTTGGTCCCCCTTCTTGAACCAACTAAGGTGCACGAAAAGTGTCGAAATGAAGCACGAAGCTTCGGAAAGATTCCTATAGCTTCTAAGATCACTCTAACTCTACGACTTACTCCAAGATCAACGATTCTAAGGAATAAGCTAGAAAATCACAACGAAACGATCGAAAACGAAAGCTACGGAGACGGAAACCACACATAAGGAGAAAATCCACCAAAACACATATATATAATATAGATAATCCAAATACATGAAAAACCAGTCGTTACAATGACAAAGATGTCTGTACCCTGTATAACTTACTCCCTAGACTACCCATGAGAACTAATTGTACAAGCTCCCCCTCTGTGGCTCCATCTCAGAGTAAACTCCGGAGTCATGTCCTTCTTTGTCAACATCATCTCTAATCCTGGAAAATTAAATGGGACACGTCAACGTGTGATCCAGTAGGAAATCCTAACAACACTAGGTAGAGGGTCAGTCTCAGAACTGTAATACTTAACCAATGGTCTAGCTGCTGGTAATAATCATGGCAACAAAATTAATGCATAAACGTAAAGCTGGAACATCACATGCATGTACTGAGCGAAAAAAGGAAAGTACTGCTAAACTGATATGCATAAAGGAAACAGACACATGATAAATGAACAATCACAGAGGATAATTCAAGGAAATTCCTTAAAACATAATTCTCCAAAGCCTTTTCAGTTATAAGTGTGATTCGAAAAACCGAGTAAATCTTAGGACACTAAGGAGCTGGACTTCACCCATGGTGGGTGAAATAATGGTATCTCAACCAGCGACACAAGCACTGGAGAGGCCTCTCGTAACTTCCACTTACGGGAGTGAGACAATTCTTGGTTTTAATCGAGACAAACAGAGAAAACCAACAATTACTGAATGGTGCATCACGAGTACACCACCGGCCTCTCTAACTCTAGCCAACTCCCCCTTATAGAAGCGCAAGTGAGAATCAAGATATGTATACTCTTAGCCAACTCTCTCGTTCAGGAGTGCAAGTGGGAGCCTCAACTGTGTCTGCTTCTTAAGACCTACTCTTTACACGTGTTTCTCCCGAACCCGTATTTGGAGTCTCACTCATCTTAGAACGGATCGAGCGTTCCAGATATTTATCACTCTTCCTCACTCTCAGTTTATAGAATAATTTATCATGTCTTACATTTCGGTTATCTCGGTTACCACATTCATTTCTTATCATTTCATCGATGTCGTGTTTCAACAACGACCATCGCATTTCCATTTCATACCAAGATTTTCACGATGCTCCATTCAATATAATAATTTCATGAAACATATACTTTAACCACTAGTATAGAACAAGACATTTAATACTCAACATTGAATTTGCTTACTCATTAACATGAATCTTTAAATGAAATAAACATATAGTCACATGCATATTTGTATTACATGGAGCATAAGAACAACTACATATGAATATGACAACGAAATTAGGATCATATGAACATGACACCCACACTAGCATAACATAAAAATAAACATGGCTACAACTACACCAGCATACTAACATATTGAATTACTAACAATGAGATATTAATTAACATAATGCAACATACTAACATAATACTATTAAAGCTCTAGCAAATGGATTTTAACATGGCATATAGACACAATGAATATGCTAACATTAGCATAAGGATATTAGTAAGACATATGTACATATTAGTGAAGCAATTGCATATTAACATACTAATGAAAAATGGCATAATTAATGACATACTAACATGCTAAATGAAACACTGCATACTAATATAATTAATGACATACTAACATACTAAATGAAATATGGCATACTAACATAATCAATGACATACTAACATCCTAAATGTAACATGGTATAATTAATGACATACTTACATGCTAAATGAAACATGGCATACTAATATAATTAGTAAACATAGCACACTAACATGACCATGAACATATTAACATCACTAATTAAGCATGGTGTACTAACATAATGAATGGCATATTATGCTAATAGGAACATTGGAAACCTATTAACCCACTAGTATTAATTTAAGTACATGAGCATAAACATATATATCTTAAGCTTACTAATGGAGCATTTTGACTTAACATGCACATTAGTATGAAAGCATGAAAATTATGGCAATATGGACAGTGTGTAATTCCTACAACATTTACTTGCTACCAATCTACATGTGACAAATTTGCAAGAACACTTAAGTACTAAAACATGGATTTACTATGGTTCATATGGCATGAACCATTTTAACATTAATCACTATTTTGCAAGAACTCTACTAGAATCTCTTTTGTCAGAGCCTAATTATCATACTAGAATCCTACACCATTCTAAGAATGGTATCTAGCTAGAGTTGCTAGAAATCCTACCTTAATTAACTCCTTCCTTCAATATTTGGCCCTTCTTCTCCGTGAAGGCCTTTAAACTTCTTCTCTCTTCAAGCTTCTTCTTCTTCAGTGCATTTAGCTATGGTAGATTATTTGGCTTTGGTGATGAGAATTTTCGTAGTAGATTGAAGATTGTATGGAGAATTTTTTTGATGGAAGTTGTGTTGGTGGTGGAAGTGGAGGAGTTGGTGGTGGTGTTAGGTGGTGGGAGAGGTGGAGCTAAGGGAGGAGAAAGGAGGAGGGTGTGGCCTAAAGGGGAGAGAGAGGGAGAGAATGAAAGCATGAAAAAAATTCTCTTTTCTTTTTCTTTTTCCTTTTTGTATTATCCTCCTTTTAACTCTCACCACTCATTTAGTCAAGGTAAATGACACATGTAATTACAAGTAACATGCAAGATGACAACTAAGATTGTTATTTGTCATCTTAATGATTTTTCAAAAAAAAATTATTTTATTGAAAATAGAAATACATAATTAATACACCATACTATTCCAAATACATGGTATTTCATTCAAATACTTATCCATTTAAATTCAAATAGTGTTTTAAAATTATTTAAAAATAATTTGGTTATTTAAAAATTATGGAAAATTCATGAAAATACCCAAAAATTTCATACATACAAATACGTCCAAAAATACGTAGATTATACACGTATATGGAAACGTGGTATTACATTCTACCCACCTTAAAAACAAAGTCCGCTCTTGGACTTTCTAGGCCAAGGGTCTGACCATAGATTTAATAATCCAAGGGTCTCCCTACCCACGAAATACAAACAACGCTATATGTATATACCACACACCCATGTATACATGCACTATGCCATAGATCATACATATATATGTACACCTTCTTATCCAAAGATATAGGTTTACACACAAACAAATCATCACAACACGTACATAGTACTATACATTCCATGTTCATCCATATACATACATGTACTCACACATATATATGTATGGACATGAGAACACACACATATATACACACTAATATGTACACACATGCTAGTACACCTATACATGTGGACACATGTATCAATGTCGTACATAGTAATAAATATAAATATATAGATACTCCCAAGGCATCAATACACACACCAATATTTATACACTTTTTTACCCAATACATACACACTTACAAATAGATACACACAAGTATATGCTCAAGGATATATGTTACTACATGGATACACATATAGGTATACCTAGATACATACACCTATTTATGTAATCATACAAGCTCCTTATCAATTTTACATTTGAGGGATGTTTTTGAACTTTATCCTACTAGGACAAGATGACTAGGATATGACTAGGACAAAATTTGATGACTATGACAAATTTTTGGGACGGAAGCTTTTAAATTTTAGGGGGGGCAACTATTTTATATGAGGCTTGAAATCTTAAGTTTGAAACAAATATTTTGTGTGGAAAAACTTAGCCGCCCACAATAACACTTTTTTAGGGAGAACTCATAACTCAGCCCATAAAAACTCAAAAATCCCTATCTTCACAAACGCAGCACCATGCATTGCTCCTCTTCGTTTTTTTCATCCAAATCTCACTTTCTCGGATGGCGGAGGACGTCGAGATGAAGGATGAGAAGTCGCTGGCCAAGTCGTATGAGGCAAGAAATGGGGGCACTTCTATGAAGCAATGTTATACCGACCTTCCCAGCATTCCATAAATTCAATAAATTTATTCCAATTTAATTATAATTATTTCGGAGTATACTTCAATTTAAATTTATTCCTTCTTCTCATCAGTTCGCAGGGGACAGAGATAACTCTTGGCAGCTCCAAATTACTCTCGGTTATTAGGCTGTAAGCGAATTTAATCATCTTTCTTAATAAATAACTTTTAACCCAATTTTTTGTTCATTTCACCTTTTTCTTGATCATTTATTGATTCGATGTCTCCTTTTTAGTCATCTGTGCTGAGCATCACTATCCGAACAAAGATTTTCATTTTTTGGGATATTTGACTTTTTTCTTTTTAAGAAAAGGGTGGATTCTTTGTTTACCAAAGGACTAATCTTTGCAGTGATTTTGCCTGATCCGAGTGCAGATCTGAAGGGTATCACATCGTTGTTTGAGGGAGGAGCTTACATGAAAGAGGTCAGGCACACGGGTCAAAGGTGAGACCTTATCTCGATCTATCGGTAAAAATGAGATTTTGATTTCTGGGTTTGCTCATAATTAGCTATTTCCCATCTGGGTTCTTTCCTTTTATATGATTTGCATGCTACTGCAAGGCCAGTTCGCATTTGAAAATTCAAGAGAAACTTAATTATTCAGAAGAAGAGGATTTCAAAAATCCCTAGACAGCCATAGAGTCTTACATGTTAGAGCTTGATATAGACTTGACTGTGGTAATTCTCCAGGTTCCTCTTTATCATAAATGCTTTATTGTACTATCAGCATTTGACTGGGATTTTTTCCCCACATTTCCATGATATGGTCCCTCCAAAGGATCCTTACATACACGTGAAGGTCCTCAGTAACATTGGTGAAGTTTGTCTGGGAGATCATTCAATCTCTCTTACATAACACTATGTGCACTTCCTTAGGCGGACAGACACGAACCATTTATTTCTCAGGTTTGTTGCCACTAGTTTTAGCATCATATTGTTATGTTCCATATCACATTTTCTAATTCTAGCTTCTTACTTGAATACTAGGGTCTCATGGTGGAGTTCATCGAGTAAGCTGAATTCATACCGCCCATTTAATTTTCTTTGTATTGAGGTTTCACTGCTGTGGCATGTTGTATATGTTAAATAAGCTGGATAGTGGATAAGGTTCATTTATATGATGTATTATTGTAGTATTTGATTATTGTTTGGTGTACATTATATTCGATATTGTATCTTTATTAATTTTTCTCGGAAGATTCTGTTGCACTGTTAAATGTCTACACTCAAAAACTAGAAGTAAGAGATGTTGTCCATGGTGAGCCTTCCTGTCGTCGGTCAAGTGATTACTGAAAAATGCGAAGTGAGCGTGTCATCCGCTTCTTCAATGTTGTCTGGAATGTTCGGCAAAGGAGCATGTCATCCGCTTCATGAATCTCCACGACTCCGCAGTACCGCTGTACATGCTCTAGGTGATCGCTCGAACCATCATACAGATCAAACTGAGGGAGATTGAACTTATGAGGTACTGGGGTTGAGATCACCCTCTTGGTCAATGGGTTCGCCTCTTCGGGATAGGTGGGAGGTGTAGGCGACCTCCGGGGGACGTTCCGACCGCCCTGGCCTCCCCGCCACTGATTGGAACCACCAGATGAGCCACCTCGGTGCTCAAGGGTGTCCCTCTCTCGCTCTTTGGGGGTCATACTTTGGTCGCAGCTTCGTCACCGTCGATCATTACGCCTAGGAGAACGGTGTCCTGACCAACAGGGGGCTTCTGCTTCGATGCAGGCGCTCTTCTTGTCTCGGGCTCCTGGCCTCCCACGCTGATGACTTTCGGCCGCGAGATTTAGCCTAGGGAAATTTCGTACTCTCTGGGCTGCCACATGGGGGACTCCTTGGCTCCCTTCTTGGAGCCTCTCCTTCGTGGCGATGATTAGCAGCCGTTGTCGAACGGCTGCTTCCTCGTCGAGCTACCTTTATCGAGCGGTCGCTTCCTCTTTCAACTGGGGGCAGAGATTCTGCCTCCTGTTTGGGGGCCTAGATGGGTCTTTGAGTAAATGGGGCATATGGGTATGGCGGCGACCCAGTTTTCCATCAGCTAGGTGAAGGCTGCAAAGTTTGCATGGACGTTGCGGGCCGCAGCTTGAATGACAACCGTCGACCCCTCAAGGGGCAGATCCAGCGGGGGAGTCCTCTCGAGAGAACGAGGCTCCTGGGCCGAGGGCGGCCTCAGGGTGTCATTGATTAGTGACTCGAGTCATCCCGGCTTTCTTGGAGGTGGCGGTGGGGTAACGTCGGGCGACTTGCCATAACGGAAATTACAGTGAGTATGTTCAGAGCCTGACATGGGTGTAACCCTTCTTTTCAATAGACGGTGCCAATTTTTGCGGGTCAAATCCACCTAACAATGAGATGTATAAAATTGGCAATCAAGGGTATGTTGATTATAGGTTAATTGGATTTTAGTAAAGGTTAATACGCCTTGGAACTCGATCTGGAGATGAAGGATCCAAGGTCTCTCGAAGGTCACCGATCACTTGGGAGAAGGGCCGAGCTTCCTGCATAATGAGCAGCTCGTCAGAAAGGCTGGGGTGGCTATTAACCCATGGCCCCTCCGATGGTAAAATCAGTAGGTGACTTTTTAGAAGAAGGCCAGACACGCTGGCCAATCTTAGTGTAAAGTGACCTAACGTGGCGAGCTTCTATAGAAGGCACAGATATATGTACGATATCCAACCTTGTATATGAATGAGAGTTAATATTTCTACCAACCCGCCCCTTCATTTATGGCTGAGGGGGGTATTTATAGTGGGGAGAGTCGGTTGATTGCCGTCCAATCAGCTGTCGCTTCTGCTTAGCTGGAGCCCGGCTGGCGCCTAGCTGGCACATTAATAGGGATGCGACGGGTCGGTGAGAATGTCAGAGATATTCTCACACCACCTTAATCGGGCATTAATGGAGATGCGACAGGTGGCCATCAGTTCTTGTCTTTAACCTTCATCATTAATTGAAGACATAGGTGGCCCTACATCATTCGGTCAGAGATATTTATAGGTTGCCAGGTCGTCGAGGGTTGCCCTTGGAAAGAGTCGATCTTGGCATCCCAAGCTTCCTCTGGTGACCTTCCTGTTTAGGTCGACAAATCGAACTTCGCCGTTGCTGGACGATCTCTTTGCTTGGCTGGTGAGTTTCCCGCTTGACTAGTTGGGCAAGTCTATCTCTCGATTTGTCAGGCAAGCTTCTCGCTCAGCTGGGCAAACTTCTTGCTAGCGGGGCGAGCTTCTTATTTGGGCTTGCTCTTGTTCCAGCCGGCCGGTAAGATATTTGCTTGGGCTTCAACTATTTGGGCCTTCATTTTCTGGGCCAGCCATCAAGCCGTAACAAGACCCAAATAAACATAAAAACTAACAAAAAATAATTAAACTCAATTAAACTCAGAAAAAATCGACGAGTTTGCATTTTCGGGACCAAGCATCATATGTGGCCATTGGGCATTTATCCCCAAACACACACAGACGGTGCATATGTATATCTGTCTGATCGCCACAAATTATTTTTCCAAAAAAATCAAAATTATTGCTTGAATTTTTAAACCCTAATTACTAATACGGCACTCATGATTATAGACCAAGGGTCATATCGGTTGCTTCGGTTTTGAGAACCGAGCAACAATCTTAATTTTTTGGGAATTCGAGTAATGAGGATGATAAGGAAAAGGAGAGGTGGAGGAGAAGGCTGTGGCGAGAGGAAGAGAAGGTACCGACAGGAGTGGCAGGGAGAAGTGCAGTGTAGGAAAGGGGAAGTGTAAAATTAGAATTTTACTAAAGGATAGAATATCTATTATACATTTGAGGACTCTTTTTGAATTGTTTTGCTGACTAGGACAAGATGACTAGGACAAAATGGTTGATAGAAGGACTGCTAAGATTTAATCTTGAGGAATGAATGGTTAAGATGAGATTTTTGTGGAAAGTTTTGGAGGGAAAACATTAATGTTAAATTTTTGGCTGGCACTTGTACTTGATGCATTCGCCCACTTAATGCATTCGAACGCATTGGGGAAAAAAATTGTCTGCCATTTGCACTTGATGCATTTCCCCATAAGTCTGCCATTTGAATTTTGGAGTGTTGTTGAAAATTTTGGATTGCATTCGCACCATGGCTGGTTTGTATTTTGGGAAAAACCTTGGGAGAAGCAAGGTCTCATCATTAGATTAAGTACCTCCTCCTTGCTGCAATGACAATACCCCTTACTATTCTTTCTGAAAAAACGCACCCATTAGTCTCTTTTTGCTTTTGCTGAGTGGGAATGAATGCGGGGGCCCACTATGGGTGAGTGTCAGAATGTGCTGACTTCATTTAATGAACACGCACCAAAAGCAACGGTTAGGATTTAATATTGGAAAATCAACGGTTAAGATGCGGTTTTGAGAAAATTTTGGTTTGAAAAATTTCTCGGGAATCAACGCTCACGCAGTCCCTCAGGCATCATTATCAGTGTCAGTATTTCGAAAAAAACAATGGCTGGCTTTGATATCAATACGCGCTAGAGGGATCACGTGCAGGCTTCGATTTTCTTCAAAACGCATAGCAGCATTATGCTTTGATTTGCAAAAAATCCAGCAGACTAAAAAGCACAGAGGGAGTTTCAAAAAAAGAATGATTCCCATGTGTGCGTTCAAGGCACCGCTAAATTTTTTACGCTAATTTGTTGTTCCGCGCCAAAGGCGCCCGCGCCGAATTTGTCGTTCTATGCTAATTTGTTGTTCCACGCCGAATGCGTCCACACCAAATGTGTCTGTGCTGCTACATATTTTTACGCTAATTTGTTGTTCTTTTAAATTTTGGCTGTGGAAATAATTTTTAGGAGAACAAAGATTTCACGGGGATAAATCCTAAATGAACCATGCCCGCTGACACGGGTTATGACTAGTATATTAATATAATCGTAAATTGTAAATAAAATGTAGCATGCTTAGCATTTTTGTACCGTGAATAGGCACTCAAAACATTCCAGCTATAGCTAGCCATCTCCAACTTCTCCCCCTCATTTTGAAAATGAAAGCGGCGCCCCTCATTATCTCTCATCGACTAGCCGCTGTATAAAAAATAAAACCTATTATTTATATTATAATATAAATTGTTATGAATGAAAAATCGTAGGGTAAAAGGTGTAGAGGGTTAGGAGCGCCCTGCCATCATATATATAGCATTCAATGATGGGTGGATACCCAATGGGCCCAATGGGCCTATTCACAACACTTCCCCTTATCCAACCAATCATGGAATAAGAGGTGGATTCTTCAAGATCCAAGTTAAGATAACTGCCTTGTTAAATAAAGAATAGTTTCTCCATAACTTCTCATGTTTTAGGGATGTCTTTAGGGGTGGATACTTCAGGATCCGGAGTCAACGAGGTTGCCTCGTCAAAACCTTGACTATAGAAAACCCTGTGGGAAAAACCAATAGCCAATGAAAAAGAGTACAACACTACTGTTAACTCCCCCTCATCTGACCAAGCTTCAGGCTTGTAGATTTCCTATGAATCTATACATCAGTCTCCTATGTATCTATACATTCATAGTTCTCTCATCCTGAACCAGTTTACTTTTCTCACTCTCCTCATCCCAATCCCACTTACAAGTTTCTCAATGATACTAGTAGGTAGGGATTTAGTAAGCAAATCCACCAAGTTATTACAAGATTGGATCTTCTGTACCT
Source organism: Scilla litardierei (assembly GCA_030789695.1). Taxonomy (NCBI): domain Eukaryota; kingdom Viridiplantae; phylum Streptophyta; class Magnoliopsida; order Asparagales; family Asparagaceae; genus Scilla; species Scilla litardierei. Next base: position 65,399,622 of record CM061134.1, read on the forward strand.
CAATATGCTTTTGCTTCTAAAGGTCATGCGTCCAGAAGAACTTGGGAGATGTATGCTTCATCTTATCGCTTTTGATGTAGTCGTCACGTAGCTGTGCTATACATGTTGCATTGTCTTCATAGATTGCAGTAGGCTTAAGAACGTCGGGCTTCAGGCCGGTAGAGGTGAGAATGTGTTGGATCATAGAACGTAGCCAGAAGCTCTCTTTACTTGCTTCATGGATTGCTAGAAGTTTTGAATGTGTGGATGAGACAAGCGTCATGGTCTGCTTCACAGATCTCCAAGTATGGCAATGCCGCCATAAGTGAACATGTATCCGGTCTGAGACTTCTCTGTATGAGGATCGGATCTGTAACCTGCATCGGCATAACAAACTAAACCTGTTGTTGTCCCTTTTCTGTAGAATAGACCTAAGTATATGGTCCCTTGGAGGTAGCGCAGAAGATGCTTAACTCCAGCCCAGTGCCGCTATGTAGGTGCAGCACTATATCTGGCTAGTAAGTTGACTGCAAATGCTATGTCAGGGAAAGTACAGTTAGCCAGGTAAAGGAGTGCACCAATAGCACTTAAATAAGGCACTTCAGTGCCTAGTACTTCTTCCCCCTCTTCCAGCGGCCTGAAAGGGTCTTTATGTACATCCAATGATCTCACGACCATAGGGGTACTGAGGAGGTGTCACTTATCCATTTGAAACTTTTTCAATAAGTTCGATGTATAAGTTAACTGATGTAACAGGATCCTATCGTTAAGATGCTCTATTTGAAGATCTAAACAGAATTTTGACTTTCCGATGTCTTTCATCTCGAAAGTTTCTGTCAAACTTCTAGAAATCTTAGTGATATCTCCAGTAGATCCGATGAGGTTCAAGTTGTCCACATAAATGGCTATAATGACAAATCATGTTGCCTTTGCTCTAATAAAGATGCAAGAACATACTGGGTCATTTGCAAATCCTTCCTTTGCAAGGAATTCGCTCAGTCTGTTATACCACATCCTTCCAGATTTTTTAGACCATATAATGATCTTTGTAGTTTCACTGAGTAGACGTCACGTTGTCTCTCTTTTAGTGTTGTAGGCAAAGAATAATCGTCAGGCAATGTCATAAAGATGTCTGGTCTAAATTTTCATATAAGTATGCAGTCACGACGTCCATAAGCTGTATATCCAAACCTTTTTGAGCTGTTAAGCCAATAAGGAATCGGAAGGTGATCACGTCCATGACTGGGGAGTACGTGGCGTCAAAATCCACCCATGGACATTGGGTAAAACCCTGTGCTACAAGCCTTGCTTTGTAGCGAACGATCTCATTCTGTTCATTTCTTTTTCTAACAAATACCCATTTATAACCCACGGGTTTTACACCTTTTGGTGTCTGGACAATTGGTCCGAAGACCTTGCGTTTTGTGAGTGAATCCAACTCCACTTCTATTGCCGCTTTCCACTTTGGCCAATCATCTCTGCTTTGACATTCTGTCACAGAGTGTGGTTCAATATCATCGTCATAGTACGCGAGATTGATGGCAATATTACACGCAAATGTGTCATCTATAATGGTGCTCTTTCTGTCCCAATACTTTCCAGTTCGTACATAATGTATCGAAACTTCATTTCTCCCGGGGTTTTCTCTCTTTGAGAGTTTGGGAGAGATGGGGGAGCATGGCTTATAGTAGCATCCTGTGGTGGTATTGTTTGAACATTGCCAAGGGTCCTACTCTTTCAAGTGACTTGATCCTTGGATCCCGGTGGTCGTCCTCTCTTTTTAAAAGGTCCAACCATCTCTGCTGCAGGTGGATTGCATCCATTTTGCGGTATGTCAATCCTAGTTAGAGTGTTAACAGCAGGGACGTGTGATATAACAATCTTCTGGTTATCAGTAAATTTGTTCGGCAATAGATGGACAATGTTTTGGATATGGAGAATCTTCAGGACCTCCTCCTCACACTGGCTCGTAGGCGGATCAAAGTGACTTAATTTCTATGTATCCCAAGAGATACTCTATGAAGCTTCAAGCTTCTTGTTTTGTAAGCTTAGTCTTGGAAATGATGTTTCATTAAATTCACAGTCTTCTAAACGTGCCTTGAAAACGTCTCCCATAAGGGGTTCTAGGAATCTTATTATGGAGGGTGTGGCAAACCCAACATAAATGCCTAGACGACGTTGTGGACCCATCTTTGTCCTTTGTGGTGGTGCTATGGGGACGTACACTGCACAACCAAATATTCTCAAATGTGAGACAATTGGTGTTACTCCAAGTGCTAATTGCATAGGAGAAGATGACTGACCTCCAGAAGGTCTGTACTTTATTAAAGATGCAGCATGCAACATTGCATTACCCCATGCATTCACCGGCAACTGGGATTGAAGTAGTAATGGACGAGCAATCCATTGCAGTCTCTTTATTAGAGATTCTGGTAACCCATTTTGGGTGTGAACATGGGCTACAGGATATTCAACTTCAATGCCTGATGCTTGGCAATAGTCTAGAAAAACTTGTGATGTAAACTTCCCTGCATTATCCAGACGAAGTTTCTTTCTCTGGTGATCGGGGAAGTGGGCATGCAACTTGATTATCTGAGATAAAAGCTTAGAAAATGCCAAGTTACGGGTGGATAGTGACACACATGTGAACACTTAGTAGATGCGTCTATCGGGACCATAAATTACCTGAAGGGACCACTTCATGAGTGTATAGGCCCACAAATGTCCCCATGGATTCTCTCTAGAAAGCTAGGAGACTCCAAGTCCAATTTAAGTGGATAGGGTCTCGTTATTAGTTTACCCTTGTAACATGGTGGACATGGGAAATTACCTTTTTGAAGAATCTTCAGGTTCTTCAAATTTATACCCATTAGCTATTTATGATGCGGTACATCATAACAGATCCAGGATGTCCCAGTCTATTATGCCAGAGTTGGAATTCTGGTATTTGAGGGCACTGCCGGTGCTCCGTCATGTATACTTCTGGAGAGTGAATACTTGTCTAGTAGAGACCCGTGGGGAGTCCTTCGATACGTTACACAATGGTTTTTATACCATTTGTAAGAGACGTTACGTGCAAGTATTCTTTTTTATTATCCTCGACCATCTCTAAGTGATACCCGTTTAAACGGATATCTTTAAAACTTAGAAATTTTGGATCGATTTAGGTGAGTGTAGCGCATCTCTAAGTTTAATGTGTGTGTTATTGGGGAGCAAAATGATTGCTTCCCTTGATCCTTCTATTGCGTCAGCTGGTCCTGAGATCGTTCTTAATGGACCAGAGTAACTACCAATACTCGTAAAGTAGTCTATACACTGAAAAATAGAGTGTGTTGACGCCCTGTCCACTAGGCATATAGTTCCATATCTAAAAATGAAAAGGATTCAATAAATAATACGAAAAGAGAATACTTTCATTAATATTTAAAAGATGACAAACAAAGTAGCTAACATGGAATAGAAAGACATAAAATAAGATACAATGCTAGAAAGTAAGATACATATCGTCTATGACTACAAAGTGTTGTCATTCATGAAATCTTCTGGATTCCATGCAGTGGCTGGTAACGCCCCATCTATCAAGTTTGTCTCAGCATGAGGCTTGAGACTTGCCTGGTAGAGGTCCTCTAGGTGTCTACATGTGTGGCAGTTTCTGGACCAATGGCCAGTCATTCTACATCTAGAGCATTTATCCTCACATTCTTTCTTGGGAGGACCACCTTTATTAGGCGTCCACTGTTGCTTCTTTGCCACGAATTTCTGGTTCTGGGGAGGAGCCTGAGGAGTAGCCTTCTTCCGCTACTTCAGTTCTTTTCATTTCTGGATATTTGCCTTCTTATCCATCTTCTTCTTCTGGAAAGACTGGAAATGTGCCTCTGCAGGAGGTGTAAGTGGAGCGGAGCCAGGAGGGCATAGATTGTGAGTGGCAATCAACAACTCTCTGTTCTATTCAGCCATTAGTAGGCATGAGAGCAGATCAGAGTATTTTATAAACTTTCGTTCACGGTACTGTTGCATGAGGATCATGTCCTTCCATGAAAAGACGTAAACGTCTTCTCTAGCAACATCCTCTCAGGCACATTCTCACCACACAACTTCAGGCGTGAGGTGATTCGAAATAATGCTGAATTATACTCCGCTACAGATTTGTAATCATGTATGCAGAGGTGAGTCCACTCGTACTGTGCAAGAGGGAGTATGACATCCCTTTGATGTCCGTACCTCTCCTCAAGTGTGGTCCACAGCCTCTACAGTTAGAAATGGAAATATTGCGGGGCGGGGCGGGTATTTAACTACCCAAGCTTGCCCCGACCCATCTGCAGGCCATGGCGGGGCGGGTCGTGTTTGATATGGACGACATGTATACACCCATGAGGGGATGTATGAGGGTATACGGACCTCAGATGTCACGTGCATGAAAGCATGTGCGAAGGGAACCTTTTCATGTGTGAAAAGGACCACTCGATAAGTGGAAAAAGTCACTTTATAAGTGCAAAAAGGCACTTGATAAGTGCATAATGAAGAGGATAAGGAAATGTGCTAATATAGGCTAATAAGCTTATATATGGTTATTTCCTACAATAACTACCCCTTAGGCCTATAAATAGGACCCAAGGGTAAGGCTTTTAAGGCTAATCCTTCATGCCATAAGTTTGCATAAGGCAAAACTTTTCCTCTTCTCCCTTCCATTTTTGTTCTTCTTCTAAATAGAGATTAAGACGGTGGAAACTCTGCTTCGATCCTCTATGACGAAGTACTGACCGTTGTGGCGAATCCGAGGGCAAAGTTCAGAGACTACAGCGCAGCATACGCTAACGTAAGTTCTCTTTCGACCCTCCATCCTCGCGCAATGAGATCCCACATTGGTATCAGAGCCATACGGGTTCGCTCCGGTCTCACCGATGAACGGGGCGTTGTCTTTTTCACGAATGAGTTTCCTACCATTATGGATATGGTAGGAGCGCATCGTGACGGAGAGAATCACAGCAGTTGTTCTTTTCTCGTTAGGGTCTTCTGTCATCACGGATATGGCAGGAACTCTCCGTGACGGGAAGAACTGACCGTTCATCTCGCCAAACTCGCACTCCTCATGGATGCTGAGTCTCCATTCAATTGAGAATGGGCACTCTCTTCATATAGAGCGTGAAGTTTGTGGTCTTGAAAATGTGTTTTCTTCATTTTTTTTGGCACACGGCCATTGAAGCAAAACCGTTTTCTCGATGAACGGGTGTCTCATCGGAGAAGATAGTAGTTATTCCCAACGGAGAAGATGACCTCTTTGGTGCATGATTGCCATGGCCATATGGGCCATGGAGGCTATGCACCCCCCTCCCCATGCAGAGGGGGTTGGCTACGGCCAATGACAACCAAGACCCCCCCCCCCCTCCGGGAGGGGGGTGTGCAAACCGGACCCCAAAGGAGGGGAGGCCGGCCATGGCCAAGGGGCCATGGCTGGCAAGCACATCGGCCATGGCCAGCCCTGGCCTCGGCCAGGGCCCTGGCAGAGGCCAGGGCCCTGGCAGAGGCCAGGGCCGGCGCTGCCAGGGCCACCCTGGCCTTAGGCCAGGGCCTGTGCCTGTGCCCTGGCCTCGGCCAGGGCCTGGCCACTGCCGGCCCTTGGCCTCTGCCAGAGCCAAGCCCCGGTCAGCCCAGTAAATGGGGGGGACTTGCATGGGCGGTGGCTTGCATGACCGGTCTCTACAGAGCCGACGGCAGTTGTCTGCGGCAAAATTCCCCTATGGGGGGGAGCGCCTGGATCCATACGGGAGCCGGCGGTGGTGGCTTGCAGAAAACTCCCCTCAAGGGGTGTTCGGCCTTGGCCAAGTTGCGATGGAAACTCTCTCTTCGGAAGGGAGAAGAATCCGGCCTTGGCACGGCCACGACACGACCCCAGCAATGGCCGGGAAATTGTCGAAATATTTCGGCTATGTCACCCTGTAAGGGGGTGTAGGCCTTGCCAAATATTTTACAAATACAACAAGAGTATTTTTAGTACCATAAGGGTACCAAGTTGAAATTCCCTAATTTTTTTTTGAAAAATATGTTTTGAAAATCGCTTTTCCGCTGCAAAGTACTATAAGAGTACTGTTGTTTGATAAAGTGATGGGGAAATATTGAAAATTGTTCTAGATGGTAATTGGGATCGTAATGACTTTTTCGATTCTAGAACAACATCTTCAATATTTTTCGAAAGTAACTTATCAAATATAATAATATCATTCCAAGTGGGATTTTCCAAGTGGGAGTGATATTAAACTAGTCTGTAATTTCCATATTCGATTGATTCAGCATCTCAATGGATCATGATTCGACCAGTGGTCTTTTGGACTAGTTTGTGGGACACCTCGGCTCTGTCTGGGGGTAGTGAACCATGGACTAGCCATTCCCCTGGTCGGTCCACTAGCCGAGACTGTTGAATTATGAAAATGTCTAAAATGATGACTATAAATATGAAATTTATGCAATGGTTTTTGATCGAACCTTCGTTTTATGTCTTTTGCAGCATTTTAAAGCTAAAATGTCTTCTGTCGCTAAGAACATCGTCGCTGAGTTGAACAAAGGTGAAAAACTCAACGGCGATAATTACAAGCTATGGTCCATAAAGATACAATATGTTCTAGAGGAGCAAGATGTGCTCGAAACTCTAAAGAACATAATGGTTGAACCTGAGTTGGGCACTACAGCCCAACACAGAAGAGACAAGGAAGCTTTTGATGCTTGGTCTCGGAAGAACAAGATTGCTCGCATTACGTTGCTATCAAGTATGGCAGACGACATAATGCGGATCTTCCAAAAGCATGACCTAGCCATGGACATATGGTCCAAGCTAGAGGAGAAGTTTGGTGGCACCTCGGTGTCCAAACTTCGTTCTTTAACTATAAGATTCGATTCGTACAAGAAACGTCCAGATCATTCCATGGGGAAGCATCTGCGACATATGGCGAATCTCATCTCAGAGTTAAAGGATGCAGGTCATGTGCTCACTGATGAGCAACAAATCCAAGCAGTCATACGTTCCCTACCAAATGGGTGGGACCAAATGAAGATGCATCTCACTCATAATGAGAGCATCAAGAACTTCAGCGATTTTTCTAAGCACCTCGAGTTAGAGGAAGAGCGGCTTGCGGCCGCCAAGCCAAGTGCAGAAGTGCACATGGTTGCTAGTTCCTCACACGGGGAAAGAAACGGAAAAATCGTTCGAAGTTTACTAATGAACGTAATAAGCAACCAGAGTCTACCAAGAAACCCAAACATAAGGGTAGGCACAAGAAATGGCACAAGAAGAAGGACTTGAAGAAGATCAAGTGTTTCAAGTGCAACAAGTTAGGTCACTATGCTCGTTCATGTACGAGTGGAGGTGACGAGGTAACTTGTAATAATACTAGTTACATATGTGTTTCTAGTTCAATATTTCTTGTAGAATCTAATCCTTTTTGGATAACTGATTCAGGTGCCACCGACCACATAGCAAGGGACAGACAATCCTTCGTGGAGTATCACCGGATACCCCAAGGAACGAAGTGGATCTATGTAGGAAACAACACCCGTGTTGAAGTGAAAGGCGTTGGGATGTGCAAGCTCGTCTTGGACAACAGCCGCACTATCCTACTTCATGATGTTCACTTCGCTCCGGATATTCGAAGGAATATTATATGTGTGGTCATTTTAATGGGTCTTGGTTATAGTTGGTTCTTTCATAGTTGTAAAGTGGACTTGTCTTGTAATAATTCTTTAATTGGTTCTGGGTTTGTTTTCAAAGGATTTGTTGTATTACATACAATGTATGATTCCTCATTTTATAATGAAAATTTCCTTGTTGCAAATTCATCAAATTATGAGTCAGATGTAATTTGTTGGCATGCAAGGCTTGGTCACATTGGACCAACACGAATGGATAGACTTGCCAAACGTGGCCTTCTATCCAATGTTTCAAAGGTCGAAATGTCGACTTGCGAACATTGCCTTGTAGGGAAATCTTGTCGCAAGTCGTTTGGAACCGGCACAAGGGCCGAGGTTCCATTACAGCTCATCCATTCGGACATATGTGGTCAGATGAATGTCAAGACAAGACGCGGGAAGTCCTATTTCATCACTTTTATTGATGACTTCACCCGATTCGGTCATATCTATTTGATATCCCACAAAAGTGAAGCGTTAACCTGCTTTAAAAACTATATGAGTTTGGTGGAGAATCAATTAGATCGCAAGATTAAGGTTTTACGAACCGATAGAGGCGGTGAATACCAATCAACAAGTTTTAAGGAACTTTGTGATGAAAAAGGCATAGTTCATCAGGTAACTATGCCTTATACTCCGCAACAAAATGGTGTTGCAGAAAGGAGGAATAGGACTTTAATGGAAATGGTCCGTTCAATGATGGCGCAAGCCAACTTGCCAATCACCTTTTGGGGTGATGCATTATTGACGGCCGCTTTCATTTTAAACCGCGTACCCTCGAAATCAGTTAGCTCCACTCCTTATGAGTTGTGGAACCAAAGGTCTCCTGACTTAAGCATTTTAAAACCTTGGGGATGTGCATCCTATGCACATATTTCCTCCCATATGTATGGCAAACTTGGGCCAAGGGGGAGGAAATGTATCTTTATACGATACGCAGAAAACTCCAAAGGTTATGTTTTCATTGGTCAGGAAGACAATGGAGGACTAATTGAATTTAAGTCTAGGGATGTCACTTTCTTGGAAAACGAGTTTCCAAGACAGGGCGAGATAAGTCAGGACTTATCTCTATTTGAGATTTATGATCAAGAAGGATTACCTCATTCGAGTGGGAGAATTCTTGGTGAAGACGAAAATACGTTTCAACCTTCACCAATGGATGATACGAATGATGCGAATCCTATTCCATACGGGTATAATGATCCAAGTGGGAGCATTTCTAACGACATTCCAAGTGGGAGTGATATTAGAATTGATCTAAATTCGAGTCAACAAGGACTTGAAGAATCTCAAATACGACGTAGTAGTCGTACAAGGTTAGCTCCTCTAAGATTTGAGGATGAATTCCCACAAACCTTTATGACTTTACTACAAGAAGATGACGAGCCTGCTACTTTCAAACAGTCCGTATCATGCCCTGCAAAAGACAAATGGATAGAAGCGATGAAGGAGGAATTAGAATCCATGAAAGTTAATCAAGTCTGGGACTTGGTTGACTTACCCAGAGGACGTAGAGCTATTGGGAACAAATGGGTTCTCAAGATCAAGCATAAGGCTGATGGATCTATAGACAGATATAAAGCTCGCCTTGTCGCAAAAGGTTTTACGCAACAGGAAGGGATAGACTACGAAGAGACCTTCTCACCTGTTGTGCGTTTTACCTCGATTCGCTTGATTCTGGCTATGGTAGCTTGCTTAGACCTCGAATTACATCAAATGGATGTAAAGACTGCCTTTCTCAATGGAGAATTGGACGAGGAGATCTATATGGAACAACCAACAGGGTTTGTAAAAGAAGGAAACGAACATAAGGTTTGTAAACTTCATAAGTCCATATATGGTCTTAAACAATCCTCGAGGCAATGGTATATACGATTTCAAGAAGTTGTCTTATCAAATGGTTTTTCCATGCTTGATGAAGATAACTGTGTATATATCAAGAGGATTAAGAGCAAGTATGTTATTATGTCTCTATATGTAGATGACATTTTAATAGCCGGAAATGACAAGGGCTTTGTGATGGATATCAAGGCTTGGCTTTCATCAGTTTTTGAGATGAATGATATGGGAGAAGTCGCATATATCCTTGGAGTTAAGATTTCAAGGAATCATTCGAAGAAACTTCTATCTCTTTCACAAGAGACTTATATAAAGAAGGTTCTAGAACGTTTTAATATGCAGGACTGCAAGTCCATTGATACTCCTATAAGCAAATACGATAATTTATGTCTGAAATCGTATCCAAAGAATCAAAAGGAAAAGGAAATTATGGAAAAAGTTCCATATTCCAGTGCAGTTGGTAGTCTTATGTACGCTATGATGTGTACAAGACCGGACATTTGTTTTGCCGTTGGAATGGTAAGTCGTTACCAATCCAATCCAGGGCAAGTACACTGGAAAGCGGTTAAGAGGATAATGCGGTATCTTAATGGAACTGCAGACTATGCTTTATGCTATTAAGGAGATGCCTTAAGGCTCGAAGGCTACACTGATGCTGATTGGGCGGGTGATCTCGATGAGCGACGATCGACCTCAGGATATGTTTTTCTACTCGGATCTGGTGCAATATCCTGGAGTAGCAAGAAACAATCCTGCATCGCACTTTCAACTATGGAAGCCGAGTTTGTAGCATTTAGCATGGCAGTCCAAGAAGCTGTTTGGCTTAGGAAGTTCTTAGACAGGCTGATTGATGCAAGTGACTCAGGTGCTGTACCAATACACAGTGACAGTCAAGCATCTATAGCCTATGTCAAAGATCCAAAATTCCATTGTAAGACCAAACACATTGATATCCGCTACAAATTTGCAAAAGACTATGATAAGACCAAGAAGGTAGACATTAGGTACATATCTACGCATGAGATGATATCGGATCCGCTTACGAAGGCGATCCCCAGAGATGTGTTTTACAAACACTTATCATCTCAAGGATTGCGTAAGAGCTGAGTTGTACCAATGTAAATTCCCATGTCTATGAAATATCAAATTTAATAAAAGAATAAGTTCTTTTTAACATTGTATATGAGTTTCTTGAAAATGTTTGTGTACATTTCTTTTTTTTCTCGGCTATGTTTTTCTAGTATGTCTGATAGATTGAGGTTAGCTCTCTCACATGAGCAACCGCCTTTATTCTATCAGACGGATAAGATAAAGATGAGACCTGTTTAAAGTCAAAATCGTCAGACGGATGATTTAGAGTCATAACTTAAACAAAATGGTCGTATGAAAGATCTGCATCATATGGATGCTTACAAAAGATCTAAGAAGATTTTTTTTAAAATCTTATCTGTCTTATGCGGGATGTGGGTCCAGGAGATTACTGAGTAGTAAAAGGGACTCAAAGTCAGACATTGTGATATATGATCATCATCCTTACAACATCATTAAGACATACGCTCCCTGGGAAAGGAGTGATGTTGTAATACATATTCATACTACGTATGCATTTGACCACTGGGTTAGAATAGTAATTGTGTTTACTATTATGTGAGACACAAAGACCACATGGGTCTTAACTTCTTACCCTTATGGACTTTAATTGGTTCCTTTAGATTTGACTGGGTGATCGCTATCTTAGTATGTTGCTTATGGACTATGGTAGATTCGGTCCGGCGGGGCATGTTAGAAAAGCGAGTCAAGTCAAGATCGAAAGGATCGCAAGAAGAGGAAGATTAATTTCATATTCACATTTGGACTTTGGAGATTCAAAGCTGGCCAGCCAATTGTAATCCAGATGGGATTCAATTGTTGAATATAAAGTATAAGAAATGTGAAGAAATAATCTAGGGTAAAACATGCGTTGATCTACTCAACTTTGCACCCCAAAGAGTGTTGTGTATCTCTAACAAGTGCACACCAGCGGACTCTATGCGCATGACGGTCACACGGTCTACTTCTCGGTATGATAAATTGAAGAACTAAAGGAAAAGATGTTTCCTTACAAATCCCCTCAAGTGTGAGTGGGAGATGTTGGATATGGACGACATGTATACACCCATGAGGGGATGTATGAGGGTATACGGACCTCAGATGTCGCATGCATGAAAGCATGTGCGAAGGGAACCTTTTCATGTGTGAAAAGGACCACTCGATAAGTGGAAAAAGTCACTTTATAAGTGCAAAAAGGCACTTGATAAGTGCATAATGAAGAGGATAAGGAAGTGTGCTAATATAGGCTAATAAGCTTATATATGGTTATTTCCTACGATAACTACCCCTAAAGCCTATAAATAGGACCCAAGGGTAAGGCTTTTAAGGCTAATCCTTCATGCCATAAGTTTGCATAAGGCAAAACTTTTCCTCTTCTCCCTACCATTTTTGTTCTTATTCTAAATAGAGATTTAGACGGTGGAAACTCTGCTTCGATCCTCTGTGACGAAGTACTGACCGTTGTGGAAAATCCGAGGGCAAAGTTCAGAGACTACAGCACTGCGTACGCTAACGTAAGTTCTCTTTTCGATCCTCCATCCTCGCGCGACGAGATCCCACATGTCGCGGGCCGGGGCGGGGCGGGTACTTTCATACCAAAACCGGGTCGGGCCGGGTCGGGCCGGGTCAGGTCAGGTCATAACTGTCATCCATATGAATCCCAAATAAAAATTTTATTTGTGAATTGGGAGAATTTTGATTTATTTGGTAATTTGAAATTGGGAATTGGCCCAATTGGGAGACAGTGGAATAGAGTATGAGTTATGGGTTATTCACTGACTGCATGGTCTGCATCAAAATAGTAATGTTTTTAGAACCTCTATAGTTTACCGGGGCGGGTCGGGGCAGGCCGGGGTGCGTACAAAGCTCAAGCTTGCCCCGACCCGGCTGTGGGCCGGGTCATGCCGAGTCAAAACAGGGTCGGGCCAGGTCGGGCCGGACGGGTCAGGCCATTACTGCCATCCCTATCTACAGTAAGATACTCATCCTTCAGGGTCGAGTCTAAGTGTTCCCTGATATAAATAATGGCTTTCGCCTTAAGTATATCAGAAACTTCTTCTGCAGTAGGGGCTTCTTTAGAAGCATCCTTTTCAGCTGTGGCAGCAGTGATTGTTACCTTTGCTGTGGGTGTTAGATTGAACCCATGAGAGTGCAGGTGGAACTTCAGGTCCAGCTGCCAACTCAAGTAGTTCGACCCATCGGCCTTCAGGACCGAGAAATCAATATTAGCAAGTCTGGCCATTTGTGCAATCTAGCAACATAAAAATAACTTGAATATTTGACTATTAAAGTTAAACATATACGCATTTAATATAATCAAAGAATTAATTTAGAACTATGGGGATCAGACGTTCGACCACTAAAAAGAAAAAGAAAAAGTCCAAAGATACATCCCATAAATAAAAAAGTGCATGAAATAAAGACAACGTGGGAACTTTAAGAAACCCCCCTTTCTCTTTATGCTAGTGCCTTCATCTCCATGGGGTGGTCCTTCAGCTTTGACTTTTACATTTATAACCTCACATACAAGTTCTCTCAAAAGGAAAAAATTGCAGAAAAAGGAAAAATTGTCGAAAACCTAGCTGATCCCTAAAAACATAGTCTAATAGCACATCCACGCAGATATTATATACATATACAACCACCCTAATATATGACATCACATGCATAGATTTAAAAATAATCTAACAATTGAAGTGTGTGCTCAAATGTCTAACAATAAAATTTAAAACATGTAATTATGATCCATTTTGTATCTTTATTTATTTTTCCATCCAACTCTATCACAATTAAATATTTCTTTAATTAGTGGGCTTTAGAGGCCCAAATAATTTAAAAATGTTGTAAACGTAGTGGCTATGGAATCCATAGCCCTGTATTTATAGTGGTAGGGTTACATAATGGGTGGATACCCACTAACGGGTAGGCCCACCAAAAGCCCGTTTATAACACTTTCCCTTATCCATCCATTGTTGTAAGCCGTGATGAACGCTTCAGGGTTCATAGAGCTTATCTGATCATGGGTCTAGGATACTTCTGGATCCTTAAGTTTAAGAGTACTTGCCTCATTAAAACCTTTGCCAAGGAAAATCCAGTGGGAAAAACCAGTGGCTAAGGGAAAAGAGTACAAGTCTCTGTAACTTCCCCTGATCAATGGATAACATCATAGGTGGATACTTCTGGATCCAGAGTTGATGTGGCTGCCTCGTTAAAACCTTTGGCTATGGAAAACCCAGTGGGAAAAACCAGTAGCCAAGGAAAAAGAGTACAGCACAACATTAACTCCCCTAATAAGTACAAGCTTCAGGCTTGTAAATCTCTCAATTGTCTCATCCCAATTCCTAGTACAAGTTTTCTAAAGTTGCTGCGAGGCAAAGCTTTAGTGAACAGGTCTGCCAGGTTGTCGCAAGACTGGATCTGCTGGATGTCGATCTGGTTGTCCACTTGCTGTTCATGCGTCCAGAAGAGCTTGGGGGATATGTGCTTCGTCCTGTCACCTTTGATGTAGCCACCTCGTAGTTGAGCGATGCAGGCATCATTGTCTTCATACATGGTAGTAGGTCCAAGATCTCCCGTCTTCAGGCCAGTGGTCTTGAGGATGTGGTTGATGACTGATCGAAGCCAAAAGCATTCTCTGCTAGCTTCATGGATCGCAATGAGCTCGGAGTGGTTGGATGAGGTTACCGTCGATGTCTGCTTCATGGATCTCCATGAGATGGCCGTCCCACCGTATGTGAACACAAAACCGGTCTGGGACTTTGCGGTATGTGGGTCGGACCTGTATCCTGCATCTGCATAACCGATCAAGTCGGAGGATACACCTTTCTTGAAGTATAGTCCCATGTCCACAGACCCTTGGAGGTAGCGCAGAAGTTGCTTAACTCCGTTCCAGTGGCGCTTTGAGGGCGCAGAACTGTATCTGGCTAGTAAGTTAACTGCGAACGCTATATCGGGACGCGTGCAGTTTGCCAGGTATAGGAGTGCTCCAATTGCGCTTAAGTAGGGTACTTTAGGACCTAGTGTTTCCTCCCCCTCTTCCAGCGGTCGGAAGGGGTCTGTGTCTACCTCCAATGATCGAACGACCATTGGTGTGCTAAGCGGATGACATTTGTCCATAAGAAAGTTTTTCAGTACTTTCTTTATGTATGTTGATTGGTGTAATAGGATTCCTCCGCTTAAGTGTTCAATTTGTAGGCCTAGGCAGAACTTCGTTTTGTCAAGGTCCTTCATCTAAAAAGTCTGTGTGAGACTTTTGGATATCTCACCTATCTCTTCAGGAGATCCGATGATGTTCAGGTCGTCTACGTAGACGGTAATAATCACGAATCCTGTTCCCTTTGCTCTTATAAAGATGCAAGGGCAGACTTCATTTGTTGTGAATCCTTGTTGCACTAGGAATTCACTGAGTCTGTTGTACCACATTCTACATGACTGTTTTAGACCATACAGTGATCTCTGGAGTTTGACAGAGTAGACGTCCCGAGGTCTTTCTGTCATTTTTGTCGGTAGTTTGTATCCGTCTGGGATTTTCATATAGATGTCCTTATCTATATTTCTATATAGGTATGCAGTCACAACGTCCATGAGCTGCATATCCAAACCTTCCTTTGTGGATAGGCCTATAATGAAACGGAAAGTGATCGCGTCCATGACCGGGGAATAGGTATCGTCATAGTCTATTCCTGGTCGTTGGGAAAAGCCTTGTGCAACAAGGCACGCTTTGTAACGCACGATCTCGTTATTCTCGTTTCTTTTTCTCACGAATACACATTTATATCCCACAGGTTTAACACCCTTTGGTGTTAGGACTACAGGTCCAAAAACTTTGCGCTTCGAGAGTGAGTCCAGCTCTACTCCTATTGCCTCGTTCCACTTTGGCCAATCCTCTCTGCGTTTACATTCTGCTAGAGAGCGTGGATCGGTTTCATCGTCGTATTCAGTGACGTGAGTGGCAATAATGAGCGCGAAGTTATCATCGATGATTGTGCTTTTTCTGTCCAGTACCTCCCCAATACGTACATAATTTGATGATATTTCTCCTATATTTTCCTCTTCAGGAGTTGTTAGGAGGGGAGAGGTAGCTGGGCTGAGCTCAGCATCCTATGGTGGTATCGTTATTGTTGCTCCATGATTTTTCCTCTTTCGAGGGTTCTTATCTTTGGAGCCTGGGGGTCGTCCTCTTTTTTGTTGAGGTACGGCCGCTTCTGCTACAGGTGGATTGCATCCATCTTTGGGTATGTCAATCCTAGCTGGCGTATTTGCAGTAGGGACGTGCGATCTGACAATCTTCTGGTTGTCAATGAATTTGTCCGGTAAAATGTGAACTGTGTTTTGGATTTGAAGGATCTTCAGGATCTCTTCTTCACATTGATTTGTACGCGTATCAAAATGGGATAGAGTCTTTGTGTCCCATGTAATGGTCTTTGAAGCTTCTGGCTTCTGTGTGTTAATGCCTAGTTTCGGAAAAGTGCTTTCATCAAACTCACAATCTGCTAGACATGCTTTAAAGGCGTCCCCTGTAAAGGGTTCGAGGTATCTAATGATCGATGGTGAGTCGAAACCAATATAGATACCAAGACGCCGTTGAGGACCCATCTTGGTTCTCTGCGGTGGTGCTATGGGGACATAGACAGCACATCCGAATATCCTCAAGTGAGAGATATCGGGCGGGTTCCCATATGCAAGTTGCATCGGAGAATAAGATTGACTACCTGACGGTCGTAATCTTATCAGCGATGCAGCGTGCAGTATGGCATGTCCCCATGCACTTACCGGCAACTGGCATTGCATCAACAATGGTAGAGCGATCCATTGTAGTCTCTTTATAAGAGATTCGGCTAACCCGTTCTGGGTGTGAACATGAGCTACAGGATGTTCAACTTCTATGCCAGTTGCTTGGCAGTAGTCTAGGAAGACTTGTGATGTGAATTCCCCAGCATTGTCCAGACGCAATTTCTTGATCTGGTTGTCAGGGAAATGTGCCCGCAACTTTATAATTTGTGCAAGTAGCTTTGCAAAGGCTACGTTGCAGGTGGACAGGAGGCACACATACGACCATTTTGAAGATGCGTCGATCAGTACCATGTAGTACCGAAATGGTCCACTTGCGGGGTGAATATGCCCGCAAATGTCTCCATGTATTCTCTCTAGGAAACTTGGAGACTCAGAGTCCACCTTCAGGGTGGATGGTCTCGTAATCAATTTCCCTTTGTAACAAGGGGGACAAGGATTTGCACCCTTCCGAAGTAGCGTCAGGCTTTTCGGGTCAATTCCACGGGATTGAGATATGATGCGACACATCATATTCCTCCCAGGGTGTCCTAGTCTATCGTGCCAGAGTTTGAATTCTGGTTGATTATGGCACTTCTGGTGCTCTAGTGTGTTTGTTTCCATTGCTCTGATCCTTGTGTGGTAGAGACCCGACGGGAGGCCCTCAAAACGCTCGACGGTGTTTTAGCACCGTTTTTATGAGACGTTACATCAAGGTATTCTCTGTTTTGTTTGCTCACCGTTTCAAGGTGGTATCCGTTTAAGCGGATATCTTTAAAGCTTAACATGTTTCTATGCGAGCTAGGGGAGAGAAGTGCATCTTTTATAAGTAGTTTTCTTTTGTTGGGGAGCATAAATTGTGCTTCCCCTGATCCTTCAATGATACCTGATGGACCGGAAATTGTATTTACGGTGCCATCGTATTTATTAATGCTTTGAAAAAAGCAGATGTCTTGGAGGATCGTGTGCGTAGAGGCACTGTCCACTAGGCATTTAAAGTCCATCTATTTTAAAAGAAAATATCGCAGTATAAGGCACACACAAAAAAATATACTACTGATAATCAATTTAATGTCTGAAAAGTACTTCAACATGCTAGAGAAAAAAACAAGCAGATAAATAGTTTCTCAAAAAGGAAAGCTACAATGCATAGAAAATGGATAATGTCCTCAGTCGAGCAGGTCATCGTTTGAGAAGTCCTCAGCGATGAACCTGATTGGTGCCAGGTCTTCTTGAACCACCAGGTTTGTCTCAGCTTGCTTCTGGCTCGCTTTGTACAAGTCCTGCAGGTGGCGTGGAGTCTGACAATTCCTGGACCAGTGTCCAGTCATGCCACACCTGTGGCACTTATCTTCCCAGTCCTTTCTGGGGGGCAGATGTCTGGCCGTCGTCCTATCTTTTCCACACATTATTCTTCTTCCTCCCCTCATTGTTGCTTCTGGGAGGGGGTCCTCTAGCCTGCTTCTTCATTGCTTTGCCCTTCAGAAGGCATGAGAGAAGCTCTGAGTATTTTGTGAACTTGCGTTCACGATACTGTTGCATTAGTATAACATCCTTCTCGTGGAAGGATGTATACGTCTTCTCTAACATGCGCTCCTCCGTCACCTTTTCACCACACAACTTCAGGCGTGAGGTGATGCTAAAGAGTGCCGAGTTGTATTCGGCAATAGACTTAAAGTCTTGGAGACGGAGGTTTTCCCATTCATATCGCGCTCGAGGAAGTATAACATCTCTTTGATGTTTATACCTATCCTCGAGGACGGTCCATAACTCATACGAGTCTTCCACCGTGAGGTACTCGGCCTTCAGGGTCCGATCGATATGGCGTCTGATATAGATAATTGCTTTCGCTTTATCTATATCAGAAACCTTATCGCCTACAGCGATGGCGTGGCTCAATCCCTGTGCTCGCAGATGGAATTTTATGTCCAACTGCCAGCTTAAGTAGTTCTTGCCTGAAGCATCCAAAACGTCGAAATCGACGCTCGCAATTTTGGCCATTTATCACTCTAGCATGTAAAAAGATAGGCAATAATTAGATATTTTCACAGAAAAATAAATAATTAAGCACATCAGACACAGATATTTGCTGCGTGGATCGGCTAATCACCATATTAATTACAGTCCATACAGTCCCAAAAAGAAATGAAAGTACAACTCGGGAACCCCCGTGGGGCCCCTATTTTTCTGGAATAGTCCTTCATCTTCTTGAGGCGTCCGCCGGTCTTGTAATATTACAAAATTATCCTCACTACATATTTCTCTCAAAAGAAAATAATGCGGGAAAATAAAATGGTGATCCCTAGCCGATCCAAAACCACAGCAAATATTGACATTCATCGCAGGCAGATAAAATGCAGCATGCATTTAATCATCACATGCAGTTTATTCATTACAGGCAATTTAATCATCACAGGCAGTTTATAATGGAAAATGAAATCTTTCGTTTAAAAATTATTGGACCACTAGGCAACGTCATACACCGTTAGGTTAGTTGACTAACGGCAGAGCGGTCGCAGGATCTTCTTAATTTTTAAACGTTAAAAAAATCATATAATCCGAATATAAAGCGATGAATAAAAATCACATGTAATTTTGTCCAGATTTTGACGAAAAGAAATCGCAATTAAATCTGAAGAATCGTTTGAAAATAGTGAATTTTCGGGGTGAAACCCTAGTTAGGGTTTTTGGTCGCGCGGGTTGCCGCTTCAGGCGGCTAGGGTTTCCGGACATGAGCGCGCACCGGGGGGGCCGATACAAGCGGCTGCTAGGGGGTTGGGGGCTCGCTGCTGCGGGCGGCGGGGGGGATGGGGGCCCGTCGCTGCAGGCGGCGGGTTTGGCCCGCCAATGCGGCGGCGGCGGGGCCGCCCGCCGCTGCTGGCGACGGGTTGGCCCGCCGCTGCTGGCGGCGGGTCGAGCCCGCCGCTGCTGGCGACGGGTCGAGCCCGCCGTCACAGCGGCGGGGGGGGCGCCGCTTTGGGCTGCTGGCGGGGGGTTTTGGCGCGAGTTTTGGGGGGATTCACGTTCCGGCGAGAAGATCCCCTAGGGTTTGATGGTTTTTGGGGATAAAAATCCAATTTTTAGTAGAAAAAAGTGTTTTTTGATCTCCAAAAAATCGTTTTTTATTGTAAAAGGTTGATTTTTAGCAATAAAAACGATGAGAATTTCATTGATTGATCCAGGAAATTGGATCTCAACATATGCGCATATGAAATTTTAGATCTAGGGTTTCAGGATTACCTCTAGATCCTACCCGCCGGATCTAGCGACGTTCGGTGAAGGAAGCCCATTCGCGTCGCGTTCGTCCGTCGGCAGGGGTTCGGCTCAGCTTCAAGCGTGCTGATAACGTGTTGTAAACGTAGTGGCTATGGAATCCATAGCCTTGTATTTATAGTGGTAGGGTTACATAATGGGTGGATACCCACTAACGGGTAGGCCCACCAAAAGCCCGTTTATAACAAAAAAGAAATTTTTGTGAAAAATAGGCTAATTTTTGGGCTTTATGGCCAAAAACAACTAAGAAAGAGTTAATGGGCCTCTCCCCAAAATAGCCCGTTAAGGGCTAGGGTTTTGAAAAACCCTTGGGAGAGGGGGTACCCACGGCGGCCGCCGCGGCAGCTGGCCGCGCCCGTAGGCGCAGCCGCTGTGGCGGCTGGCCGCGCTATGTGGGCGCGCCCGGCGGTGCCCTTGCGGGCGCGGCCTGGCAGCGCCCTTTCAAGGGCGACCGGGACGTGTCCGTAGGCGCGACCCTTTTGGGCATGGCCTGGCCGTGCACGAAGGCGTGCACGGCCACCGCGCCTTCATGGCGCGACCATGGATAATAAAAAACCAATTTTTTTAATGTTTTTAGACATGCAGATCTAAGAAAATCGATTTTTACCGTGTACATGAACTACGTGATCTAAAACATGCAGATCTACAGGAAAAGCAGGTCTAGATCTAAAAAAATTTGAGGATTTACCTTCTAGGTGTGGCAATGGAATCTAGACGACGGTCGATGAAGGATGCCCTTTACGCTCCCGTTGAGAAGAACAAAATCTTCTTAAAACTAACGTTGGGGATGCACTCCTCCTTGATAGCCGTCGTCTTTTTCCTTCGAGCAGATCGTGTTGATAACATGTTATGAAGGGAAAAGTGTAAGGTAAAAGGTGTAGAGTGTTAGGAGCCCACTGCCCTCATATATATAGCATTCAATTATGGATGGATACCCAATGGGCCCAATGAGCATATTCACAACATAAATAATAATAACTTTTAGGCTTTAAAAAGAGAATCTATATTACAATTGAGGGAAGATTTTGAACTTATCCTATGTGACAGTGCCATGTTAAGTTTTGGAGGGAAATTTCTTCAATGAAGGGAAATTTGTTGGGAATACACAAAAGCATTGAAACTTTTTTTGAAAACTTATTTGTTGGGGGGTGGACAAAAGTGGAGGGAAACCAACTCATTTAATATTAGTTATGAAAAAATGATCTGCACACACAATCTCATCTTGGGAATGAACGCGATCTGTGGGAGAATGAACGCGAGCTGTGGGAGAATGAACGCAGGAGATGCTGCCAACTCATTGATCCGCGTTGCAAAACCCTGTAAAATTTCGATCCCATCTGTTGATATTTCAGGAGAAACTAAATTTTTTGGGAACTAAGATTTTGAGGGGACCTAAATTTCGATCCCATCTGCCAACTCATTGAAAGCGCCCGCGCTAAATTTTTTTACGCTAATTTGTTGTTTCGCGCCTAAGGCGCCCGCGCCGAAATTGTTGTTTTACGCCGAAATTGTTGTTCTGCGCCGAAGGCACCCACGTCGAATTTGTTGTTCTGTGTCGAAGGAGCGTGCTTTGAATTTGTTGTTACGCACTGAAGGCGCCCACGTCGAAAGCGCCCGTGCCGCTAAATATTTTTAAGCTAATTTGTTGTTCTTTTAAATTTTGGCTGTGAAAATAATTTTTCGGAGAACAAAATTTCGCGAGGGAAAATCTTAAATCAACCGTGCCCATCGGCACGGGTTATGACCATCTATATTATAATTGCGAAGGTTGTCCCCATGTGTCATGTTTGTCCCACGTGGCAATGTCACATCTCCACTATTTCCAAAGTGCCATACCGAATGGCCGAATAGAATTAAAGGAACCGAAGGAGCAATGTTAGACGTAGGGCATAACCTCAATAATCAACCCTTTGATGTTGTCGATTTTGAGGACCCAAACCATTGGGGTTCTATAGGTGTGCCAATGAACTCTGTAATGGGCGAATCAGATGGGCGAACCTTAGGACACGAGGGGGCCCTCTGGTTGAGCTCTCAGATGATCTGACTACCAATTGGTTTATTTATTACCATCACCCTCCACATCACCCCCAAACACCCCAAAAAAGGACCCAAAAACACACCCAAGTTCAAACAACACCCAAAAACTCGGTGGGTCCCATTGGGGTGTGGTTTTGGGATTTGTTTTGGGGTCCTTTTACCACCGATGATGCCGACATACACACCAACAGTTGTCACTCTTTCTTGGTTGCGAGCGAACATCGTATCTTTTTCTTAGGTTTTTTTTTGCGTCGTCTACTGTGTCCACGAGCAATTTCTAGTTATTATTTAAATGATTTTAAGGAAGTGAGAGACACAGGAAAAAAATTTGTCGGCGGTCTTTTTTTGACCATTCGAGTCCAAATTTAACGTCGATGTTAAAAAATGGCGGGAATATAACTAGGAAATAGAGAAAAATATATAAAATATATTAGAAATTTAGATGCGAACAAGTATATCCCCTTTATCCGGTTCCAGCAGAGGGGGACACGATGGAACCGAACCGGAACCGGCGGTTCCGGTTCCCCGGTTCCGGAACCGGGGAACCGATTTGAAACCGATTCGGTTTTGGCCAATTTGCTCAAATTCTCAATTTTCTCACAAAGTTTTCTCACATTCCCCGGTTTGGTTTGTCACGTCCTCAATTTTCTTATATGTAACTTGCATTAAGTTGATTAGTGACAAGATATATTTCTTTTTTAAGTTATAGACTTTAAATTTTGTTTACTTTTCATATATTTTCATCACAACCAAACCGGAACCGATCCCAAACCGGAACCGAACCGGAACCGGAACCGAAATGAAACCGGAACCGGAACCGGAACCGAACCGCTTCTAAAGAGGTTCGGTTCCGGTTCCGGGTTTTGCCGGAACCGGAACCGACGGTTCGGAACCGGAACCGAACCGGAACCGAACCGCGGTCGGGTGCCTGCCACACGAGGGGGCGGTGGAGAACAGAAGGCGTCTACCATCACGAATTTGCTTCGTTGAGCGGTCGGTTGGTGAGGTTGTTCCGGCGGAGCATCAGAACTCCGTCTCTCTCCTCCTCTTGCTCTAAGGCTCTGAAAAGTCGTCCACAGACCCATTTTCTATAGGCCGTCGTCAAGCTCCTCTCTCCTTTCTCTCATCGCTCCAATTTTGATCCGGTCAGTTCTATGTCTATCTCTCTTTTTGTTGCTAATTTTTATAATGAATGAAAAGATCAGCAAATGATGGATCTGATGCTTGCTTTGTGCTCATGTTGAGCTGGATTTCTATTTTTGGATTGATTGCTCGTATGATTAGATTCATTTTAGCAAATACTTGAATTTTCATTATTTGTAGTATGTCAGCACGTTGAGATGACAATTTTGGAGATTATTGATTTGATTATTTGGTTATTTGCTTCTACTCGGCCCGAGGAATTGGACTCAGTTCGTCGATTCTGCTGCCGGAATTTATTTTATTGTGTTGCTCATTGCTAGCTGGATTCATAGGATACTCGTCTATATCCAATTTTTTGGATTATTTAATTGGAATATTCACTTAATTCAAAGAGACGGTTCAATAATATAGATCAATTTGGACACAAAGCGATTGATGGTAGAATGGATCCTTTTTGTAATAGGTTGTCGGTTGATTCAATACAAAGATCTAATAATTTGAAGCTGTTACAACTTCAGTTAGTCTAGTAGCGAATTCTTGTGTTAGAAGATGACGGCTTTGAGCCTTGTGAGGTTGTTCTTACACTTGTGGAGTTGTTGTGGTAGAATCCTGCATCTGGGCAGAGGAGAATGGCAGGAGGAGGATCGCAGCAGTGCTTGAGGAAGTATATTGTGATGCGGCTGAGATTTGGAGGGAAATTGCTATGCACACAATAAGTTGGCAGAGAATTACTTTGCACATTATAGTCGTGGCTATAAGAGGCCAGCCGTCCCTAGTTTTTGGGATGCAAAAATTGTGAGAGTGTTATGAATCAACTACTGAGGGGAGAGCCCTCAAGTCTATATTTATAGCCAAAGGGGAGAATACAAGTGGGTATGGGCCCAACCACTTAGGTTGGCCCAATAACTCATCAACCCAGTAAATACCCATTCACAACACTCCCCCTTATCCAGCCATGGTTGTGGACCCCGCTCATGAATACTTCAGGATTCTGAGCCTGTTTGGGTCTCACATGGGGTGGATACTTCAGGATCCTGAGTTGGTGAGATTTGCCTCGTTAAAACCTTTGGCTATGGAAAACCCAGTGGGAAAAACCATAGTTAAGGAAAAAGAGTGCAAACGCTCTTTAACTCCCCCTGATTTGTACAAGTGACTCTGCTCATGAATACTTCTGGATTCTGAGCGTCACAGAGGGGTGGATACTTCGGGATCCAGAGTTGATTTGATTTGCCTCGTTAAAACCTTTGGCTATGGAAAACCCAGTGGGAAAAACCATAGCTAAGGGAAAAGAGTACAAATTCCCTCAACTCCCCCTGATCTGTAAAAGCTCTTAGGCTTTCAGATCTCTTAGGCTTATCTCATCACTCCTATTTACAATATTCCGAAAATGTACACAAATTACAAATTTTGTCACCATCAAGCAGCTGCTGAATCCAGGGACTCTGAGGAGGTTGCTAAGTTTTGTCGCCTCTGATGTGGTCTTCAGACTATATGGTTAGCTCCACAGAACCAGCCTCTATCCCAGTCGTCACTGGGATGTGATGTACCACCAGGCGCCCTCAAATACACCATTGGTGTGATTCTGGAATGGTGAGGATCTCGGAATGATAGGATGATGTTGCCTTCATAAGTTGCTTTGCAGATCTGCAGGGGATGGCCATCCCACTGTGGGTACCCGTTCTGTGATTTCTCAGCATAGGGACTGGACCTGAAACCTGCATTTGCATAAACATTGGAGGATGCTACTACATTTTGTAAGTCCGAATATTTCGACCCTTGGAGTAAGCGCAGAAGGCTTAACTCAGGTCTAATGGCCCTTTTTAGGTGCCAACTATCTCTGGCTAATGAGTTTACTGCAATTGTTATACCGGGACAGATGCAGTTAGCCAGGAGTGCATGATTGCACTAAGATAAGGGACTTTAGGACCAGTTATATCCTCCCCCTCTTCCAGCGATCGGAAGGGTTCTTTTTGTTCATCCAGTAAGTGTACCACCGTAGGTGTACTTTGGATGACAATGGTCCTGTTAATATCTCCAACGCACTTCTGGGCGTTTGTAACAGGATTCTATGAGCCATGACTTTATATTTGCCTAGGTCTTTTTTATTTCATGTTTAAAAGTCAGGCTAGTACATTTATTTCGGTTTTCTCTTCAGGAGATCCGATGAGATGTTAGTTGTCTACAACTAAGATCTCTAATCCTGTTCTTTGCATAGATGCAAAAACAACCTTCAGTAGGAATCATTGACTTCTCAAGTGATTCTCTTTGGTTGTACATTTATTTGTTATACTTATATTTCTTCATTTGAATAGACGTCCCGAAGTCTATTCAGGCATTTTAAGGAAATGTGGAAATTATCTTTACAAGATATCCACGAAGGTATGCCGTCACAACATCCAATAACAGCATATCCAAAATTTTCCTTCGCCAAATCGTAAGGTATCCGCTTTTGATAACTTAGGGAGACTGATGCATCATTTATGAGACATGCTCATTTGAATTTGTTCGATCCCTAGTTTCAGCGAAATTTTCCTTGGGCTATAGGTTGTACCGTATAGCATACGATTTTGTATCTATTTTTCTTATGTTTGCAATACTTTGTTTTATCCACAGGTTTGACACCTTTTGGTGTCTGGACTTCAGGTCCGAACATTTCTCGTTTCATAAGTGAGTCCAGCTCATCTTCTATTGCCACGTTCCACATTTTGGCCAATCTCTACGTTTTCCTTCTAGCAACGGAGTGTGGAACGATAATTTACAAACATCATCGCCATTGCGATGTATATGGCAATATAATACGTGAATATATTGTCGACAATTTATGTTCTATCTGTCCAACACCTCCCCAGTACGTACAACATTTACTTAATTTCACTTTTTCCCGGCAATTCCTCTGCAGTGGATTCCGGGAAGGGTGATGGTGTGGACAGGAGCTCATTGTCCTGTGGTAGTATTGTCTTAAGGTCTCCAGGAGTTTCTGTCCTTGGAGCCTGGTGGTCTGCCTCTTTTCTGTTGAGGATCAGCCACTTCTGCTGCTGGTGGATTGCATCCATTCTCGGGGATGTCAATCCTAGCTGGAGTTTTTGCAGCAGGGATGTGTGATCTGACAATCTTCTGGTTGTCAATAAATGATTCCGGTAATTGGTGAACAGTGTTCTGTGTGTGGAAGATCTTCTGGATCTCATCTACACATTGTATTGTTACCGGATCATAGTGGGTCAAGCTGTTTGTATCCCACGTTATAATTTTCTTCGCGCCAGATTTTCCAGTATCTGGGCCTATTTTTGGGAAAACTCGTCTCATCGAGATCACAGTCTTCAAGATGTGCCTTAAATGCGTCCCCCGTTTGGGGTTCTAGGTATCTTATAAGTGAGGGTGAGTCAAACCCTGCATGGATACCTAGGCGACGCTGAGTACCGATTTGGTCCTCTTTGGTGGTGCAATGTGGATTTAAGACTGCGCGACCGAAGATTCTCAGATGAGAAATGTTCGGTGGCATTCCATATGCAAGTTGCATTGGAGACTCTGACCTCCAGAGGGTCTTATTTTCATTTACGATGCAGCATGCAGAGTTTGCATGTCCCCATGCATCCATAGGCAATCGGGATTTAATGGACGTTCACTCCATTGGAGTCTACTTTTCAGTGACTCTGCCGACCCATTTTGGGTATGAACATGCGGCACTTGTATGTTCATTTTCAATTCCCGTTGATTGGCAATACTCTTGAAAAGACTGGGAGGTATATTTCCCAACATTAACCAGACTTATTTACAACATTTTATTGTCTGGGAAATGTGCCCGCAACATTTTTATTCTTGTGCCAATAGCTTTGGAAAAGCTAAGTTGCGGGTCTTGTAGTAGACATACGTATGAATATTCTGAGGATGCATTTATTAGTACAATGAAGTACCAAAATAGCCCACTAGGGGTGGTGGATTTTATCCACATCTGTCTCCTTGTATTCTTTTTTGAGGAAGCGTGGAGATTCTTTTTCAACTTATTGTGGAGATGGCCTTGCAATTAGTCTTCCCTTATAGTAAGGGATGCGAGGGAATTTTCCCTTCTGAAGAATCTTCTGGTTCTTCAAGTCATACCCATAGGATAAGATGCTGTGCATCACAAATCCAGGGTGGCCAAGTCCAACATGCCAGAGTGAAAACTTGGCTGATGTAGGGCACTTCAGGTGCTCCGTTTAATTCTGCTTCCTTTCTCCGAATCTTCGTATGATAGAGGCCTATAAGGCTCTCAAAACGTTCAAGTGTGGATTTTACTCCTTTTTCTTGAGACGTTGCATACGGTAATTTTTCTTTTACATTTGCTGTTTCCAAATGGGATCCGTTGAAACGGATGTCCTTGAAACTTAGAAAGTTTCTTTTTGGAATTCGGAGGGATTAGTGCATCCATTATTTTTGTGTCGTTTGGGGGCAACTGTGTTGCATTCCCTGGATCTTCAATATAGTCCTGATATTGGGCTTTGTATTGATAGAAATCGTACGTGTTTATTGTCTACTAAGCATTTATGAGAGCAGTTTCAAAAGATGAAACGTATCGGCACATGCATATTTAGATAAACATTTTCATTTATTGTCTACTAAAATTTTTCAATCAAAACAGATTGCGTAATACAAAAAGCTCTCATAACAATTTGCTAAGATAAAAGTAAAAGGCTAGTTAAGCATGCCATTATTTTCGAAGTCGTCAGCTGAAAAACTTAACTGGAGCATCAGATGTCATCAGGTTTGTTTCAGCTTTATTTTTCTTGTTCTCTTTATACAAATCCTGGAGAAGATGCGGAGTTCGGCACAGTCTGGACCAGTGGCCTTTCATGCCACAATTTTGGCACTGGTCTTCCCATTCCCTCTTGGGTGGGGGGATATCATTTCTATTTTTTTTTTTGTGCCTCGTGAACTTCCGCTTACTTTCATTATTTCGCTGCTGCTGTACATGACCCTTGACATTTTTCTGTTGACCCCCCTTTTGTGGTCTTTCTTTTCTTTTATTATCTCACTTCTTTTTGAAGGAAGAGGAATAGTGAGCTTCTGGTGGGGGGCAGTGCCGGAGAGCGTATATTGTGAGTGGAGAGAAGAAGCTCTCTGTTTTGCTCGGCCATGAGTAAACATGACAGCAGCTCGGAATACTTGGTGAACTTGCGTTCACGGTATTGCTGCATGAGTATCGCATCTTTTTCATGGAAGGACGTATACGTCTTTTCCAGCATGCGATTTTCTGAGACTTTTTCACCACACAACTTCAGGCGTGCGGTGGTGCTAAAAAGTGCTGAGTTGTACTCAGCAATGGACTTAAAGTCCTGTAGTCTCATGTTCTCCCACTCATATCGTGCCCTTGGGAGTATAACATCTTTCTGATGTTTATACCTGTCCTCAAGGGCAGTCCATAGCTCAAATGGATCTTCGACCGTAAGGTATTCAGCCTTTAAGGTCTTGTCCACATGGCGGCGAATATAGGTGATGGCTTGCGCCTTCTCTATATTGCTAACATTTTCTTTTTCAGTCACAGCAGCGATGAGGGACTTTGCCCGCAGGTGAAACTTTACATCTAGCTTCCAGCTTAGATAGTTTCTCTCTGATGCTTCCAGTACTTCGAAATTAACGCTTGCAATATTAGCCATTTATCTAGTAGAGCACAATTATGCATGAATTAATAATTAATTCAGAGAAAACATTTTCATGTGGAGGCAATATTTAACGAAAAGCTAAATGTGTGGATCGGCCAGTCCCACAAGAAAGAGTCCAAAAAAGTCCACAGTCCAAATTATACAAATTTGCAGCTTAAAGAAAATGAAAATACAACTTTGGAAACCCCGTGGGTCCCATATGATATCTCCATCTTCAAGCGTGGCCTCCGTCTTCGTGGAAGTTGGTCTTCTTTCTTTGACATTTACATAAATTCCTCACTACAATTTCTCTCAAAAATAAAAGAAAAGTGCGGGAAATAAACCGTGGGACTAAACGGCCGATCCAAAAACCACATTTAGCAATTCATGCAGAAATATTGTGCTCATCAACATTTTCATCAGACATTTTCATCACAGGCATCACAGGCATTTAATATTCGCAGAGATGGATAGATAATTTAAACACTTAATAATTATTGGACCACTGGGCAACGTCATACACCGTTAGGTTACTAACGGCAGAGCGGTCGCAGGATCTTTCTAATTATTAAGTTTTAAATACAATGCACAACCACGCATATAATATCCAACAGAATATACCAGAGATGCAAAGCATGTAAATATGATTTTTGCAGAAAAAAAAATCATTACAATGCAAAGGTTGTAAATTGAATGGGTTTAATCAATTAAATTGATTAAGAGCCCAAAATAAACATTTTCTTTGTCAGAGGAAAAAGTTTTCCTCATCATCCCAAAAGCCCCCTCCAAGAATCCCCAAAAAGTCCTCGCCTGCCCGGTATTTGTCCCGTAATTTACCGTGATTTTTCACGAATATTTTGCCCTTAAATCCCCATTTTAAATTAATTTTTAGGCTAATAAATTGCCTTTTGAGGCAAATTTATAGCCCTTTGCCTCCCCCTTTTTTTTTCAGATAAAACAACATGCGGGTCTGAAGCCCGCAGTCGACCTGTGGGCTTCGGGCCCATAGGCTTTTTTTTTTCTTTCTCTTCTTTCCTTTTTTTTTTGAAATCTGTGGGCCTGAAGCCCACAGATCTGCTGTGGGCTTCAGGCCCACAGATCTGGAATTTTTTTTTTTTGAATTCTGTGGGCCTGAAGCCCACAGATCTGCTGTGGGCTTCAGGCCCACAGATCTGGAAATTTTAATTTTTTTTTTTTTTTTTTCGTTTCTAGGGTTTCTGGGGGGGCGGGCGCCGCCGCCGCCCCCTGCGGGTGGGGGCGCGGCCGGCGCCGCCGCCGCCCCCTGCGGGGGGGCGGCGGGGGCCGCCCCCCCCCGCAGGGGGGCGCGGCCGCGGAGGCCGCCCCCCCTGCAGGGGGGAGCGGCCAAGGCCGCCCCCCTGCAGGGGGGCGCGGCCTCGGGGGCCGCCGCCCCCTGCAGGAGGGGCGGCGGGGGGGGCCGCCCCCCCTGCAGGGGGAGGCGGCCTCGGGGGCCGCCCCCCCTGCAGGGGGAGGCGGCCAAGGGGGCCGCCCCCCCTGCAGGGGGAGGCGGACATGGGGGCCGCCGCCCCCTGCAGGGGCGGCGGCGGGGGCCGCCCCCCCTGCAGGGGGAGGCGGCCATGGTGGTGGGGGGGTTTTTCCGGCGAGGGGAGGGTTTTGGGGGGGTCCGGTGACGGGTAGCCGCCGGAGGGTTCAAAATTAGGGTTTTAACCCTAAAAATTGAGTTTTTACCCTAAAAATTGGGTTTTTGGGATGAAAAATCCGTCGTTTTCAAGGCGACGATGAATCCCCATGACGATCTTGTGAGATCTAGGGGAGGGGTAATCATACGTATGATTAAAAATCTTGTTTTTAGAGTTTTTACCTCTATATCCGTCCTCCGGATATAGCGACGGTTGCTCGAAGCCCTACGCGGATGACGACTCTTGATGGAGGAAGCCTTGCACCGCGCTCGTGGATCTACCGTCTCGCCTTCGCAACGAACGGAAAAATTTGTGGAAAAAAAATTTTTTTTTTTTTTTAGAGACTCGTGCTGATAACGTGTTATGAATCAACTACTGAGGGGAGAGCCCTAGTTTTTGGGATGCAAAAATTGTAAATACCCATTGAGAGAAGTTTCTTTTCTAAGTTTATTATTCCTTAGATCAATTGTATTAGGATTTTAATTGTTAGATTAAGTGTTAGTTAATTGTCTCTTCCATTCCTAGTCCTTTATTTATCGAGTAGTACTTTTTATTTTTTAATTTTCAAATTCAGATCTGGATTTCCAGATCCAGATCTAGGTTCACATCAATTGGTATCAAAGCACTAGATCTAGGGCGAGCATCCGATCTATGGAACAGATCAGAGAGGAAATTAAGGAGAATCAAGTGAAAACTGAAACAAAATTGGTGGCGATAGCGGAGGCAATAGCGGAGGCAATAGCGACGTTGCCCATGAACTTCAACTCAAAGATGGATCAAAGCAAAAAGGAGACACATTTGTCGACGAGGAAAGATCTTCAAGTTTCAGATCCAGATTTGGAATTATCAGATCTAGATCTGGAATTTTCAGATCCAGATCCAGATCTGAAATTTTCAGATTCAGATCTGGAATCTTCAGATCCAGATCTGGAATTTAACGAAGAGGTTCCGAAAGATGTGATTTTTAACGAAGAGGTTCCGGAAGATGTCGAAGACGAAGGCCAGCAACCCGAACAACGAATCGTCGTGGATCCAGACGATTGGGGAGCATTTCCGGCGACATCCCCACCACAGAGAGGTGCGCCGGCCACCGGAGGTGGTGGCCACCCCTCCGGCAGCTTTTTGGGGGGTCGGCGAACCCCCAGGAGGGGCCGGGACCTGCCGCCCTCCCCTCTAGTGGCCTTGACCAGCCAGCGCGTCCCCTTCCGAGGGATGCCCGATCTGTAGGTGGGCCCGTCGCACTTCCTGGGGGCCCGACAGCACCCTCCGACCTTGTCAGTACCGCCTGGGGTACAATATGGGGCCCGACAACTCATACGCCATACTTTCAGCTACCGGTGGGACCCGGAGGAGGATTCCAGCAGTACGACGACGACGACGATCCCCCAGAGTATTTGTGGGGGCCTGACGACGCCTTGGGGATCCCACCTTGGCCCGACGATAGTTTTTCTGACGTCGTTGAAAGCGGTGGGGACCAATCCCATCCGTTTGACCCGGAAGGAGGTTTGAAATCGACCTGGCGGAATGGTGGACCCACGGACTTCAAGCAGCACCTTGAGGACAAGGTGGGTTTTCAGGGGCGGAGTAGTGATGCGGCTGAGATTTGGAGGGAAATTGCTATGCACACAAGTTGGCAGAGAATTACTTTGCATACTACAGTCGTGGTTATAAGAGGACATCCGGCACTAGTTTTTGGGGATGCGAAAATTGTGAGAGAAGTTTCTTTTTATTAGTTTATCCCTTAGATTAATCCTTAGCTAGTCGTCCTTTCAAATTGTAGTTATTTAGCGAGTAGTTGATTTGTAGTATGATTTCCTTTAATTTCAGATCTGAATTTCCAATAAAAATCCCTTTTA
This sequence comes from Scilla litardierei, assembly GCA_030789695.1. Taxonomy (NCBI): domain Eukaryota; kingdom Viridiplantae; phylum Streptophyta; class Magnoliopsida; order Asparagales; family Asparagaceae; genus Scilla; species Scilla litardierei. Next base: position 65,431,557 of record CM061134.1, read on the forward strand.
ACCATCAAAATCCTAGCGAAACGCATCATATTGGTGCCGTAAAGGATACTACAACCGTTGCTCTTGCCAAAGTGAACAGTGATTACAAGGTTAGAAGATTCATTACATGTATATGATCTTAACAACATGAGATGTTTATGTCTCTTAATTGCGGTATATTTGTGCCCTCGTTAGGAATTGGATATTGCGATCGTAAGGGCCACTAACCATGTCGAGCGCCCGGCGAAGGAGAAGCACATAAAAGGTCAGTGCCACACAGTTTTGTTAGTTAAGATATTCATCGAGAAGCTTGGTTTCCGAATAGTTTGTATGCATAAGTACTTAATAACGCGATCTTTTGCTTCACCAAATAAAAATCTGCATGGCTAAGAGACCAACCATCCTAATATTAGCAGGGATAAAAGGAGAAGGATGTGCATTTATTATGCAATATGTCAACGGATGCTGTTTACGGGTGAAAATGTCACCGCAAGTTGATTGTCTGGAGGTCCGGATGTCGTAGCTGTCACGTGAGACGGAGATAACCCTTGGGGTTGATCGATGGCGCGTTCACTTGATCAGGAAGGCGCGGATCCGTTCTTTGGTGCGCTGAGGGGTAGCCTGGACGGGACGATAGCATCTGGCATCGGTTGAAGGCCGAGTCGCTCGGTGAGAGACGCGCGGATCCTCGTGTCGGCTCGCCGAAGGGTTGCCTCGGCAGAGCGACGACCTCTTGGTGGTGGAGATGAGCGGACTCGGGGACGACGGCCCTCGGCTCTGGCCGGGAAGACGCTGAGGGGTATCCTCGGCGTTGCTGGACCTCCTGAACCTGGATAGATAAGGGAGCTCGTAGGGGGGGTCGGACCTTGGTTCCGACCAATTCCCCTCCGATGCCAAAGTCAGATCTGGTCTGATAGATGCTCAGTAGGATCGGACATGGTTCGCGGAGAGACCAAACACCGATCCTCGAGCCGAGCTATGGAGGAGAAATATGTTAGGTGGAAGAAGGTGTAAGAGTGGTTATGAGATACCTCCGTTGTAGATCGCCCCGTCCCCTTTCTTATGACGCATCCCCTTCTTTATATACCTGAGCTCCCTGCGATAATGGGCCATTATTGCTGTCATTCATGGGGGCGTGCCGAGTGGGGAGTATTGACCCCCACTAATTGTACCCGTTTTGATGAGGGGATGAATGCCATAAAGGTGACCATGATGGCTGGAGTGATGGCCTTTGGCGGTTGCCATATTGGGCGAGCCATAATGGCTGGAGAGTGATGGCCATTAAGTCGGGCCATAATTGGTGAGCCATGAGGCTGGAGAGTGATGGCCATTAAGTCGGGCCATAATTTCCTCTACTATGGAAGTGGGCAATTTTTAGGCCTTCGTCTTGGGTGGAGAAGCACAACCCGTCCGTGAGATCCTTGGACCGGAGCCCAAGGTCGTAGTAGGCCGGTTGACTGGTCATAGTTGACTTGGCTCCTTTGGGCCCAGTCAAAATAATTGTATCAATTGCCCACATCTTCCGAGCTCTACCATTGTTGAGGTGGAGGTCGGAAGATGTAGTATGAGGGGGGAGAAGATGCTCCGTTTGTAAAATTGGTCCGACTTGTGGAGTCGGCTAGTGACAATAAGTTGTCGATCCGAGATTCGTTCGGTGGCGAGGGGAGTTGTCCCTCGACTTACGACCGACGAAGGAGTAGATCGACCAGCTGGGGGAGTTGCCCCCAGCCTTATGATCGACAGGTCGGTCGGCCTGCTGGAGCGCTACCCCTCAGGCTTACAGTCGATCGAGTGATTGGCCAGCTGTGGGAGTTACCCCTAGCCTTACGGTCGATCTGGTCGGTCCGCTAGGAGAGTTGCTCCCAGCCTTATGATCGACGGTTCGATTGGCCCGCTGGGGGGCGACCCCAGTCTAATGGTCAAACGAGTGATCACCCAGCTGGGGGAGTTGCCCCCAGTCTTACGGTCGATCTGGTCGGTCAGCTGGGGGAGTTGCCCCCAGACTTATGATCGACTGGTCGATCGGCCCGCTGGGGGCTACCACTCAGACTTACAGTCGATCGCGAGATCGGCCAGCTGGGAGAGTTGCCCCCAGCCTTACGGTTGATCCGTTCGTTCGTTGGCGAAGGAAGTTGTCCTTCGACTTACGGCCAACGAAAGATTGGGTCGGCCAGCTGGGGGCGACCCTTACGACCGATCCGTTCGTTCGGCTGCGAGGGGAGTTGCCTCCCGACTTACGGTCGACGAATGAGTGGGTCGACCAGTTGGGAGAGTCGCCCCAGCCTTACGACCGATCCATTCATTCGGTTGCGAGGGGAGTTGCCCCTCGACTTACGGCCGACGAAAGGGTGATGACCTTGTGAAGACTTTCGAAGGTTTCATGGTGGCGCTCTGCAACTACTTCACCCTGCTCGGGGGGATACAGGAGCAGTTCGGCAGTTCGGTCGGGGCCATTCGTCTAGCGGTAGCTTTGGCGGCCCTTCGGAAGGGCTGCTCGGATATCCAAACGAAGTCCGGACGAGCAGCTTGGCTGGATTGGTTGGTGGGGCCGACAGCTCGGCAAGCGGGGGCCCAGCAGCACAGTCAGAGGAGCTATATAGACGCTCGAACTTGGACGACTGTGGTTTGGTCAGATCGGTTCGGCCACGGTCGGAGGAGCTGCTTGGATGCTCGAACTCGGACGACTGTGGTTCGATCGGATCGGCTCGCGGTAGCTTCGGCGGAACTGATCGGCACCTGGCGGAGCTCGTCGAGGCTGCTCGAGCTCAGTTGGACACTATCGAAGCTTGACGATGCCGTTTGAGTTTCACGAAGAGAGATCCGAGCATGCTGTGGCTGCTCTAGCCTCTTCAAAGCTCGGGTCGGATGAGGCCCGGAAGCTTTGTTTAAAGGAAGGCCTAAGCTCGGTGAAGGCTCTCGAGCTTGGGGGAGGCCCGAGCTTGGTAGTTGCTTCCGAAGTACAATCGGCGGCGTTTCGTCGGGCACTTGGCCTGCAACCCGATTTGCCCATTCGACTCGCCTCCATTCGACTCGCCTTAGGCAATTTGTGCTAGGCGTCGGTGCAAAGTTCGCCAGGCACAGATCGCTTGTCACCCATTGCAATTCCTCTTGCTTCGTGATCGAACGAAGCGTTGTTGGTCAGTTGGGGGAGTATGATGACGATGCCAATGGGTCAATGATGGGATCGGATTGTCGGTTGTAGTTGGAGCTCGGCTGGTGCTGCACCCAGGCGAAGTCACTGCCGGTGCCTAGAACCATGTTGAGGGGTTACGGTGGAGTCTCGACACTGAGGTGGGAGAAATATTTGCCGCTGCCTTGGCTCGATCCGGACACAGCCGGATCGCGCAACTCCGAAGCCGAAGCCGTTGCGTCTCCGATCGTGAGGTTGAAGTCAGGAAAAGCTCTCTGTAAAACTCAGAGGAGATTAGCCCAATTGCTGGACGTTGTGGCGATGAAAGGCCCAACGACCTCGGCAAAGGTGGGCTCAAGCATCTCTGAGCATTTGAGTTCCCAAAAGGCGCAGTTTATTGGAGGCCCTGCGGGGTTGGCGAAGGTGAGCGACAGCTGGACGATGTTATTGAGGGGTATGCGATGGTCGGAGAGCATGGATTGGCAGGTTTGATGAGCTCGGAGGCCGGGTCGACGAGCCGGGCTGATGAACGCGAACGCTCGACAGATCTGGGTCGTTCCCGTGGGAGGGAGCACGTGCTCGGATCTGATCGAAGGCGCTGATCTGGTCCGATGCCGGATCTGGTCGGAGCTTGCCGACACCGAAGAGCGATTCAGGCGGTGCCGGCCACCTGTTCTAGCTTGAATCGAGGTTATCGGCATCGGTGGAGCACAGATCGGAGTCGACGGCACCCGTGGAACTCGGATCGAAGTGGGTGGCACCCATGGAGCTTGGATCGGAGTCGACAACACCTGTTCTAGCTCGGGTCGAAGTGGACGGTACCCATGGAGCTTGGATCAGCTTTGAACAGATGTCACGACCTCGGACGAAGCTCAGGTGACACTCGAAAGCTTGGGTTTGGCTCGGGCTAGACTCGGATGACACTCAGAAGCTCTGCTTATGGTTGACATGGCTTGAGAATGAAACAACCAAACAATTCGGCCTTCGAGGGTCACATGCCAGTTTCGGCTGGACACCGGCAGCAGCCGGCACTGCTCCCCGCTGCGGAAGCTCTCCAGGCACACCGCGCAGTCCCTGTCGCTGTCGTCCACAAAATCGTAGCACGGCAGCCTCTCGATGTCGTCCGGCGACATCCCGTCATCGTCGCAGCCTCGCTGCTCGCCCATGGCGATCATGCTCAGCTCGCGGCGGAAAGCTCGTCCCACGATGCAAATGTGAAGAAAGACCAGGACGCTGATGCCGACGAAGAGGACGAAGGCGGCGAGAAAGACGGACATCACCATGATTTGTGTCGCAATGGTCAGTAGCCCGATACCCATTTTCTTGAACTTTTCCTTTTTCGGGGGTTTATCTCGAGACGGTTGAAAAAGACTCAAACTTTATGCAAGGGGTGAAGCCATTGGAGAAACCCAAAAGGACCCATGATTGTTTCGGAGACGAATCATTTGGGTTAGTGAAATCAAGGAGAACCCATGAATTTTGTGGGGGTTGGAGACAAGATGAGGCAGGGTTTGGTGGAGTGAGAGTGGGAAAGGGAAAGGATCTGGTGCAAATTCTCCAGCCCAACTTTAGTCTTCTTCTCCGCCCACAGTATCAATCTTGGATGGCGGGACGAGGAATCCCATCTCTGTCTTTACAGGGAGACGGATTTTAGATCATGGAATGAGTCGGTACCGGTGCGGTTGACATCGTAGGTGTCGACTGGTTCCCACAGACGACGCCAATTGTTTACGGGTGAAAATGTCACCGCAAGTTGATTGTCTGGAGGCCCGGATGTCGTAGCTGTCACGTGAGACGGAGATGACCATTGAGGTCGATCGATGGCGCGTTTACTTGATCAGGAAGGCGCAGATCCGTTCTTTTTGGTGCGCCGAGGGGTAGTCTCGACGGGACGACAGCCTCCGGGATCGGTTGAAGGCGGAATTGCTCGGTGAGAGACGCGCGGATCCTTGCGTCGGCTCGCCAAAGGGTTGCCTCGGCAGAGCGACGACCTCTTGGTGGTGGAGATGAGCAGACTCGGGGACGAGGGCGCTCGGCTCCGGCTGGAAAGACGATGAGCGGTAGCCTCGGCGTCGCTAGATCTCCTGGACCTGAATAGACGAGGGAGCTCGTCAGGGGGGTCGGACCTTGGTTCCGACCAATTCCCTTCCGATGCCAAAGTTAGATCTGGTCTGATAGATGCTCGGTGGGATTGGACATGGTTCGCGGAGAGACCAAGCACCGATCCTCGGGCCGAGCTATGGAGGAGAAATATGTTAGGTGGAAGAAGGTGTAAGAGTGGGTATAAGATACCTCCATTGTAGATCGCCCCGCCCCCTTTCCTATGACGCATCCCCTTCTTCATATACCTGAGCCCCCTGCGATAATGGGCCATTATTGCCGTCATTCATGGGGGCGTGCCGAGTGGGAAGTATTGACCTCCACTAATTGTATCCGTTTTGATGAGGGGATGAATGCCATAAAGGTGGCCATGATGGCTGGAGTGATGGCCTTTGGTGGTTGCCATATTGGGCAAGCCGTGATGGCTGGAGAGTGATGGCCATTAAGTCGGGACATAATTGGTGAGCCATGATGGCTGGAGAGTGATGACCATTAAGTCGGACCATAATTTCATCCACTATAGAAGTGGGCAATCTTTTGGGCCTTCGTCTTGGGTGGAGAAGCATGACCCGTCCGTGAGATCCTTGGGCCGGAGCCCAAGGTCATAGTAGGCCGGTTGACTGGTCGTAGTTGACTTGGCTCCTCGGGCCTGGTCAAAATAGTCGTATCAGATGCTATTGTCAAATATACACATGCTGCCACTGGTCTTGTGAAGGCAATGCTTGCAATTAGCGAAAGACTGGCAGTTTTATCCAGTTTGCATTTTTCTTTCCTAACCCACCTCATGTAGATATATTCTAATGGTAAAGGTGATGGTTTACTACGTATAGCTTTCCTTTTTATTCTCAAAATACAGATGGTAATATTCTAATAAGGAAACTAATATAGCTTATGGATGAATAGACCATTAATTCCAATGACAAAGCCCTTATAGCAAATTCTGATTTTTGTGCAGTCAAGCATATGTATCGATTTTCATTATTTATGTCTATCAACATCTCTTTAGTTATATTCTGAGCAGTTTTTCCATTTTAACAAATGATATAGACTTCTAAAGTTCTCAACCATTTCTATCAATTCCTCATTCTGGTGGTGCCTCTAAAATTATTCATGTAACTTCTAGCCACCACAGGTCTCACCAATGCTTGAATGCCTTCTCAAAGTCTTTATCACAATGATTTTTAGCAGCAAACTAGTTGTTGTTTTAATGATTTGATATGAATTCCTTACCTGATACTGATGAACTTGTACTTTTTTCCAGCTATCTTTTATGCTATTTCGGCTTCAAGGCCTCGTGCAGATGTGGCTTATTGCATTCATGCTCTCGCAAAGCGTCTCGCAATGACTCACAACTGGGCAGTATGTGTCACATTGTCTATCATTATTTTTGTCCCCTCTTCTGAAACTTTGTGTGTTAATTTATCTAAAATTTTTCCCACTTTTGAAACCTTGTGCTAATGTATCTAAAATGCGAGCTAATCTGAATATGTGGATTCAAAGTTCATACATCTGGCCGACTGTGTCAATGACTAGCAATCTCATTGTCCATTACTCCCTATAACACAAGATCCTTCAATGGGAATTATGAATCGGGACACTGAGATCATGATCCTCTTCCTTTTCACCCCGTCTGATAGATGTACCCTTTAAAGACAAAAATATCTTACAGCCACCAATATGCCATTTTCTCACTCCTATTTGAACTTTATTTATGAAGGTGTTGTTGGAACTTATCCAACTAAGTTGGATCTTAATCCAACATTGGGCTTATATGCGATAAATAATTATATGGTGTTACACTGTCATATTAAAGCCCAATGTATAAGTGATCTCATTTATTAAGTTAAGTGGGCTTAAATGAGTCATGTAGGTTGTGGGCCTTTATGTGTGGCGACTATTGGGCTTCAATTCGTTGATGTACCGAACTGGAAACCCTAGGGCTAAGGAGGCTAGCGCATATATATATATATATATATATATATATATATATATATATATATATATATATATATATATATATATATATATATATATATATATATATATATATATATATATATAGGAGGGATCAAATGACCCCAAAAATAACCCCCTATCAAAAATCCTATGCCCCCATTTTTTAGAAGATCCGAACCGTTCATCTTGATCTCCACCCTCTAAATACCTGACCCACCAATTTTCAACCCGATCCCATGTGTTTTGCCCGTTCATCCATCCAACCCAAATTACCCACCATTCGTAAAAGTTCTGTTCATGCGAAACCGTTAAATTTGGGTAATTTGGGTTAGATGGATGAGCGGGCAAAACACATGGGATCGGGTTGAAAATTGGTAGGTCAGGTATTTAGAGGGTGGAGATCAAGATGAACGGTTCGGATCTTTTGAAAAAATGGGGGGCATATGATTTTTGATAGGGGGTTATTTTTGGAGGTCATTTGATCCCTCCTCATATATAGATATATATATGCGGTCATGATCCCCGGAGCACACGAATAAATTAGTCGTCTTTTCTATGTCCCGTCGCTAGGAGAGAAATCGGGAGAAAGCCAAAAGATTTCTCCAACGGTTGATTCGTGCTGTTTGATCATCCGCCACGTTATCATCAGGATCTCTTTCAGACTATTAGCGATGGATTCAAATACGCTTCTGCTAAACAGAGAAGGTAACGTTTTAAGATTCAGCATGCCTATATCTAGATCTGTATTATTAGTTTTGAATACACGCATCCAGATCTTTAGTTCTCACAAGTGGTATCGAAGCCGCCATGCTTGGATCTTAAGATTTTGCTTGCTCTTGGATTAAGATCAGATAAAAATTAGATTTTTAATCTGTTTTAGATTTAGATCTGTAAATTTTGGGTTTTTGGTTGATTTTTTCTTGTTAAAAAAACCTTATGAACCCTAGATAGGGGGCAGCCCCCCGGCCGGCGCCCGACACGGCAATAGAGGGGGTGGCACTGCCACCCTCGTCAGGAGATCGGCACCAGCGCTGCCGGCGCCGACGCAGAAGAGGAATGGGCGGCTTTGCTGCTTATGTCGGCCAAACAGAGGAAGGGGCGGCTTCCAGCCGCCCCTCTCCATCGGGAAAAATGGGGAAACAGGGAGGCGGCACCCGCCTCACCGTTAGGGCTTCAGAGGGGGTTGCAACCGCCGCCCCCAGTCGGACTTGGGAGGGGGCGGCGTCCTGCCGCCCCCCTCCGTCGGCAGAGCATGCCCCGTATGGAGTCTGCTGCGGATCTCAGAGGGGGCGGCTTTCGGGGCCTGCTGCGGATTTCAGAGGGGGCGGCCAAGAACATGGGGGCGACACCTTGCCGCCCCCCGTCGGGATCAGAGGGGGCGGCGGGTGCCGCCCCCGGTCGGAGCAAAGCAGGCCCCCGACTGGGGGCCTACCGCAGTTTATACAGAAAGGAGGGGGCGACGGCGGCCGCCCCCCTTAGATGCCCACTTGATAGGGTTTTTTTCAAACCCTAGCAGGCCTTGGGCCAATATCAGGCCCAAAAACAGCTCTTTTTCAAAAAAAATTTATAACAATATTGGGCTGGTATTTTTTGGGCATGTTTTGGCTATCTGCACCAGTTTTGGGCCTCCTTGTTTGGCTTGGGTTTTCTAGGCCATTTGGTTATGGTTTCGTTTAGGCTAATTTGGACACAAATTTGGGCATGTTTTTGGGATATTTTAACACAAGTTGAGGAAATAAAAAGGCAATTTATAATTTTCTATTAGGTATAAATTTGTGTTAAAATTCAGTTTTAATTTTAAATTCAATTTTTAGGCATAATTAATCATATATATTTCGAAATGATTGTAATTCAATCAAAACCCCACCAAAGTGGGCTTTATCGTGGCGATTACTTTTATTTCGATATATAAAAGGCCATGAACATACTTCGTACGTAATTTAGTGCCTAAAATTTTGAATTTATATTCGTTAAAAGAGGAGATAAATGTTCTTGTGTGTATATTTCCTTTAAGCTCATTTTGTGTGTTAAAGTTTAGTTTAATTTAAATTCTTTTAGGCATTCTTTACTTTATTATACGTTTCGAAATGATTCTAATTTTTATGAAATCCCACCAAGTGGGATCTACCGTTAAATTATTATTATTTCGGAATGTAAACAGTTAAATACATACATTGTATGATAGGTTGCCTAATATTGGATTTAAATTGGACTGAAGGAGGAAATAAGAAGATTTAATGTATATTTCTCCTCAAAGATAATATTGTGTTAATTGTGCTAAAATAAATTAAATTTGAAGTTTATGGCATAAAACAATATATATATTTCGATATATAACAATATGACTTCATACATTAGTATCAAAATTCAGTTTGCCTAAATTTGAATTTAATTTAAAACACAAAATTAAGTGTTTTCTTCGGGAGGAAATAAAAGGTTTTAACGTATATTTCCCTCCAAAGATAAGCTTAAAAGGCCTTAAGGAATTTTGTGCACTAACCATTAAGCAAATTGCCTTACAGAAATTTCACACATTTTAAAGTCATATACAAAATGGGATAGTGTGTGTATATATATAAAACTTTATGTGCATGTTCATGTACACATTAGTGCACCTGTATACCCCATTTTGAAGAAGAAAATTTGTGTTGAAATTATGGATTTTATTTAACTCTAAATAAATGATTTGAAAGGTGGAATAAAAGGTTCTTATATATATTTGCACTTAGTGTAATCATTTTGTGTTAAATTCAGTTTAGTTTCAAATTCAAATTTTTGGCACAATTAATTATATATTTCGAATAAAGATTAGTTGGATCATCAACTCAACAAAGTGGGCTTTCTTGTGAAGATTAGTTTTAATCTTGAAATATAACAAGTTGAATACATACTTTTGTATGAAAGTTTAGATTGCCTTAAATTTGATTTTGAATAAAAGTGGACTTGAATATTTCCACTTAAAGTATAAATTCATGTATTAAAATGCGACATAGATTCAAATTTTGCAAAGGTATATATTTTGAAATGACTTAATGTAAACATCATCCCGCCAAAGTGGGCTCTCTTGTTTGCATTATTTCATTTCTTAAATATAAAAGGAATTTTATGTGCCCATGATTTCGTAAGAATGCTAAATCAGCCCAAAGGAAGATTACCGTCCTATATCACTTTATGCACACCTGTGATAATAGACAAGGTGATGATTAGTGAGATCAATGCATGCAAATTTAATTCGGTCCAAAGGAAGTTTTATTTTTTGGCATGTTATTATTGTCATTGTCTGATTGCTACAACAAGATGTCAATGACTAGCCAATAGATTATCCAAAGATAAATGTTGGGCTAGTGGAGGATGTCTTGAGATGGGAAAATAGCATAATTTGAATTTGGTGTTGTTTTGTTTAATACTCATATGAACATGTTACAATTGTTTTCTTGTTCTATTTTTCAGCTATTATTCCTGAAAATTTTTCTGCCAACCTTAAATATATTCCAGTACTTAATGGCACAACTTCAAGGCATGTAAGGAGAATCTTTTAATAATCCTCGGAGTCATGGATCTTGATATGGCATTAAGGACTCATAGTCCTCCACCACTTACTGATGAGAGTACTTCTGATGAAAAGGAGATGGAAGAGTGGAAGAGATCAAATCGCATGTGCTTAATGCTTGTGAAGAATGCCATTCCAGAATATCTCAGGGACTCTATTTCAGAGAAAATTTCCACAGCTAAATGGTTCCTTATTGAGCTTGAAAAGAGGTTTGTCAAGAATGAAAGGAGTGAGATTAGTACACTCTTGACAAACCTAATTTTAATGAAATATGAAGGTAAAGGAAACATCAGGGAATACATATTGAAGATGTTTAATATTGCTTCAAGGTTGAAAGCACTTGAGCTAGACCTCTCTGAGGCTCTGCTTGTGCATTTTGTTTTGATATTTCTTCCATCACAGTTTAACCAGTTTAAGATGAGCTACAATCTAAAGGATGAGACTTGGTCTCTGAATAAGCTTATCTCATACTGTGTAAAGGAAGATGAAAGGCTTAAACAAGAAATGACAGAAAGCACTCACCTGACCTTCACCTTCAACAAAAGGAAGAAGGATACTGAAGCTGCAGATACAGCTTCTCAAAAGAAACAACAAAGGAAACTGAAAAGTTCAGAAAGTAATGGTTGTTTCTTTTGTGGAGCTGAAGGGCATGTAAAGAAGAATTGCACAAATTATCATGCTTGGCGTGCTAAAAAGGGTATGTTTCTTTAATTTGGTTTAATTCTAAGTTAATTTCTTTTCCTGCAAACTATGGTATTTATAGACACGTGATGGAAAGATCATGGTATAACCATTCACATCATTGTGTCTATGCAGGATTGCCTAAGATACCAAGAGCCAAATGATGATGAAAGATACATCAATATGGGCAATGGCAAGATGGTTCAAGTAGAAGCAAATTAAATTTAGATTATTTCTTTTAAAGGCTAGATTGTATTTGAATATTATGAGACTATTAGTACCGTTTTAACGGAATTTGGATTTCTATTTCTATTTTGAATAAATTTGGTGGTTATTGTTCAATTATGAATGGAAAATTTGGTTGTCTCATGATTCAAAATCAGTTTATTCTGGTTCCTTAAAAGATCATTATAATCTTCATTTATTTGGAAATGTTGCTTCATTTATAGAATTTCTGCAATTTAAGTACATCTGTTATAAAGACAGAATTAACAATTTAGAATTTAGTTATTTTGATTGCAGGTTATATCCTTAATAAGATTTCAACAAATGTACTTAAATCACTTGCATGTTTGGATGTCCAACTAAGTTAATGTTTTATAAGCCTAATAAAGAAACTGGACTTAATGCTAATGATTTTCTAGTTTTGTTGAATAGTTTAAATAATGATATTTGTATTATTTTACATAATCCCACTATTAAGTGTAATTTACGAATTAGAAAATACACACCTATTTGAAGATGCTGAGTTTGAGGGGGAAAATTTAGTTAGTGACATTATTCTTGAAGAGGATTTTATCCCCACAGGTGTTGGCATTGTTCAGGATGGTATTCCTGACATTGTTCAAAACACAATAAGTTCAAGATAATTTTGCAATTTCTTCCATTCGAAAAATTGTTCATAAGGACAAACTCTAACACCTCAAAGCACTAATTGCCATTCAGGAAATCCATTAAAGAGATGACAAGTTCACTGTTGACATTAGGATGATAGAAGTTCGTCTTACATCAAGTCATAAAAGTTCTACATCTCTAAAATGGATTAATGCATTAATTAAGAAAGTCTTTGAAAGATACTTAAAATCTTTTCTCATTGCCATAAGGTTTGAAACTTGTTGATTGTAAATAGTTTTTTATAATCAAAAGGAATTCAAAAGGGTATTAAGAAAAGATTTAAAGCGTATCATTCAAAGACTTTATACAAAAAAGAATGCATTAATTGTAAAGAGACTTTCTGTTCTGTTTTCATGAGAGACTCTGTAAGGTTTATAATGACATTAGTAGAGCATTTCAATATCGTTAATGATATATTAAATTTAAGTGATCATCTCATTCGGTTTTGAGACGATGTTTAATGATGTTATATATCTTAAGTTCTGCGGGAACATGTAATTTCTATAATATCTATGTGGTAATAAATGTTAAGTTCTGTGGGAGACAAATTTAGTCTCAATAATTGCCCTAAGAGTAATCTTCAGAAGATTCCCTATATCTCACCAATATGGAGTCTAAAGTATGCTCAGTTTTATATGCATTTGGTTATTGCATATATTACAGGTGTGTTGGCCATATTGTTAAGTTCAGGAGTTGACCATTTGACAGTAGCCAACTGGGTCTTACAGTATTTATGGAGAACAAAAAGGTTACATGTTCAAGGATCAGTTGTCAAAAAGGTTTGAGATCATTTTGGATCATTTATTGGATGCAAAGAATGCATGAAAATCTATGTTAGGCGCCATCTAATAGAAGAGATCTAAATGGTCCCTTTTATATAGTCTCTTCTGACATGGCTTTAGATTTCGTATCATATTATGTGACATCCAAATCATGAAATATATCTGCATATTTTGTTACTATGCTGCAAATTAGGGATGTTGTTGAAACACCACACAGTTTATTTAGTGATAATAAAGTCTGCAGTTTTATATTCCAGCAACGACAAGAACACGACAAAGGGTAAATATTCAGAGATCAAGTTCCTAGATTGTTGATTAATAATTCGGAGTGTATAATTGTCTAATGAGCACATCGGAACAAACCATGTAATTACGGATCTGTTGTACTAATGAAATGTCCTCCAAAAGGTTTTGTGAGCTCGCTACTCATATAGATGTCATTTCCTTAAGAACATTCAGGTTTGTGGGAGTTTGTTCTTTTTTGGGTGCTCATATGATAGCCAAAATTAAGTCTCCAGCTTAAGCTTGATGTTATTTTTGATCAGAAATAAAGTTTTTCGGTTCAGTTCGGCTTCACTCCGATTTTAGTTTGTTTATGATCTCATTAAGGTTAAGAAGGATCGGTTAGAAATAGACATGTTAAATCACATCACATGTAATTTCCATGCTACACATCCACCTCATAATCTATGTCATTCTTTTGTATTAGCACGGTGACCAGTGATGGGTCGAGCTGCAATTGCTGCGGCGAAGATCACTTTGATCCATTGCTTATATAATTGATGGACCGGATTGTTTTTTTGACTCATTAAAGAAATGACAGTAAGTTAATATAATTGATGGACCGCTAAACAGAGAAGGTAACGTTTTAAGATTCAACATGCCTATATCTAGATCTGTATTATTAGGTTTGAATATACACATCTAGATCTTTAGTTCTCACAGGAGCAGTTTAATGTAGTTACACAAATCAGCTTATTTGGTACTGTATACAAATCAGCTTATTTTTTGGAACCATGTAACTGATTCTAGCTCATGATGCTCAAATCATATATCAGCTTATTCGGTACTGTGTAATAAATGGCAAGTAATCTGTAACTTTCAGAGGGAGCATTAATTAATGAAAAAAAATACTCAAAGACCGATGTTTCATATCAAATGTCATTTGAGACCAGAAACTTGATGTCATAGGCCACAGCATACTCCAGGAAGGAAATTTTTTATGCACGTCAAAGGTCTGTAAAAGGTTCAATAAGTACTGCATGAGATATCCAACAAGTAATGATTAACAAACTGACTCACACTAGTAAATAATAATGGACGGCAGTCCTAAATATTGCTTTTAGAGTATTTCTGGACTGTTGCAAAAGGGTTAGCATGCTATTCCATTTTTACCTAGGCTTCAAGTATTAAATATACGTGTTTTCACTTGGGATTTCTCAATTCGAAGTAGTGCATGTTTAAAGTGATTGTTTGTATCTTTAACTTAAATACTGCTATCTGTAATATGCAATAACTTGGTTTGCATACCAGACTACTTGTGTGAGAAAAAAATTTGATTCTTTTCTATTTCATTAACAATGTTGGGATGGAAGTTTTCTTGATATGCTTATCCAGCTAACTAGTAAAACTTTTTTAATGAACTGCGAAATCTAGTGTTGGTCTTGCCAATCTAATGTCAGTATATGTTGTGGCAATATCCCTCCTGCGTCAATATGCTTTGTTTTTCTGCCCTCACCCCCCATGTCTTCATTCCCAATATCAAATTTCAAACTTTGCTGACCAACTTTGTTTCTTCAGGTCGCATTAAAAACATTAATTGTTATACATCGTGCTTTGAGGGAGGTTGATCCTATGTTTCGTGAAGAACTCATAAATTATGGAAGAAGCAGAAGCCATATGCTTAACATGTCCCATTTTAAGGATGATTCCAGTGCAAACGGTATTCATTTTGATCAAATAATAATAGGCGAAAGAAATGTCTGTCTGTTCATCACTCACGGTATTTTTATGGTGTTCAGCATGGGACTATTCTGCATGGGTCCGCACATATGCTTTATTTTTAGAAGAAAGGTGATGCGGATGCGGACGCATCGCCGCCGACTCCACCGGCCTTTGGGGATGCGGGTCCACCCATCGTGACTTACGTGAGGCGTAGGAAGCGCGGGGTCGTCACGTAGTGAGTTTTGTGGGTCGAGGGGTATTTTAGTCTCTTCAGGCTAAATTAGTAAATCCCCGTTTTCTATTTAATTAGGGCTAGCCGCCTTTGTTAGGGCTATGCTTATTTTGTTGAAGAACATCCTTAGGCATCTTGCGAAGGATCTTTAGGCTTTTAATCCGCTCAAGTAAAAAAGCTAGGAGATCTAGTTCGTCTCGAAGGAACTCATTTATCTTTGTTCTTCCTCAAATTCTCCAATAAAATCCCTGTTTTTAATTTTTCCTCCTTTAAAATCTGATTTCTATTGATTCGATCCATCGGATCGTATCAAAGTGGTATCAGAGTACTAGATCCAAATGGCGGCAAGCACTCGCTCGAAGGCGGATTTGATCGAAGAGAAGATTCAAGGGCTACGTGAGGATCTCAATCGGGAGATCGAAGAACGGTTCGAGGGATTGAAGAAGACGGTGGGGGATTCACTCAAGGATCACGCCCATTCGCAAGAAGACATTCAGATCGAACTTCGGGGGATGAGGACGGACGCCGCACAACAAGGCCGAGATCTCCGAGAATTGAAGGCGATGATACAAGCCCTCACGGTGGCGAAAGGAGATCGAGGCAAGGAGATCCAAGAGGGGGGAGATTCTACCCTAGAATCGGCCTCCCTAGAGCAAGCGCGGACGACGACAGAGTTTTCACATCAAGGCGACGTCGCGGGAGAGGCATGGACGACGGCGCGGCCAACCCTAGACCTGCGCGGGCCTGTTTCTCAAAAAATAGACCCTCGCGGGTCTGTTCAGGCCACGGCAGGCCCTATCGGGCCTGCTCAAGGGCCGACGGCCCAACCCAGGCCTCCCCAGGCCTGGGCGAGGCCGCCCGGCCAACCAGGGGCTTCAGCGCCCCCGGCGAACTCTCCCAGGCCTCCCCCGGCCTGGGTGAGCCCGCCGGGGCCACTGGGGGCCTCAGCCGACCCCGACGGGGGTTGGGTGCAGGCGGCACCCCCCGCCAGGGCCGCCGGAGGTGCGGCACCCCCATCCGGGGGTGCGGGAGGGCCGATGGGCCATTGTGGGGGGCCGGCGAGTTGGAACGGGCCCTCCGAGGGTTCGACAGGATGGGCCGCCCCTCCTGGGGGCCCGGCGACTTCGTCTCGATCCTTTGGGGGTGTGGCGGGGTTCGTACCTCACTCTGGGGAAACGTTTGGGACAGTCGGAGGTGGCTGGGCTTCGGGGGCAGCTATTGGGACCCCGTCGGGCCAATTTTGGAGAGCGGAGACTACCCCACCTGGGCCGAGGCCCATTTTTGCACGACCACCAGAGTTTCCTGGGCATCACTATCAGCCCGAGGTATGGGAGAGGCCTGCATGGCCGGAGGAAGTGTACGAGGTTGACGGGGGAGGCCTGATGGAGACCCGGGGTGGCGGTTTGGTGTGGGGAGGTGACCGTGGAGGAGATAGGGGGCAGCAGGGAGACATCAACGCGGACCGGCGGTTGATGAAGTTGAAGATGCCAACATTCGATGGCACCGATCCCGACGGGTGGATATACCGAGCAGAGAGATACTTTCAGGTGATGGGGCTAACGGAGCAGGAGGTCCTGAAGGCCATTGGGATTTATTTTGAGGGGAAGGCTCTGGCATGGTACCGGTGGAAGATCGCACGGACCCCTTTTCACACCTGGGAGGAGCTGTCTGCACTGATCGTGTATCGGTTCCAGGAGACAGCAGGGGGGATTTCTACGAGCAGCTGTCGGCCCTGAGGCAGTAGGGGACAGTGAGGGACTACGTAGAGAGATTTGAGATGCTGAATAGTCGGGTGAAGGGGGTGACCGACGAGGTGATGATAGGGAATTTTATGAGGGGGCTGAAGCCATCGATACGAGCTGAGTTGCGGATGCAGAGCTCTGCGACCTTGGAGGATGTCCTTCGCTTAGCCCATAAAACGGAGGAGAAGCATACATAGGAGAGGAGGATACGGGGAGCTTGGGGTGCCCAGAGTTCCCGCCCCACTCCACCAGCCGCGGCACAGAGACCACCTGAGGCTGTTCCTGAGACTCGAGGAGAGGGCCGCCCAGCTACCCTGGGGCGGCGGATGACTGAGGCAGAGGTAAGGGAGAAGCGGGCCAAGGGGTTGTGCTTTCGTTGCGATAAGAAGTTCACCCCTGGACACAGGTGTGCGAGCCGCCTACTGCAGATCACCATGGTGCCCGACGAGGAGGGGTACGTGGTTGAGGAGGAGCCGGAGGAGGAGCCATTGGTAGAGGAGGAGAAGTCTCACCTAGACTTCGCGGAGGTCTCCCTGAACTCTGTGGTGGGGTTCACTCCGAACCACACCATGAAGTTATCAGGGCAGCTGGGGGACACGGCGGTGACGGTGCTGATAGATAGTGGGGCCACCCACAATTTTATTTTCAGCCGAGTGGTAGAGCGACATGGGCTGCAGCTGAGCACTCTGGAGAAGTTTACCGTACTGCTGGGGACATGGAAGATGGAGGAGAGCAAGGGGCTCTGCAAGGGTCTGTGCGGGTCTGTGCCTGACCTTGCAAGGGGTACAGATCATGGAGGACTTCTTGCCACTGGAGTTGGGCAACGTGGATATTATCTTAGGAGTGCAGTGGCTGAAGAAGTTGGGGGAGATGATGGTGAACTGGAAGCTTCTGAGGATGGAGTTCCAGGATGGAGATCGGACCGTCGTGCTGACAGGGGACCCGACCCTTTGTTTCTCTTTAGTGGCCTTCAAGGCCATCACTCGAGCGCTGCGGGACGATGGAGAGGGGTTCCTGGTGGAGTATCAGGGGCTGACAGCTGAGGGTGAGCAGTAGCAGGAGGAGACCGCAGCGGAGGTTGAGTAGGTACTAGAGCAGTACCAGGAGGTCTTTCAGGACCCGCAGGGGCTACCACCGTCCAGGGGGCATGAGCACGCGATTGTATTGCGTGATGGAGCAGCACCGGTGAGTGTGCAACCATACCGGTACCCACATGTGCAGAAGGACGAGATTGAGAGGATGGTGCGGGAGATGCTGCAGGCTGGGATCATCCAGCCAAGTGTGAGTCCTTTTTCGAGCCCAGTCTTGCTGGTCAAGAAGAAGGACGGGAGTTGGAGATTCTGCGTCGATTACCGGGCGCTAAATAAGGAAACTGTCGCCGACAAGTTTCCTATTCCGGTAATCGACGAGCTGCTGGACGAGCTTCATGGAGCGACGATCTTTTCGAAGATCGACCTGAGGGCAGGGTACCACCAGATCTTGATGCGGCCAGAGGATGTGCCGAAGACTGCCTTCCGCACCCACGAGGGGCATTACGAGTTCAGAGTCATGCCATTCGGCTTGACGAATGCCCCCTCTACTTTTCAGGCCTTGATGAACAAGGTCTTCCAGCCCTTCCTGCGTAGGTTCATTCTCATATTCTTTGACGATATTCTCGTCTACAGCAGGAGCTTGAGGGAGCATTTGGACCATTTAGAGGTGGTCTTCCGGGAGTTGGCACATCACTTTTTCGCCAACAAGAAGAAGTGCAATTTCGGTCAGGAGAGGATCGAGTACTTAGGGCATGTGGTGTCGGCAGAGGGGGTAGCGGCCGACAGGGCGAAGATAGCGGCTATGCTGATTGGCCGGTCCCTACGACACTGCTAGCTCTTCGGGGATTTTTGGGTCTGACGGGCTATTATCGGAAGTTTGTGAAGGGGTACAACACCATAGCCTGGCCCCTCATCGAGCAGCTTAAGAAGGACGGGTTCCATTGGGGGGAGGAGGCCACCAAGGCTTTTCAAGCCTTGAAGGTGGTGATGACGACATCACCAGTTCTTGCCTTGCCAGATTTCAGCCTATCTTTCGTGGTGGAGACTGACGCTTCGGGATATGGATTGGGGGCGGTGCTTATGCAGGAGGGACGGCCCATAGCATATTTCAGTCAGGTGTTGTCTGCTAGAGCACGGCTGAAATTGGTGTATGAGCGGGAATTGATGGCCATTGTCTTCGTGGTGACGAAGTGACGGCCCTATCTGTTGGGTCGGGAGTTCGTGGTCAGGACGGACCAAAGGAGCCTTAAGTACCTTTTGGAGCAGCGATTGGTTACTGAGGAGCACCAGCGTTGGTTGTCCAAGCTGGTGGGGTACCGATTCGACATCGAGTACAGGCCGGGGTTGGAGAACAAGGCAGCTGATGCCTTGTCTCACCGGGAGGAGAGTGTAGACTTGGCTCTGTCGCGACCGATATGGTTGGACTGGGAGCCTATTTTTCAGGAGGCGGAGAGTGTTGAAGAGCTGAGACGGATCCGAGAGTTGCTGCAGTAGGGGAAGGAGGGGCCGATCGGGTATTCCTTGCAGGGGCGCAGACTGCTTTACCAGGGGAGGTTGGTGCTACCGCGGGCCTCAGGATTTATACCAGTCCTATTTTAGGAGTTCCACGGGTCGGCGACTGGAGGCCATTCGGGGGTACAGCAGACGTACCAGCGGATGGCTAGGGAGGTGTACTGGCCCAGGATGCGGAGGAGGGTTGCCCAGTTAGTAGCTGCTTGTGACGTCTGCCAGCGTCACAAGTATATGGCCATGGCTCCAGCCGGACTCCTACAGCCGTTGCAGTTGCCAGAAAGGGTATGTGAGGAGGTCTTGATGGATTTCATTGACGGGCTGCCCCGCTCCGAGGGATATACTGTGATCCTCGTTGTAGTAGACCGCCTGGGTAAGTATGCCCATTTCATACCATTGAGGCATCCTTACACAGCGTCTCGGTGGCCACAACATTCATACGGGAGGTGATACGCCTACATGGGATACCGGGATCCATAGTGTCCGACAGGGACAAGGTCTTCTTGAGCGGGTTTTGGCAGGAGCTCTTCAGGGTACATGGTACGGTCCTTAAGCAGAGTACGACGTACCACCCGCAGACGGACGGGCAGACCGAGGTGGTGAACCGCTCTATAGAGACTTATCTACGGTGCTTCGCGTCAGAGACACCTCGACAGTGGCACAGGTGGTTGGCATGGGCGGAGTACTGGTACAACACATCGTACCACTCAACAGCAGGGACGACCCCCTTCAGGATCCTCTATGGGCGAGACCCACCATCCTTGCTGCGTTTCGGTTAGAGGCAGACTCCGGTGTCACAGGTAGAAGCTTACATGGGAGACAAAGATGCTATGTTGGAGGAGCTACGACGACATCTTGTGAGGGCTCATCAGGTGATGAAGGCACGGGCAGACGGCCACCGGAGGGACGTCCACTTTCAGGAGGGTGATATGGTGTACCTTAAGCTGCGACCATATAGGCAGAAGATTTTAGCTCGGAGGCAGAACGAGAAGCTAGCAGCTCGCTACTACGGTCCCTACCAGATTGCGGTCAAGATTGGGAAGGTGGCTTATCGGCTACACCTGCCACCTTCCTCGACGATACATCCGGTGTTTCATGTGTCGCAGCTACGGAGGGCGATTGGAGACCAGTCAGCCACGTCGACTCTGCCACCTACACTGACGGAGGACATGGAGGTATTGCTCGAGCCCCTGGATGTGTAGGCAGTTCGTCAGGGACCGGGACGACGAAAAGAGGTGCTGATCTACTGGGTGGGCCTGCCTGATTGTGACGCCACATGGGAGGCATATGACGTGGTCCGGGAGCAGTTTCCAGATTTCCACCTTGAGGACAAGGTGGCTCTTTTAGCGGGGGGGTATTGATGTGGATGCGGACGCATTGCCGCCGACTCTACCGGCCATTGGAGATGCGGGTCCACCCATCGTGACTTATGTGAGGCGTAGGAAGCGCGGGGTCGTCACGTAGTGAGTTTAGTGGGTTGAGGGGTATTTTAGTCTCTTCAGGCTAAATTAGTAAATCCCCGTTTTCTATTTAATTAGGACTAACCGCCTTTGTTAGGGCTATACTTATTTTGTTGAAGAACATCCTTAGGCATCTTGCGAAGGATCTTTAGGCTTTTAATCCGTTCAAGTAAAAGCTAGGAGATCGAGTTCATCTCGAAGGAACTCATTTATCTTTGTTCTTCCTCAAATTCTCCAATAAAAATCCCTCTTTTTAATTTTTCCTCCTTTAAAATCTGATTTCTATTGATTCGATCCATCGGATCGTATCAAAAGGCTGGAGTGTTTCCGTGTGCTAAAGTATGACGTTGAAACAGATCCCGCGGTAAGCATCTTATTCTACGGTTTCATTCTTGTTTCTGGTTTAGATATTCTCGAATGGGTTGTCGGTGGCAATTAATCACGAGTTAAACAAGAAGAAGCCCCTTTACGTTTTATGCTGCTGTCAATGTCTTTTCGTTTTTCCTTTTTGTGTGAGCATGCATGCGTCTCTTTGTTTGTTATGAGCATGGTCTGAAATCTTAACCGATGCTGACACATATTGCTCGTATCCTATTAGATTGCTAGCATGCCGACATGATCCATTCTGAAACTGCCCAATACCACCAATGCTAACTAATAACAACTAATATAAGAAGAGCTTCAATGTTTGAGTTATTAAACTTTGAAACTCAATATTATTTCATAAAGTGTTCAAAATAAACCTGCTTAACTGTCAAATTAAAGGATCAAAATGTTGGCCCGTTGATTGAGTAGGTTAAAATATATATTATATTTTAATAGATAACAGAGATAATATATGGACAGATGAAACTTATTGAAGAAGAATATATGCATGCAACTCATTGATATGTTAAGCTAAGGCAACCAATATGTAAAGTTCGATAGGTATCACCTGATACTTCTAATAGAGCCAATACCGATAATATAAACTAACATCCGAAAACGAATCCGAAACCGAGATTTTGAACCTTGGTTATGTGCATGGTGTGGGTTTGTATGCTGTCATGTTGGATAGGGTGTAAGTTTGTTTGATAAAATCATGTTGGCATGGTCTCTCAACAACCCAGCCATATCAAGATTTTTTTAATTTGTTTATCGTCATTTTTCTTTTAAATCCCTATAGTGGACCAGAAAGTATTATCGACTAAAGGTGTAACATGTCCAGAGAACTCGAGATCTTGCCACTGCTGAATTACTTGAACAGTTGCCTGCACTGCAACAACTTCTGTCTCGTCTACTTAACTGCCAGGTTAGCTCCCATTTGCACTCAGATCTCACCATCTCTAGTTGTATCAGTAGGAGTTGATACATTATGATACGGGATCAATAACTTTTGTGCAGCCACAGGGTGCAGCGTCTTTTAATTTTGCAATTCAGCTGGCTCTTTCGATGGTGAGGGAACTAAATAATTATCTTTTATTATATGTTTTGATAATTTAAAGTAATTGCTGGGAGCATTTGTATTCCTAACTGCTTCATATTTTACCTTAATAGGTTGCTGGGGAGAGCGTAAAGATTTATAATGCAATTAGTGATGGTACAATAAATTTGGTTGACAACGTATTATTAGACTATTTCAAATAAAGGTAATTCTAGTGCTCTGGCAGTTAACACTGGTAAAGGTATCCGAGAATTTCATTGTGACCACTGCAACAAGAAGGTGCATACTGTAGTTCGGTGTTTTTTTACTTCATCCTCATCTCAAGGCCAAGTATGATCAGAAATGGAAAAAGAAGGTGCAAGCAGTAATAGCCACGATGTCGATTCCAATAAGTAACCATTCCACCCATGCTTCAGGTTATCATCATGCTTTTTCAGCGTCTTCAAAATCTAGCACTTGGATTATAGATTCTGGTGTTACTGATCATATGGCTAATCATCTCTCGTCTGTGCATTCCTTCAATCATATCTTTGATAATCGTACTGTTTCTGTGGCTACTGGGGCTTCGGCCCCTATTATTGGGAGTGGTAAAGTTACATTCTTTCCTACTACTTCTAGTTCTGATGCTCTTGTTGTTCCGTCTTTCCCGGTTCAGCTTCTTTCTGTAGGAAGAATTTCTAATTTCTTAGACTGTGATGTTATTTTCTCTCCTAATTCGGTTATCTTTCATGATCGAAAGTCGAGGAAAACGATTGGTGAAGGAACATATTCTTATGGGCTTTACTTTTTCAATCCAAGTAAAGGGGCGTTTCATACTAGCACATTGACTGAGAGTCAAATTATGCATAAGAGATTAGGTCATCCCTGCAATCGTATTTTGTCTTGTATCTTGTCTTCCATTCCTGTTAAGTCAACATTATGTGATGTTTGTCAGTTTTCTAAACAAACTCGTTTACCCTTCATTAACTCTATGTCAGTATCCGATGAACCGTTTGCTTTAGTTCATTCTGATTTATGGGATCCTGCTCCTATTGATTCTTATGATGGTTACAAATATTTTTTGTTACTTATTGATGATCGATCACATCCTTCTTGGTTATACTTGCTGTAATCTAAAAAGGAGGTATGTGCTATAATTAAGGATTTTCATACTAGGGTAATAACTCAATTTGATGCCAAAGTAAAAATTCTCAGGTCTTACAATGGTACAGAATATGTCAACCATTCTCTTGTCGAATATCTTCGTAGCCATGGTATTATTCACCAGACTAGTTGTGTAGATACACAACAACAGAACAACGTAGCAGAAAGGAAGAATTGACATATTCTGGAAACAACACGAGCCATCATGTTTCAGATGAATGTACCGAAGAAATATTGGTCCCATGGAGTTTTGACTGTTGTTTACTTAATTAATCGTACGCCTAGTAGAGTGATTAATCTCAAGTCTCCATTGGAAGTTTTGCAAGATCGTAAACCTGGTTTGTCTCATCTGCGAGTGTTTGGATGTGTTTGTTATGTGTATCGACCATCTACTAATCGTGACAAGTTAGACCCTCGAGCAACTCGGTGTGTGTTCTTTGGTTATTCTTCTACGCAGAACGGATACATATGTTATGACAAATCCGCTCGTAAGATATTCGTTTCTCGAGATGTTCGTTTTTAGAAAATGAACCATTCTTCGACTGGAAGGATAAGTATGGGAGTTGGTCCCAGGGGGAGTATATGTCAGATTTTTGGGCTTTTCGATTATTAGCTCCACTGATGACAGTGTTGAGACTGATACAAATCATTCGGTAATTGATGCAGATCATTCGGTAGTTGAAATGTCCTCTGATGCTACACCAGTAACTGAAACACCATCTCTTATTATTGATATCGAAACTGCTCCGCCAATATTTGAAATTGATCAAGAATCTGATGCTGTAGTTGAAACTGATACAGATCATCAGCCTCCAAGATACTCAGATAGAGAAAAGTGTCCGGCTGTGATGTTGAAAGACCATATTACCTATCTTAGTGCTATCTCCTATCCTATACAAGCTCATCTAACATACGACAATGTTACCCAAATAACATTCTGATTTCTGTGTGCGTTGTCATGTGAAGTTGAACCGAGTAATTTCAGAGATGCTAATTCCTCTTCGGTCTGGAAACAAGCAATGAAGGAAGAGGTACATGCTCTTAAGGAGAATCATACATGGGATATTGTTAAGCTACCTTCTGGAAAGAAGACTGTTGGGTGTCTTTGGGTTTATAAGATCAAATACCAGAGCGATGGGACCATTGAACGACATAAAGCAAGACTTGTTGCTAGAGGATTTACTCAGACATATGGAGAAGACTATAAAGAAACGTTTGCTCCAGTTGCCAAAATGAACACGTTTTGAGTTCTCATGTCCTTAGCAGTAAATCATGGTTGGAAGCTATTTTAGATGGATGTGAAAAATGCTTTCCTTCATGGAGATCTAGAAGAAGTCTATATGAGTGTCCCACCTAGACATCTACAAGAGTCCATTTTTGGAGTAGCTTGCAAATTAAGAAAAGCTATTTATGGGCTTAAGCAATCACTACGAGCCAAGTATGCTAAACTAAGTTCGGTCCTCATGATGAATGGTCTCAAGAGAAGCGCTGCAGATCCGACCTTATTTGTTAAGAGAAGTAAGTCTGGTATCACTATCGTTTTGGTATATGTAGATGATATTGTGATCACTGGTGATGATTAAGCTGAAATCTCAAGACTGAAAGCATTGATGCATAGAAGATTTGCTATCAAGGATTTGGGATTACTAAAATATTTTCTTGGGTTGAAAGTTGCCTACTCCGATAAAGATATGTTTCTTAATCAGAGGAAGTATGTTCTTGACTTATTGAAGAAAATAGGAAAGATGAGTATTAAACTGTCAGATACGTCTACTGATAGTGGTGGTAAGCTTGATGCTGATGGTGAATTTTATTCGGATATTGGAAAGTTTCAATGCTTGGTTGGTCGACTGATTTATCTTACTATTACTCGACCGGATATTTCATATGTTGTAAGTCTGGTAAGCCGATTCATGCATGCTCTTGCTGTTAATCATATAAATGCTGTTAATAGAATATTACAGTATCTGAAGGGCTCACCTAGAAGAGGTATTTGGATGCATAAGAATGGACATAACGACATTACTGCTTATACTGATGCTGATTGGGTTGGATTTCCTGTTGATAGAAAATCTACAACCGGTTATTACACATTTGTTGGTGGAAATTTAGTCACTTGGAAGAGTAAAAAGCAAACTTTGGTAGCTCGATCAAGTGCAAAAGCTGAATACCATGCAATGGTCTCGATGACAAGGGAAATAATTTGGCTTCGGGCTCGTCTCAATGATTTAGGTTTTGGTTTGTCTCGACCTACAATAATGTTTTGTGATAATCAAGCGGCGATTCATATTGCATCAAATCCCGTGTTTCATGAAAGGACTAAACACATTGAGGTAGATTGTCACTTTGTGCGAGAAAATAAACAAGCCAATATCATATGCACTCCATTTGTTCGTAGTGATCAACAACTAGCTGATATCTTCACCAAAGGTTTATTCGCTGCTAAATTCCAAGAGATATTGTCCAAGTTGGGCTCTATTGACATTTTCGCACCAACTTGAGGGGGGAGTATTGGAAAGAAGAGAGAATAGGATCCACTGGATCCATTATATGTGTGGTTGATATTTGATGAGCACATATGTTGTTACCATATTTGGTTTTAGGGTTTGCTAGCCTTATAAATATTGGCGGCTACCCTCCTCATTCTAACATAATCGAAATAAGAAAGTCCCTCTTCTCCGTGTGTGGATGTAGGCTATGTTTATAGCAGAACCGCGTTAAATCTTTGTCTTTCTTGATTGTTATTTCTACAATTAATAACTTCTTATCCAATTAAAAATTACTGGTCTTGAGATCTAATGCATAGCTGGTGTTGTTTTCCAGTTGTTTGAGATGAAACGCCATGATGCTATTAGGGCGCTTGACATATATAGGAGATCAGGCCAACGGGTAATTTTCAAATTTCATATGTAGGCTCCTGTTCTTGTTCAACGATGACATATAACATTTCATACTCTGTTTTCTTAGCTCTCACTGGATTAAAAATATTTCAACTACCTTGTATGTTTACTCAGTTTGGGCAGATTCAGGTAACTTCAAGCCATATAGACTTGGATCAATGTCTCTCTAACCAACAATTTGGATTCTTTACCATTGATACTTACATAAAATTCATCAATTTTCTAAGACATATGTCAGTGGAGATTATCGAGGACTTGCATATATGTTTAGAATGGAAAGAAAACTAAATGTAATTATAAAATTGACAAATTATAAGAGGTAACAAGGTATGGTTCCTAATATGTGCCAATAATTACTTGATGTACTTTTAGCTAGTTAGGATCATCTATCAGTATTCTGTTTGCAGACTTGAATAATAGAATAGTTAATGGAGAGAAAATTCTGCAGTACTGTGTGAAATAACCATGCATGTGAATGTACGTTCAACAAGTCGACTTTCTACCCAGTAATGGTCCATATGGAAGATTTTGGGCTTTAAAAACATGTTGAAGAATGGTTGTAGCTAAAATGAGAACGTATGAATTTTAAGGCATGCATAAGAGGATAGACGAAGCTTCAGTTGGGAGTAAAGTCAGCAAGGGATCAGTTGCCTTTTTACTCTCAGAAACCCCCATTTTGAGTAAAGTTTAGTGAGCTTTCTCACAAAAAAGCTCCAAAAGCACAGAGAGAGAAAAAAAGGTTTGGGCGATTTTTTCTAAATGGAGCATTGTTGAGGGGGGTTTCGTAAAATTTAGCATTTTAATGATGATATGAAACTTACTAGCTGTACAGAGGCGATGGCAGTAATGAAGCCAAATGGAGGAAAATGCAGTAATGTAGCAGGCCTCAAGGATAAAAGCTTAATTGTATTTGTTGATCTATTTCTGCGGTTCATCATTCAGACATTTCCCAGTTTCCTGTTAAGGATCTAAATACGAGAAGACAAGACGCTTGCTAAGTCATTTGATAATCATCCAATTGTCCCAAAAAAAGTAATAGTAATAATAATTAATCATCTTGGTTTTTCTTGGCATAAGAAGGATCCCATATGATACTATTTGGGGTGGGCGTTTCAGAGGAAAACAATTCTTGAATTCTCGGCTTCTGACTTTTTAGCATTCATCAGTTTGTTGGTTTACATTCATTATTTGTAAGGAAAATACAGTTGTATGAGCATATGAATCTAACTAAGGGTAGCTGTTTCAGTATGAGTTTTAAGTCTATCACAGTCTGCATCCATCTCTAATTTGTGTTATAACCTATTGATTTTCAGGCTGAGAGATTGTCAGAATTTTATGAAGTGTGTAAGAGTATTGATATTGTGCGTGGAGAAAGATTCATTAAGATAGAACAGGTACTGGTTGCATACTATGGTTCCTCTATGTTTCCTCTGCTCATTCTTTGGCCAGGCATGAAGCATAAATATCAGATTAACTGTCTGACCGCTTGAATTATAATTAATATTACCGCAGCCTCCTGCATCATTCCTTACAGCCATGGAGGAGTATGTGAAAGATGCTCCAAGAGTTTCAACCGTATGCAAAGATCAGGTCTGAAAACCACTCTTTAAATTAGTTTCTTTGTTTGAAAAATCATGGCATGCTTTGAATATTAATTGCTGCATTTTTAGTGCCTTCTGTGGGTCTGTTCTTTGAAAAATCATGGCATACTTTGTTTGAAAAATCAGGTCTGCATTTTTATGTGTCTACTTTTCTTTGTTAAGGAAAATAGACACATGTCGAAAAAATAGAACAAGTCTTAACAATCTTAATCTTGATACTCTAGGAACTAGTAATCTGATTTTGATGTGACTTTTGATTTAATAAAGCAGGGAGATAGTCAACACTGATAAGCATCACTAGTAATAAGCATGTCTAATTACTAGGAATTTTTCATTATATGTATGTGCGTGTAGAATAACGGGAAACACATGACATGTGCTAAGCCAAAAAATTACGCCTTCATCTAATTTTTTGGACTATATTGGAATCGTTGATTTTGTTCTTTCATATTCTAAAACATCAAAACATCAAATATTGGGTGAACCTAATGGGGTTTATCAGTTCATCTCTCCGTCCCAAAAAGTTCCATATATGCGAAATCATTAAATTTGTGACGAATGGATGTATAGATAAAATCCTTGGGTTCACATGATAATTGTGTTTTAGGGTTTTAGAATATGAAGATCAAATTGATGGTTCTGATCATCCGAAAAACTGCGGATGAACTTTTGGAGACGTATATATGGTTTAGACACATTTGTCATGTGTTTTACCCATGCACCAAAAAGTTGTAAATTAATCGATTTTATAACTATTCTTGAACATTGATTTTGCAATCACTTGATACATGTGTAAAACATATCCAAATCATTTAAAATTATATTTGTAAGTAATTTAGACATGTTGGATCACATCTAAATTTTTTCATTTAACTTGCTCAATTTTAAAAATAACTTAGATGGATCTGCGTGTTTGGTCCATCCGAATAGAGCATAATCAATACAAATATATATGAGAATAATGGGTATCTACCGACAATGCTGGGAATTTCTTATGATGTCAGATCTGAAAAATAAGAAATAAGAAATTTTTTTAATGTTGTACACATTGTAAAATCCCAAATATAGGTGAACCCTACGGTTATTTGATACTCGATCCATCCGTTACAAAAGTTCTACTGTTATGAAACCATTGAATTTGCAATAGTTAGAGTAAGGGTTAAATAACACTGGATTCATTTGGTTTTTGGTATGGTAATCATTGATAATGTGTAGAACACGTCAAATTTTTTTAAAAATTAATTAAAACTATTTATATGTGCGTCATCGTGGAAAATTCCCGGGTTGATAGCACATATGCATTACTCATATATATATATATATGCGAATTCTTTTTTGAACATGAAATTTAGTGTGTTTAAAAGGAAACTCTATACTACTTCCATTACAGATGGACAAATATTCCTATCCGTCGATCTTTCAACTCGGGAACCCGACCGCTATTAATGTAGGTATTTCGGTTTCCAGAGTGGAATTCGCAGCTCAAATTAAAGCCATGAAACAAGTAGCCGGAAAATTAAAATTGGAACTAGCTCAAATCGCAAAGTTAGAGGCCTTTACACAATTTGTTAGGTATTGGTGTTTTAGACCAATATTGTTTTGATGATGATCACAACATTATGTTGTTACTAATGACTCTCATGTTTTAGTCTCATAATTATCAAATGAAAAATAGAATGATTGGAGACTAATAGCTTGGTGTAAGGATGGACATCAAGAGGAGCATAGCCAAAGCTTGAATCTTGATGAAGGGAAGCTCATCAAGAGGTGCCAAAGCTTGGAAGATGATGGAGAGCATCAAGGCATCAAGTGCTTGAAGATTATACTCTAAGGGAAGCAATGTAATACTTGTAATTTCATGAACTTGCTTTTCTCTTTTTGAGTCTAGGTTAATTGTAATGCAATGATAGATGATCTACTTATACATGCATATGCATATAACTATCTTAGTGAGCCTTAAAATTATCATATAATCCAACCAAATAGGTTCATTATGCCAAATGAATCAATTGGAGTCTCTGGTTTTCAAACAGGCGACTGCTGAAGGAAGGACATGTGATTGGTGATCACCATGCTCCTGGCCGGCCTTCTACAGCCGACTGTTGTGCACAGCTGAAGTCAAATATTTCTTGACTCTTTCTTGAGCTTTTGGAGCAGGCGACCAATGTTCATTTGACAGTCGCCTGTCTTTCATCAGGCGCCTGTATATTATTCTTCAGTCGTCTATGTGCCAAAGTGCGTAACTTGCATTTTATGGGCATCAATCCACTTTGTGTGACAGCCGACTGATTCAAGAGTTTACAGTCGCATGTCATTATTCAGGCGCCTGGACTTTGCTTGTCAGTCGTCTGAATGTACAAGTACGTAAGTTGCATTTTCTCAGCTCCAGTCCATCCCATGTGACAGTCGCCCGACGAAGTCTTTACAGGCGCCTGCACATTGTACATGTGCCTGTGTAGTCTTCTACAGTCGCCTGTCCTGACTCAAATTATAGCCGTTGGAAATAATATAGCCGTTGATCAGTCGACTATCCATCCTTCTATAGTCGCTTGTCGATGCCATAAAATCCCAGATTCTAGCCGTTGCAGAATTCTGTCATTGGACTCTAGCTTGGGTTTTATGGGGTTTTAGTGGTTTCTTATAAATAGGAATGAGCTTAGTTCATTTAGAGCTTTTTGGATCATCTTGGAACTATTGAAGATCATTAATGATCATTAAGCCACACTCCTAATCTCGTATTTTCCTTTTAGAGCTCTCATTTCTCTTCATGCATTGAAGCTTAGTTAAAGGGAAATTCTCCAAGGGAAATCCTCCAAGGGAAATCCTCCAAGTGTAATCAAGCTCATCTCATCACTTAGAGATCATCTTCCATGCCTTCTTCTTCATATTGAGTTAATTCATCTCAAGACATATGTAAGAGTAATTTGTCTCGTTTTATGTATTGAAACCCTAGCTTTCTTTATGAGAGCTAGTTACTCTCTTTGTGAGAGTTTAACCCTTGTGTAGGGTTGGTTGAGTACTCTCTGTGTGAGAGTTAAAGTCTCTCTGTGTGAGAGCAAGGATTTCTCTTTGTGAGAATCCAAATCCTCTGTGTGAGGCATCTCTGTCTGAGATTATATTCACTATCTTGTGTAGGATTATAGCGGATATTTGGTGTGGCTGGACGTACTCAAGTTTGGGAAATCAGGGTAAACTCTTGTGTTTGCGTTTGCATTGATTGTATGAATTATTCTCCTCTTGCATTTATAATTCTGCATTTGCAAGTTTAAGTTTTAATTACACAATTAATTGCCATTACTCTATTCACACCCCTCTAGACTGTTTATTGTTAGTATTGCAAGGTAGACGGTCCTTACACAATTCACTTATCTGAATAATGTATATGTGCCATTAGCACGAGAAAATTTCTCGTGATGACACTGTTAGACCCGCAGGTCTAACCGCCGGCCCATCTTGGGCCGGCCCATGTGGCCGGCGGGTGGCTCTTTGCGCGTGCGCCCCCTCTCCCCTAGAAACCCTAGTTTCCTCTATAAATACGGGCTAGCCGTCATTAGGGATTTTATGCTTGATATTGGATATTTTCTATTGAGCGTCCTTAGGTTTAGGTCTTAGATTAAACGAGTGCGGACGTCCTCTTCGGCGTCTTGGGAGGAGAGCACACCTCTTTTGTGCTCAATTATCTTGTTCTTTATTATTTTGCTATAAAAATCAGATCTTTGGTTGGTTCCTAACATTTTGGTATCAGAGCACGTGACGATCCATGGCGACTACGACAAGATCCCACGACAAAATTGAAGCTTTGGAGGCCAAATTCACGAGCGAAATCGACGGAATCAAGAAATCTTTGGCGGCCAATGACGAATCCATGACAAAATTGACGGAGGCCGTCAACCAATTGACGGCCAATCAAGCAAAGCACGACGACCAATTTGCACAAATGATGGCAACCCTAAAGCAATTGGCGGCGAACAACAAAGAGGAAGAAAACCCTAAATTGGGGGAAAAGGCGGCACCTTTGAAGAAGGAAAAGGAGAAAGTTGATAGCTTTGACCCAAAAAGTGCTTTTTTGGTGGAGGATCTAGCCGACGACGAAGACGAAGAGCCATGGAAGGTAGACTACCGCGAGAAGGTGCGACGGAAGGCGGTGGAGAGCCAAAGGGAGAGCGGCGGGCCTAGCCGCACAAATTGGGATCGCCACGACCAAGGGGAGCATCGGCCGGACCACCAGGGGCCACGCGAGCGGCGGACAGCAAGTGCGAGAGGCGGGGGGGCCTACCCCGCCTCTGCCGGGCCCCGACAGGGGGGGCCAGGCCCTGCCGGGGCTCGGCAGGGTCCGACGACCCTGCCGGAAGCCCGGCAGGGCCCGCCCCCCTCCGACAGCCCCCGGGGGGGGGGGGGCGATTAAGACCTACCGGGGGCCAGATGCCCCCGGCCACTTCTACAGGGGGCCGGAGCCCCCTGATCATCTTCCCAGGGGGCCGGAGCCCCCCGATCAACTCCCCAGGGGGCCGGAGCCCCCCCGATCTGCAGTACAGGGGGCTGGCGGCCCTGCCGGAAGGCCGGCAGGGCCTTCCCCCCCTCCGGCAGCCCCGGAGGGGGCCGACAGACATCAATAGGGGACTGGAGCCCCCAGATCAGCTCCACAGGGGGCCGGAGCCCCCCGATCCTTCGCACAGGTGGCCGGAACCCCCCTGGCAGCCGCCAGGGGGAGGGGAGTTTCTCCGAGGGCTTGGACAGGGGTTGGGGTCCCCCGGACAGCAGCACGAGGGCGTGGGATACCACGGACAGCCACCAGACACGAGTTTTGAGGCCCCGGGGCGGCGGACAGCGTATGAGGATGGTCACGGGTGGATCTCAGGAGATTTTGGAGGCCCTCCGGAGCGTCGACCAGCAGCAGCGGACCCCCTCTACGGTGACAGGCGCGGGAGAGGATATTACTCTGACGACAGGGGTGGTTACGAGGCGGAGTTCGGCGACGACGCAGGATGGGACGAGTTCGAGGGCCGTCGAGAGGGTTACCGAGGAGACTATGGGGGCCGCAGAGGAGTACCACCTAGGCGATACGAGACTCAGGACGAAAGGCGGCAGCACTACCGACCACATCACCGAGAGGAGGGACGGCCCGAGCATGGACATTTTGGAGGGGATTGCAGAGTCCGGAAGCTGAAGATGCTGATCTTTTCTGGGGACGATCCGCACGCCTGGTTGTTCACAGCGGAGAGGTATTTCGCGGCGCATCACATGACCGAGGCGCAGAAGCTGGAGGCGGCGGCCATCTGCATGGAGGGGAGAGCTTTAGGGTGGTTCCAGTGGAAGGAGAGGAGGCAGCAGATCCGTAGCTGGGCGGAGCTGAAGGACTTAATGTTGGAGAAGTTTAGAGACCCCCGCTTGGGAAACTTACACGAGTAGCTGTTTGCCCTCAGGCAGGAGGGGCCGGTGCGGGAGTACATCGAGAAATTTGAGACGCTGGCGGGGCGAGTTCATGGGGTGTCGGACGAGTCGCTGGAGGGCACCTTCTTGAAGGGGCTACGTCCTAGTCTTCGAGCTGCGGTGAGGCCATACAAACCTCGAGGGCTTTCGGAGGTCATCGAGATGGCGCAGATGGTCGAGGACTCTCGAGCTGAGGATAGGCGAGGCGGAAGCGGCTATGGTGGGCAGATACAGCGGATCACCACGACTGGGATAGGCGGAGCAGGGGTCCCTACTGAGACAGTTCAGACATGGCTTGAGAAGACAGGGATCCGAACCTGCTACCAGCTGGGGGCCCATTCCGACGGATGACCGATGCAGAGATGAGGGAGAAGCGGCAAAATGGACTCTGTTTTCGATGCGACGAGCACTTCTCCCCCGGACACCGTTGTGTGGATCGGAAGCTGCAGGTTTTGATAGCGGAAGCGGACGAGGACGATGACTTGGAGGACTAAGGCATTGGAGGCGAGGGCGACTCCCACTCAGAGTAGCGCCGCCGGTACTTACACCACCTTGAGGACAAGGTGGTTCTTGGGGGGGGAGTATTGTTAGACCCGCAGGTCTAACCGCCGGCCCATCTTGGGCCGGCCCATGTGGCCGGCGGGTGGCTCTTTGCGCGTGCGTCCCCTCTCCCCTAGAAACCCTAGTTTCCTCTATAAATACGGGCTAGCCGTCATTAGGGATTTTATGCTTGATATTGGATATTTTCTATTGAGCGTCCTTAGGTTTAGGTCTTAGATTAAACGAGTGCGGACGTCCTCTTCGGCGTCTTGGAAGGAGAGCACACCTCTTTTGTGCTCAATTATCTTGTTCTTCTTTATTATTTTGCTATAAAAATCAGATCTTTGGTTGGTTCCTAACAGACACACATATATACCATTTTGATTTTTTTGAAATTTTTTGTCGGATGTGTTTTATACATCTTGGATGATCATCATACCAAAAATCAAGTGAATCTAACGTTATTTAACCATCGATCT
This sequence comes from Scilla litardierei, assembly GCA_030789695.1. Taxonomy (NCBI): domain Eukaryota; kingdom Viridiplantae; phylum Streptophyta; class Magnoliopsida; order Asparagales; family Asparagaceae; genus Scilla; species Scilla litardierei. The sequence goes on from CM061134.1 coordinate 65,466,063, forward strand.
GATTGTTGCAAAATCAGTAGTTTCAGACCAATAAATTTTTTTGTAATGAGTGTATTGGGTATCAAATGCCCTTACGGTTTATCGATATTTGGGATTTTAGAATGTGTACAACCCTAAACGATTTTTTTTAAAAAAAACTCTGGTTAATGAGTTTTATGTCGTCACTGTAAGAATCTTCATGCGTTGACAGCACGTGCCATGTACACACACATATTTGGATATGTATATATATATGTTTATTTATTGTATACATGATAGATGTTTTTAAATGGATTTGCTAACTAGGACAAAGAGATAGATAGAAAGACGGTTAAGATTTAATCTTAATGAATCAATGGATAGAATGCGAGTTTGTGAAAATCTTAAGGGAAAATTTTTAGAATTTTAGGGGAAACTAAATCGGGAGGGAACTTTTGAGGGAACTAAAATTTTAGCTTTGAGGGAAACTAAACTGGGAGGAAACTAAATTTTAGTGCACTAAATTTTTAGGAAAATTAAATTCTCTAGGTAACTACATTTTAATTTAAAATTTTGGAGGGAACTATATCTAAAGGTAACTAAATTGTGAGGCAGTAAAATTTTCAGTTTTGGTGAATACTTAATCTAGAGAAAACTAACTTTTAAAGAAGTAAAATTTTTGGGGAACTAAATTTTAGTTTGAAGGTCGTTAAAATTTTTTGTTTGGGGAACTATTTCCAAGGTGATTGTAAAATTTTTTGGGAAGAAGAAATTTTGAATACGTCAGGGGAATATTTTGAATGCCAGTGGTCACATGTTATGGCTAGTATATATGTATATAAAAAATGAATATGTGCTGACAACATAGCAAATTTGATGCCCTGTCAACACGGTTTTATAACAAAATTTAGAAATTTTTAGGTTTTGCTCTACACATCATGGATGATCAACACACCAAGAACCAAGCTAATCTAACCCTATTTGGCCCTCAATCTACCAGTTGCATATTCAACGGTTTCGAAAGAATAGAACTTTTTGTAACGAGTGGATCAAGGGTCAAATATCCCAAGGGTTCATCCATATTTGGGGTTTTAGAATGTGTACAACTTTTAAAAAAAATTCAAGAAAGGGGAATGGAGAGCCGTGAGCTGTCATCGAATGAAATTTCATGTACTGACAGCACATATTCATAACCTTCGTATATATAATAATAATTATTATATATATAGTCCAATGGATATATATCTACATACAAGTGTCATTATTGAGGGGCAATGGGTCGCAATGTCTGCAGGTCAAGTATTAGCTGGGAATGAGGCATATGGTTCAGCTATATAGAGAGTCAAGAGGCTGGCTTGTTGGAAGCATCCATTATTGAGAAGCGGGACCCGGCTTCAGTCAAGTCGGCATCAGGAGCAGCTGTGAAGGACGGGGTTGATTCGTCAAAGGCCATAAATGATGGGTCTTCTTTAAGCACTGCCAATGTGGGGTCAAGCAATGCAGGCATGGACAAGCTTACCTATGAGGGAATTGTAAATAATTCTAGCATCACAAATGTTGCAACTGATAGGAGAGGCCATGCAGATAGTGTGGAGTGCGGCAATGAAGTGAGGGAGGCAATACATGCGTGTTCCTATGCAAGCACTGGCAATGTGGCGGCTACTAGTACAGGCGTTGACACGCCTTCCTCTGAGATGATATTAAATAATACAAGCAGCAGCAGTGCGGCATCTGTGGGGTGCGGCAATGAAGTGAGGGAAGCAACAGTTGGCGGCATCAATGAGGGCATCAATGTGGGGATATATGAAATGGGGGACCATAGAGGACCCGTGCTTGTTGCTGACCATGTTACTTTCGAGGCCCAGGTAAGGACAGTTGCTGGTGAAAGCTCTTCTCTTAGGGCTATTCCATCACTAATAGAGGAGGAGAGCAGGACCGACATTGACATTGATCATGTTCCTGAGGAGCTAACATACTCCAACCTAGCAAGGGAAAATTTCCTTCGATCTCTGAAGAACACTACTGAAGCTGCAGAAGCTATCTCTAAAAATGCCTGATCTCATACTGTCACGGGAGGAGGATTACGAAAGAGCAGCCGCTTGAAGGAGGGATCTATGGGCAGACACTCCAAATCTGTTGATTAATGAGTATCTTCATTTGGAACACACGAGGTCTAAATAATTCAGTCAGACGTAGAGAACTTCGCGACAGATTGAAAAGTATAAAGCCATCTATGGTGATTTTACTTGAGACTAAATTGAAGGAGGGCCACAACAAATTGAACTCTTGTTTCCTTACAACCTGGAATACTACAAACAACTTCGGCTTGCATAGGGGTGGGAGAATCTTGATTGGTTATGATATGTTGGTTTGGGGAATTACGCAGATCTCAATATCTGCTCAACACATTACACTCCGTTGTTTGAATAAATGAGGGCTCTTGATTAATATTACTGCCATCTATGGATCCAACCTTCGCACTGAACACAATACGCTATGGAACCTTATTGAACTGGATGCGGCTGCTATCGGAGGAGAGGCCTGGCTAATAGGAGGGGATTTTAATACTATCAGGTATTCTAAGGAGAAGTGTGGGGGGAATAGACCTGACCCGTCATTGTTAGATGATTTTAACAATTGCCTGAACAATTGTTCTCTTTTCGATATTAAAAGTGTTGGGAATCCAATGACATGGTGCAACAAGAGATTGGGTGGCGAGAGGATTGCAGCAAGGCTGGATCGGGCTCTGTGTAACTCCAGCTGGCTCGGCATCCTGCCTGACTCATTTGTGGAATACTTAGACCCTTTAACGAGCGACCATTCGACTATGCTCATTAAGCTCCACTCCAAGGTAAAATCTTACCCAAAACCCTTTAAAATTTTCAATTTCTGGGTTAAATGGGCTGGGTACAGTGAGCTTGTTGCATCTGCTTGGGGTCATCATGTGGACGGCTCTCCCATGCATTGCGCCTTCACAAAGATGCGTGGAGTCAAGGAGGCGTTGAGGTTGTGGGTGCATCACCAAATGACCCAGAATTCTATTCCAGATTGTCGCAGGAAACTAGAGGAGATCAACATGCTTCCGAATCTATGTAATGATATTGAATTGCAGAAACAAGAGCAGGTTCTAAGTAACAAACTAGCAAATTTATTGGGTATGGAGGAGGAGATGCTTCGCCAAAAAAGTCGTCAGGACTGGCTTAGTCTGGGGGACAAAAATACAAAATTTTTTCATACAGCCATGCAAGCGAGGCAAAACCACAACAACTTGGGACACTTGGTAGATGCTGATGGGAACTATAATAGATCATTCGAGGAGCTAAGAAGTAGTGCGCCAATTTTTTATGAAGCCCTGTATAATCAAACCGACTACTGGACTGCTTTCCCAAATGTCATTCCAAAAAGGAAGCTAACCATTGATGCTGCACTTTGGTTAGAAAGAAGGGTCTCTGAGGAGGAAGTCAAAGAGGCAGTTTTCCAAATAGGGGTGGATAAATCCCCTGGTCTAGATGGGTTCAATGCATATTTCTTTCAACATAGCTGGAGCATTATAGGTAATGATATTACTAAAGCTGTTCGATCCTTTTTTCGTTCTAGCTCTATCATGCACCCTATAAATCATACTTACCTTACTCTGGTTCCTAAGAATTCTAATGCTTCTGGTTTGGGTGACTATAGACGCATTGCCTGCTGCAACGTTCTTTACAAGATTATTAACAAAATCATATGTAATAGATTGAAAGTTGTAATTCATGAGCTTATTTCACCGAATCAATCTGCCTTCCTCAAAGGAAGACTTTTATCTGATTGTGCGTTTCTAGCCCATGAACAAATTAGAGACTTTAGAAACCCAATGGGTGCTAGAGCATGCCTTAAATTGGATCTAAGGAAGGCTTTCGACACTGTAAATCGTGAATTCATCTACTTCATTATGCACCAAATGGGGTTCAGCAGGAAATTTTCAGGTTGGATAAAGGAATGTCCATCAACTTCTACCATCTCAGTCATGGTTAATGGATCCCCTGTGGGCTACTTTGAAGGTAATAGAGGACTCAGACAGGGAGACCCACTCTCCCCATTTCTTTTTGTCATCACTATGGAGGCCTTTTCATTACTTATAGAAGAAGCTATAGTGGCCAGAAATATTCGGGATATAAATTGTATATTTTTACCCTATGAGGTTATCGATTTCTCGATCGCGTTTTCCGAGTCAACCAACGTACATGTGCAATCTCGCATCTCCTCTTTACCGATGATTTGCTGGTATTTTGCCGTGCTAATTCTCATTCATTGGGGGACTTAAGACGTTATTATCAGATTTTGCTAACCTCACAGGATTGCAAATTAACTGGGATAAGAGTACTTCTATTTTCAGTAAGGGGACAAAGAGGCCTGCTTGTTTAGCAAAATTACTTGGGATTAGGCTGGGCACATTCTGTACCACTTATCTGGGGTTGCCGCTCTCCACCAGATACCCTAAGCCTATAATGTACAACAGATTAGTTGATAAGTGTAAGAAAAGACTTATGTGCTGGTCCTCTTCGTTACTATCCATTTCAGGACGCATTGAATTGGTAAAATCCGTAATATATGGCATGGTTATTTTCTGGATGCAAGCTTATCGGATACCTAAATCTACTTTGCGAAGTATTACCTCGGCATGTAAGAAATTTATCTGTGGATCTTCCCACACATGGGCCTGAAGAGACATTTGTACCCCTAAAGAGGAGGGAGGGGTGGGAATGCGACTATTTTCAGATCTAAACTTGGCAGCATGCATTAGGCTGACATGGAGAATGTTATCTACCGAAGGGCTTTGGGCTAATTATATGAAAGCAACTACAGAGACAGTGGTGCATTCTTTGCAGCAAAAGGTAAAACTATTCAGTCTGGCACTTGGAAGTTTATGTTACATTGCAGGACTTTCTCTAAGAAGTTGATTAAGCTGCAAGTGGGAAATGGGTGTTCAACTTTATTTTGGCATGATAACTGGCTGGTTTGTGGTCCTCTAAGTGATTTATATGATGTACCTTCTGATTCAGCCAACAAAAAAGTGTCCGAATATTGGACATGCGATGGATGGGTGGATGATCCCTCTATCCATCATATTCAGCACCTGCTTTAGCCGATATACCTCTCACATGGGCCGGATACATGGGAATGGATTCCAGGGCCGAGATTTTCATTCAATGATGCTTGGGAGGGTACCAGACGTCGGGGTATTTCGTTTCCTTATTATAAACTAATATGGTATAATAAGCACATCCCTAAGATGACATTGACTCTACTACGGGCTTTCCATAAGAAATTGCTAACTAGGGATTTGCTTGCTAAATGGGGCATTAGTACCCCAACTCAATGTGTTTTATGTGATGAGGGAAAGGATGAAAACATAAATCATATCTTCTTTGGATGCCACTATTCAAGCTACATTTTTCGCAGGAACCTCCTCAAATTAGGTGTATCAACCCCCATTGAGCCTTCATTGCCTAACGTGGGGGACTATTACCTCTTGCACTTCGCATCAAAGGATACTCTAAGCTTGCTGGCCAAAACTGCCCTATCTGCCATAGTTTGGCATGGAGAGAGAGAAATAGGAGGATATTTGAGGGATCCGAAAAATCTAAGACTCTATTGTTTGAAGACATAGCAGCGGATATAAGGATTGCGCTAAGAGACCACGATCCCAATGACCCATGTGCTGGTCAAGCAATGGCTAACTGGGAATTGATGCAGGATAGTAGGGACTGTGTACGTTTACGGTATGGAGGGGTAAATGGTAGTTGAGAGTGACGCGCTTGTGCCTTCTCCTCTCTCTAGTCATTCCCCCTTTGTATTTTGCACATTTTTAATATGGGTTTTTCTCATATTAGTCCCTTAAATTATGTGTATTTTGATATTAGTCCCTTAAATCTTTGTAATTTGAATTTAGTCCCTTAAATGTTTAATATTAATCTAAATAGTCCCTTTTGTTAACCTAAATAGTCCCTTAAATGTTTAAAGTTTAACCTAAATAGTCCCTTTAAAGGACTAAATTCAAATTACAAAAATTTAAGGGACTAATATCAAAATACACATAATTTAAGGGACTAATAAGAGAAAAACCCTTTTAATATTTTAATAAAGATACTCACTAAACTTCCAAAAAAAAAATCTATATAGATGGGTTCTCTCCGCTAATTTCTAGTGAGAGAAGCTCCGGTTCGTGGCGATCGGGATCTGAGAGTTTCGTTGACGGAGGTGGCTGCTGAGGCCAGCTCAGGCGGCGGCTGGAGAGGCGCTGGTGGAGAGGGAGCTCTTGCTTCTCTCCAGTCATCGGACATCTCCTCTTGCTCGTTCCTGTGGGTGGAGATCTTGATCTGACAGTGAGTGCGCCGCTGCTTTATATCTCGTCGATCGTCATTTTTGATCTAGTATCTGATTTCTCTTTGAATTTTTTTCGCTGAGAACTGAGATATGCGATAGCTGTTGGAATTTGAGTGAGGCAATTGGGAGCTGTAGCGACGGAGTGAAGAGCGTCTAGTTCTTCTTCTTTGCAGCGATCAGTCGGATCATCACTTTTGAAAGTTCTTGATCTTGATCGGACTAGCCTCTGTTCCTTCTTGTTGTCAAATTGGATCTTGATTGCTGTTGAGTTCTGTGTGGTCCTGGGAAGTTGAGGATCTAGCAGGGGGAGTTCTCCACCTTGTCTGTTCGATTCATCCTCAATATCGCGTTACTTTTGGCGGATCAAGATCTTAATCTAAGATTTTGATCCGGCGGTAATTAACTTTCCTTATCTTGATCTGCACTGGTATTATATTTGATCGGATTTGATTTCTTGATTGATTTTGATCTTGCTGATTTGTCTGGAGCTTGGTTGCTGGATTTTCATGTTCCAATGGAGGCTAATTATTCTGGAAATTGGAGCAAGCCTACTGAGAATGAGATCAATGCTGACGCTACGAGAGGGTGGAGAGAGGTGGCTCGCAAGAAAACTAAGTCTCCGACGGAGGCGGGAGGGAAGCATACAGAACTGTGAAAAAGTAAGAAGCCTCAGGTGGATGGGAGAGGAAACACACAAGGCTATAAGTCTAACAGGTTTGATGCTCACAAGGTGTTTGAAAGAAGAGCTCAGAGGCCGAAGACTCAAATGAAGATCAGCGTTAATGGAGAAGAGCGCTCTTAGCTCGATATTTGCACGAATAGATGTAAGATCTCTGATTCATATGAGATGACATACATCCCCTCGGTGCTGGATGAAGAAGGCGCGGCGGTGTCAAGGCTATCGGAGGGAAGGCGCGACGGTGGCAAGGCCATCGGAGGACATGATGGCTGAAGGTGGCGACCGATGGGAGTATACGCTAGTGGGATATGTGCTAGGAGACATCCCCTTCTACGGGCAGATTGGAGAACCAAAGGAGAGGTTAGTATATACTCTCGTGAGAACGTCATCTTTTTCTTCAGTTTTGAGTCTAAGGAGGATCGAGATGTGGCGTTGCTTGGCGGTCCATGGCTGTTCGACGGCAGGCTTGTTGTGCTGCAACGTTGGAGTGCCGATGTGGTATACGAGCGCGACTTGTTGACGGTGGTGCCGGTCTGGGTGCAGTTCCCCAATCCGCCCCTCAATTTATGGACTCTTCGTATACTCAATGCCATTGCTAGCGTCATCGGAGACCCTACTTGCTTGGATCGGGCCACGACGAGGTTGGAGAGGTTTGCTTACGCGAGGTGTCTAGTTGAAGTAAAAGCTGACGCGCCACTGCCTCAATTCGTCACCGTTCAACTTAGAGAGAGATCTGAGATTAAACTTGGAGTTGGGTATGAAGGAGAACCCCCCGCTGCTCCAAATGTGTATGTTTTAGCCATGAGACCAAACAATGTCCTTTGGGTTTTAAGGGGAGTGAAGCTTGTATTAATGGTGTGATGAACCAGGCAAATGTTAGCCTTGCTGAGAAGGGAAATGTAATTCCGAAAGAAAGTGCTGTTTTAGGGGATATGGGGTTGTCGAGTGTTAACTTGAACACTTGTAAAATGGGTGGGAACAAGGATGTTGATGCCTGTAAAATGGGTGGGAAAAGGGACGCTGATGCTTGTAAAATGGGTGGGAATATGGATGTACGGGAAATCTGTAGGAGTGGGGACCTGGCTGCGTCCAGAGATGAGGTTGTAATGGGGAAAAGTACCGATGTAACAAACACTGAAAAATGTAATACTCTGAGAGGGGGGCGAAAGGGAAATCCTGAAGGGCGATCCGTCCAAGGATGCGGAGCCTGTGGAAATGGGAGATACATGCGAAGGAACCCTTTCGAGCCTCTAAGATTAAATGATCAGCATACTCATGCACGGCCATCCTTATTTGATGATTCTGATGATCTCGATGATGAGTCAGAAGAGTTAAACGATCGTCAATGAGAATTGGTTACTGAAACATTAAGTGTTGAGCAAAAATAATAAAGGGCACAAAAAATCAAACAACTCTAACAAAGGGGTCGCTTTATCAAAAGCTGTCCGTAAGAGTGATAGATTAAAGGGGGGTGTGGTTGCCCCTCAAACAAACTCCCATTAATGGTGTTGTTCTTATGGAATATACGAGGCCTCAATAACATTACGAGGTCGAGCGAGCTTAAGTCCCGAATCCGTAAACATTGCCCCTCTCTGGTTGGCTTATTGGAAACTAAAGTTGTTGAGAAGAATGCTCATATGATTCTCAAATGCTTCCCGAAGAAATGGCTATCAATTGATAATTAGTAGTCATACGAATGGTCACGTATTGTTGTGATGTACGATCATGATATCTGGAATTGTGTGATTGATGAGGTGTCGGCCCAACATCTTACCATGGTTCGTATGAATGCTGCTGGGTTTAGCATGGTGGTCACGGTGATATATGCTTCCAATAATTCCCGAGAGAGAGAGAGAGAGAGAGAGAGAGAGAGAGAGAGAGAGAGAGAGATCTTTGGATCGCTATTATGGCTAGCTCCCCCATGTATAATAACTTGCCTTGGTTGATTGGTTGGGATTTCAACTGTGTCAGATATGCCTGGGATAAAGTGTGATGGAGACCGATTGTGGAGAACATGGTTGAGGAGTTCAATACATGTATTAATTCTAGTGCTCTTATCGAACTTAAATCTGTTGGCAACCCTCTAAGTTGGACCAATCGAAGTATTGGCTCTTGCCGCATTAATGCCACGCTTGATCGTACATTCTGCAATTGCAAGTGGATTGATAATCTGCCCGCATCCTATTGTGAGTATGTTGCTAGAGGTACTAGTGACCATTCTTCCCTTGTTATTCATCTTCATCCCATGGTTGGTACGGACCCTAAGCCATTCAAAATTTTCAAGGACTTAAGCCCCTGGGTATATGAATGTATTAGAAGATCATTGGCATCCCGAAGCTGTGGGTTGTCCGATGATTCGCCTCGTTTCCAAACATAAGAACCTTAAAATTGGGTTAAAACGTTTAGGTGCTGAGCTTAGGGATACTAATGGTGTATCCAAATGTCGGTATGTGCTTGCTTCTATCCAGAATGATCCTGATTTGGGTTCGTGTGCTGAGAAGCAAAGGATATAACATAACCTTATCAATCAGTTGGCTTATGCTATTGATATCGAGGAGGCTAATTTGAGGCAAAAAAGTAGACATGATTGGTTACATCTTGGGGATCGTAATACCCACTTCTTTTACACCGCTATGAAGGCTAGTCAAAGCCACAACAGTCTTGGGCATCTTATTTCTGCTGATGGAGCTTATGATGGCAGCATCAATAAAATTAAAATAGACGGCCCAAAATTTTATGCTAGGCTCTATAACCAGGAGGACTATTGGAGAGTTTTCCTTTGCCTTACAATTGAGAGAGTTCTCACTAATAAGGTTGCTTCTTGGATTGAACGGCCAATTCTTGAAGAGGTTAAAAATGATGTGTTTCAGATTGGTGGTGATAAGGCCCTTGGGGCCTGATGGGTTCAATGGTTTCTTTTATCGGAACTCATGGAATATTATTGAGAGGGATGTTACCAATGCGGTTCTATCCTTCTTCCGTTCTGGCAGAATTCTTTGTCAGGTTAATCATACATTCTTGACTCTCATTCCCAAAAGCTCCAATGCTTCTGGGTTGGGGGACTACATGCCTATCTCCTGCTGCAATGTATTGTATAAGATCATCAGCAAAGTTCTTTGTAACAGGCTGAAAAGGGCGGTCATTGAACTTATTTTCCCAAATCAGGCTACCTTTCTTAAAGGTCGTCTTCTAGCAGATTGTACCTTGCTAGCTCATGAACACATTTGGGATTTTAATAATCCCATGGAGCCCCGCGCTTGTCTTAAATTGGATCTTCGCAAGGCTTTCGATAGTGTGAATTGGGAGTTCATTTACTTCATGCTTCATCAGATGGGGTTCAAGCACAAATTTATTGGTTAGATATGCGAATGTATATCCACTCCCTCTTTTTCAGTCATGGTTAATGGCTCTCATTTTAGTATATTCCAATCAAATAGAGGGTTGAGGCCGGGTGATCCTCTTTCTCATCTTTTTGTGGTTGTTATGGAGGCTTTCTCCCTTCTGATGGCTAAAACTAATTCTACGCGTAGCATCTTACCCACAAAGAGAGTTGGGGCTGTTACTCATCTCCTTTTTGCCGATATTTGCTTTTATTCTGTCGTGCTAACACCAAGTCCCTTGATGGCTTGAAGGATCTCCTCTCTACATTCAAATGACTGATTGGTCTTGAGGTTAATTGGAGTAAATGTGCTGGATTTTCAGTAGGGGCCAAAAAACCTGGTAGTCTTGTGGATATTTTGGGTATCCGGCGGGTGCAATCTCTTACCACTTACTTGGGGCTACCTCTTTCAACTAAGTATCCCACGGCTTCAATGTATGCCAGGTTGATTGACAAATGCAGGAGCAGGTTGCAGAGGTGGTCCTCTTCCCTGCTATCTATTTCAGGGCACATTAAACTTGCCAGATCAGTATCTATGGCATGGTTTCTTATTGGTTGCAGGCTTTCCATATTCCTAAATCTGTTTTAAGCACTCTCAATTCCATATGCAGAAGGTTCGTTTGGGGGAAATCGTATTCCTGGGCTTGGGATGATATGTGTGCACCCAAGCTGGAGGGGGGTGTGGGTCTCAGACGGTTTTTTGATTTCAATACTGCTTATGGTATGAAGTTGACATGGTGTATGCTTACCCATGATGGCATTTGGACTTCCTATATGAGACGGTAATATATGAGTAGTACGGGGTTCTTCTTGGCCAAGGCTAATCCTATGCAATCTGGGACATGGAAATTTATCCTTTAGTGTCGTGAATTCACCAAGAAGCTCACTAAAAGCATTGTCAGGAACAGGGCCATAACTCTATTTTGGTATGATAACTGGCTCACTTACGGTCTGCTTTGTGACACTTATGATGTGCTGGTTGGTAAGGAAAGGAAAATGGTTTATGATCACTGGTCGATGGAGGGATGTGTTAACAATCCGTGCTCTTACCTGTTAGATCTGCCATTGCTTCGGTCTCACTACTTCCTGGGGAGGATTTTTGGAATTGGAGTTCTAAGTCCCCTTCTTTGCATGATGCATGGGCGGGTTCTCGTGCTATTAGACCCATATTTCCCTACTACAGGGTGGTCTGGTACCAGGGGCATATCCCTAAAATGGCTATTACTCTGTTGCATGCTTTTCATGGGAAGCTGCTCACTTGTGACAAACTCGTTCATTGGGGAGTGCCTTCTTCCCCTTTTTGTGTCATATGCTCAGATGATGCACATGAACGTGTGGATCATATCTTTTTTGAATGTAGTTTTACTAACTACCTGCTTTTCGAGGGAGTAAGCGACCTATTGGGGATCACTACAGCTCCACCTTCCTCCCTTACAGGAGTGGGCGACCTATTTCTCTCTTACTTTCATAAGAAGTATAGCGTGGGTGTGCTAGCCAAGACTGTCTTGGCTGCGATGATATGGCACATTTGGAGGCAGATGAATAGGAGGATTTTCGAGGGAGTAAGCCAGATTCAGACTCTTCTCTTTAAGGACATAGCTGCCGACGTCAGAATTGCTCTTGAGGCATATAGAGTGGGATCAGGATGCTGAGAGTGCTCCCCTTTCAAATTGGGGGTTATTAGTGTAAAGTGAATTCTTCCTGTATTTTTTTGTAATCTTTTAGGTTCTTTGGGTAAAGGAAGGTGTTAAGTATTGGAGGGTGACGGTGCCTGTGCCATATCCCCGCCTTACTAACATCCTTCTTCTATACCTAGAGCCATGTACATTTTTGAGAGATTCAATAAAGATACACACATATTCTCCAAAAAATATATAGTCCAATGGGCGTCAGGTGGCCAAGGAAGGGATTTCCTCCTTGGTCCACCACATGCCACCCCCTAACACAAGTGTTTTTTGAAATTTTTTTCCAATATGATCCACACCTCATGGATGACCACCACACCAAAAATCAAGTGATTCCAACACTCTTTTCCCATCGATCCATCCGTTACAAAAAGTTCTATAAAATTCTGCTGTTGATTTTTGCAGTGGATGGATCCATGTGAAAAAAGTGTTGGGATCACTTGATTTTTGGTATGGTGTCATCCATGAGGTGTAAATCACAATAGAAAAAAATTAAAAAAACTTGTGGTAGGGGGTTAGCTGGTGGTGGACCAAGGAGGAAATCCCCTCATTGGCCAACTGAGATCCATTTTTACACACACATAGAATAACGGGTATCATATGACATGTGAGGCATCTCCTTGTATCCAAGATACTAAGTGGGTTGGTACAAGCCCATATGAGCTTGTACTTGTTGTACCACCCCATTTGTGTGTGTGTCTGCGTGTGTGTATATCGCATGAAATTTCATACTCTGGCAGCTCATGGCTCCCACTCCCCTTTTTTGAGTTTTTTTACAAAGTTATTATACACATTCTAAAACCCCAAATATGGATGAACCCTAGGGGTATTTGACCCTCGATCCACCCTTTATAAAAAGTTTTATTCTTATGAAACCATCGAATTTGCAACGGGTAAATCGAGGGTCAAACATCATTGGATTCACTTGATTTTTGGTGTGGTGATCATATATGATGTGTAGAACAAAACCAAAAAGATTTCAAAAGAATATGTTTTATATAACTGATAGCATAGGAAATTTCCTGCGCTAAGCACATATTCTTTTTTCTGTATATACACACACGCTAGCAATAACATGTTCACAGAGTGCACGTGCATCAAAAAAACCCCTCACAGGATGCGTGACCCATGCTCATGATGAAATGAGAGAGAAGAGTGAGTGTGAGTGAGTGTATTATCTTGGGGGTTGGAATTTTTCGAGTGAAGTGGTTGGTGGGCCACACATGGTCATGTGGAAATGAGGTGACACTCTACTGCCACATTTGTGGTAGTCAACAACCCCCGTGGGGGATTGCCCGCATTTGTTTAAAGGATAGTAATGAACATCACCAATCTTATAAGACTGATTATTAAGCCTTTATTAAGCATGTGATGCAATTTATCTTTTGCTTGATTTTCTACTTTATTTCTTGTTAAACACCGCAGATGTGTAATAAACCAACTGCTACATGTGGCATTTTGAGGGGCATACCAATCTTATGCCGAGCATCTTCTCAAAACCTTTCAATGTTTTGAAGAGTTTAAGATTTCTACACAAACAATAAATAATTTTTATTTCGAAACAAAATATTTTGTGCATCCTTGCCTAGCAGGAGGGGTTTTAGATTTTATTCACATGTTCTTGGGTTAACTCTTCATTCTAGATTTTTCTCCCATTTTTTCTTCTCATCTTTTATAATGAAATAAAGATTTAAATATTAAAATATATGGAACAAATTAACAAATCAAACTACAATTTTAATCAAAAATTAACCACATCACATAGTAATACACTAAATTGGATCTAAATTCTTAAGAACTAATATAGCACAGTAATAATTGGCTAAGGAATCTTAGTTTATCACCACTGTTACTCACTATTGTTTCTCCTATGAATAAAAAATCATAGCCTAAGGACAAATTTTGGGAAAAAAACCAAAAATTAAAAATAATTCTAAAATCGGCCGTATGGAAAAATAATTGTAGAAACCGACCAACTTCCGCCACATCAACGACTACGATGTGACTGGGTGTTGACGGGGCGAGGTTTGATTTGATCGAGGTTGCCAACCTCGATCAAAGTGCAGATGCTTCAAACCATCATGTGATTTTACTTGTCTTGTGATAAAAAATGAGTTAACTGGATATCTTGGTTGGGGTTTCAAAGGTCCCGAGTTTGATTCTCGGAATGCCACTTTTTGTAAAATTTTAATCTTAAAACCAACAAATTTTGAAAAATTTGTAAACTCAACCCATGTTACATTTCATTTATTTAAATAATCTGCATTAGTTTTGGTTTGAACATGCACCTATAAAAACCCAAAACGCTTTTTTTGAACTTCATTATCATGTGCATCAAACTTCATTAAATAATCTGCATTAATTTTGTTTTGAACATGCACCTTTAAAATCCAAAACGCTTTTTAATACTTCATTATATTATGTTCATAAAAACCCAAAAAGATATTTTTGGCGGGTTTGATATTATTGGTACGATAACAAAATATTGAACAACATATAAATTGCTATCACCGTAATATACTGTATTTATTACTCATTTCTTACATAATTAATAAAATTTGTATACTTCACCCCATGTTACATCACATTTATTTCAATAATCTGTGTTAATTTTGTTTTGAACACGCACCTATAAAAATCCAAAAAGGTTTCTTTTAAACTTCATTATTATATGCACCAAACTTCATTAAATAATCTGCATTAATTTTGTTTTGAACATGCACATATAAAAGCCCAAAGAGCGTTTTAAAACTTCATTATTATGTGCAAAAAATCCCAAAAAGAAATTTTGATATTTTTGGGGTGTGATATTTTTGATATTATTGGTTTGGTAACAAAATATTGAACAATATATAGATCACCATTATCGTTAATATACTGTATTTATTACTCATTTCTTACATAACCAAACCATGATGATGATATGGCGGAGTTATTAATTTTAGTTTTTGTTTTTATCCAAATTTTACAAAAAGAGGCATTCTTAGAATCAATATCGAGACCTCTGAAACCCCAACCAAGAATCACACCACAAGTTCAGAAGTCCTGATGTCCAATTAACTCATTTTTAACCCAAGAAAAGTAAAATCGCATGATGGCATGACGTGTCTGCACTTTTACCGGGGCGATCAACTCTGCCCATTTGAAAATTCATCGGTGAGTCCAATTTTGGTTGGGGTTGGCAACCCGGCCAAATCGAACTTTGCCCCATCAGCACCCAGTCACCCCATGGTCACTGACATTGGCCGAAGTTGGTTGGTTTCTGCAATTATTTTTGAATACGGTTGATTTTTACCATTATTTTTAATTTTTTGCTTTTTTCCAAATTTTGTCCAATTAATTTAAACTTTCCATCCCGCACTGTTGTTATCATTGGCAGCATTAGTTATACGTTTAAAGATGAGTGTGTTTGATTTTTTTTCATTCTCTACATGTAATAACTCCACAAATCTCATAATTTCTTTATCAAATTTATGTCAATACCTATTTGAGGAAACTTGCTATTTACAATTTAGACTTTAAATGTTTAGTCAAAATTTATAATAAAAAATAATTAATTCAACCATTGCCTACTTTGCATTTTTTTCCATCCGGGCATTTCCATTGTGTTTAGCTTATGTAAGCATGTGTAGAATCTTTCCTAGGTAATTATACTATTAGAGGAAGGTTCTGTTACGTCCTTGCTGCTAGATGGTGTTCCGTCCTTGCTGCTAGATGGTGTATATAATTCACTCAACCCTTACAAGAAGATGAATTATTGGTGCTTGTTGTAGAGACTTGGATGAGACCACCACCCTTTTTTGTATTCAATCATGTACACATGTAACGAGTATTAATTTGGTAATGAGAATAAAAATGAAAACATTATGTGAAACCCATGCTTCAGTTTATAAGAAGGTGTTCAACCAGTGAGGGAGTGGAGGATAAATATAATATCCATCCTCACTGCAACTTTGTAGTTTTGATGTGGTATCCGGGACTTCAAGCCTTCACGTCATGGTATAATTATCTGATAAATGAATGTTTATGGATGTTATACACATTGCTGACATTGAGAAAATCTTTCCATCGTGAAATGTTTGACTTTCTTCTCCTGAGGCATTGTGATTTTCAATTAAGCAGATGATGGCTTCGTCAAGTGCATATTTAAAGTCACCCAAAAGGAAATTTAGTTTCTCACCATGGTTTATTTTTGTGGTGTACGATATGTGAGATTTCAAATAGAAATGTGACACTTTTAACTACCATGTTTCGTTTTAATTAAAAAGAAATCCAAATTATGTGTTACATCAGTTTATTATGTATGTCACTGCATGATTTATGCATACATAACAATTAGTTTTTCAGTGTGAATTTCAATTTCTATCTTAATCTGGGCATACATAGGCAGCACAACAAAAATGTAGAAAAATAATAATAAGATATGCATGGATCTCATTTGTCTGGTTATATTCTAGCTGCTTATTTAAAATACTTATATTTAATCATGTGAAGGAAGAGAAGGAAGATACAAAGGCTGTGCTCGCTATAGAGTATAAGAAAACTCCTGAAGAAGAGAACGAATCGCCTAGGCCTCCCCCACCACCCCCTGAACCAGTATAGGAGGAAGCCCTAGTGTCTCAGGAAACCGATTTGCTGGTAATATTTTCAGTTCCGGGTACAGTTATACTACCATATATTAAACAACACTTGTATTTCCTGAATCCTTTACTTAATCTGTCAGGGATTACATGAAACCAGTCCGGACGCATTTGAATTAGAAAATAAAAATTCTTTGACACTTACTATCGTTCCAGTTGGTAAATTACTTCCTTGTGTGCCTTTATATGTTATATATCAGTATATTACTGCAAAAACAATGATCCCAACTTCTCTTTGTTTTAATCATTGCAGACAGTGCATCGACAAATGCTCCCTCTGACAATTTTTTCGAGAATGGCACTACTGGATGGGAATTGGCGCTTGTAACAGCTCCAAGCTCAAATGAAAATACTGCTGCATCGAGTAAACTGGTAAAGAGAGATTTTACCTTCTATCTTGTCAAATTGGCAATGCAAGTGACCATCCTTTTAAGCTCAGTTTGAAATTTCGGTTTTAGTATTATGGATGAAATTTGATTATGTTATTATTTTGGTAATTTTTGCTGTTAATGTTTTAGTACAAATTGATATTTGGAGGAAAGCCGCCAAATAACTGATTGTCTTGCCTGACTGAACGAGAGTTTAGCCAATAGTATGTATACTCAAATCACCAAAACTTTGAAAGACTACCGATTGGAAAAAAAAAGCTTTATTAATGGAACAAGGACAACATTGAAATGCATTGATCTAAATAGATTAATCTGTACAATTTTATAAAGCAAAAAAGGGGGGAAAAAAATTTACAAGCAGCCTGTTGACAGCGAATTCTTCATATAACTTTCAAAAAACCATGGACGTTGCCGGTGTGGACCATTGATCGCCCCAACGGAAAAGCAGAATCGCTCGTGCTCAATACGCAGGAGTGTGCTCTGGCAAACAGCACATTGGAGGGGTCGACTGAATGTATTCAGGTGAGTAGGTATGAAACGTCTGGGGTGGGGGTTGATGGGGTGTATTGAGGTGAGCAGAGTGGGGACGATGGGGTATATTCGGGCATTGAAGAGGTGTATACAGGGGATGAAGGGGTTTATTCCGGTGAGTAGACAGGGAATGGTGTGTATTTTGGTACGTATTCCGATAGGTATCCCGGTGACAGAGGGGTGTATTCCGGTGAGTAGACGGGGGATGAAGGGGTGTATTCCGGGGAGTAGACAGGGAATGGTGCGTATTTTGCTAAGTATTCCGATAGGTATCCCGGTGACAGAGGGGTGTATTCCGGTGAGTAGACAGGGGATGAAGGGGTGTATTCCGGTGAGTAGACAGGGAATGGTGCGTATTTTGCTAAGTATTCCGATAGGTATCCCGGTGACAGAGGGGTGTATTCCGGTGAGTAGACAGGGAATGGTGTGTATCTTGGTAAGTATTCCGATAGGAATCCCGATGACAGAGGGGTGGATTCGGGTGAGTAGACATGGGTTGAAGGGGTGTATTCAGGTGAGTATTCCGATGAGTATTCCGGTGACAGAGGGGTGTATTCAGGAGAGTAAACATGAGTTGAAGGGGCATACAGAGGCGAGTCGACAGGAGACGATGGCGCGTATTCCGGTGACGGTGACGGTGATAAGAAGAAAGAAGGACCTGGACGAGTACAAGAACAAAATCTTGGAGTGGTTGATGGGGGTGTATTGAGGTGAGTATAGTGGGTATGATGGGGTATATTCGGGTGTCGATTGCCAGTGCGAATACAGGTATGAAGATGATGATGGTGTGTATACCGGCGAGCTGACATGGGATGATGGGGTGTATTCGGGTGAGTAGGGCGAGGCTGGGGATGAGGGGGTGTATTCTGGCGAGCCAACATGGGACGAAGGGGTGTATTCCGGTGAGTACTCCGGTGACAAAGGGGTGTATTCCTGTGAGCAAAGATGAGTGCAAGAACAGGCTGATGGAGCGATATAGTACCTTTCTGATGGATGATGGTGATGATGGCCGATGTTCTGGGGTAGAACTTGAAGAGCAGACGTCGACCAAGGCGTTGATGTTGGCGATGGGTGGTCGTGGCCACTTTGCTCATGTTCTTCTTTCGCTGCAGGTGGCACGTAGGGCCTCTTCTTGATCGGCAAAGCTGCAAGTCCGGCGAAGTTTGATTTGTGAGCCACCCGCTTCATCGGCAATGATGGAGGTCCAAAGAAATTAGATTTCACGACAACCTTCGTTGGACCCCATCGATTGCGCCGCGCACCCATCGTTATCTTTGCCATGTCCTGATTAGCAGAGATGAGTAGAAAATGATGAAGAGAATTTTAGGGTTGGAAAGCAGACCGAGAGAGAGCGCGCGAGGTTTAGAATTATGTCATGAGAAAGGGTTTATGGGGTATTTATATTGGGCCTTCTTGCCCTAATTTGGTTTCCTTGCCTATTCCGTTTCGGATTTGTTTAGGGCATTGCCGAATCCAACGGGGTATTAATAATTGCATTATTTTAAAAAAAGTATGGTCATAAATGTTCTCAACTTTTAAGCGTATATATGGATAGATTATTAAAAATTTATCATCTTTTCGTCAATATTTAATGTAGTGGTGTGAATGAATGGGATATGAAGTCGATCTATGTCAATGCATAAAATACAATGTTCTATTTTTTTTTTTTTTTGTTATAAACGGGCTTCTTGGTGGGCCTACCCGTTAGTGGGTATCCACCCATTATGTAACCCTACCACTATAAATATAGGGCTATGGTCTCCATAGCCGACAAGTTTACAACACGTTATCAGCACGCTCAAAGCTAAGCCGAACCCCTGCCGACGGACGGACGCGACGGACGGACGCGACGCGAACGGGCTTCCTTCACCGAACGTCGCTAGATCCGGCGGGTAGGATCTAGAGGTAACTTTCTCCCTAGATCTAAAAATTTTGTATATGCGCATATGTGGTGATTTAATTCTTTTTAGCTCAATCGATCAAAAACACCGTTTTTATCGCTAAAAATCACCCTTTTTCAATTAAAAAACGAATTTTTGGAAGAAAAATTGGGTTTTTTTCCACTAAAAATCGAATTTTTACCCGTTGTTTTTCCCCAAAAATCACCCAAACCCGAAATAGGGTTCACCCCCCCCCCCCCCCCCCCCCCCCCGTCGCCGGCAGCGGCGGGGGCCTTCCCGCCGTCGCTGCGGCGGCGGGAACCCCCCGCCACTACAGGCGGGGATTTCCCCGCCGCCTGCAGCGGCGGGGCACCCCCGCCGCCGCCGGCGGGGGCACCCCCCCGCCGCGGCAGGCGGGGGCTCCCCGCCGCCTGCTGCGGCGGGGCACCCCCGCCGCCGCCGGCGGGGGCTCCCCGCCGCCTGCTGCGGCGGGGCACCCCCGCCGCCTGCTGCGGCGGGGCACCCCCGCCGCCGCCGGCGAGGGCAACCCCCGCCGCCTGCAGCGGCGGGGCACCCCCGCCGCCAGCGGCGGGGCACCCCCGCCGCCAGCGGCGGGGGCACCCCCCGCCGCCTGCAGCGACGGGGGCACCCCCCGCCGCCTGCAGCGGCGGGGGCACCCCCCCCGCCGCCGCAGGCGGGGGCTCCCCGCCGCCTGCAGCGGCGGGCAACACCCCCCTCCCCGCCGCCTGTTGCGGCAAACGGGCCCGCCCGCCAGTAGCGGGTACGGGCCCGGCGTGCGTACCCCAAAACCCTAACTAGGGTTTCTGACCCAGAAATTTTTTTTTTTCGAATTTTCAAAAAAATTTCAGATTTAATTGCGATTCTTTTTCGTTATAATCTGGACCAAATTGCATGTGATTTTTACTCATCGCAAATTATATTTGGATTTATGATTTTCTTTAAAAAACGTTTAAAAATTAAGAAGATCCTGCGACCGCTCTGCCGTTAGTCAACTAACCTAACGGTGCATGACGTTGCTTAGTGGTCCAATAATTTTTAAACGATAGATTTCATTTTCCATTATAAACTGCCTGGGATGAATAAATAAATTGCCTGCGATGTATAAATTGCCTGTGATGATGCCTGCTGCATTATAACTGCCTGCGACGAATGGTTAATATTTGCTGTGGTTTTGGATCGGCTAGTTTATCACCATTTTTATTTTTCATGCATTATTTTCTTTTTGAGAGAAAAATGTAGTGAGGATAATTTTGTAAAATTACAAGCCCGGTGGACGCCTCAAGAAGATGAAGGACTATTCCAGAAGAATAGGGGCCCCACGGGGGTTCCCGAGTTGTATTTTCTTTCTTTTTGGGACTGTAAAGGACTGTAATTATTTATGGTGATTAGCCGATCCACGCAGCAAATATTTATGTCTGATGTGCTTGATTATTTATTTTTCCGCAAAATATCTAATTAATGCTATCTTTTTACATGCTAGAGTGATAAATGGCCAAAATTGCGAGCGTCGATTTCGACGTTTTGGATGCTTCAGGAAAGAATTACCTAAGCTGGCAGCTGGATATAAAATTCCATCTGCGAGCACAGGGATTGAGTCACGCCATCGCCTTAGGCGATAAGGTTTCTGATATAGATAAAGCGAAAGCAATTATCTATATCAGACGCCATATCGATCGGACCCTGAAGGCCGAGTACCTAACGGTGGAAGACTCGTATGAGTTGTGGACCGCCCTCGAGGACAGGTATAAACATCAAAGGGATGTTATCCTACCTCGAGCGCGATATGAATGGGAGAACCTCCGTCTCCAAGACTTCAAGTCTATTGCCGAGTACAACTCGGCACTTTTCAGCATCACCTCACGCCTGAAGTTGTGTGGTGAAAAGGTGACGGAGGAACGCATGTTAGAGAAGACGTATACATCATTCCATGAGAAGGATGTCATACTGATGCAACAGTATCGTGAACGAAAGTTCACAAAATACTCTGAGCTTCTCTCATGCCTTCTAATGGCAGAGCAGAATCGTGACCTCCTTCTGGCCACCCACAACTCACGCCCTACCGGCACTGCTCCTGCGCCTGAAGCGCACCACAGCTCCTTCCAGAAGAAAAGGGGCAACTTCAAAGGCAAACCCCAGAAGGGCAAAACCATGAAGAAGCAGGCTCGAGGACCCCCTCCAAGAAACAACCAAGAGGGGAAGAAGAAAAATGTGTGGAAGAGAAAAGACGACGGCCAGACTTCTGCCCCCAGAAAGGACTGGGAAGATAAATGCCACAGGTGTGGCATGACTGGACACTGGTCCAGAAATTGTCGTACTCCACGCCACCTTCAGGAGTTGTACAAAGCAAGCCAGAAGCAAGCTGAGACAAACCTGGCGGTTCAAGAAAACCTGGCACCAATCAGGTTCATCGCCGAGGACTTCTCCAACGATGACCTGCTCGACTGAGGACATTTATCTACTTTATATGCATTGTAGTTTTTTCCTTTTGAGAAACAATTTATTTGCTTATCTCTGGCATGTTTTAGTACTTTTTCAGACATCAACTTAATTTTCGTAGTATATTCCTTTGTGTTTTGCCTTATACTGCGACATTTTTCTAAATAGATGGACTTTAAATGCCTAGTGGACAGTGCCTCTACGCACACGATCCTCCAAGACATCTGCTTTTTTCAAAGCATCAATAAATACGATGGCACCGTAAATACAATTTCCGGTCCATCAAGTATCATTGAAGGATCAGGGGAAGCACATTTTATGCTCCCCAATAATACAAAACTACTTATAAGAGATGCCCTTCTCTCCCCTAGCTCGCATAGGAACCTGTTAAGCTTTAAAGATATCCGCTTAAACGGATACCACCTAGAAACGGTGAGCAAAGGAAACAGTGAATACCTTGATGTAACGTTCCATAAAAACGGTGCTAAAAACACCGTCGAACGTTTCGAGGGACTCCCGTCGGGTCTCTACCACACAAGGATCAGAGCAATGGAAGCAAACACATTGGAGCACCAGAAGTGCCAAAATCAACCAGAATTCAAACTCTGGCACGATAGACTTGGACACCCCGGAAGGAATATGATGCGTCGCATCATATCCCAATCACGTGGTATTAATCCGAAAAGCCTGACGCTACTTCGGAAGGGTGCAAATCCTTGTCCCCCTTGTTACAAAGGGAAATTGATTACGAGACCATCCACCCTGAAGGTAGACTCTGAGTCTCCGAGCTTCCTAGAGAGAATACATGGCGACATTTGCGGGCCTATTCACCCCGCAAGTGGACCATTTCGGTACTACATGGTACTAATTGACGCATCTTCAAAATGGTCATATGTGTGCCTCTTGTCCACCCGCAACGTAGCTTTTGCAAAGCTACTTGCACAAATTATAAAACTGCGGGCACATTTCCCAGACAACCAGATCAAGAAATTGCGTCTGGACAATGCTGGGGAATTCACCTCACAAGTCTTCCTAGACTACTGCCAAGCAACCGGCATAGAAGTTGAACATCCTGTAGCTCATGTTCACACCCAGAACGGGTTAGCCGAATCTCTCATAAAGAGACTACAATGGATCGCTAGACCATTGTTAATGCAATGCCAGTTGCCGGTTTGTGCATGGGGACATGCCATACTGCACGCTGCATCGCTGATAAGATTACGACCGTCAGGTAGTCAATCTTATTCTCCGATGCAACTCGCATATGGGAACCCGCCCGATATCTCTCACTTGAGGATATTCGGATGTGCTGTCTATGTCCCCATAGCACCACCGCAGAGGACCAAGATGGGTCCTCAACGGCGCCTTGGTATCTATATTGGTTTCGACTCACCATCGATCATTAGATACCTCGAACCCCTTACAGGGGACGCCTTTAAAGCGCGTCTAGCAGATTGTGAGTTTGATGAAAGCATTTTTCCAAAACTAGGCATTAACACACAGAAGCCAGAAGCTTCAAAGACCATTACATGGGACACAAAGACCTTATCCCATTTTGATCCGCGCACAAATCAATGTGAAGAAGAGATCCTGAAGATCCTTCAAATTCAGAACACAGTTCACATTTTACCGGATAAATTCACTGACAACCAGAAGATTGTCAGATCACACGTCCCTGCTGCAAATACGCCAGCTAGGATTGACATACCCAAAGAGGGATGCAATCCACCTGCAACAGAAGCGGCCGTACCTCAACAAAAAAGAGGACGACCCCCAGGCTCCAAAGATAAGAATCCTCGAAAGAGGAAAAATCCTGGAGCAACAATAACGATACCACCACAGGATGCTGAGCTCAGCCCAGCTACCTCTCCACTCCTACCAACCCCTGAAGAGGAAAATATAGGAGAAATCTCATTAAACTATGTACGTACCGGGGAGGTACTGGACAGAAAAAGCACAATCATCGATGATAACTTCGCGCTCATTATTGCCACTCACGTCACTGAATACGACGATGAGACCGATCCACGCTCTCTAGCAGAATGTAAACGCAGAGAGGATTGGCCAAAGTGGAACGAGGCAATAGGAGTAGAGCTGGACTCACTCTCGAAGCGCAAAGTTTTTGGACCTGTAGTCCTAACACCAAAAGGTGTTAAACCTGTGGGATATAAATGGGTATTCGTGAGAAAAAGAAACGAGAATAATGAGATCGTGCGCTATAAAGCGCGCCTTGTTGCACAAGGTTTTTCCCAACGACCAGGAATAGACTATGACGATACCTATTCCCCGGTCATGGACGCGATCACTTTCCGTTTCATTATCGGCCTATCCACGAAGGAAGGTCTGGATATGCAGCTCATGGACGTTGTGACTGCATACCTATACGGAAATATAGATAAGGACATCTATATGAAAATCCCAGACGGATACAAACTACCGACAAAAATGACAGAAAGACCTCGGGACGTCTATTCCGTCAAACTCCAAAGATCACTGTATGGTCTCAAACAGTCAGGTAGAATGTGGTACAACAGACTGAGTGAATTCCTAGTGCAACAAGGATTCACAACAAATGAAGTCTGCCCTTGCATCTTCATACGAGCAAAGGGAACAGGATTCGTAATTATAGCCGTCTACGTAGACGACTTGAACATCATCGGATCTCCCGCAGAGATAGATGAGATATCCAAAAGCCTCACACAGACTTTTGAGATGAAAGACCTCGGCAAAACGAAGTTTTGCCTAGGACTACAAATTGAACATTTAAGCGGAGGAATCCTGTTGCACCAATCGACATATACAAAGAAAGTGCTGAAGAACTTTCTTATGGACAAATGTCATCCGCTTAGCACACCAATGGTCGTCAGATCATTGGATGTTGAAACAGACCCCTTCCGACCGCTGGAAGAGGGGGAGGAAACACTGGGCCCTGAAGTACCCTACCTAAGTGCAATTGGAGCACTCCTATACCTGGCAAACTGCACGCGTCCCGATATAGCGTTCGCAGTAAATCTACTAGCCAGATACAGTTCAGCGCCCTCAAAGCGCCACTGGAACGGAGTGAAACAACTTCTGCGCTACCTCCAAGGGTCTGTAGATATGGGACTATACTTCAAGAAAGGTGTATCCACCGACCTGGTCGGTTACGCAGATGCGGGATACAGGTCCGACCCACATACCGCAAAGTCCCAGACCGGTTTCGTATTCACATACGGTGGGACGGCCATCTCATGGAGATCCGTGAAGCAGACATCCACAGCGACCTCATCCAACCACTCCGAGCTCATCGCGATCCACGAAGCTAGCAGAGAATGCTTCTGGCTTCGATCAGTTATCAACCACATCCTCAAGACCACCGGCTTGAAGACGGGAGATCTTGGACCTACCACCATGTACGAAGACAATGCTGCCTGCATCGCTCAACTACGAGGTGGCTACATCAAAGGTGACAGGACGAAGCACATTTCCCCCAAGCTCTTCTGGACGCATGAACAGCAAGTGGATAACCAGATCGACATCCAGCAGATCCAGTCCTGCGACAACCTGGCTGACCTATTCACTAAAGCTTTGCCTCGCAGTACCTTTAGAAAACTTGTACTAGGAATTGGGATGAGACAGCTGAGAGATGTACAAGCCTGAAGCTTGTACTTATCAGGGGGAGTTAACGTAGTGCTGTACTCTTTTTCCTTAGCTATTGGTTTTTCCCACTGGGTTTTCCATAGCTAAAGGTTTTAACGAGGCAGTTATCCCTAACTTAGGATCCAGAAGTATCCACCTCTAGTGATATCCATCGATCAGGGGAAGTTACAGAGACTTGTACTCTTTTCCCCTAGCCATTGGTTTTTCCCACTGGGTTTTCCTTGGCAAAGGTTTTAATGAGGCAAGCACTCTTAAACTTAGAGATCCAGAAGTATCCCCAACCCCATGATCAAATAAGCTTCATGAACCCTGAAGCGTTCACCATGGCTTACAACAATGGATGGATAAGGGGAAGTGTTATAAACGGGCTTCTTGGAGGCCCTACCCGTTAGTGGGTATCCACCCATTATGTAACCCTATTACTATAAATACATGGCTACGGGGTTCCGTAGCAGCCATGGTTTACAACAGTTTTAATATTTTTTTTATTTTTATTTTTGAATTTTTCTAAAGGATTGTTATACAGATTTTAAAATCATAAAACCATAGAACTCTAAATAATATTAGGTGAACTTAATGCATTTTACTCTGATCGATCCGCTCATTTGGAAAAGATATATTGTTTTGATACCGTTGAATTTGTAACGGTTGGTTGTGGGGTTTCAGAGACTCGTGTGGAAAAACCAAGCATGTAAGAAAACGAACAATCATATAAGATCAAGAAGAACATCAAGATATATGTGGTTCGGTCAACCAATTTCAACCTATATTCATGTGTCACCGATAAAGAAATTTACTATGTGCATGGAACACAAGTTTACAAGAAGCATGTCTATCTCAGTAATAATCTCTCCCCTTTCCCACATATACGTACCCAATCTCTATTGCATGGCTTTCAAAGCTAACAAAGCCATAGTCTAACAAAACCACCACTCATCTAAAATGAGAGAGAGAGAGAGAGAGAGAGAGAGAGAGAGAGAGAGAGAGAGACATATATATATATATAGTGATACAAGAAATCCGTATCCTAATATAACTTGTATACAAGGAAAAATATCATACTACAACTATTATTTAGTTGTTGCCTAAACCATTAAATTACCGAAGTCCTAAGCCCAATAGAACTTCTATCCTGAATCTAATTCCTTTACCAAAAAGGAATCTTAAGCTGGATCCAACTCTCGAATCCAAGACAGTTTCAAACTCATGTATATTTGTATTATAATTCTCAACACCTCGTATTGATACTAACACACAGTGAGCTTTATGGTTGTACGTTAGCGGAATACTATGGCCATCGGCGATCACGGTGAGGGAAAAAAGATGAGCAGATCACAATCGAACACATAGAAAGATTACAACTTTAGGCCGAGGACCGGCCTATGAAACACTAGTGAGATTTATTACACCTGAGAGAACACGTACAAATCTTTAACCTCCACCAACGAGGAAGAATCACTCAATGTCTCTCAAAAGCTCCCAACACAATCTCTCAAAGTTGGTTCTCAGCAATGACGGCTCACAACCGTGATCTCTTGATCTCCTCCTATGAAACCTTCCTCTAAACACCCCTTGTATAGCCTAGGGCATAATAGGTGTTCTAATAAGAGATATTCCCGTCTGACTAGAATCCTGACTCGAACGGAGTTCTAATCCAATCACAACTCTACTTCCAATAGGATGCTGCTTCCTATGGTCGACCCCCTCCGTGTTTTCGGGCTCCTACTGATGTGCCAAGCTGACGAAGTGCCGAGCTGAGCTATCAGAAGCTCAGACTGTAGAGTTGTCGAGCTATGAGCTGTCGATCTTGAGAATCCATGTCTATAGAAGTCCATTAGCTCGGAATCCCCTTTTCTGACTTGTGCAGAGCCAGTTACGCGGGATCCAGAGCATAAGCAAGCTATTCCTGCACAAGATAGCTCGTCTGCACATCTTCTACATTTCTTCAGTGTCTCAATCGAGCCAATTTTCACAAATCTCCACATTGGCGAGATTTACGCCTTCATCACACAGTCAACCTTCAATGCACCACCTGGGTAAGAGTCACCTTTTGTTTTCGTCAACTTGTTCCGAAGAGCTCACCTGGCTCCACCGAGCCTCAATGCCCACAATGGGGCCACCATCGACATCATCTCAGAACAACATTGATCAAGTTCAAGCAATGCTTAAACTTAGCTCCAGATACAACCTTAGTCAACATATTTGCAGAGTTGTCCTCCATTCTGATCTTTAGCAAATTGATGCCATCGTCTTCTTCTCCCACAGTATTGGACAAAGTGGTATCTCACATCAATATTCTTGGTGCGTGCATTGAAGACTTGATTCTTAGCTAAGTGCACTGCACTTTGGCTATCGCAATGTATGACATACCTCTCTTTGTACACCCCCAAGTCATCCATCAAGCACATGAGCCATATCGTCTCTTTCACTGCTTCAGTTAATGCCATGTATTCTGTCTCCGTAGTAGACAAGGCCACTGTAGACTGAAGTATACTCCACCAATAGATTAGAGCTCCTGACATTGTGAAGACATAGCCTGTCATAGATCTCCTTCCATCTAAGTTGACTGTAAAGTCAGAATCGACATATCTGACAGCTTGCAGACCATCATTAGCTCGTCTATATGTCAATTCGATGTCAATTGTACCATTGATGAATCTAATTATCCATTGAACAGCTCACCCGTATACTTTCCCCCGGATTGTGCATGTATCGGCTCACCAGGCTAACTGTATATGATAGATCGGGTTAGGTACATATCATAGCATACATCAAGGCTCCTACCGCATTGACATATAGTTGCTCTTTATGAGCTTCTTCTCATCGTTGTTCTTCAGGCAATGCTTAGCACAGAGCTTGAAGTGAGGTGCACACAGATTAGTTATGGGCTTCATACTTTCTCAACCAAATCTCTATTCTACAGTATTCAAATAGCAACTTTGTAAAAGATGAACTGTACCTCTACTTCGATCTCGGTAGATTTTCATTCCAAGAATCCTCCATGCTTCGCCTATATCCTTATTCTTAAATGCACAACTCAGCTCTGACTTCAGTCTCTGTATATCTCCACTTTATTTTATGAAGCGATGCGCATATCATCAACATAAAGCAAGAGATAGATGAATGACCCATCATCCAACCTTCGAAAGTACACCCAATGATCGTAGGGGCTACGATCATACCCTTGAGCATTTGTCAGAAAGAATTCGAAACGCTAATACCATTGCCTAGGTGACTAGTTCAGCTCATAGAGCGAATTCTTCAGCCTACATGCAAGCCCATCACCACTCTTATAGCCATCAGGTGAGCCATATAGATCTCAACCTCGAGCTCTCCATGCATGAATGCCGTCTTGACATCTAATTGTACTAGCTGAAGGTCGAGCTGTGCAACTAATGCCAATATGATCCGAATTGAGCAGTGCTTAACCACCGGAGAGAAGACCTCATTGTAGCAGATGCCTTCTTTATGTGCATATCCCTTTGCCACAAGACGAGATTTGTAGCGAACTTCTCTAACTTCAGTTTCGTCCTTCTTGGTGTAAACTCACTTACACCCTATTGCCTTCGTGCCCGCAGGAAGCTTCTTCGGCCGTCCCTTTGCTCGTGCAATCAGGACGGTGGTCGAATGTCGCCTTATCACAACGCACGGTATATAAATATATCGGCGAGCGGGAATCGTATCCACAGGGAGGTGGTTGTCACACTACCTATCGATCCTAGACTGGGTTATGATTCGATGTTTTATTAAGTGAAGATGGATTATGGAGTGTCGTGATGGTGGTGGATGTCACTACTCAATATCATGCTTTCAGCCATGGATAAATCTGTGGCTGGAAGCCGTGTATCCGTGGCTGAAACGTTACGACCACAGAAAAAATATTCCGTGGCCGAAAATCCGTGGCCGATACCGTAGTGGTCGATACCCCCTTTGCCTACGGACTATTCCGTGGCTGATAATCTGACACGGATTAACGCCCACGGATGTCCGTGGCCGATAATCCGAATAAAATAATATATGAAAGTATCGGCCACAGACAAATCCGTGACTGATACATATATGGCCACAGAAAGGTCCGTGGTCGATATATAACGGCCACATATAATGGACACACAGCTGACGTAATCCGTGCACACAAACCGTGGGCGAATGCTATCGGCCACAGACTTTGCCGTGGACATAAGTATGTATCCGTCACGGATTTTTCCATGGCCATTACGTAATGTCTATGGATTACGTGCACGAAATCCTCAATTTTGTGCACATAATCAGTGGCCGATACGTGTTGGCCACGGACAGTTCCATGGCTGTATCGTGCTATCGGCCACGGATTTGTCCCTGGATGATAGTGTAAATTTTTTTATGTTGTATGTATAATATACAATTTTTTATAACAATTAAATTTGTACATGTATACAACAAAATAAAGCAAGCAACTAATAAAAAGGAAATGCATAAATTAATCGAAAAAAAATCGATCAAATAAAGTATATTATACATAGCCAATGATTGCAGTTTAAAAAAATAAACAAATGACAACAATAAAATATAAAATCCTGACACCATACACTGTCAACGTCCCCATCCCCATGCCCACACCATCGCCATCGAACGCCTTACCATCATCATTGAACGCCACCGTCGCCATCGCCGCCATCGTCGCCATCGTCGCCATCGCCACCAAGCCAGCTATAGAACGCCATCGCCGCCATCGTCCCCATCGCCTCCAAGCCCACTATCGAACGCCATCGCCATCGCCGCCATCACCATCGCCCCCAATCCCGCTCCCCTCACTAAGACCGCTGCCACCCTCAGGTCCTGAAGGACCTCCATCGCCAATACTGCCCTCGCCATGTTGACCCTACCAAACAATAAAAAGTTAGACTGTAAAACAAATAAAATAATAAACGAGTATAAAAAGAAACACTTATAAAAATTGAGTTTAACCACAAACATTTCAAAATTTGAGTTTGCCCAGAAACCAAGCGTGCAATTGAGTGCACGTGTTACTCGGCCGAAAGAGAAGGTCGTGCGCTCTGGGCAGAGTCTGCCCAGAGCTCTGGGCAGAGTCTGCCCAGTTTATGGGCAGAATCTGCCAGAAAATTGGGCAGACTTCTGCCCAGTTCTGGGCAGATCACGCCATCCATCCCTCCCTCCCTCCCGCCATCCCTTCCTTTCATGCTCTCTCAAACCCAAACCCTGGAGTTCAAAACGATCAGATGAGGAGACAGAACCCTAACCCTAGGGTTCAAAACGATCGGAGGAGGAGATGGAACCCTAACCCTACTTTCCTAAAGTTTACAACTTGGAATTGTGTTATGCAACTTGGAATCTTAATGCACTACATTTGATACTATAGTATCATCTACTGCCTATTAAGTATATGTAATACGATAACGTATTTAATTAAAAATTACTTGACATGCTTCATAGCTATGCAAATAAATTTTTTCTTTTTACAAAGCATGTCGTATGTTTATTGAAATATTTTAATGAACCAAATTTACTATATTGATAAGATCAGTAAGACGATGCAAATAAAGATCAATTTTTTAATTTTTTAAAATTATGTTGTTTAAAAATATTTTTAATGCAAATTTATTTGTTGTTTCGTAATTGTTCTAGCAAATATGTAATAATTTATTGTTATCACTAGGAATGAATTGCAACATTTTTTAATTTCCTACAATTTTTGTATTCACACGTGCACGCTTGGCACGAATCAAGGGAAAACTCCACTCAGCGACTTATTCTGTAACGATCCGCTCTCCGGGGCCCGTTACTTATTTGATATTTGCGCAGGTCCTGCAGTTAACCAGTGAAACCAAAATAGCCACGATGCAGAGATGTACAAAATAAAATAGTGTCCAAATAGTGTCCAATTATTACAATCCATACTGTACAAATGTTCCAACAATGATACATGAAAGAAAGAAAGTACATAGCGAAAATAAAACTGAAAGCTGCGGTCTCAGGGTCGAACTCTGATGCTATCAACTCAAGACCATCTACCTCCATATGTACGTCGTCTGCGGTGCCACGGAGATGGAACCGTAGGTAAGTCACAACAATTCTAGCGATAGAAAATAAGGAGTGCACAAAAATGGAGCAGGCTATAGTAAACAAGTGCGGAAAGTAAAGTAAAAGCAAACATGCATACAAGAGCGATAAGTAAAGTGCTAGTGGCTGTGTATGTGTAGCAAGTAAAGTGCATATAGTGCGTTAGTAAAGGTGACGGTGCAAGTGTAAAAGTAACGTGCAAGAGCAACAATTGTGGCATGACATAAGGTAGCAGCAATATTTTAACCAGCAGGCAATGTAATGACGATAGTAGGACAACCAGGCAGATGTAGTAACACTGAAGGTACAAGCAGGCAATAGTAACACTAAAAGTACGTGACTTATATAGGAAGGTACAGTGTGCGACCATTGAGCCCATCTCCTGCCACAGGGGCGCTCATCCGGGCGGATTTCATTTCACTTTAGTCGGTACATTTCATTTAGTCGGTCGGTACGGTACGGTGCAATGTGTAGATGGCTCGCGGTCGCTCCCACACTTTCACTAATATAAGTTTACCCCAAAAACCCAGTGCAGTGCCAACTATCTTTAAGCATTCAATTTCAATAAGATGTTCCAGCAGTATGATGTCAATGCAGTATATCACTCAGTCATTGTGTTGCAATACGGTATATCAATTTTGTTGTTCCAAAATTAGAGACATTCAAAAGCATTAACGACACTCCAAAGATGCTTCATTTGTTGAAAAGTCAAGGCAGAAACCTCAACAGAGAATGTCAATCCTGAGCAATGATTTGAAGTCCAACAACTAAGACACCGATCCATGCTTCGAGCATGCAGTATTTCCATTTAGTACACTATTTTCCATTACGTACACTATATAAGTTTCTAAGGTTAGAATTTACTGTGACTTACGCTATCAGGCTCGTCGTGGCAAGACGAGGTTGGAGCTAGAAGAGCTGGTGCACGAGGATTGGTACCTGCAATCACAAGAAACAATTGGTTAAAGCACACACTATATTCTATTTAAATAATTTGATCGTTTTAATTTTTATAACTGACTGAAACGTTGTCGAAAAGCGTTCTAAATTTTTATATAGGCTGAAAATGAAGAATATAATTTTCCTGCAAGAGGAAAATATTTTCAGAAGCTCCTGCTATTTTTTATAATTTTCAGAAGCTCAAAAATAACTTTAAAAACTCAAATTACTTAAGTAGTGTATAACTTCCGTAATTTATTCCGGGAGCAATACTAGTCGGAAATACTTGAATGAGCAGTCAAAACGACCGTCTCGAAGATTACTATTACATATATTTTTATCACGTATCAGTGTACGTGAAAACATAGAGCTACGGATTTTATAATGAATTGTACGTATTTAATTTTTACGCTTAAAAATGATTCTGGAAAAAGTAAGCATCTGATCGAGACGAGAGCAGCGCCATTGGATCCAGAATGTCATTTCCGATTTTCTGGAGCTAGTTTCACATTTTTTGAGGCCTATATAATTAGTTATCAATTTAAAACCATTAAACCCATGTTTTCTAATTACCAAAATATGCAAATACGCGTATATATATACGAATACGTTTATACAAAATACGTTTTAATAATCGAAACCCACTTTCAATCGTCGTTGCAGCTGCATGGTGGGTGCGGGGGTCGTGCGGCCTCGTCGACGGCGACGAGGACAGGCGGCGGGTCGGAGCATGGCGGTCGGAGGCGGCGGTTGCGACGGTGGCATCAGCGGCGTCAGCGGAGGAGGAAGGCGAGCGGGCTTCGGGCTGGCGGCATCGGAACGCTCGCGATGGCGAGCGGCGGCGATCGAGTTGTGGTGGGGCGCTCTCCGGTGATACTGCGGGGATGAACGGAGGAGGGAGGGGTCGTTGGGAGGCGGCGTGTACGGGCGGCAGTGATCGGGTGAGGCGGCGGTTCCTTGTCGGTGCACTGAGGAGAGAGGGAGCGATGCTCAGGGTCAGAGCGGCGGCTGTCGTCCGCCGGCGATGGTGAGGGCTTGAGAGGGAGAGTGTTTGAGAGTGGTTTCGAGCGTGGGAAAAATCGAACGAGAGACTGAGAGAGTGAGAGCCCAGGTTTTAAAATTTTGAGGGGATGTGTGCTTGGGTTTACGTTGGGAGAGAGAGAAGAGAGATACTGGGTTGCGTTTCGAAATGAAGAGGGAAAGCTCAGAGAGCCTGGGTTATGGGTTTCGAAAGCAACAAAGAGAGGGATGGGGTTTAAAACGAAACGGGGGAAGAGAGAGTTAGATGGGGATGTGGGTAGCTGCATGAATCGGGTAGGGGACGTGATCCTCATGGGGGGTTAGGTACGGGTTAGGTTAAATAATTAGGGTTAAGTAAAAGTTAAAACACAATTAGTAAGTAATTAATAAAAATACTTAGAAACACGAAATTACAATTTTGCCCATACTAGTAAACGTGTCCGAAAAATTACGAAAACATACCCACGGGTTCGTATCGTCACGAGGATCACGAATACGAAGTCTGTTTTAGGGTTTGAGCTACGGAGATACTAGTTTTAGGCCAAAACGTTTAGAAAGCGGGTTTGCGGGTTCTCTATTGATTTGACTTCAGAAAATTACGAAATTAATGTTGGGAGCCCTAAATGATCATAGGATGCTACTGCAGAAGTTTGAAAATGTTTTGGAAATGTTTGTATAGAAAATTACTTCATTAAGCCAAAACAGCAATATCAGAAAATGAATTTTTTATCAGATCTTTTAGAGGTATTTGATGAAACCCGAACTTACTAAAATACTTCATAATTAGTCTGTTACTTCAAAATATTTTTATAAGAAATTTTTGAAATCGTAAAACTCCTGACAAACCATTACAAAATAGTCTAAAAAATTTGAAAATAGGTTAAATACGTAATAGTTGTGTTGATGAAAGCAGTCAGTTACATTCTACCCTCCTTAAAATAATTCCGTCCTCAGAATTTAAAAGATCTTTCTAAAACAAATAATTGATGTTATGAAGAAGCTCAAGCATATAAATGATAGAAAAGATAGTAATCTTTGTAATCAAGTTGTAAATAACATGAAATGTGATAAGAAAATAAGGGATCTTACTAATATACATTATCACCATAGCTTCCGTAGTTAGTCCTAAAACCAATATCATCATAATAATTATCTTGACTTTCCAAGTAGCCAAAAGTTAACATGAGATAATAACATCACATGAAAATGAGGGCTATTATGATGACAACATCTGTTCGAAGTTGGAACCTGAGGTCATAAGCCAGTAGCAAGCTATTTAAACCACATAAAACGGAAGACCATAAAGTTTATTCGTGCTACTGGTGACTAATTGGGTCTAGCCAAAGATGTTCATAATATAGCATGTAACGACTTATCCACGGGTAGTCGTGCTTTCCAACCAAGCACCAACAACATTAATCTACATAATGCCAAACCACATGCTAATGTCCAGATCAACGCCCAAAGGTAGGTACATGGCCAACACCCAAAGTCAGTACTCACTGCCAGCATTCCTTCCATCAATCTCCATAATATCCCACAATAAGGCAAGATCCAAGCTCTCATCCAGAGCCAAGCACAAGGCCTACATCCAACTTCAACACACAAGGCCAATATCATGTCAATAATCATCGCCATCACTCCTTCCGTAGACCAATACTTGACATTCGCAACACCCAACATCACCCAACAAGTAAACAACCAAAAACACACTTTCCCGCAAACCAAAAGGAGTAGACGCAAGAGGAAGCCTAAACGGGATCTCAACTTGGGTAAGACCCAGGATAGAGAGCTTAAGAGAAGCCCAAGGATCACGACTTCCCAAGATCTCAGCCACACAGCGGTAGCGAGGGTTGCGACGAGGGTCGTCGCCAAGGCCAAAAATCCCAAAACAGATCGTCGAAGGGCCGTCAGCGGCTGTCGATCCATGGCGGCGAGGGCTGCGACTGCTCGACGTGGCGGGGGCCACTGGAATCGGGTGGAGCGGTGGAGCTTCGGGTGAGGCCGGAGGAGCTGGAGGCGAGATGGGTCGAGCTCGCTTGGGGGAGAGGCCGGGAGGAGGAGTGGGTGATGCCGGGGCGAAGGGGAAGCCACGGGATGGCTTGGTGAGGAAGGAGATGAGGGGTTTAAAAAAACAAGGGGGGCACCGAAAGTGGTCGGTTAGGGTAGACTAGGTTAGGCGGGATCGGGGCTCGAGGAGAGGAAGCGGACAAAGGAAATAAAGAGGGGGGATGGTAGGTGGAAAAGAATACAACCCAGGGGGAAATCAGGTACAGAAAGAAGACTGCAAGTTCAAGAAAGACAAAGAAGATGTAGCTGCTCATGCTTGCACGTCTCGGTTTGGTTTGTCTCGAATTCTCTAGCACCATCCTTCAATACTTCTGAGCGTCCTTCGATTCGCTTCCGTTGTCGAAATCGAACTTCTGGTGATCGAAAATCGAATGCTACCATCCTTAAAATAGACGTAACTAGAGTTCAGGCGAACTAAAATTAGAAAGATTCTAAGAAGGTCAATCAAAAGGTCATCAAGCTAAAGGAAGGGTGATAGTGATGAAGATCGATGGCGTTACATAATCATGATTCACGTCCTTGCGGTCCAGCGGACACGGCCAGGGAAGTGACTAAGTCAGGATCACTTACCCCCAGTCTAGCTAGGGTGATCCAACAAACTTAGCCAAGCACAT
Source organism: Scilla litardierei (assembly GCA_030789695.1). Taxonomy (NCBI): domain Eukaryota; kingdom Viridiplantae; phylum Streptophyta; class Magnoliopsida; order Asparagales; family Asparagaceae; genus Scilla; species Scilla litardierei. Next base: position 65,502,369 of record CM061134.1, read on the forward strand.
TGACCGGATCATGGTCCATTGAAGGAAGCTTATCATTTATATGCGTGCCATCATCAACTGAAGGAAAGGTGATGAAGTGGGTAGATAGATCAACCTATGAGAAATAATTATAACTGCTGGCAAAAGAGGTTACTAGGGAGGGTATAACCAAGAATGGAACACGAGTTCCTAAGCAAGGTTTAAGAGTTCAAAGGAAGATGATGGGAATCAAGGAAGATCAAGGAAGCTGGGTAATAAGAACACTTCACCCGTATATCCAATACAGGTGAACACTCGAGACATCCCGTACTCGAGGTTAATTTGAGTATTTTATATTGTACATCCTGATCTTGCTATATTGTTCACGAGGTAGTTAGCACGGACCTGCGTGGGCCACCAAACTTGTAACGACCCGCTCTCGGGGGCCCATTACTTATTTGATATTTGCGCAGGTCCTGCAGTTCACCAGTGAAACCAAAATAGCCTCGATGCAGAGATGTACAAAAAACCCAAATAGTGTCCAATTATTACAATCCATACTGTACAAATGTTCCAACAATGATACATGAAAGAAAGAAAGTACATAGAGAAAATAAAACTGAAAGCTGCGGTCTCAGGGTCGAACTCTGATGCTATCAACTCAAGAGCATCTACCTCCATATGTACGTCGTCTGCGGTGCCATGGAGATGGAACCGTAGGTAAGTCACAACAATTCTAGCGATAGATTATAAGGAGTGCACAAAAATGGAGCAGGCTATAATAAACAAGTGCGGAAAGTAAAGTAAAAGCTAACATGCATACAAGAGCGATAAGTAAAGTGCTAGTGGATGGGTAGGTGTAGCAAGTAAAGTGCATGTAGTGCGTAAGTAAAGGTGACGGTGCAAGTGTAAAAGTAACGTTCAAGAGCAACAATTGTGGCATGGCATAAGGTAGCAGCAATATTTCAATCAGCATGCAATGTAATGATGATAGTAGGACAACCAGGCAGATGTAGTAACACTGAAGGTACAAGCAGGCAATAGTAACACTAAAAGTACGTGACTTATATAGGAAGGTACAATGTGCGACCATTGAGCTCATCTCCTGCCACAGGGGCGCTTACTCGGGTGGATCTCATTTCACTTTAGTCGGTACATTTCATTTAGTTGGTCGGTACGGTACGGTGCAATATGTAGATGGCTCGCGGTCGCTCCCGCACTTTCACTAATATAAGTTTACCCCCAAAAACCCAGTGCAGTGCCAACTATCTTTAAGCATTCAATTTCAATAAGATGTTCCAGCAGTATGATGTCAATGCAGTATATCACTCAGTCATTGTGTTGCAATACGGTTGAAAGAAGATAGTGGAAATCCCATGTGAGACCTGGGGACTGGATTTGGTCAGGGTTGGCTGAACCAGGATATATTAGGGTGTTTGTGTTGCTCTTGTGATCATGCAAATATGGTTTTCTTTTTCGCTGAATATCTATATATCTTTTATTTGCAAGCTCTTAGATATGTTGATTAAGATTCATCTAAGGTAACTCTATTTGAATTCTTAGGCAGAATTGTGAGAGGATTTTATTAATTTTTAATTTATAAAACACTATTCACTCACTCTAGTGTTTCTACTGGCTCGTCCACAGGATCCAAACGATGTAATGTTCCAACATCAAGTGCAACATCAAGTGCAACTGATACTTTTTGATCATTTATGAACATTGAAAATTAGCGCTATATATATGGATTATCCCCTAGATGTTCAATACACTAGGCACTCTTTAAAGTTTTGATTTCTTTCTATTTTTAGCACCTATAACAAGCCAAACACTGTCTAGTTTTTTCTGTTCTTCAATGTTTCTATCCTATAGAATAGAAAATCACTCATAGCCTTTATTTGATACACAAGCACATGAAAGCAATACTTTAGGAGCATTTGTACATAGTCTACAAAGTTGTTTTCCAGTGGGTGTTGATGCATTAAATGTTGCTCTCTAGTTTTGTGAGTGTTTTAATCTTTGCATGTTTAGATTAGGTTGTGCATTTGGTAAATGTTGTTTTTCAAGTTGTACGATTTGCTCTTTCATGTTTGTAAGAGGGTTATAGTAGAAATCTCAAGCATGGAGGCTTGTAGACTGACTTATGTTTGGAGGACCGAAGTAGGATAAATCCTTCTGTGGTTGTAATTGATCACATTGCTGGGTTGATTTGCATACATCTCTTTACTTTATATTATCATTTTATTATTTTCTGCTGCTGCAGTTATACTACAATTTGGTTGTTGTTGTTTTACTTCTTTGCATTAATAGTTCATGCATAGTGTTTAAGAATCCAAAACATTTTCCTACAAAAACACAACTAATTTTATATCTTCAAGAATGCGTGTGACTACACTTTGGATTCCAGTCGTTATGGTCTGTCCTCTCAGGTTGCCACTTATGAATTATGATCAATAAATCACGAATCCTGATCAACAAATCATTTTTTCCAACCTAGTTCGGATGTGAAAATTTTGGGGTAAATAATTGGAGTAAACATCTATCTACTTCCTTCGGATTTAGTTTAACACTTTATATATTATCATTTTCTAAATTAACTGTCACGCCCCGCTTCCCAAAATGGACGGAGGCGAAGCGTGACTAAGGCCCGCTTAGGCCGGAGCTGAAGAGCTCGGACCCAATAAGCGTCTGTAGGGATACCATTTTAAAAGTTTCAGGTTCTTGCATTAATAAAGTTCGAAACAACAGAAAGTACAGAAAGGAAGTTGCATTCATTAAATTAGAGATATAATATCCAACAAGTACAAAGTCTAAAAAGAAGCTTAAGCGTGGCAACAAACTATCTAAAAGCAAACTAAAAGTAGTAACCTCTGAAAGTGACGACTAAAAAGACCTCAAGGTCTGGTCCTCGTCAGGCACGTGCTCTGGGTCGACGTCCTCGGCTCCTCGTACTCCAGTGAGTCTGCCTCGTCCACGAACTCTGGCTGAACACCTGACGTACAACACCCAAGAAAAAGGAACTGTACGTCAGGTAAAGTCTACAAGAAGGGTTAGACTTTACTGCAAGTGCACCGAACTTTAAACAACGGTTTACTGGTTGATTAGCATGATGAGGTTCTTTTTGACAACAGTTTACTGGTTGATTAGCATGCTGTGGTTATAACAGGGTAACACGACAGGAAGTAACGCAGCAGGAAAGTAAAACGGGACAGGTAGTAGTCGTAGCGTGTGATACCAACTACGGGACTAACCTACAGGTGTCAAGACAAGACGGGACGTGACGGGACAAGACGAGACAGGACAAGTGAGACACGAAAGGGTTCACGCCTTACGGTTCGAGGGGGATCAGACCCTCTTGCCGTGCGCACGCTCAACCCAACCCCAAACCCAGGAACTCAGGACAATAATTACAGGGATCATTTCCGCTAGGGAAACATCCGAAACGCCCGAAGGCTTTTTGTGTAACAGGGATCACTTCCGCTAGGAAAGCATCCGAAACGCCCGAAGGCTTTTTGTGTAACAGGGATCACTTCCGCTAGGAAAGCATCCGAAACGCCCGAAGGCTTTTTGTGTAACAGGGATCACTTCCGCATGGAAAGCATCCGAAACGCCCGCATGCTTTTGTATAACAGGGATCACTTCCGCAAGGAAAGCATCCGAAACGCCCGCAGGCTTTTGTATAACAGGGATCACTTCCGCAAGGAAAGCATCCGAAACGCCCACAGGCTTTTTGTATAACAGTCACGGGGATCACTCTCGCATGGAGAGCATCCGAAACGCCCGCAGGCTTTTTGTGTAACAGGGACATGACACGACAAGTGTAAGGAATTGTTATTCTAGGGTGTCCACACGCACGCACACACAAGATAGCCCTACGGTGTCAAAAGTTGTTGTTTGTCGAGCTTAGACTTCGTCGTCAAGTCTAAGTCGTCAGGGGTGTCCCGGACGCTATCATTTCACGTCCGGTTCTATACATTCACAGTCTAACAGTTCTAGCAATCTAAGACCAAAGCATGGTCAAAAATGCAAGTGGGTACACTTGCTTGCGATGGCGAGTGTGTCGTCCTCCCGAAGCGTCTCGTCCAAGCGTCTCGTCCGCGGAAGTCCGTCTGAAATATCGCCACGGCGACGGTGTCAGGTCTCAAATTCATCAAATCCTATTAGGTTTCGTTTCTAGGTTATCGGGACTATCCTATTCGTCAAAAGTCACTTTTTGGTGTTCTTGTTCAGCCTAAATCGACCACTACCCTATATGCACAGAAAATTGTCCGATGGTCGATTTTCTACAGTGACAACATTTTACTGATGCGAAAAAGTAAATTTAATTGTAGTTGTCCAGTTTTAGTTTAGGGTTCAGTTTTGCTACGGTGTGGGTTTTACTACTCGTTAGGGAAACTAACCTCGTAATGTCGTCCAACAAGCGGAAGTCGGGTCTGAACGGCGAAACTTCGACGTCGTCTGGACTCCTCGGCCGCGGGTAGCGCAGCAAGGTACCTCTGGACAGCGGGGTGGCTGCGTGAAATCAGTGAGCTAATCAGCGATCCTCCTCCCGTTGCGAGTAGCGCAACGGTTCTTCACGATAACGGCGATGTCGGCTAAAAGTACGTGCGTGCGGCAACGCACGTGAACTCTGAGAGTCCAAGGGGGCTGTTGGCAGATGAAGTGGGACCAAAGGAAGATGCTCGGCCCGGTGGATGGCCGACGGCGTGAGCGCACGGCGGTGGGCGGCCGTGAGAAGCCGGGGAGGACAGATTCGTGCCACGTCCGTTGTTGCACGTCTCAGTGAAATTCCAGAGATGAACAGCGGAAACGGGAAACTGCAGTGGGTAAAGGACTTCAAGACGAAGCCAACGGCAGTGGAGTTGTCGCCGGGGGTGGTCGGAGGTGGCCGTGCGCGGGCGGCGAAGTTCAGCTTCCAGATCTGTGAAAAACAGCGGATGTGACGTGTTTCGACGAGGATTCCGGGAGCTACAGGTGGGCTATGAGCGTGAGGAAAATTGCAGTTGGTAGGTGGTTTCGATAGGAATCCAAAGGCGTTAGGGTGGTCGTCGTAGGTGGCCGGATGGCAGGTGGGCGTGAGTTTTTCCGGCGATGGCGCAGATCTGTAAAACTGTCGTTTGGGTTGTGTTTGAAAGCATTTTGAGGGAGATAGAGATGATGGAAGAGGGTAAGGGGAGGTGGAGATGCTTTGGGGGTCAGAGGGGAGTTGATCGGGGGTGGTGGTCGCCGGAGGGGGTGGCCGGAGGTGGCCGGCCGGCGGTGTTTTCCGGCGGGGCGCAGTTCTGGCCTGGGCTGTGTTTTGTGTGGTTTTCATGGAGTTTTGAGGGGTTTGAGGGCGATAGAGGAGAGAGGAGGGATGATGGGTTGTAGAGGGAGACGTGGGGATGTCGGTGGTGGTCGGTGGTGGCCGGAGATGGCCGGAAAAGGCTGGGCCGGCCATGGGGGTTGGGTTGTCAAGCTTTTTGGCCATGGTGTTTTTGGGTGTTTTTAATGGGGAAAGAGAAGAGAGAGGAGGGAGAGAAGAGAGAGGGAGAGGGAGATGGCCGGAGATCGCCGGAAAATGGCCGGCGCAGCAAAGGAGGAGCCGGTGCGTGGGTTTCCTAGGGTGGCAGCTGGTTGCATGTAACTCCTAGGGTTTGCGTGAGAGGAGTTTTTAACATGCTAATATTGCTATATAGGGGTATGGAAGGGGGTGGATTTAAGCAAAATGGGAGAGAGTGTGTGTGAGAGAGGGGGTATAGCTTAGGGTGAAATAGGGTGAAGATAGCCACAGAATTTTTCATGCTACGTGGGCAACCCAAATAGAGTTGGGTTAAGCTTGAATTTGAATTTGATTAAGGATAATCAACGGTTGCAAATTGATTAGTGGATATCTCCGACTACGGGCATCGGAAAAATAATCCGAAAATACCGGGACGATCGTGGAGACGAGAAGTACGGGACTACGTGGTCCGATCGCGTGCTACACCTACCAAAAATTATCGTAAAATCGGGAACCGCGTATTGGTGCCAAAAGACCAAAACACCACTACCATTCAAAGTCGTTTTGCGCGAAAACGTGCCGTGAAAGACGTTCCCAAAAATTACTATAAAATCCAACACCCCAAGACGATCGCAACGGCATATCGCATCGCATATGCCAGACCTCAGAAATAGTCAAATAAAATACGTGCACGATAAATCACGTGCACGCAGGAAATACGAACGGTCGGAAAGCGGCCGTTACATTAACACACATACAGTTATAGTTTAATACTTTATATATTATCATTTTCTACAATAACATGTCTTGGTTGATAATTTTGTTATTTTTACTGTAAATTTAAGCAATATTTTTCAATAATTTAGATTTCACCTGGTTTTTTTTCCATAGTTAAATCTAAAGTATTCAAGATAAAACTAGTTTGGGAGCAAGGGTGATGCATATGTCTTCATTTTGTTATGGTCCCCACCACGGGACTTAGGAGCACAAGGAGAGGTAGGGAGAGTCGTCTATCGTTTTTTGTTTGTGTCATATGGACCCCATTGATAGATGGAAGGTAGGTGGGTGAATTTTTTTCTGTTTCTTCGGAAAGTTGGCTACGCGCCTGCGCAGAGACCCCGCCTAGCAGGGATCAAACCCTGCCGACACCGTTGGGAACCAGGGGGAAGTTCCGCTGAATTACGGTCTGTTAGCTGTTGCGTGATTTTTTTAAAAGGGAAGGTGAAGGCAAGTAGATACTAGGTGAAGCAAACCTTTAAAAAAGGGGAAGGGATCGACCAACTGGTTTCATGTCTGAATGTTTTTTTCTTTTTAATATTAAAGATGAGGCTCAAGTGACTACAAATGAAGACTAAAGTAGCAGAAAAACTAAAAAGAGATTACTAGGTATCAGATGGCACCTGACCAACTTGTATTAGTTGCACTTACGTTGACGGTCTTCTATTGATAACAGATGACAATGACCAACTTGAGTCACCTGCCAATGGGTATTGCTTTTAGGAATGGCAATATTGCGGGGCGGGACGGGTATTTAACTACCCAAGCTTGCCCCGTCCTGTCTGCGGGTCGGGGCAGGGCGGGTCTCGGGCCGGGACGGGACAGGTAACTTCTTACCAAAACGGGTCGGGCCGGGTCAGGTCAGGTCATTACTACCATCCCTAGGAATCCAAAACAAAATTTTTATTTCAAAATTGGGAGAGTTGTGATATAATTGGTAATTTGGAATTGGGAAATTGGCTCAATTGGGAGAACAGTGGAACATAGTATGAGCTATGGGTTATGGGCTGGCCTGTGGTCCGCATCAAAATAGTAAGATTTTTTAGAAATTCTATAGTTTACCGGGGCGGGCCGGGCTGCATTCAAAGCTGTCACGCCCTGCTTCCCAAACGACGGAGGCGAAGCGTGACTAAGGCCCGCTTAGGCCGGAGCTGTGAAGCTCGGACCCAATAAGCGTCTGTAGGGGTACCATCATAAAATTTCAGGTTCTTGCATTAATAAGATTCGGAACAATAGAAAGTACAGAAAGAAAGTGGCATTCATTAATATAGAGAGATAATATCCCGTGAGTACGAAGTCTAAAAGAGAAGCCTAAGCATGGTAACAAACTATCGAAAGAGCAAACTAAAAGTAGTAACCTCTTAAAGGCGGCGACTGAAAGTCCTCAAAGTCTGGTCCTCGTCAGGTACGTACTTTGGGTCGACGTCCTCGGGCTCCACGTACTCCGGTAAGTCTGCCTTGTCCACAAACTCTGGCTCGACACCTGACGTACAGCACCCAAAAGAAAGGAACTGTACGTCAGGTAAAGTCTACAAAAAGGGTTAGACTCTACTGCAAGTGTACCGAACTATTAAACAACAGTTTACTGGTTGATTAGCATGCTGGGGTTATAACAGAGTATCAAAAGGAAGTAAACGCAGCAGGAAAGTAAAGCGTAGCTAGCAGTAATCGTAGCGTGTGCTACCGACTACGGGACTAACCTAAGAGGGACGGGACAAGACGTGACAAGACCAGCAAGACAGGACAGGACACGACAAGACAAGACACGTGTGACTCGAAGGGTTCACGCCTTACGGTTCGAGGGGGATCAGACCCTCTCCCCGTGCGCACGCTCAACCATACCCCAACCCAAGTGCTCAAGACAAGACAAGTCCGTACAATGGATCACTCGGAGAGTGCCTTATTGCCCGCAGGCTGTGTATCCGTACAAGGGATCACCCACTCACTGGTGAGTGCCATATTGCATGCAGGCTGTGTATCCGTACAAGGGATCACTCAGAGAGTGCACTATTGCCCGCAGACTGTGTATCCGTACAAAGGATCACTCAGAGAGTGCCCTATTGCCCGCAGGCTGTGCAAAACAAGACACGACGTGACATGACATGGATAGTTCTTCTAGGGTGTCCACACGCACGCACACACAAAATAACCCTACGGTGTCAAAAGTTGTTGTTACGCTTAGACTTTGTCGTCAAGTCTAAGTCGTCAGGGCGTCCCGAACGCTATCATTTCACGTCCGGTTCTATTTGTTCACAGTCTAATAGTTCTAGCAGTTTAAGACCAAGGCACGGCCAAAAGCGCAAGTGAGTACACTTGCCTGCGGTGGCGAGTGTGTCGTCCGTCGGGAGCGTCCCTTCCAAGCGTCGCGTCTGCGGTAGTCCGTCTGAAACAGGGTCACGATGACGGTGTCAAGACGCGTTTTTCAACAAATCCTATTAGGGTTTGTTTCTAAAATTGGCGGGGCTACCCTAAAAGTCAAAAAGTCACACTTTGATGTTTGTTCAGTCTAGATCGACGTCTACCCTATGTGCACAGGAAAATTGTCCGTTTGTCGATCACTCCTACGGTGGCAACATTTTACATATGCAGAAAAATAAATTTAATTCAAGTCGACCAATTTTAAATTAGGTTTTCGGTTGTACTACGGTGTGGGTTCGCTACGAGTTAGGGGGGACCAACCTGGAACAACGATCAAGTGAGATCTGACGTCGGGTCTGAACGGCTACGGCGATGAGCTAGGGGACGTCGACGAGTGGAAACACGCAAGAGAACGTCGGGATCCAGACGATAGCAATGGGCCGTACATAACTATCTGCGTCATGGATTAAATGTCAAGCCCAACTAATAACTGAGTGTAACTATCATATGTGCACATACATACCCCCATATATACACTACTGTGAAAACTGACATACCAACATTATAATTCATATTTAACTATTCAAGTTACTGCTTATTGTTTTTATAAATCATGTGTACTAACCGTACTGAAGACTTAATAATGGGCATACCAAAATGTAACTCATTATTACAAACTAACCACTAACTAATCATATTGCGTTCATGCAATGCCACCATACATTAATAAAATATACATATATGTAATAATATCATTCACTGTTCATGTATGCAACTTACAAGTGACGTTAACACTTCCGCTCGCGTGCTTGCACAGGGAGCTCGACGCAGAGGTCTTGAACAGCGACGGTGCGGAGGGTGCTGCGACGGGGTTAGTGGCGTTGGCGACCTCTGGGCGGCGGGCGGCGGACCTGGTCGGAGAGAGAGCGGATGCTGGTCGGAACATCAGGCGTGTGGGCTGTGAAGTCGGGGAGAGGAAGAGTGCGACGAGGTGCGAAGTGGCACCGGCGTTCGACCTCGGAGGGGAGAGGTGGCGCGTCGGAGGAAGCCGCTGGGGGAAGCTTGGAGGTGGGAGGCGCTGTGGGAGCGCGGCTGTCGGTGTCGGGCTGTTGAAGAGGGGGCGTGGTGCACCGTGCAACGACGTCGACTGCGGGTGGCCGCGAGGTCCGGGCTTGGAGATGCTGGCGCTGGGCGGAGTCTCGGGTCGCCGGCGTCGGATGTGTTTGCAGGCGGAGGTTTGAAGGGGCCTGGGTCGCTGTCGCCGGAGGAAGAGCCTCGGAAGAGATTGGACGATGCGGGTTCTTGGTGGCGGGGTCGGAGACGGCGCGAACCGTGGCGGTTTCGGGATGTGTAGTGTGCATACATGGGAAGCAATGATTCTTTTGCTTTGTTCTCGTCGCTTGCAGAAGCCACAGTGGGTTTGAACGGTGATAATCGGCGATGACGTCCGGAGGTGATGGCCGGCGGTGTGAGGAAGACGCCTGGACTTCGAGAAAATGCGGCGGGAGACACGGGGCGATGTTGGACGAGGCGGAAGGGCGCTGGGCGTGTGTTGACGGGGAGATCAGACGGTGGAGGCACCACCGGTGGGGCACCGATGAGAGGGTGAGGGGGAGGAGGAAAGGCAGGCGGGGCTGCGGGTGTTGAGAGAGGCCTGGCGCTGGCCCCGTTGGAGGCTCGGGGGCGGACGACAGAGGGAGGAAGGGGGGTCGGATGCGCCGTCGCGTGGAGAAGTTGGGCGGAGGAGGAGGGTGCGGGTGAGGCCGCCGTGAAAGAAGAGATGGGCGAGGGTAACGTTGCGAGAGAGGAGGGAAAGTATTGTGGCGGCTGCTGCCTTCGGGTTAGAGAGAAACTAGGGTTCAATAGGTTTTGCTGTGGAAACCTAAGCCTAGGTGTTTAAATAAGGGAAGCAACAGTTGTTGCACGTGGGCTTGGAGCACGTGAACGTGAATGTTTGGGGACCCCTTTTGGGTTGAGGCAGACTCTATACACCGAATTGTTTCGGTGCATGCAATTATCATAGTGAAGTGACAAGTTAATTAGATATTTTTATCTAAAAACAGTAACTAATCATTACTTGCACCGAAGCATTCGGTGCAAAGAGCAATTCTCTTTGGGTTTGAGTGCTGGGAATAAGGGATAGGCTCTTAGGCCGGGGGGGTTTTTCTAGGCCTAGCTCTCATGTTGGCATTTGTAGTGAAAGGTAGAGAGAGAACATCGGATGTGGGGGAGAGATTAGAGGAGAGGGGAACGTGGGCGAGAGGGGAAACTAATGGGGAGATTTGTTGGGATATGATTTCAAAAAAAAATTGGGATTTGGTTTAGATTTTATTAATTGATTTGTTAACAAAGGTTTGATTTGATTTCCTTAACAAAAAAATGTACACAGCATGAGGGGTTTTTTTTAAAGAGAGAATGAGCTAGGATAAGATTTAAAGGATTTTAACACTAATTTAATAATTATGACTTGTCTTTGAAACTAACGTAACTAGATAATTCATATATTTATGAAAATTATTATTATTATTATTATAAACAATGATGTTTAGCAAAAAGGATCCCTTGTCACCCAAAAATTACAAAGAAAGTGCCTGAGCGATCGCGTCTCCGAGAGGATTGTGGATACGGGGTCCAGTCACGCGTCTGAGCTACGGAGAACAATAATAAAATTCAAACGCGAAAAGACGCACACGAAACAACAACACACATTAAAATACGGACGGTCGGAAGTGACAGTTACAAAAGCCCAAGCTTGCCCCGACCTGTCTGCGGGCTGGGGCAGCCGGGTCAAAACCGGGGCGGGTCGGGTCGGGCCAGACGGGTCAGGCCATTACTGCCATCCCTAATTGCTTTTAGAAATAGGTTGACCGGTGTTAAACTAGAATCCAACAAATTACTTGAACGTTTAATTTAAGGGTTTTTAGCATATTTGTCCCTTAAATCTTGCGTATTTTGATATCTGTCCCTCAAATTTTCATATTTGCCCTCAAGTCCCTCAAAAGTTAGTATTTAACCTTAATAGTCCATCTCATTAACTATCTGTTAAAATCTTAACGGAAATGGGAATATTCCGTTTGTATTTAACCTTAATTTGCCATCAAGTCCATCAAAAGTTAGTATTTAATTTAACCTTAATAGTCCCTTAAATTTTGAACGTTAATCTTAATAGTCCTTTAATTTAACAGAATATTCACATTTCCGTTAAGATTTTAACAGATAGTTAGTGAATATGACTATTAAGGTTAAATACTAACTTTTGAGGGACTTGAGGGCAAATATGAAGATTTAAGGGACGGATATCAAAATACGCAAGATTTAAGGGAGGAATATGCTAAAAACCCTTAATTTAATTGACATAAATTTTTTTAAAATATAAACCGGAAAAATAATAATATCTAAATGCACCAAGGTTCGACCCAAATATTTACCCTCGTCAAGATTAACGTTGTGATCGGCCAATACCTCATCCACAAGCGGAAGCTTCTATGGGTTCGCGGGCCCCACGACCGTGATATATTACTGGGCTTCCCACTGCGAGTCTGAAGTTGATTGGTTCCACGCTTTATTTGGTGGGCCCCACGTTGTTCTGCTGCCCTTCGTGCCAGCGACAACGCTATCGAGTCCTTGTGAATTCCGCAAATGGATGACGTCAGTGGCATGGAGCCTCTAATCAAATATGGTGATCCAAAAGGAACAGCTTAATTTACAAATGAATTACTGAGGTTTCATTAGAAAAAAAAAAACAACATAATTTGTCCGCCACTGCCACAATAGCATGTACTTGTCAGCTCACAATCAAATCATCTGCTTTCTTTTCTTTCCTCTCTCTTTCTTTCTAGAATCCGTTCAAATAGTTGGATCAAAGAGAGAAAGTAGAGAGAGAGAGAATCTAGATCTCTCGATGGCGATCCAATACGCGCTGGTGGCGAGGGGATCCGTGTTGCTGGCGGAGTTCAGCGGGGTCATTCAGTCCAACGCCGGCGCAATCGCCCGCCAGATCCTTGAGAAGATCCCCGGCACCGACGACAGCCACGTATCCTACTCGCAGGACCGGTACATCTTCCACGTCAAGCGCACCGATGGGATCACCGTCCTATGCATGGCCGACGACGCTGCCGGCAGTGAGCTCTCATAAATCTCCATTCCCTTCGCATTCCGAGGGTTTTGCTTGTGCTGTTCTCAATTAGGATCTAGGGTTTTTCTTTGCTATTTTGATCTGAACTGCGAAGTCAATAATTGGGTTGGACGTTGGACTTCCCTTGAATTTTCAATTTTTCGCACTCTTGATCCCTGTTTTGCTCAGTCACGGTTCACCTTCCAGAATTTACTAAAATTTGATATTGTCAAGACTCTTGGGATGCATGATGGGAACTTTACAAATACTCAGTTGAGGTGTCGGTAATTAACATTTGATTATCCTTTTGATGCGTCATGCCCAGGAATTCGCTAATTAGTGGTCTAAACCTGGGTCCTTTGTATCTCTCTTGACAAGTTAAAATGTCTGGTTATTTGGACAGTAAGATTTGGATATATAGGTCTGCTTTTAAGTCCAGGTATAGAAAACTATATTGTACCCCCACAAACATTCTGATACCAAAATGATTACACATTGACACACGGAAAATTTGAAAAAAAAACACAAGATAATACCCGACACATGTGATTGGCACACCATGACTTCTCTTTAGAAATATATGTGCTACACAATTCTGAAGAAGGCTTTAGGTGCCTCTGGGCAGTAGACCCAGCGACTAGCACCTAACCACCTAGGTGGTATTTTTTTTGAAAAAAAGAAAAATACGAGAATATTTTGAAAATTCACTTACCTCTCGCACTCTACCCTTCTCTTTGCTTCCTTTCATTAGAAATCTAAGCCCCTGGCTGGTGCCCTACCTCAGTCCGTTGCCTACATGAGAGAGAGAGAGAGAGAGAGAGAGAGAGAGAGAGAGAGAGAGCATATGAAGCAGGTCGGGTGAGATTTGCTTCATATGACTTACACCATGTCTAACATTTTCTTGGAGTTTTGGCCATCACCTTTTTGAGTGGAGTCATCTTCCTTCGAGCTCGGCCTTCGTGAGTACATTTTCATTTTTATTCCTAAATTCACATTAAACAATTAGTATCTTTTTGAAGTGTTCCTTAGTTTAAAGCACTTCATTGGTGGGGAGCTTTTCTTTTAAAAAGTCAGATGTATCTGAATCATTAAAGTATTCGATTAATATTAATAATAATAGATTATTAATGTTCGAATCATAAACACATTCCATTAATAAAATAAGGATATATTGCCAATACATATTGCTGGTTGTTTTATATGATAAAATAAAATTTAGTTTATTTATCTATCTATCTATTTTCTAAACAGAGTCCTTTCATTACCACCTATTAGGTAGAGTTTGTTGGTAATGGATATTTAGTGGGAGGAATGTGTTAGTGGATGATGGTTAGTGCATTTATATCTATATATATCTATATGAAAAAAACAAGATAATCTCATTACGTCCTTTTCCTTTATCAAAATAATTTTATCATCTTTTTATTCATCCATTAGGCATGTCAATCTTACAATTATGATCAACTTCCTCAAAAAATCATGAGAGAGATGTACTCACGAAGGCCGAGCTCGAAGGAAGATGACTCCACTCAAAAAGGTGATGGCCAAAACTCCAAGATATTCTCATTACGTCCTTTTCCTTTATCATTAGAAATCTAAGCCCCTGGCTGGTGCCCTACCTCAGTCCGTTGCCTACATGAGAGAGAGAGAGAGAGCATATGAAGCAGGTCGGGTGAGATTTGCTTCATGACTTACACCATGTCTAACATTTTCTTGGAGTTTTGGCCATCACCTTTTTGAGTGGAGTCATCTTCCTTCGAGCTCGGCCTTCGTGAGTACATTTTCATTTTTATTCCTAAATTCACATTAAACAATTAGTATCTTTTTGAAGTGTTCCTTAGTTTAAAGCACTTCATTGGTGGGGAGCTTTTCTTTTAAAAAGTCAGATGTATCTGAATCATTAAAGTATTCGATTAATATTAATAAGAGAAGATTATTAATGTTCGAATCATAAACACATTCCATTAATAAAAACAAGGATATATTGCCAATACATATTGCTGGTTGTTTTATATGATAAAATAAAATTTAGTTTATTTATCTATTTATCTATTTTCTAAACAGAGTCCTTTCATTACCACCTATTAGGTAGAGTTTGTTGGTAATGGATATTTAGTGGGAGGAATGTGTTAGTGGATGATGGTTAGTGCATTTATATCTATATATATCTATATGAAAAAAATAAGATAATCTCATTACATCCTTTTTGTCACGACCCGCTTCCCTAAAATGGAGGCGAGACGTGAAAAGGTCCGCACGGGAGTGGAGCTGTGAAGCCCCAAACCCGATAAGCGCCACAATACATAAACAGGTCCCTGTAACCACAACAGAATAACAATAATAACACAAGGCGAGACTGAAATAAAATTCCACATCTCACAAATTGTCCAACATCAACAAAAGTCCAACATCCAGAAAAGCCACCAGGCTAAAAGAAAAGAGTCCAAGGCCCAGAACAAGGCCAACAAAAGCGACGACATAACAAGGTATAGGTACTACGCACCACATAACAAAACAACTGTCTAACAAAAGTAAAACACAACGAAGACACTAGGACTGGTCCCCAGTGTCCATGTACTCCCCGTCAAACACAAGCTCGGGCTCGGCGTCAGCAAACACCTCGTCCTCAATAAGGTACTCGGGCTCAGGATCTAACATGTGTCACCCAAAAGAGTAAAGGGGCACATGTCAGCAAGTCTAAAAGACTTGAGTAAGGAAACTGAAAGTAAGGCAACTAACAACCTAGCAGTTTAGTATGCATGACATGGCAGTTATAACATGAGTGCACAATTTAAGACATGGCAAGACAATTTGTACAAGAGAACAATCATCGGGACAAGACAAGAGTAGCCAAGCTACTATCAATCTCAATCAATACACATTTTGTAGGTGTTTATGCCCTTCGCTGAATGGTAAACATTTCAGACCGATCGGCACTAAACACAAATCACATTTCACGTTGTTTTGTAGATGTTTACGCCCTTCGCTGAATGGCATAGCATTTCAGACCGATCGGCACTAAACACTACCCCACCCCCAAAGAGTTTACGCCTTACAACTGCAGTTGTTGATCAAACAGACTCCCAGTTGAATGGCCGCTTAACCCTCACCCCCTATACCCACACGTAATGGAGCCTGGGGTCCCCGCACATGGAACTCAGCTAGTGAGCCTGGGGTTGCCCCGCACATGGAGCTCGCATTCTTAGTTCACAATTCAATACATTTCGAGCGTTGGGGTTAGCAACTCATTATGTTCGCTTCTGGTCACGAGCCAGGAAACACACAATTCGGGCATTGGCTATCAACCAACACATGGCCCGCTTCTGGAACACGAGCCAGGAACACAAGCAATGTAGCAAGGCTACGCAATCACTGAAATGCATGAAGGATGCAATGACATGACAATTAATTTGCGTACCGATAATGGAAAGTAAACGTGACATGATAGTTGTGCAACATGCTAAATGTCGGAACTAGCTTCGTTGTCAAGCTATTTCCCCAATTTGCGTCTAGGCGAGTATCATTTCGTCGTCTAGCCTCTTTTACGCCTACAACTAGCAAATGGCCTAAAGCATGGCCTAAACCCTAAGTGGCAAGTTTCACTTGCCTAGCACCGGGGATGACGACCACTTCGTCACACGGATGCTATCTACGGGGGAAATCGCTGTTATGGGGGAAACAAACACCAAACACATGAAATTAATTAGGGTTTCCATAAAATTATAAATAGGTCATGAAAACAACGGTAGATCGATTTCTTACCAAGATGAGACGGAAGAAACACTCCGGGGAACCCTAGGATCAGATCTGGAAAAGATTGGAGAAGTTTGGGGAAACTAGGGTTTTGGGGGATTTGGGGATTTTGATGGGTTTTGGTGAGATTTTGGGGAAGATGAGAGGTAGATGGAGTGAATGGATGGTTTGAATGATGGATTTAGGGCTTGGAATGAAGGAATGGAGCTTGGAGGAAGATGGGGGCTGAAGGGGGAAGTTTTTAGGGTTTTGGGTCGTGTTGGAGAAGAAGAAAACGATTGGGTTGGGTTTAAATAGGTTGGGCTGGCGGCTGCCCAGAAATTAGGGTTTCAACACTAGTTAGTCGGTCAAAGAGCAACCACTGACCGACTAGTTTGGCAACTAGTCGGTCGGTCGACCAACGCAGACCGACTAAGTGCAAACAGTAACTCCTGAACGAAAATAGGATTCTAGAGTTAGTCGGTCCATGAACAAATACTGACCGGCTAGTTTATCATCTAGTCGGTCGATGAACGTTCTTAGACCGACTAAGAGTAAACAGTAGCTGATACAAAAATAAGATGATGAGTTAGTCGGTTAAAGAAGCATTGCTGACCGACTAGTTTGCAACCTAGTCGGTCAACCAACGTTCTTAGACCGACTAACGATAAACAATAACTCCTGAAAAATTTAGAAAGCCAACTAGTCGGTCCAAGAAGGATTGCCGACCGACTGGATCGTCATCTAGTCGGTCGGTGCCCCTTCTTATACCGGCTAATGAGCACCAAAAGTTCCGATACGGAGCGCGGGGCCCCGGGATCGACTCCTAAGACTCCTAGGCTTGATCTAATAGTTAGATACGACCGTTATGAAGTCCGTCACGAATGACTTACTTCGAAATCGACGATCCTAAGGAAGAAGCGAGAAAATACGACGAATCGATCGAAAATGAAAACTACGGAGACGAAAACCACACAAGAGGAGAAAATCCACCAAAACATATATTATATTATATTAAATCCAGATACATGAAAAGCAGTCGTTACACTTTTCCTTTATCAAAATAATTTTATCATCTTTTTATTCATCCATTAGGCATGTCAATCTTACAATTATGATCAACTTCCTCAAAAAATCATGAGAGAGAGATGTACTCACGAAGGCCGAGCTCGAAGGAAGATGACTCCACTCAAAAAGGTGATGGCCAAAACTCCAAGATAATCTCATTACGTCCTTTTCCTTTATCATTAGAAATCTAAGCCCCTGGCTGGTGCCCTACCTCAGTCCGTTGCCTACATGAGAGAGAGAGAGAGAGAGAGAGAGAGCATATGAAGCAGGTCGGGTGAGATTTGCTTCATATGACTTACACCATGTCTAACATTTTCTTGGAGTTTTGGCCATCACCTTTTTGAGTGGAGTCACCTTCCTTCGAGCTCGGCCTTCGTGAGTACATTTTCGTTTTTATTCCTAAATTCACATTAAACAATTAGTATCTTTTTGAAGTGTTCCTTAGTTTAAAGCTTTTCTTTTAAAAAGTCAGATGTATCTGAATCATTAAAGTATTCGATTAATATTAATAATAATAGATTATTAATGTTCGAATCATAAACACATTCCATTAATAAAAACAAGGATATATTGCCAATACATATTGCTGGTTGTTTTATATGATAAAATAAAATTTAGTTTATTTATCTATCTATCTATTTTCTAAACAGAGTCCTTTCATTACCACCTATTAGGTAGAGTTTGTTGGTAATGGATATTTAGTGGGAGGAATGTGTTAGTGGATGATGGTTAGTGCATTTATATCTATATATATCTATATGAAAAAAATAAGATAATCTCATTACGTCCTTTTCCTTTATCAAAATAATTTTATCATCTTTTTATTCATCCATTAGGCATGTCAATCTTACAATTATGATCAACTTCCTCAAAAAATCATGCCCGGCCATATGCAGACAAGGGTGTTTGTACTAGGGGATATCTACCTTATTTGGCTGGACAAGGTCGGTAATATTCCCTTTTGAGGCAGCAACTATGTGTCTACCTTAAAACTGAATAGATATTGTGAATTTTTTCATTTCTTATTTGATAATTTTAATTTTGGAATAAAAGTTCCAACAATCTAAATGGTATATGTTGTACTATTTTTAGTTTTAATTTGTACCATTTTAGCCTCAATGCACCATGAATTCAAGTCGTTGCGTGATGAATTTATGTGATGAATTTATGCCAGTGTATTTTTAGTTTTAAAACTCCCTTGTGCACTGTTGATGGGGATACTTAAACTAATGATCTCCCACAAAGGATAAGTCTTTGCTGGATGCGATCGGGCAAGGGGATCATCAAATTTAAAATAATTATTATATATAGATATATAAATTTAAGCTTAATAATAGTGCAACACACCATTTAGATTATTAATTGAAAGATAATTGTTTTAATTTGATAATAATCTCACCGATCATACTTGTAAAGACAATTTTATTAAAGGTCATGTGTTCAAGTCTCATCAATAATTGGTTATGGAATTTTTTGAATTAATAATACATGAAGCGTACATTCTTAACATAATAAGTTGGGCTTGCGGCGCATGAAGGTCAGAGGGGTAAAAATTAAAACCAAACAATAGTGCATAAATCTCTAGCATATTGGTAGTTTTCTCCAAAATTATTATAATCAAATATTAATCAAGGTTTTAAATATCGGATATCAGTATCATATCAGATTACAGATTGTTAATTTTTATATCAGATATCGAAAATAAATCGAGGATAGACGTCAATATCGGGTTGCTCATATAGGATATTATAAGCATACAATTGTAATATCATAAATATCCATGTTTATTCATATTACCAAAATATCATCAATAGTATAACATAAAGTTACGATTAATATATTAAATAACAGCTATCATTAACACACTAATATGTAATACTACAAGCCTATAAATTTACAAAATATTAGAACTTAAAATACTGCATGAATAGAAAATGAAGTAAAATTATCAGAAAGAGTGACTTACTCCATATTATGTAACAAGTTCATTCTGCACACGTCTCCTGGAAGAATGTTTCAGCTTATTTCGCATCAAACCATGAATGAAGAAGATGACTCTGAGATCCATGAATCAAAATTTGCGGCTTCCTGTTGGAAATGAGGGACGCAGCCACACGAGTGGTAATTTTGTAATTTTGGGCCCGATCGGTAAACTTGTAATTTTTTAAGTAGAGGGCATTTTTGTAAATATGGGCAAATCAGCCCTATATATAGGAGTGAAGGGTTTAGGGTTATGGGATGAAGAAAATTGACGAAGAAGAACAGAAAGTAGAGAAGAGTAGTTTAGGGCGAGAATAGATTTAGATCTCGAGGAGGTTTAGCGCTTTATCTCAAATCAAAGCATATGAGAGTGCTCCTTCTCTCTAATTGTGGACATTTATCTTGTATTCCATCTAAAGTCTATAAAGATCTTCATTTTATCTCTCAAATCCCTAGCCCTTCCTATCAATCTTTTATATAACACCCTTCTGGCAATTTTTTGATGCCAGCCAATTTGTAATGCTGCTTGCCAGTGAACCTTTCTTGGTTTATGCATGACTACTAACCTTACAATGTATGTGATGTCTGTTCTGTAACTGTAAGGTAGATGACCGACCAATCAAACTTATGTATTTAAAACATCCTCAAATGCTGATGCTGTCTCACTTCATATATCTATATCTATATCCATATGAGTACTTAAAGATTTGTAAACAAATAATAATGTTTCATGTAGAAAATTAGTAACATAACTTCATTGGAAAAGAACTACTCCTTATTACTGTGAACAATTCATTCCCTTCAAAGTACTATTGAATATTGGATCCCCCAATGTAGTTTTGATGATAATTAAACATAATCAATCATGAATAATTCCCATATTTTGTAGTTAAATGAAAGCATCGTCAATATAAATAAAGCCATATCAAATGAAGACGATGACTCAGATCATTGATGCAAAGACATCAATCAATGAATCATTGAAATCAAGGAAATCAAAGAGTTGGACTCAAACTCAATGGAAGTCTTCAAGGAATTCAATAGGAAGTAAAGATGATAAATATGCATATCTTTCGCTTTCTTTACTTCATTGTTGAATTAGTATGTTAAGCCTTAATAGGCTTGATAGAATATCACTCATTACACACAATAATTTAGATCATATATCATTTGGTGTCATAGTGTTAGAACTTTCATAAAGTTTGAACTAAAGCTTTTCAGCCTATCCAGGCGCCCAGTGGTTGGTCTCCAGGCGCCTGGTGTTCATACACTGATAGTTCTTCAAATCCCTAACCAGTACAGATGCCTGAAGTTCTCATCCCAAACATTTGCACAAGTGTGTCAGATGCCTGGATGATGAACTCCAGACGTCTGATTAATTCTAGCCAAACTTCTAATATCTTGGTCTTTACTGACTGACAGAAATCATGCGTCTGATGTTATGTTTTCAGATGTCACAATGTGTCAGGCGCCTGGATGATATACATCAGACGCATGGTTAATTATGAGCAAAATTTCCAGTAGCTCAAACTCTGCAGTCAATCTTGATTAGGCGTCTAAAGTTGTGTTAACAAACGTTTATATAGTTGACCAGACATCTAGATAATGAACATCAGACGTCTGGGTATTCAGACCAATATATTTCAGTAACTCAGTCCCTCACTGTCTGTATGATCAGACGTCTGATGCCTTTGAGCCAGACATTTGTGCATTGGACCAGATATCTAGGAAGTCTTCTTTAGACGTCTGCCAAGTGTCCGTTAGACTGCATTTCAGAACAGTACAACAGACGTCTTGTTTGTTTACTTCAGGCGCCTGGTGACTAGGATTTCTGTTCGTTAATAGCCGTTTCCAACATTTAATGCTTGAGATTTTTATCAGATTTTGGACAGAGTTCGGTGGCTTATTTATAGGGCTTTAATGTCTTGACTTGAGAAGTTAGCAAAACTCTTAACACACCATTGAATACACTCTCAAGTGAATACAAATCATTAATTCTTCTCTAGAGCATTCAAGAGCATTCAAAGCCATTCAAGCTCAAGCTCTAAGTTTCAACTTGTCTCCAAAGCTTTCAAGATCAAGCTTCTAGTATTCATTGCTAATCATCTTGAGACAAGCAATAAGTGCTCATGCTCTCATCATTTAGATCACATTACAAACACCTTCATGCCTCATTCTTAAGAGTATTATTCAAGGCATAGGTTGTGGAAATTATTTCATATTTCAGTTCTCTTTTCTCTTTGATATTTGATATATCCTCTCGGGTTGTGAGAGTGGTCGGAAGTGGAAGAAAAGGTGTATTGGGTTTTCCCTTGCTAGGTTTTAGCAAGTGGGTATTAGTGGAGCACTAATCAATAGCGGGTTGGATATTGGGTTGCTGGAATAGGATTCAAGGGAGTCCGGGAGACTCGGTGAATCTGAAACAAGGTAAGTCTTGTGTTTGCGTTTGCATTCTTGTATTATTGCTCTCACTTTTCTATTCCGCACAAATGTTGCATAAGGGTTCTTTAATTTGGCGTAATTTCCTTATTATTGTTATAAAGCACTGTTAACTCAACTCTAGTGTTTCTTCATATAGTTTCAGATCCTACAGGTACTTATCCTCATTTCTTGTTACAAAATGCTTCAAGATATTTTTTTTCATTCTTTATACCTGCAATATCATTGCCTATCAAAAGGATATCATTAACATATGCTGCAATCAAAAGTATATCATTAACATATGCTGCAAGAACTATTGGAGTAGTAGTAATGCGAATAAATACCGAGTGTTCTGAATATCATTTTTTGAAGCCTGCAACCATCACAACCTTGTTGAATTTGTCAAATCATATATGCATATTCTGTTTAAAACCATAAATTGTCTTGAGCTTACATACGACATTCTTCCTCTAGGCAATATAATCCGATAGTTGTTCCATGTAGACCTTCTCATTAATATATCCATACAAGAAAGCATTATTGATATTAAGTTGAAACACATGCAACTCCTTGTTAACGGTGAATGCAAAGATAACTTGAATAGAGTTAAGGCGGGAAACATGAGAAAATCTAGATAATCTACACCGTAGGCTTGTATGAATTCTTTAGCCAGAGCTTTGTACCAGTCTATGGACCCATGAGGATTATATTTCACTTTGAGCACCCGCCCACCGTCTAAAGTACTACCTCGTCTCTTTAGAAAGCAATGTAGCCTTCTCCTTGTCCGTAGCTTGCATCTAAGTCAGATGTATGAGTGCTCTCCTGATATGACTTAAATATAGACGTGAAAAAGAAAGTGTAAATTGTCTTAACGGATGAAGACGGTCATATGAAACAAAATGAGAAATTGAATGAAGTGTAGTAGATCATTTACTCTTTCAATGCCTAATAGGAACATCAAGGTCAGAAAAGGATGGATCAGGAGGAATTACAGAAGATGATTGATTAGAATTTGCATGAGGGGATGTAGGATCAGTCAAGATTAGAATAGTTAGCACAAATCCTGGACGAGTGGAGTAAACCTGTGTTGGTTTGTGTATAACTCGTTCCACTAAATTGCTAGACACAAATTATGGAATATGCACTGATTCAAGAACAGATGAAGATACAGAAACTGAAGAATGCCAGATGAAGATACAGAAACTGAAGAATGCCAGATGAAGATACAAAAACTGAAGAAAGCCATATGAAGATACAGAAATTGAAGAAACTGGTGTGCTAGAGAAGTGACATGCTCAAAAAGGTGATATCAGTCGAAACAAGTATATACAATGTTTTGTATCAAAACAACAATATCCTTTTTGACTTCTTGGATATCCTATAACATACATTTTATGAACATAGGAGACAATTTGTCAAGCTTTGGTTGAAGATTCTAAACAAAACATACATATCCGAAAACTCATGGGGTTATATAGAAACTTGATTTATTTGGATACAAGAAAAGGGAATTTCACTACGAATAACAATGATGTCATCCTATTTATCAAGTGGCATGCATAAAGAATATCATTATCACATACATATTTAGGGACATTTATAGCAACTGTTAAAGTTTGTGCAACATCCAAAAGATGGTGGTGTTTGCATTCAACAATCTCATTGTATTGGGAGGTGTGTGGGATGTAGTTTGATGTAAAATACCGTTAGACAAACAGAAATCAAAAACATCTTTTTGCACAAGCTCAAGAGAATTATCAATATGTTTTGAGAACATGAGTAGACAGAAAATTAGGGTTTTATCTTATTATAAATTTTTTCAATAACTTTAGGAATCTGAATTCTCTTTCAATAATTACATCGAACTTATCCTAGAAAATCACATACGTAACCAAGAAAATATCCAAAACCAAAATCAACTGCAAAACGACAAGGACCCCACATGTTTGAATGGACTAACTCAAAAGGAGACCGACTCCTACTTGCAGGACGACCAAGTGGGAAATATGATGGTGCTTTTCTAGCTCGCACGATTCGCATTTGAAAAATAAAGCACTAGACTCAATATGAATAACTCCTTACACTTTTTGTAAGCACGTGTGATCAAGACGATGATGCCACTGCAAAGTAGATACTTAAGAGGAAGCAAGAACTAAACTAGTAGCAGACTACCACCATCCAAGTAGTACGTATCATCTTTCTCACGACCTAAATCAATCCTCATCATCGTCCGCAGATCATACAAAATAGTAGGATCGTCTGAGGATCCCGCAAAATAGTAGGATCGTCTGAGGATCCCGCAAAATAGTAGGATGGAAAGGTCACTGAGAAGCTTTTGTTTTTCGTAAGTTGGCTAATAAATAATAAATTGATTGGAAATTTTGAAATATAAAGCACTTCATCTAAATGATAGACTAGATGTAGCACACAATATAACCCTACCGGCTACAGATGAAGAGAATCCATCAGTAGTATGAACAGAAGCAAATGAATAATGCATGGAATTTGCTTCTAATACACGTCATATGAAGGGAGTCTTTTGAATCTATTATTCAAGTCTTATCATGATTGGCAAGAAAAGCACACATTTGAAGCAGAGGCAGAGGCAGAGGCATGAGTAGTTGAATGAAATGATTGAGTAGACTGGAAATGAAGGAACCTCTCATATTTAAACTGTGATATGTGAACTGTAGGAACTGAAGTAGATGAATCTGTTACAGATGAAATTCCATATAGTTCATGTATCTGCTACCTGTTCCCAATTTGGTCCAAATTTTTCACAACACCTTTCAGAAGTATGGTTAGACCTGCTATACTATTGACTTGATCCTCCGTTAACAAGAAAGATATGACCAAAGGTAGGACCACGACCTAGGGTAGGACCACGACTTGGGTTAGAACCACGCCGTCCCTCCTACCTCGTGACAATGATCACAGTCACAACCTCTACCATGGCTTCTGGTAATCATAGCAGAGCTCTCTACAAAGCGAGATGAATCTGATGATGTCAATTACCTATAGATATTCATTACATCGAGCCAAGGTCAAAGAAACAGAAGGGATCGAATCTTCACCAAGAAGCTGTCATCTGACTCAGTTGGCTAGAGATGAATTCAACATAGAAAAGAACGTAGCGTCAGCTAGCTTTTCACAGTAGCTTTGTAATGACTTCAAATATAACACGAAAGGCTTATGGTGATCCAGTTCTAAAGGACTGACTGACTGAGCAAAGTAAACTGTAAGACCACGCTTTCTATAATGCAGAGAGAAGTAAACTGTAAGACCACGATTTCTATGATGCAGAGTGAACAATCGATCACATGGTTTCGTCACTTTGGAGCTGTGCTTCTCCTTTGAGTACATCTCTTTCAATGTGTCCCATACCTTCTTGCCAGTTTGCAGAAACATCAACCATCAACCGTAGCATTCAATTTTTTCTTTCATATTGTTTATAAGCTATATCAGCACACACAGTAGTTATTAGCCACTCAATCATCATATTCATTGGACTTTACATCTGGTATATCATCTAAATATCTTGACCCAGTGAAGAAGCGAAATGATCTGGCTCAAAGAAGGCAATTGTTACTATTCAGCTTCAATGCAGAGAGAATCTTAGGATAAATAGACTCAGAAGAAGGATGTAGGATATACGGCTGACTCCAAAATCAGCCATAGTAAAGCAGTTGTAGCTAGCAGTGGAACTTGTAGATAGTAGCATTATACAAGTGCAAGTAATTGTACTCATGAAACATGTAGACAGTTTTTCATTTACTGTTTCAGAACAGACAATTTTTTGTTATGTTACAGTGTATTTTTTGGTTGTTTAAAGATGGCCTGGGTCAGATCCAAGAGCTAAAAACTCTTAAATTGAGGAAAAAAGATCCTGTGGGAATCCAAGCAAATGAAAGAAATAGACGAGGTCGAAATAGCTTTGAGGTGTTAAGAGAGCCGGATGTCCTCGGAATGTGTTAAGAGAGGAGCCGGATGTCCTCGGAGATGCCGAAGAGACGTTGGAGGGGTGTCGGAGGACGTCAGTGATGTGTTGAAAGTCCAGGTTTGATTGGAAAGATTGCAGATCTTGATTGCAAAAGTGATCTGAATACTTTTTTGGTATTGGAATCTCTACCAGAGGGCTTCATCAACGTCAGAATCTCCAATTGAGGGCTTAGTTGAAGTCGGAATATCTGCCTAGCGCCTTGATTGTGGTTAAAAACATTGCCTAAGAGTTTTGATGAGATCAGTAGCTTCGTCATAAGTAGACGTGCTATGTTTTGATGGTGAGTGGTGGTGATCTGAAGGCGAGCAATGGTGATGCTGATAAATTTGAGGGTTTTACATGGAATTTGATGGAGAAATTGGATTTGGGGATAAGTTATAATTAGAGTTTGAAAGAATTAGGGTTAAGGCTTGGATCCTTGCTTGGATACCATATTGAAAATGATAGAAACTACCGTATTGAAAATGATAGAAACTATGTTAGAGGCTTCTTAAACCTTTACCTTCAATTTTAATAAAAGACTAAATGGTTAGGATTTTATGTTAAAAACACAAATACTACTACACTAGGTCATATGTAAAATATAAGTAATAACACACACCTACTGTTTGATATGTGTAACCCAGTATTGATGCATATTCTCAATATATCCCATGATATCTGCTATCTGATCGAAAAACATACATCCAATATGATTTTTATATTCGATATTTAAAACACTAATATTCGAGTAGGACATCCTTCTTTAAAATCTAAAATTACTTGTTCTTGATTTGAATCATTTATCTAGTCTATATTGTGAGTCATGTCAACTTGGAAAGCACCATCAAGTATCTTACCCAATCAGAGTCAATGAGAAAGTCAAGTCAGTAAACCTTTTAAGTTGGTTCATTTAGATATTTGGGGTCCATTTCCCATTCCATTAATACTTTATTTATAAATATTTTATTTTCTTTGTAGATGATTGCACTTGTGTTACATGTCTTTATTTATTATAGGATGTCTTTATTTATTATAGGATAGATATGAAGTATTATTTGTGTTTAAGAGTTTTTGTGCTAAAATCAAGACGCAATTTGGAGTTTATTTGTACTGTAAGAAGTGATATTGTTATGAATATTTTAGATTGTCATTCAATGAATTTATGAACACTGTGTGGCATGGTTTACCAATCATCATGCACGTACACACATCACCAAAATAGGGTGGTGGAGCGGAAGAACAATTACTTATTAAAAGTTGCATTATCCTTGTTAGTTCATTGAAGTGTCCGTAAATCCTTTTAAATACACTGATTTTATCACATGCCACCTTATAAACAAAATGTCTTCTAAATTTCTTATAAATAGATGTTTTGTTCCTTATTGTTTCCCCATGCACCATTGTTTTCTTTGCCTCCATGGATATTTGGGTGTACATGTTTTGTGCATGACAGCCACCCTAATGTGACTAAGACATTCGATCATTGCACTGTATCTTTGCTGCCTACTATCGTATAGTTCTATTCTCATGACTAGTTATCTTTTGAAAATGTTACCTTTACCTTAGATAATGGTTTCCTGGTCTATACTGTGCTACAATTTGTATTTGATCGGGCTTATGATTGCAGAGATTGTAGCTAAAGACCTGCCATAGAATAACCATTACAGGTATATACAAGTCTTATTGTGTTACCGGTAACTACAATGCCAACGCCTGATGATCCCGCACCCTCTGATTGTGTTCTTGACGAGTCTTTAGATGTGTCTTCTATCCAATCAAACCTTGATTATCCCATTTCCATTTGCAATGGTAATCATCGCTGACCAAAGCTTCCTTTCTCAAAATTTGTCCTTTTTACACATTGCTCTCCTTTATGCACAGTCTTTTAAACCTATCAACTCTAGTTCTGTTTCTTTCTAAGTTTTTTAGAAGCACTGTCACATCTAGGATAGCTCGAAAGGATAGCTCGAAAGGATGAAATAGAAGATGCATGCCTTAGAGCATAATGATACGTGGGAGCTTGTAGCTACCATATGTCACTAAGTAGTAGGATGTAAGTGTGTGTACATTATTACGCTTAATTCAGATGTATCGGTTGCAAGGTTGATTAGTAGCAAATGGGTATTCTCAGATGTATGGAGTTGAATATCATGATACATTTTTCCATGTGACAAAAATGACATTTTTGGGATTGCTTATCTCCGTACAGGCAACCAATCATTGGCTCTAATATCATCTTTACATTAAGAATGCTTTCCTTCATGACATTATTAGCTAGGGTTATATGGAGTAACCACCTAAGTTTGTTATTAATAGGGAGTTGGGAAAGGTTTGCCTTTTGAAGCGCTCATTGCTTGGTTTGAATCAGTCTTCACAAGATTGGTTTGGAAGATTTGCTTCTACTATTAAAAGATTTGGCATGCATCGGGTTTTGAAGGATTATTCAATGTTTTTGCATATGCATGAGGGAAAGCATATTTTATTGATGGTCTATATTGATTATGTAATGATTATTTGAGATATGCATATAATTACTGAGTTGTATATGTACATACAACAACATTTCCAAATTAAGGATCCTGGATTGTTGTGATATTTTGGGCACAGAAGCAGTACAATAAATGAATGTGATTGTCTTATCACAACAGAAGTATGTGTTAGATATATTTTTATAGCCATGATTGTTGGTTACCAGCTTGTTACGTCTCCTATGTATCTGAACTCCAAATTGCAATTGACTTAGAGGACGCTTTTAGATGATCCTAATCGGTATAGTAGACTTTTTGAAAAATTGAACTATCTTATTGTTGGATCTTATGGATGGTCAAGTAGAACACTAGAGAGGGGTGAATACTGTTTCAAAAATAATTCTACATAGATCCTGAAAAATGTTGCTAATTTGGATCTTCTCAACAACAAACTCAAACAAATATTATAGCAGAAATAAATTTGTATAACAATATTAAATATCAAGTAGAAATATGCAAACCAAAGAAGCAATTGCAAACACTAAGAATTTTATCCTGGTTCGGTCTCTCTAACGTACTCCAGTTCCCAAGCTCCCACTTGTAGATTTTCCACTATACCTTTTGTAAACACACAAGAAATTACAACCACGCAGCTTGGTATACACCCTTGTCAATTGCACACTTCAATCTCAACACACTAAGATTGAAAAACACAACTCTCCAACCGAGAGCACCAAATACCTCACAACTGAGGCAAAAGCTTTTGTAAAGAAAATAGTACAAACTCCTATAGCCTTTGAAGATATGTGCTTGTGGATGCAATGGTGGTTAAGAAGTAGAGATTTTTATTTTATAGGATTTGATTTTTGGAGATTAGAAATTATGGCCCAAAGAGGATATGAACTCAAAGCATAAGCAAAATGACAAGATACGATTTTTCAATTGTTTCTCTCTCTCTTCTTCACTGAGAATAAATCTCTATTTATAAAGGATAAATTCTACGAAAGGAACTTACTAACGTATCCCTTCCAATGGCTAGTTAACAGCTGGTTTATGAGGCTCAACGTAGCCAATGGTAACTTGATTAGTCGATTAATGAATTTTGTTGGCCGACTAATAGTTTCTATTAGTTGACTAAACTGAACCAGCCAGAGTTTGTCTTTTATTATTCGACTAATGAGCAAGTATTGATCGACTACAGGCTAACTAAGGGCTGATAAACTGGATAGTTGATATCTGATATGCTGGTCGAATAGACCCATATATTGGTCGACTAGTAGGCTTCTAAAATCACAGTGTAAGTATGAAACTTAGAGATTTTGATAAGGTATAAATTTAAGATATTTCTAAGTCTTATCCTATAGTTTCATATGTGTGTATGTGCATCTTCAAGGTTTTAACAATATATGACCAGGAAGAAACATAAGATAAATCAATTAACAATTGTACATTCATTAAGCCCAATTGACGATGTTTTTTTTGCACTTTGCTCCATATTCTTGTCATTGAACCGTTAAGTCTTATTGTCTTGACACCTTGTACTTTACTTCTTTGCTTCCGAATGAATTCCTAATACCTGCACAAAACACATTAATGCAAGTATTATGTTTGATCATCATCAAAACATATATTGTGGGCACTCCAATATCCAACAATTGTGACACGGATTGACATGGCATATGTTGTGAGTGTAGTTAGTCAATTTATGTCTAACTTATATGCGAGTCATTGGAACTCTATCCTTCAGATATTGCATTATTTGAAGAGTTATCCAAGGCGTGGACTCAAATATGCTGACTACGGACATAGTGAAGTTGCCAGTTCTTCTAATGCAGATTGGGTAGTGTTCCTTATTACTAGGAGATCATTATTGGCTATTATGTGTTTGTAGGTGGTAATCTTATGGTATGGAGGAGCAAGATGCAGCATGTATGTAGATTAAGTGCAGAGTTCATGGTTCAGGTTATGACAAATCTTACATATTAATTGATTTGGATCAGAGGTCTTAAGGAAGTTCTTCAGTAGACTCTCCATATGCTTATGCAATTGTATTGTGATAAAAATGCAATGGTCATATTGTTGAGAATCCTATTTTTTTAATAAATTCACCAAACATATTGATGTAGATTGTTATCTTGTTCACGAGAAGGATGACAAGACTTTTTATACTAGACATGTATCATCTGTAAATCGGTTGGCTTATTTGCCATTAAGAGAGCAGATGATTTATTTCATTTGTGCGAAGCTAGGTATGTAAGATATCATGTACATACTTCAGCTTGTGGAGGAGTGTTAGGAGTGTAATAATAAATGTTTCAGGGACCTTTATGTAAAAGTGCAGTCCTATATATTAGTTGATCCAAAGAGAATAGACAAATCGATCATTATTCTTAATTAAGACCGAATCCCAATTTTCTTCAACACCAACAAAATCTAAACATGACAATCATGCATATATTCTTGATGGTCCAATGAAACAACAAAATATTTCATAATTATAGCATAATAAAACAAAAAAAATATGGAGCATTAAATAGAATCTTATTTTGGGATATTAGAGATCAAGATGAAATGAAAAGAACACCTTGTTTATTTCTCTCTTCTGGTTACATCTGGATGATTTAGAAGAGAATGGGTTAACTGGCATTGAAATCATTATCACACACATGCAGCTTGTTATTGACGATTTGATTGCCGTGTTAGTACCTTCCTGCTTCCTCATTAGTGCTTGGCAATTGATTAAGGATTTGTGAGAGAGACGGAGAGGTGACATGAGGGCATTAATGAATAGATCATGTAGGTTAGATTTTATTTCTTTTACTTTAATTTTGGGTCAAGTTCAACATGGTTACAAGGCTAAAAGTCAATAGGTCAAAATACACTACTACATGCTATATATTGATCAATTTCGTTTGGGTGGGATAGGTTCACATGATCATGAGCATTCCTATTGTTGCATACAGTGGACGTGCAGTACAAAATTAGAATTTTCTACGCATAGTATAAGTATTAGAAATTATTTTTTAGGGGGCTTATATAACAACCTTTTTTTTTCCTTTTTTAGAGAAAAATCACTTATACCTGTTTTCTTATCCTCACATCAGATGTTGCACACTTTCTTTTGGCTTTTCATTTGGTAGGCTATTGTATTATTGGGCAGGCAAAAGGTATATTGTATGGCTATTCTTACAACTTATAAAATATATAAATTAACCAACATGGAGACAAGGTGGACCGTGGACATAGGAAGAAATTATGATGTTCAATTCTGTAACATGGTGCGTATGTAAAATTTGCATTTTTTATAGAGCACAAGCCAAAAAAGAAGCTCTCTTTGTCATTGTGTTTGTGTTTGTGTTTGTGTTTGTGTAGTTAAAGGATACTTATAATGATTTTTCTGATTGTTAATTGAGATTTTAAACTCAAAAATATTTGGTCACAGGCTGGATACAAGTACGATTGTAAATGGTGCCAGAGAACCAAAGAACCCAATCTGAGCATATCGTTATTTTTCATCATTGAATCTAGAAATTTAAACCTGAATTCTTATCGGGTCGGATTCAGGGTTGGCATTTCCAAGACCAAAAGCCTGATAACAAAGCTGAAACCCAGTACCATACCCAAAAATAATATGATGCTTATATAAATGAAGCTAATTATTAAAAAAATTCACTATAATCTAATTGGTGAAGTCAAAAAATGAAATCTTTATAACATTGATGAAACATAAAGTATAAATTATCCATTTTTGTAGAATAAAAATACAACCATCACTTTAAAACAATTGTAATTTATATCTGCACAAGTGTAATTCAAACCCGAATATGAACTGAACTTGATAAGAAAGAAGAGATTGCAACCCTGATAAGAAAGAAAAATTCCAATCCGAATATGAAATACTTATCGGGTACATACTTATCGGGTACGTGTTCGGATCTCTTACATGGATCCGATCCGAATCTGACCTGTGTACACACCCTAGATACAAGAATTAGGGTGGTTTCAAAATTTTCAATTTGTTTAAAATTTGATAACAAGGATATCAATATCGGAATTTTTTTCCCGTAAACAAATTATTTGGAATTGATACATGATGAAGATAGGAAAGATGGGTGATTTTCTAGTATCTTATCCTTTGATTCAGATTTCAAATTAAGATTATATAAAAATATTATAATATTTTTTCACAACTCAAGTCATTTGGAATTAGTGGAGGACAGTGATGAAAGAATTGTGGATGGCTGTCAAATTCTCGTCATTGGATTAAAATTTCAATGAAGAATATGTGAAAGGATAACATTGTTCCTTTTATTAGTCAAATCGCACGCCTCATCTTGAGTCTTGTCACTTTCACTTATGATTCTTTACAAAAGCTGGACTCGAACTAACCGAACCTGAGTTATGCGGGTTGGGTCTGAATCTCAATTCCTGACACCCGACCATATATATCCAATGGTACCTTGTATAAACCCGAGCCAAACCGAAACTAACAAAGGAACATGTATGAATCTATTTCTAGTACCTGATATACCATTGGGTTGGGTACGGGTCATGGCAAGACATGCCCTGACCCAACTCACTTGCAGCATTAACAGTATCATTCGTCTCCACTACATAGTTGGAAGTTTACATATATAATTTCTGAACATCATTTGGACCGAAGGTATCATTGCGTTGGACGTTCAAACTGTGCTGGCCTTTTGTCTGATGAAGGTTTCATTGCATACAATGAATGGCTCCATGAATATGCAAGGTGCATTCTTCCTTCTTAGTGGCCTTTTAGTTTCGGTTGCTGAATTCAACTGATGCTCTTAGTCAGATGTAGTCCACATGACATGTATGAAAAGGATAAGATCTATGCTCTACCATCATATACAGTCAGTCTACATCATCAGTTCGATGCTGTCAGACTTCCCCAGTGCACTTACAAGGCTATAACTCTATTAAGTTTTCATTTAACAACATAACTGTTGATAGAAGATTCAGAATTATGAATATGTTTATTGATACAGTGATGTACCTTATTTGTATTTTTTTCTTGTCCACTGATAAACACCAAACATATTCTGGTAACAATTTCTTTGCAATAGAGAAACAGAAACCTCCTCCTTTCATATACATGACATGTTTATTGCTTTTGCTTTAAATTTAGTCTTATTGACTTCAGACGTAGTTTAATACATATTGGAGAGTCAATCAAGAGCACACTTACTTTTCTTTGCGATTGTAGCCATTTTCTAAAACCTTTTATTCCAAATCTCTTAATATTTTTTACTCCTTAAGTCCATTTGTAATGCCCCGCTCCCCAGGATATCCGGGAAGTACGAATCCGTCCCAAGTATTCGAGAGCAGTGAGTGTTACGGAGAAAGAGAAAGAAAGAGAGTGGACAAGAAGAATTTGCAGGTCACTGTGCACATGCTAAGAAGTAGAAGTAATGTTCCAAAATAAAACAGAAATGTACATCTCAAAGAATAGACGAAAATACAAGGTCCAACATTCATTTATTAATACACAATTACATCATTTACATACATCATCTCTGTACAAGGGGTACAACGGTGAAACCAAAAGAAACTCCCAAAACCCACAAAAGTAAAAGTACTCCCACTATGTACAAAAGTACAACTCACTCCCTAACTAACCCTGGAAGTTCAACAGTACAAGATTGACCTCTGTGGGCTCCATCTCTGAGTAGTCTTTGGAGTCAAGCTCTGCTCTGACTGTACTGCTCCTAATCCTGTAAAAGTAAATGGGACACGTCAACGCGTGACTTAGTTGGATAACCTAACTAAACTAGGTAGATCCCAGTTTCAGAACTAGACTATCCAATCCTAAGTATGGCCACTGACGGTCTACTAGGGCATAACTACAAGACGGTACATAAGGTAAGGTACAACATCACAGATATTTTAAACATAGAAGAAAAGTACTGAAAAGGAGGCACGGTGATGCGCAAGAAAAGCAGTTAAATAAAACATCACAGGCAAGTGCTGAAAGAAGGAACTACTGAACTAATATACATAAGTAATAGCTGATGCCAATTTCATGGACATCAACAGATTAAAATACCTTAATCTTCAGATGTTGCATTTAATTAGTGTTTGGGAAACTTGGGTAAAACATATGACATAAGGAACTGGACTTCACCCAAGGTGGATGAATAATGATACCCCGCTAGTGGTACACGAGACTGAACGAGGCCTCTCGTAACTCATCCTGACGGGAGTGAGAATAGTATATCAGCTACCTTATGGTGCATCACGAGTACACCAAGGGCCTCTCCAACTCTGCCAACTCCCCCTGACGGGAGTGATGAGAGCGAGACATAACTATCATCCAGTCTTTAAGCCTAGACTTTACACGGGTTCCCCCCAAACCCACTGCCTAGAATCTCACCTTTCTCAAGATAGACCGAGAGTCCCAGATTGTTATTTACACTTAAAACCTTACTCTCAATTTATGAAACAATTCATCATATCTTTCATTTCGGCGGTCTCATTACCGCATTCACATTTCATTTCACGAATATCATTTCCATATGAACATTTCATGATATTCCTCTTTCCATTTCATTTACACATTTAACATATGCACGTTTCATTATATCCATTTATCATTGCAATTCAGTTCTTTTCAAGGCCAATTTTCACATGAAAGTTCACATATAAAGTTACATAGTGCTCGTTCTTACATATGCAACATGTGTAATATAATTCAACATCATGGTATCACCACTCATAATTCCAACATGGTTTATCATATGCAATGAATTATCACGTGGAACATCATTATTAATATGGCATGATATAACAAAATAACATAATCATGGTATTGAAAATGAAGCTTAACTCTGTCTCTGGAAAACTAGGCCACACAGCCGTGTGGAACAACGTTGCCAAGGCTCAGCAGAACAGCCACACGGTTGTTTGGAATAATCCTCACGACCGTGTGGGGTTTTAAATAGAAGTCCAGTAAAACTAACAAGTCACATGATTGATTGATTTTTCCACACAGCCGTTTACTTTTCCACACGGCCATGTCATTTTTCCACACGGCCGTGTCACTTTTCCACACAGCCATGTGGAGCACAACAGTAATTCTAAAACACGACCGTGTGAAGGGATTATACTTCAGGTGAACTTCGCGGCCTACGACACGACCGTGTCTACGTTGACATGGCTGCGTGGGTTGAGGACTCTTACACAGACAAGGACACTGTTAAAGAACGACCGTGTGTCGCTCCTGTTGGTCGAACGACCACGACACGGTTTAGACACGACCGTGTCATTTTATAAACTGCTAA
Source organism: Scilla litardierei (assembly GCA_030789695.1). Taxonomy (NCBI): domain Eukaryota; kingdom Viridiplantae; phylum Streptophyta; class Magnoliopsida; order Asparagales; family Asparagaceae; genus Scilla; species Scilla litardierei. The sequence continues at coordinate 65,538,013 of CM061134.1, forward strand.
TTCAACAGAATTCTAAACCAATGTCCTACGTGATCTGAAATGAAATATATCTAGCTTAGTGAGGAATTCCTACCTGACTCAGCCCCTAGAATTCTTTGGCCCTTCTTCTCCTTGATGACCATCTGAAAAGCTACTCCTCTTCAAGATTCTCCATGATGGGGGTAATTAGGGCTTAGGCATGAAGATGGCAGTGGATGAGATGGGGTGTTATGGTTCGGTCAGAGAGAAAGAAAGAGGGAGGGGGTGTTCGTGCTGGGGTGCTGGTTTCTGTTCTCCTATTTTCATTCTTTTCTTCTTTTTTTCTATTTTCCTTTTTTGTTTTTGTAAGAGTTAATCCTCCATTCTCTACCTCATGCTTAATCTTTAACTAAGGGCCAATTGTCCCATAAGGTGGCATGTTTGGGTTAAACATGTCTAGGCTAATGACACCTAGATGGGGCAAGTGTCAAACTAGGGAAATTTCAAAATTATCTTTTTGTAGAAAATAGGAATACATAGTAATACAATATGCATCATACTGTCATGTATTTCATCTAGTATTTCACCCACTTATAATCAAATGATGATTATGTTGTGAAGTATCAAATCTGGGGGAAGACCCCAGTCGTTTATTTATAATAGAAGGAAGATCGTATATGGATGAGATACAATGATATGATCTTATCCTATGGATAAGATATAATCCACAATACAAACTCCCATCATTATCTGTTTACAACACACTCTCTTATCCAGCCATAAGTATGGACTCTGCTGATGAATACTTCTGGATTCTGAGTGTCTTATGAGTCTCACAAGGGGTGATACTTCAGGATCCTGAGTTGATGCGGTTTACCTTGTTAAGACCTTTGGCTATGGAAAACCCCATGGAAAAAAATCATAGCTAAGGAAAAAGAGAACAAACTTGCTCTAACTCCCCCTGATCTGTACAAGCACTCAGGCTTTCAAATCTCTTAGGCAAGTCGTACCAATCTTTTGTACAAACTTCCTAAAAGTAGCGGTAGGAAGTGATTTAGTGAACAAGTCTGTCAGATTGTCACATGATTGTACTTGTCTAACATCGATCTCGACATCCCTTTGTAGCTCATGCGTCCAGAAGAATTTTGGAAAGATATGCTTCGTTCTGTCGCCTTTAATGTAACCACCACATAACTTAGCGATGAAAGCAGTGTTGTCCTCGAACATATTGGTAGGTTCAAGGTTACCAATCTTCAATCCGGTTGTCACCAGGATGTGATGTACAACTGAACGTAGCCAGACACATTCTCAGCTTGGTTCATGGATGACAAGGATTTTTGAGTGATTGGATGAGGTCGTTATGGTCTGCTTGACGGATCTCTAGGAAATGGCTGCCTCACCATAGGTGAACACGTACCTTGTCTATGACTTTTCATTGTGGGGATCAGACCTGTAACCTGCATCAACATAACCAACAAGTGTGGAGGATTATCCATTTTTGTAAAATAGTCTCAAATCTGTTGACCCTTGAAGGTAGCACAGAAGGGTGCTAACCCCGGTCCAGTGATGTTGTGTAGGCGCTGCACTGTATCTGGCCAGTAAATTTACTGCGAACGCTATATTGGGACGCGTGTAGTTAGTCAGATATAGAAGTGTTCCAATAGCACTCAGATAAGGGACTTGTGAACCAAGTATATCCTCTGCCTCTTCCAGCAGACGGAAGGGGTCTTTATGTGCATCCAGAGATCATACTATCATAGGTGTACTTAGTGGATGACATTGGTCCATGTGAAATCTTTTTAACAGTTTCTTTGTATATGTGGTTTGGTATAACAGGATTCTGTCTTTTAAATGTTCAATCTGTAAGCCAAGGCAGAATTTGGTTTTGCCTAGTTCTTTCATTTCGAATTATTTTGTTAGGCTTACCGATATCTCAGTGATCTCTTCAGGAGATACAATGAGGTTTAGATCGTCTACGTAGACTGCTATTATGATGAATCATGTTCCTTTTGCTCTTATAAAAATGCAAGGGCAGACTTCATTATTGTTGAGTCCTTGTTGTACAAGGAATTCACTTAGTCTGTTGTACCACATCCTTCCTGATTGTTTAAGACCATATAATGATCTTTGAAGATTAACAGAGTAGATGTCCCGAGGTCTACCTTTTAATTCAGCATGCATTGAAAAGCCATCATGAAGTTTCATATAAATCTCTTTATCGAGATTGCCATATAGATATGCAGTCACAACATCTATTAGCTGCATATCTAATCCTTCCTTTGCTGTTAAGCTTATTAAAAATCGGAAAGTGATCGCATCCATTACCGGGGAGTATGTTTCTTCGTAGTTTATACCCGGTCTTTGGGAAAATCCATGTGCTACAAGCCTTGCTTTGTAGTGTATGGTCGCATTATTTTCATTTCTTTTCTGACGAATACCCATTTGTATCCCACAGGTTTAACACATACTAGTGTCTGGACTATTTGTCCAAAGACTTTGCGTTTCTTAAGCGAGTCTAGCTCTGCTTCTATTGCCTCATTCCACTTTGGCCAATCATTTCTTTGTTTGATTCAACAACGGAATGTGGATTATGATCATCGTCGCTTTCTGCGACGTGAATGACAATATGAAATGCGAAGTCATCGACGACGACTATACTCTTTCTGTCCAACACCTTCCCTGTACGCACATAATTCAATGACATTTCAGTTTCTCTCAGCAGTTCCTCTACAGTGGATTCCGGGAGGGGTGAGGGTATGGACGTGAGCTCATTTCTCTGCGGAGGTATCGTCTCAAGGTCTCCAAACATTTTTCTTTTCTTGGATTTTTGTCCTTGGAGCCTGGTGGTCTGCCTCTTTTCTGTTGAGGAGCAGACACTTCTACTGCAGGTGGATTGCATCCATTCTCGGGGATGTCAATCCTAGCTGGAGTATTTGCAGTAGGGATGCATGATCTGACAATCTTCTGGTTGTCTGTAAATGAGTCTGGTAACTGATGGATAGTGTTCTGTATGTGTACACATTGTTTTGTTACCGGATCATAGTGGGTCAAAGATTTTGTATCTCACGATATAATTTGCGTAGCTCCAGATTTTTCAGTATTTGGACCCATTTTGGGGAAACTCGTCTCATCAAATTCACAGTCTTCAAGACGTGCCTTGAATGCGTCCCCCGTTTGGTGTTCTAGGTATCTTATAATTGAGGGTGAGTCAAACCCTACATAGATACCTAGACAACGTTAAGGACCCATTTTATCCTCTGTGGTGGTGCTTTGTGGATATAAACTGCGCAGCCGAAGATTCTCAAGTGAGCGATGTTTGGTGGTATTCTATATGCAAGTTGCATTGGAGAGACTCTGACCTACAGACTCTTATTTTTATTAACGATGCAGCATGCAGAATTGCATGTCCCCATGCATTCACTGGTAACTGGGATTTCATCAATAATGGACGTGCAATCCATTGGAGTCTTTTTATCAATGACTCTGCTAACCCGTTTTGGGTATGAACATGTGGCACCAGATGTTCAATTTCTATCCCAGTTACAAGACAATACTCTTGAAATAACCGGGAGGTAAATTCTCCAGCATTATCCAGGCGTATTTTCTTTATTTGGTTGTTTGAAAAATGCACACGCAACTTTATTATTCGTGCCAATAGCTTTGGAAAAGCTAAGTTGTGGGTCGATAGTAGACACAAATACGAGTATTTTGAGGATGAATCCGTCAGTACCATAAAGTATCGAAATGGTCCACTTGGGGGTGGATAGGTCCACATATATCTTCTTGTATTCTTTTGAGGAAGATTGGAGATTCTATATCCACTTTTAGTTGTGATGGCCTTATTATTAATTTCCCCTTGAAGCAGGGGATGCAAGGGAATTCTCCATTCTGAAGAATCTTCTGGTTCTTCAAGTCATACCCATAGGATTGGGATAAAATGCGATGCATCATCACAGATCCAGGGTGGCCAAGTCTATCATGCCAGAGTAAAAACTTGGCTGATATCGGACACTTCAAGTGCCCATTAAATTAGATTCATCTCTCCGAATCTTTGTATGGTAGAGGCATGATGAAATGCTCTCAAAATGTTTAAGTATGGATTTTACTCCTTTTTCTTGAGACGTTACATGCATAAATTCTTTTTCATTTACATTTGCTGTTTCTAGATGAAATCCGTTTAAACGGATGTCCTTGAAACTTAATAAGTTTCTTTTTGAATTCGGAGAGAATAATGCATTCTTTATTATAATTTCTGTTCCATTTGAGAGCAACAAAGTTGCGTTCAGCCTTCAATAATATCCGATGGCTCTGAAATAGTATTTACATGGCTTTCATATAGTATAATGTTATGAAAATAGCATTTATATTGAAGTATCGTATGTGTATAGTATAAGCATTGTCTACTAAGCAGTCATGAGAGCGTTCCATCTATTAAAAGATGAATCATATAAGTACATTTACTTTTCAGAAATCATAATCAAATTTTATTCATACTATTTCAGAAATTCAAACAAACAAAGATAAAATAAAACAGCTAATCAAGCATGTCATCTCTTTCGAAGTCGTCAGCTGTGAAATTGACTGGAGCATTGGTGGTCACCAGGTTTGTTTCAGCTTTCTTTTTCATGTTTTCTTTTTACAAATCCTGGAGGTGCCATGTAGTTTTGCACACTCTAGATCAGTGCCTTTTCATGTCAGAGCTATGGCACGGGTCTTCCCATTCCCTTTTGGGTGGGGGTGCACCATTTCTATTGTTGTTTTTGCGCCAAGTGAACTTCCGTCTCCCTTCATTTCTTCGCTGTTGGACCTGACCTTTGGCCTTTTTGTTTGGCCCCCCTTCTGTGGTCTTCCTTTCCTTTTATTATTTTTCTTCTTTTTAGAAGAAGATGCATTGTGAGCTTTTGGAAGGGGGCGATGCCAGTGGGCGCATATTATGAGTGACGAGGAGAAGCTATCTGTTTTGTTCAGCCATGAGTAAACACGACAGCAGCTCAGAATACTTGGTGAATTTTCGTTCACAATATTGCTGCATTAATATTGCATCCTTTTCATGGAAAGACGTGTACGTCTTTTCCAGCATGCGATCTTCTGAGACTTTTTCACCACACAACTTTAGGCGTGAGGTGATACTAAAAAGAGATGAGTTGTGCTCAGCTATGGACTTAAAGTCCTGCAGTCTCAGGTTCGCCCACTCATATCGTGACCTTGGAAGTATAATATCTTTCTGATGTTTATATCTTTCCTCAAGGGCAGTCCACAGCTCAAGTGGATATTCGACCATGATGTATTCAGCCTTTAGAGTTTTATCCACATGGCGACGAATATAAATAATGGCTTGCGCCTTTTAAATGTCAGTCGCCTTTCCATCTTTTGTCACATCAGAAATAAGAGAGTTAGCCCGCAGGTGAAATTTAACGTCGAGCTGCCAACTCAAGTATTTCTTCCTGATGCCTCCAACACTTCGAAATCAACGTTTGCGATTTTTGTCATTTTATCCAGCAGAGCACAAATTTGAATGAATTAATAATACATTAAACTTTTTCATGCGGAGGCAATTTTTAAATGAATAAGCTAATTGCGTGGATCAGCTAGTTCCACATAAAATAGAAATGTCCAAAGTCCATATTACAGTCCATATTACACAAATAAAAGCGAAAAATTACAACTTTGGAAACCTCATGGGTCATATATTCAAATTCTTCAGTTTCAAAAGTGTTCTTCGCCTTCATGGAAAGTAGTCATCGGTCTTGGACATTACATAATTTCCTCACTACAATTTCTCTCAAAAATAAAAGAAAAATTCAGAAAAAGTAAAATGTGAGACTAAACCGCCGATCCAAAACCACAATTAGCCATCTATGCAAAAATTTGTGCTCATTAAACATTTTCATAACACATCACATGCATCACAGATTCAGAATAGGATAAACATAATAATTTAAAATACTTAATAATTATGCAGACTACGAGACGATTTCATATATCGTTAGATTAGGCGACTAACGGCAGAGCGATCGCAGGATCTTTATAATTATTAAGTTAATGCCACAGAACATAGCATAAGTTTATCCTAGAAAATGAGCCTTAAAAATGTGATGTAATGCATATAAATATGATCCTAAAAGGGGATCATATATTGAAAATATTTAATTCGTTGTGCATTAGGGGCTAGTTCAAATTAATTTGAATGATGCCCAAATTGTTTATTTATTCTAAAAGGCAGTAAGTTTTCCTTTTTTGACCCCCAAATCCCCAAATGATCCCCATAAATCCTCAAATTTCCCATTAAGGTCCCCATTTAATCCATAATGTTTCAAATTTTTCTTCAATTTTTGGGGCCCCAAAACCCCTCTTTACCCATTTAATTGTTTCCCCTTCCCCATTCCCCTTTTTGATTTAAATCCTGGCCTGAGGCCCGCAGTGTAACTGTGGGGTTCAGGCCCGCAACATTTTTTTACATCGCGGGCCTGATGCCTGCAATGTGGCTGTTAGGCCCGCAGCCGTCGAGCTCTCTCTTTCTCTGTTGTTTTTTAGGTTCGTGTGCCAAAGCCCACGAGATGCTGTGGGCTACGGCCCACAGCTGATAGGCTGTGTTTTTAAGTCGTCTTGTTGGCCGAAGCCCACAAGTCGCTGTGGGCTTCGGCCCACAGCAAAAGGGAATTTTTTGTGAATGGGTTGGGCCTGAAAGGCCCAAACATAGATTGAAGGGGAGGGAGCGGCGGCTAGGGTTAGCCACTGCCACCCCTTATGATTCCAAGGGAGGGGAGCGCCGCCGCGAGGCGGGGGAAAGGGCCGCCGCCGTGAGGCGGGGTATGGGGCTGGCAACCGCTGCCTTCGGGGCGGGGATCGAAACTTGGTGCCACCGCCTTCGAGACGGGGAGGAATTATATATTATTCGAAAAATCGTTTCGTTTACTAATATCATATAAATAGATGAACCCTAAAGAATATGGGTTTTATGATACGAAAACAAGTATCGACGATTAAAAATCATCGTTTTAGTCTATTAACCCGATTTCTAATCCGATCTTTCGAGATCGATGAATGATTGTATCATGATCATGATAAAAATTGAAATTTTAAGAATAATACCTTTAGATCCGTCCTCCAGATCTAGCGATGGTTGACGAAGCCTACGCGTGGAAGACGAAGCGCGTTATGGAAGACGAAATCCGTGCGCGGTAGACAAAGCCTCGTGCGTGGATGACGAAGCTCGCGCATGGATCTGTGCCTTCTCCTTCGCTTTCGCAACGAACAGGTTTTCGGAATTTTTAGACTCTTGCTGATAACGTGTTGTGAAGCATTAAATCTCGGGAAAGACCCCAGTCCTTTATTTATAATAGAAGGAAGAGCGTATATGGATGAGATATAATGATATGATCTTATCCTATGGATAAGATATAATCACCAATACAAACTCCCATCATTATCCGTTTACAACAGATTAAGAATTATTTAAAAATAATTTTATTATTATAAAATTGAAGAAAAACATTACATAAAATATACGTATACGGTCAGAAACACGTAACGTAATACCCGTACACGGATATACAAGGTATTACATTCTACCCACCTTAAAATCAAAGTCCGCCCTCGGACTTTTAACACTAAGGGTTTGACTAAAGGTCAAATAGATCTAATTGTCGTCTTACCCATGAATCCCTACTTATATTCTAACCACCCATAACTGTATGTATCACATATATGAATATACACCGCATATACATAATCATTCAAATAGATTCATACACGCCTTAGTATTCATACACCACATTTCACTCAATTAATTCACAGAGTTATGCAAACATACAAGCATTCATGACATACACACGCAATGCACCATCATATCAAACACAAACATATCAAACACACAAGTTTACACACATCACAAAGAAGGCATTACAATACAAACAATATACCAACACAATACACCTGTATCTAACTGTATAATACTATATATACACATGTCTAGATTCATATTACTTCATACATCTAAGCAACCATATTCATACATTAGCCCTATAAACACCTATCTCGTACATAGTATAGACATATGCATACATATGTATAAATACAAATACTAAGACATACATACGTACGCGTATACATTCATATAGCTAGATATATGTATTATTCATATGTATTCAAACATATATATTGTCATAACAGATGTATATATATAAGTATATTGTCATAACAGATGTATATATATAAGGGACACACATATGAATACATACATTGATACATCTACACATACCCTTTATACTTTATCTATGTAGTACACACGTATAGAACCAATCATATTACCCCTGAATACCTACCAACTGTACCTAAGTACACAACAGTGTACATCGTAAAATGTCACTCATATGTGACAATCTATCTAACTGGAACCAAGTCCATCCTTGACCTTATATGGCTAGGGCTCTATGTTAACGGTGGCTCGGTCTAGACTCTAAGGTCACTACCTACCTTAAGATATGACTATCTCTATGGAGTATTACCCGCACTACTTTATGTATGTCGCAGTGTAGAGACCTGCATGGGCCACCAAATGTAACATCACGTGCCCTAGGATACCCGGAAAGTACGAATCCGTCCCAAGTATTACAGAGCAGTGAGTGTAACGGAGAAAGAGAAAGAAAGAGAGTGTACAAGAAGAATTTGCAGGTCACTGCGCACATGCTGGGAAGTACAAGCAATGCTCCAAAATAAAATAGAAACATACATATTAGAGAACAGACAAAAGTACAAGGTCCAACATTCATTTATTAATACACCATTACATTATTTACATACATCATCTCTGTACATGGGAGTGCAACGGTGAAACCAAAAGAAACTCCCAAAACCCCACAGAAGTAAAAGTACTCACATTATGTACAAAAGTACAACTCACTCCTTAACTACCCCTGGAAGTTCAACTGTACAAGACTGCCCTCTGTGGGCTCCATCTTTGAGTAGTCTTCTGAGTCAAGCTCTGCTCTGACTGTACTGCTCCTAATCCCGTAAAAGTAAATGAGACACATCAACGCGTGACCCAGTAGGATAACATAACTATACTAGGTAGATCCCAGTTTCAGAACCGGACTACCCAATCCTAAGTATGGCCACTGACGGTCTACTAAGGCATGACTACACGACGGTACATAAGGTAAATTACAACATCACATATATTTTAAACATAGAAGAAAAGTATTGAAAAGTAGGCATGGTCATGCGTAAGAAAAGCAGTTAAATAAAACATCACAGGCAAGTGCTGAAAGAAGGAACTACTGAACTAATATACATAAGTAAAAGTTGATGCCAATTTCATGGACGTCAACAAATTAAAATACATTAATATTCAGATGTTGCATTTAATTAGTGTTTGAGAAACTCGGGTAAAACGTAGGACATAAGGAACTGGACTTCATCCAAGGTGGGTGAATAATGATACCTCGCCAGTGGTACACGAGCACTGATCAATTTTAACGGGGCCTCTCATAACTCCTACTGACAGGAGTGAGACTAGTATATCATCAACTACCTCATGGTGTATCACGAGTACACCAAGGGCCTCTCTAACTCTGCCAACTCCCCCTGACGGAAGTGGTGAGAGCGAGACATAGCTATCGTCCAGTACTTAAGCCTACCCTTTACACGGGTTCCCCCACAATCCTCTGCCTGGAATCTCACCTATCTCAAGATAGACCGAGAGTCCCATGTTGTTATTTACACTTAAATCCTCACTCTCAATTTATGAAACAATTCATCATATCTTTCATTTCGGCGGTCTCATTACCGCATTCACATTTCATTTCACTAATATCATTTCCATATGAACATTTCATGGTATTCCTCTTTACATTTCATTTACACATTTAACATATGGATATTTTATTATATCCATTTATCATTGCAATTCAATTCTTTCTTGGCCAATTTTCACATGAAAGTTCACATATAAAGTAACGTAGTGCTCGTTCTTACATATGCAACATGTGTAATATAATTCAACATCATGGAATCACCCCTTATAATTTCAACATGGTTTCATATCATATGCACTGAATTATCACTTGGAACATTATCATTAATCTGGCATGATATAACAAAATAACATAATCATGGTATTGAAAATGAAGCTTAATTCTGTCTCTGGAAAACTAGGCCACACGGCCTTTTGGACTACCCACCCGGCCATGTGGAACAATGCAGCCAAGGCTCAGTAGGACAACCACACGGTCGTTTGGAATAATCCTCACGACTGTGTGGGGTTTTAAATAGAAGTCCAGTAAAACTAACACGTCATACGGCTGTGTCACTTTTCCATACGACCGTGTGGAGCACAACAATAATTCTAAAACACGACCGTGTGAAGGGATTATGCTCAGGTGAACTTCACGGCTTACGACACGACCGTGTCTACGTCGACACGGCCGTGTGGGTTGATGACTCTTACACAGACAATGACACGGTTAAGGAACGACCGTGTGACACCGCTATTGGTCGAACGACCACGACACGGTCTAGACACGACCGTGTCGTTAGCTACACGACCACGACATGGTCTAGACACGACCGTGTCGTTCTATAAATTGCTAATTCTACAGAATTCTAACCCAATTTCCTACACGATCTGAAATGAAATCTATCTAGCTTAGTGAGGAATTCCTACCAGACATAGTCCCCTAGAATTCTTTGGCCATTCTTCTCCTTGATGACCATCTGAAAAGCTACTCCTCTTCAAGATTCTCCATGATGGGGCAATTAGGGCTTGGGCTTGAAGATGTCAGTGGATGAGATGGGGTGTTAGGGTTCGGCCAGAGGGAGAAAGAGGGAGGGGGTGTTCGTGCTGGGGTGCTGGGTCTCCTGTTCTCCTTCTTTTCTTCTTGTTTTTTTTTCTATTTTCCTTTTTTGTTTTCTTAAGAGTTGATCCTCCATTCTACACCTCATACTTAATCTTTAACCAAGGGCCAAGTGTCCCATAAGGTGGCATGTTTGGGTTAAACATGTCTAGGCTAATGACACCTAGATGGGGCAAGTGTTAAACTAGGGAATTTTCAAAATTATCTTTTTGTAGAAAATAGGAATACATAGTAATACAATATACATCACATTATGACATGCCATGTATTTCATCTATTATTTCACCCACTTATAATCAAATGATGATTAAAAATCATTTAAAAATCATTTTTAAATTACATAAAATATTCACGTACGTTACGGTTAGAAATATGTAACGTAATACCCGTACACGTGTATGCAAGGTATTACACCATTCAAACATGTTCCGGTGAGTAGCATATTACCAACTTTTCGAATGTATTCATTACTACATTCTGCATAGTTCATTAATGTATTGGAATCTGATTGGAAATATTTTCTGCCTCATAATTAATATTATAATCTAAATGGGAAGGAACCTAAGCATCGTTAGTATGAGGATATATTTTGTACTTCCTTTTGTGCATTGACTTTATCTATTCAATAACATTTTAGTACGGAATAGTATAAGATATGTGTTTATAAATTATATTTTTCTGAATAATTCCTTTTAAATTCTTCAAGGATGCTGGTAAGAACTAAGAATTCGTTTAGATAGATAATTTTGCTCTGTAACTTATGTATATGTCTTTGAAACATCTTTGTCCACAAACAGCATGTTTACAGTTCTCTTTTCATCTTTCTAAGCATTTTTTATAGAATACATCTTCTTAATTCTAATTGATTATTTCTGCAGGAAGAATTCCTTTTGCATTTCTTGAGGATATTCACGGAAGATTTGTGAAGACATATGGCCGCGCTTGTCATACTGCTCTTGCATATGCAATGAATGATGAGTTTTCGAGGGTTTTAAGCCAACAGATGGACTACTACTCAAATGACCCTAATGCAGATAGAATGAATCGCATCAAAGGCGAAATGAGCCAGGTAGAGTTCTGTTGCTATTCTCTATCCTCTTACATTTTATCTTCATGCTAATCTACATTTGATCTTGTACTCCTATATGCAACTCATTAGTAGATTTCACAAACTTAGATGCTAGCTCTTAGCTATAGAATGTTGGAGTTAGCACTTCATTGAAAATGGAGAACGGAAGTATAGGTGTGAGTTTTGATTTAGCGATGGGCTGGTTTCACCGTCATCTGATCTTCAGGACAGATTTGAAATAAATTGATTACAGTAAAAAAAAGAACAGAAAAAAAAAGTAGTTGTAAAATTTCTGGGAGTAATTGATACTACGATGGTCTACATCTAGGATTACATGCGACTATAATATTGAAAGAAAGAAGTTTCTGCTGTAACTATTTGAGGAACACTGACTCTCTTCTTATGTTTAAATTCTTGTAGCTGCAAGGATGACGAGCAAGAATGTATAGGAAATCCCCTGTTGATTGTAATTGCATGGTGAAAAAATGGCTATGCTTGTGATATGGGACTGGGTTGCTTAGTATTAGAGTTAGTTGATTTACTATTCACGGGTTTCACGATTGATTTGCTTTGGTGCCGGCTAGGTAGATGGATGTGATGCGGACGCCCCCTAGCCGCCGCACCGCATGCCACACGCCACATCCGGGTCCCATTTGGTGCTTAGGCTTTGGTGATTTAGTTATCTAGGAGTATTCTAGTCTTTTTAGAATAGATTAGTAAATCCCCTCTTTTCTATTTATTAGGGCTAGCCGCCTTTCTTATTTTCTCATGCTTGATTTGTGAATAACTTGTTAGGCATCGTAGAGAAGGTGCTTAGGCTTTGATCCGACATTCAAAGCTAGGAGATATGGTTTCGTCTAGAAAGAAACCCATGTTATTTGTAGTTCTTCGCATTTCTATTCTATAAAAAGCACACCTTTTCCATTTTCCACTTTTAAATTTATCGATTTGCTTATTCGATCTACCGGATCGTATCAAATAGGTATCAAAGCAGTGAGATCCGATGGCGACGAGCACGAAGATCAAAGACGGATAGCATGGATGAGAAGGTGCAAGGGCTTTGGGAAGAGTTCAACTGGGAGATCGAGGGGTTGAAGAAAACCTTAGGGGAGTCAATCAAAGATCACGCCCATTCACAGGAGGACATCCAAATCGAACTTCAGGCCATGAGAAGGGAAGCCGTGCAGACGGGACGCGATCTCCAAGGACTAAAGGAGGTAACTTCAGATCTGAAATTTTTGAGAGAGGCCACGTCGTCGATTCCGGAGATAAGGGCGATGCTTCAAGGCCTAACGACGGAGAAAGGAGGAGATCGGGGCAAGAAGATCCAAGGGAAAGAAAATCAGGGTGAATCGACGCTTGAATCGGCAAACCGGGAGCAATCGGAGATGGCGACGGCTACGACAACTCCCCCAGGGCAAGCCGCAGCCCAGGCAGACCCAAACAGGCTCGACCAGCAGCAAATAGGGGCCGGTGGGCCCAGGAATTTGGCGGTAGGCCCATCTGGGTCTGCAGGAGCCTCGGCAGGCCCATCTGGGCCTGCGCCAGGCTCTGCAGGCCAGATGGGGCCTGCAGAGCCAGCGGCAGGGCCAACTGGGCCTGCCGCAGCCGCGGCAAGGCCCAGATGGCCTGCCGCGGCAGTTGCAGGCCCAATCGGGCCTGCTGCGGCTACTGCAGGCCTGTTTGGGCCTGCAGCAGGCCCAAGCAGGCCTGCAGCAGGCCCAAGCAGGCCTGCAGCAGAGCCTACAGGGCCCTGGGGCCTGCCGCAGCGTAGGCAGCCCCTTGGGGGCCGCAGCGGCGCAAACAGCCCCCTGGGGGCCTGCAGCAGTTCAGGTAGCCCCCTGGGGGCATGACGGAGGATGGGCCCGGGATACGACGATTGGGGCCCCAGCGGCCCAATTTTGGAGACCTGAGGCTTATCCACAGGTAACGAGACCGGAGGTTGATCCCAGACAGACTTTTGAGGGCTTTCCGGGGCGTGGACAGGGCCCAGGAGGCTATTTTGGAGGTCGGACGGCACCTACACAGCCGCACAGAGGAGCAGGAGGACCAGTGTTGGCACGACATCAGGAGTTTCTGGGGTACCATTACCAGCCTGAGGTGTGGGAGAGACCCGTTTGGCCTGAGGAGTTGTACGGGGTTGACGGGGGAGGACCAGTTGATGCATTCGACGGAGGATTTGGCCACGGAGGGGACCGCGACAGAGATGGGGGACATCAATGCAGACCGCCGACTAATGCAGCTAAAGATGCCGATTTTTGATCGCACAGATCCGGACGGGTGGATCTATTGGGCGGAGCGCTACTTCCAGGTGATGAGGTTGACTGATGAGGAGATTCTGAGGGCCATCGGGATCTATTTCGAGGGCAAGGCGTTGGCATGGTACAGATGGAAGATGGTGCGGACCTCTTTTCGCACTTGGGAGGAGCTGTCAGCACTGATCCTTGACCGATTCCAAGAGACCCCAGGGGGAGATTTCTATGAGAAGTTATCTGCTTTGAGTCAGGAGGGGATGGTGAGAGATTATGTGGGGAGGTTCGAGATGCTGAACAGTAGGGTGAAGGGGGTGACATATGAGGTTATGATTGGGAACTTCATGAGAGGGTTGAAACCCTCTATACGAGCAGAGTTGCGGATGCAGAGCCCGGAGATATTGGAGGATGTCCTTCGCTTGGCCCACAAGGCAGAGGAGAAGCATGCATAGGAGAGATGCATTCGGGGGACTTGGGGAACAGTAGGGTGAAGGGGGTGACATATGAGGTTATGATTGGGAACTTCATGAGAGGGTTGAAACCCTCTATACGAGCAGAGTTGCGGATGCAGAGCCCGGAGATATTGGAGGATGTCCTTCGCTTGGCCCACAAGGCAGAGGAGAAGCATGCATAGGAGAGATGCATTCGGGGGACTTGGGGAGCATAGGGCCAGCACAACCAGACATCACCGGTCCCCCCTCTGGGGGTTACAGTAGCACCAGAGGGAGCGGGAGAGAATAGAGGGGAAACCCGACCAGTGATATCTGGTAGGCGACTGACTGAGGCCGATATGAGGGCGAGGTGTACTGCGGGTATCTGTTGCAGATGCGATGAGAAGTTCAGTCTCAGGCATCGATGTGCGAGCAGGCTGATGCAGATTGTGATAGTGTCGGACGAGGGGGAGTATGCAGATGAGGGGGAGCCCGTGATGACGGAAGAAAGCGAGGTTGAGCACGCACATTTGGATGTAGCAGAGGTGTCCCTGAACTCCTTGGTAGGGTTAACCCCG
The DNA here is from genome assembly GCA_030789695.1 of Scilla litardierei. Classification (NCBI taxonomy): domain Eukaryota; kingdom Viridiplantae; phylum Streptophyta; class Magnoliopsida; order Asparagales; family Asparagaceae; genus Scilla; species Scilla litardierei. The sequence continues at coordinate 65,553,154 of CM061134.1, forward strand.
AACCCTACCGTGAAGTTGCCAGGACGATTGGACGACGCAACGGTGACTGTACTCATAGACAGTGGGGCCACCCACAATTTCGTCTCTCGATAGTTGGTGGATCGTCATGGTTGCAGGTGAGCACTTTGGAGATGTTTACGGTCCTCTCAGGGACATGGAGGAGGGAGGAGAGCAGTGGGATGTGCAAGGGACTGTGTCTGACCTTGCGGGGGGTGCAGATCGTGGAGGACTTTTTGGCCCTAGAGTTGGGCAATATCGATGTGATTTTGGGCGTGCAGTGGTTGAGGGGGTTGGGCGAGGTGAAGGTGAATTGGAAGCAGCTTAGGATGGAATTTCAGGAGGGGGGTCGCATGGTGGTTCTGACAGGTGACACTATCCTCTGTTTCCCTCAGGGGTGCCAGGTTTCCACCTTGACAAGGTGCCTCTTTCTGGGAGAGGTATTGATGCGGACGCCCCCTAGCCGCCGCACCGCATGCCGCACGTTGCATCCGGGTCCCACTTGGTGCTTAGGCTTTGGTGATTTAGTTATCTAGGGGTATTCTAGTCTTTTCAGACTAGATTAGTAAATCCCCTCTTTTCTATTTATTAGGGCTAGCCGCCTTTCTTATTTTTTCATGCTTGATTTGTGAAGAACTTGTTATGCATCGTGGAGAAGGTTCTTAGGCTTTGATCCGACATTCACAGCTAGGAGATAGGGTTTCGTCTCGAAAGAAACCCACGTTATTTGTAGTTCTTCGCATTTCTATTCTATAAAAAGTCCATCTTTTCCATTTTCCACTTTTAAATTTATCGATTTGCTTATACGATCTACCGGATCGTATCAGGATGTTTTCCACATAGGATGTTGGATATTGGACAACAATTTATTGGGATTATGGGGTCAGTTTCCGGCATTCACATTACACACATTATCTCATGAATTACTTACACGCATACAATATAATAATATAAGGTTTGCTGTAATGCCTTAATGTGATCTGACTAATAAAAATGTTATAATATTCACACGAAGGCATTCCAGAGAACGTATGTGCCGGCAATGCAAAATAATAATAATAAAAGAATTAAAAAAATATTCAATTAAAAAATTACTTAGCTTATATGGTATGGTAAGTTGTATCTGCTAAGAATTGGATGAATGAGAGGGACATATTAACGAGATGAAATCCTCACCAAGAGGCTAGTTATACAATTCGATCGGTCACAAGATTAATTATTCCAACTAAATTTGTTTATATCTGAGAACTCCAAATCAGACTTCAAAGAACGGTAAAAGAACTGAAAGAAAATAATAATAACTGGCAACATGATAGGCAAATTTAGTAAGGGGAAGGCAAATTTAGTAGGTTTGGGCTTGGGTTGCTTCGATTGACATGCTTCCTTATCATCTTCGATATGGGATGTTTAAACCTTATTAGGCTTTTCTAAGCTTCATTATCTTATTGACACATCCCGATTTTGCTGCGTCACTGTTCTACATCTTCAAGTAGAGCCCGTGTTGGATTAGTGTTTGGTGGTGGGGCGACGGCTACCTATCAGAGGCTATGCTTCCCTAATTACCTGCTAAATGGTTGACTTAAGCATCTTGTTAATTGTTCGGTCGTGATTTATCAATTATCATGCATTCTTCAATTCATGTTGGATGAGTAAAAATGAAGTGGATCAACTTTCTGGTGGAGGTTTTGCAAGGATTAGCTGCACTGTCCATATGTGACCTCCATGACTTAGTGTGACTGTGTGAGTGATGAAGAAAGTACAGGGTTTGAACACTCAATTATGAATCAAGTAGTTCCTTACTCTGATTATTCAATAATATAACAAGTGACAACTTGGTTGATGATGAGTTAGAGATAATTAAATCATACAAGTTATCTTATGTAGATGTTTAAGGTATGAAGATCCCTCATGAGCTGTGTAGTCCAGATCATTCATGAGATAGTCAATTGTTTGATTGTACATTTTTTCAGTAATTTAGCTAAGCTTCACCCTAGCCACAATTTTTAATCATTCATGAGATAGTCCGATGAGACCCACAAAAGGGCAGATTTGGAAGTTCTGGAGTCTTAGGGGCGTTTTCGTAATTTTCAGTTTTCTAGGCGTTTTTTAAATTTTCAGTTTTGGAGTTCTTTTTGTAATTTTCTTATTTTCAGTTTAGTATTTATATGTGGATAAGGGGGATTAGAGGTGTGGAGTCGAATATTGAGAGAAGAATTGTGAGGTTGATAAAAATCCATATTTTATTGGAGAGCGCGGCCTCCTCTCAAATCAGTGGCTTGGGAGAGAGAGTTTCTCTCGAAAAAACTCATCATACGTTGTATCTCCTTTTATTTTCAGTTATTTATCTAGAAAGACAACAACTGCCCCCAAAACCTCTCTTTCTAGCCCTAAAAATCCTTCCTTTACCTAAAAATTTCACCTTTCTATCAAAAATCCTGACTTTCTTTATGAAAACCCCATCAAAAATCTTATCAAGTGCTATCAGAGCGTAGATCATGATGGCGACGGTGAAAAAGATGGATTCTTTAAAGAAATGACGACAAGCGATATTGGAGACCATCATGTAAACAACCCAAAAGCTCATGCAATCAAATCAACATCTAATGCAACAAATCGTGGTGTAGTCAAGGACGAAAGATTCATATCTGAGCATGGATGAGGGCATCAACTCATATCTATGGCAAAAGGCAGCAACTTGGTAAAGCAGCAAGTGCAAAATCACTTTTTTGAGAAGATCCCTCAAAAAGATGATCCGGCTTCAGATCTAGACGGCGACAACTACTACACGAGTCAGGACGAGAACTTCGAGGAAGCAGAAGACGACTATGGGGGGACGAACCTCGACCGGTCGCTGTATGGCCCCAGCATTCCTTGTCCTACGATGGAGCAGGTATTGTAGGGCCACTGCAGGCCATGTCCAGCGGTACAGGGTCCTCGCGGGCCTTGTCCAGCGCTGCAGCAGGCGTTGCAGGACCCCCGCAATCCATGGCCAGCGCTGCAGGGCCCCAGCTGGCAGCCAGGGGCCCTGCAGCCACTAGGCAGCAAGCCAACGGTTGTGCAGGGCCTCGGGGGTTGACGATGGGATCGTTCGTGGTCGATGACTAGCTTCGGTGCACGTCAGATCTGCGAGGGACTTTGGTGATTATTGTAGCTTTCTTCTGGGCTTCGCGGAAGATGGTGGAGACCTTGGGTATCCTTTGACCCAGAAGGAGATGACCATTTTCACTTGGAATAGCCCATCACGTGCTTCACATATCACCTTGAGGAAACTGTGGCTTTTCGGGGCGGAGTAATGATGAGACCACACAAAAGGGAAGATCTGGGATTTCTGGAGTCTTAAGGTCATTTTCATAATTTTCTGTTTTCTAGGGGGTTTTTAATTTTCTTATCATGAGTTCAGTATTTATGAGGCTAGGGGATTAGAGATGTGGAGTCAAATATTGAGAGAAATTGTGCGGTTGATAAAAATCCCTCTTTTATTGGAGAGCACGGCCCACTCTCGTACATGTGGCTTGGGAGAGTGAGTTCCTCTCGAAAGAACTTATCCTTTCTTTGTATCTCCTTTATTTTCAGTTATTTATGAATAAAGACGTCAACTTTTTCCCAAAACATCTCTTTCTAGCACTAAAAATCCTTTACCCAAAAATCCCATCTTTCCACTAAAAATTCCACCTTTCTACAAAAAAACCCTAACTTCCTATATCAAAACCTAGAAAAGTCCTATCATAGTCAAAGTCGTTCTAACTATCGTGGAATCAAGTTTATGTGTCATGTTATGAACTATGTGTGAGGGTGATTGAGTTTAGATTAAAAAGGATATCATGATATCAGGAAAACATCAATTTGGTTTCATGTCGAGACGTTCAATAACAGAGCCAATTCATTTTCGCATGCAGATTCTGGAACAATATAGAGTAAGGAAGATGATATGATTTTTATTGATGTGGATAAATAAAAGATAGTTTCCAGGGATGTTTTATGGTAGATCTTAATGAGGAGGAGGATGTTTTAAAAATATGTTACTTTAATTTAAGGGAGGTATCAAGTAGTAATCACGGATGTAAAGATTTATAAGGGAATAACACATCACTTTTTGATTACCATTGGGTTACATCAAGTTGTGACTCTGAGACACCTCTTTATTAGTTTAATTGATAAGCTTACTAGTCATATTTAAGATGAGGTGCATTGGTGTATGTTATTTGCAGACGATAATGTTATCATTGATAATTCTAAAAGTGGTGTAAATGCAAAGTTAATTGTAAAAGTAAATATTGGAGACTCGGGATTTTACACTTAGCATGAATAAGACTGAGTATATGGAATATAAGTTTAGTAGAGTAAGTCATAAAGATCATATCATGATAAAGTTGGGAAAAAATATCGATAAGTATTTTAGGCATGCTGGGTCAGTTATATGCGAGAATGCATAGATTAATGAAGATGCTGATCATAGAATCAAAGATGTTGGTTGAAGTGGAGAGTAGTCACGGGAGTGATGTGTGATCGGAGTGAACTGTCATGGTTAAATAGTAAATTTTATAGTATAACGATTAGGCTAGCTTTATTATATAATACAAAGTGTTCGGTATCACTAAGAAGTATGAACATAGTATGTGTGGCACAGATACAAATATTGTTGTGGATGTGTAGAAATATTGAAAAAGTTAAGGTGAGAAACGATCAAAACCGAGCGAAGGTAGGCCCATGTAGAGGATAAGATAAGAGAATATCGCTTGAGATGATTTGGTAACATGCTAATAGGAACTAAAGAGAATCTGAAATTTTATTGATTAAACTGAAAATAAAATAAGATAACATGCTACAATCAAAGGGGTAATCTCCCTCCCAAGACGCCAATGATAAGGGACGTCCGCACCTTCCCGAAGAACTAGGAGATCACTCCTCTCAATCACAATTCTCAAATTTTGCATAACTAGGGCCGGCCGGCTATCCCCCTATTTATAATCATCTAATTAAATGTCTAATTACCTAAATACCACTACATTAATAAAATAACACAAAACACCCCCAAAATAGGCCCCTGGGCCGGATCTAACATTATTTCACCCCCGAAAATCCACATTGTCATCAAGGTGGTGCATGAAGTCTCTGGCGGTCTTACTCTAAGTGTGAGTTGTCGTTCACCCGAGTTCTTCATCCTCTACGACATCTTCCTTGTCATCACCGGCTATCAGCACTTGCAGCTTACACACCCCATAATGGTGCCTGGGAGTGAATCTCTTGTCGCATCTGAAACACAGCCCTTTCTGCCTCTTCTCCCTCATCTCGGCGTCAATCATCCTCATGAACTGACCCCTGTTGGAGGTGTGCTGCTCTTCTCCCCAAGCTTCTCATCGCTTGCCTGGAAGGTGCGCTGCTCTTCTCCCCAAGCGTCTCATCGCTTGCCTAATCTGTTTCCGTAGACTCTCTGCCCTCCTATCGTTATCTGACTGTGGGAAACTAGGCCACTCCATCCACCCCTCGCCTTTCTCTCCAACTTGTAGTCCTCCGCCATCTAAGCATACTACATGGCCTCCATCAGGTCTTGAGGCTTCTGCATGCGGACATCTGCACGAATAGTAGCCTTCAGCCCCTTCATGAAGGTGCTTTCCATCATCTCGTCAGATACCCCACGCACTTATCCTGACATTGCCTCAAATCTCTCCAGGTAGTCCCTCATAGTGCCATCCTGCCTGAGTGACAATAGCTGCTCCCTCACATTTTCCAGATGGGGATCTCTGAATCTCTCCACCAGCTGGTTCCTGATCTCTGCCTACGAGCGAGCAAAAAGAACGCCTCTCATCATTCCACTGGTACCAAGCGAGGGCCTTCCCATCCTGACATATAACAGCCGCCTTCTATTTTTGCCCATGCGTCATGCAAGATACCCTAAAAATCTCTCCGTCCTGTAAATCCATGACATTGTATTCACACTCCTGAATACAGCCATCTTCAGCTTTCGAGCCTGTTCATCGTGTATGTCCACTGGTCTCCTCGTCCCTCACCGTGCCTGGGCTTGTGATCGTGATGCCACCTCTCCTGGAGCCGCTCATAGCCCCCTCGTGGGTCTCCCACATGGACTCCGTGACCCCTCGTGGGCCCCTCGTCCCCCCATGTCGTCCCCAGCCGTCGCCTCCAAACCCACCCTCGTGCTCCTCCTGGAAGTTTCTGTAACTTCCCCCAAACTCTCCATGACGTCCATTATGGGTGAGGGATTGAGGTCGTCCTCTGTCATCACCATACTGAGGGTTGGGAGGGTCCCGAAACACTCTCCCATCATCGCCATACTCCTGAAAAATTCACGGATCAAAATCTTCATCGAAACCACGTGCCTGATCCTCTGAATAAGGCCGAAACCTCCGATAGGCTCCTTTCCATGCAGTGCACCAAACCCCCGTGGGGGTCTTCCCTGGTCGGCGGGGCCCCGGCGGCCCCGGGAAAGGGCAGCAGGGCCGTGTCGGCTGACGTCGGAGCGGCCTTGCTGCTGGTCGGAGGGGCCCGTCGGGGCCCTGGGGTGGTTCGCCTCCCCCACGCGAACCTAGGGGAGGGTCCCCGACCCTTCCCGGGGCCCTGGGGTGCTGCGAGGCCCCGGGGCGCCCCGGGGTTTCTCGCTGCCTCCGGGGGTCGGCTCGCCGACATCCCGAGAGCGCTCCTACACCTCCGATTCATTGTCTTCCAGATTTGTGAACCCCCCGTCCTCCAAATCTTTTGCTACATGCTTTCCTTTGTCCAAAGGTGGCACCTTTGTCGTTGTTTTAGGGTTCGTACCGCTTTCGTCCAATTTCGTTGAGATCTCCCCAAGTTGGAAGATGATTTTTGTTAGGGCTTCGCTGTGTTGATTCAATTTCGACTCCACCCTCGTAAATTGTTCTTCATGCACCGTTAGGGTTTCCTTTATGCTAGCGATCTCTCTTATCAATTTCTCTTCCACCGCGTCGATCCGATCTTTGGATCTCGTAGCCGCCGCCATGGATCGACTTGCTCTGATACCAAAATGATAGGAACTACACGAGATCTGAAATTTATTAGAATAAACAGAAATAAAATAAGATATGTGATTACAATTTTAGGGGTAATCGCCCTCTCAAGGCGCCGCTTAATAGGAGACTCCACACCCTTCCTAGAACAAAGTCTTCTCCCTAGGAAATATCTCAATAATCGAAACGATATCATGCCTAGGACCGGCCGGCCTCCTCTCCTATTTATAATAATCTCGCTAAATGTCTAATTACCAAAATACCCCTACATTAATAAAATAACACATAACACCCCAAAATAGCCCCTAGCATTACTCTGCCTCGAAAATCCACCTTGTCATCAAGGTGGTGCATGAAGTGCGTGTGCCATCCATCCCAAGTAGATTGCAGGCCTCCTCACGGGTCAAAAGGATGAGATTGGTTTCCACCGCCTTCAACGACATCCTGAATAAAGCCACGGTAGTCGTCCATCAGATCTGAAGATCCTCCATGACCCAAACTGAAATGCTGACATTCGGACGGACGACCAATTGAAAACCAATGACCTTGGGGACATTTGAGAGTGTCGACGGGCCAAAACGGGTCCTAAAAAATATCGTCGGGCCAAGGCGGGTGCCCAAAGGGCGACGTCGGGCTCCCACAAGTACGCATAATGGTCATTGTCGTATCTGCGCTGCTGGAAGGTCTCTGTCGCCACTGTTTTGGGCTAAAAATGACAAAACCTCATTGTCCGACGCCTCAGAGGGGCCGTCGTCGTTGCTGAAGAGGCGGCAGCCTCCCTGGGGCACTGGAGGGGCTAGCGCCCCTGCAGGAGGGGTGACAGCCCCTTTGGGGGGCCCCAGGAGGGGCGGTAGCCCCTCGGGGATGCTCTGGAGGGGCGACACCCTCTGTTTTGTTGCCGAAAATGATGCCTTTCACTGTTTTGTCGCCGAAAAAGACACATTTCGCTGTTTCGTCGCCGAAAAAGACACCTTTCGCTATTTCGTTGCCGAAAAAGACACCTTTTGCACTAGATCTGGGCTTTCGCGCAGATCTGAAATTTCCGCCGCTTGGATAGCCTCCTCTATCGCTTCTTCTTTATCCATGATTTCGTCTTTTACTTCATCCTCTTCGAAATATCTCTGGGATTTGATCATATCGGCATCCGTAGCTTCGCTCTGGAAGCTTGCTCTCTATAAACAAAAGCCGTCATATTCTTTGAGTCATAATCCAAGATCTCCGAACCCAATTCTATGCAACTTTGATAGTGTCATGCACCAGATAACAACACATCAAATGTTTTCGGCAATGCAAGTGTTGAGCTTCCACCTTAACTGTGGGATTGCGATCAAAGTGAGCTTTTGCAGAATATACTCAAAAACTGCCTCGAAGAATCATTTCTTTTGGTATAGGGTTGGTCCTCTCTCGCCACCGCCTCCGAACTTGTTGTAGCAAATCACCCATGGATCGTAGAAGCTCTGATACCAAAATGATATGAACTAAAGAGAATCTGAAATTTTATTGATTAAACTGAAAATAAAATAAGACGTCAATTAAAGGGGTAACCTCTCTCCCAAGACGTCAATTAAAGAGAAACTGAAAATAAAATAAAATAAGACAACGGGCTACAATCAAAGGGGTAACCTCTCTTTCAAGATGTCAATTGATAATGGACGTCCGCACCGTCCTGAAGAACTAGGATATCTCTCCTCTCAATCACAATTCTCAAATTTTGCATAACTAGGGGCTGTCGGCTATCCCCTATTTATAATCATCTAATTAAATGTATAATTACTTAAATACCCCTACATTAATAAAATAACACAAATCACCCCCCAAAATAGGCCCCCCCTTGGGCCAGATCTAACACATACATTGAAGATCTATTGATGCACCCATTAGAAAAACAAAACATGTCAATGTTGAAAACAAGAGGAAGATAGACTGACGGAGAGATGGAAGAAAGTAATAAGAGGGGATATGAAATATCTTGGTTTGATGGAAGAGAATGCTTTAGGTCATAATGCATAGACAACAATTATCTGATATCACGATCCAACATGATGACGATCTGATTTGATTTTTAAACTAGTTTATGTTTATTATTATTATTATTATTATTATTATTATTATTATTAATTACTATTATTGTTATTATTAATTTTTTATTTGTTATTATTTTTATTTTATTATTTTCTATCTATCCATCGAGTCCACGAAGTCGACCCCAAAATTTTGGGATGAAGGCTAAAATGACGAAAATGACAAAACTTCAACTAGAAGCATGGAGATGTAAAGTGGAGGAACATATAAATGTGAAAGCTTATGCGGAAAGAAAATGAATATGGAAATTGAAATGGTGGATGTGGGGGAAAATTTTCAAAGGTGCACTATGTTTATATACATGTGGAAAAGTATGCGAAGTACACATTTAGGTAACTCAAAGGTACCATATGTATAATATATATGTGGGGAAGTATGAATCTGATTAGCTGGCACTTAAGTAAGTTGTGCAAAAATGAGTCAAGTCTAGAATGATACCCACAGATGTATGTATTTATGCTCCTCTTTATTTGTATATTTGCACGTATATACGCACATGCACACACAACCACTCAGAAAATGGTACCTGCATGCATATGTATTCATGTTCTCCTGTACATGTGTATATTTGTGTGTATATACGAGTGTGAAAACGCATCTGGTTACATATATGTATACCTGGCTACACAAGAAACATGTACATAGATTAGATGTAGCCTCACATACGTAAATGCGCACATATATACTTAATATACATGGACACACTGATATAAATAAAGTATATAAAGATACCAACGTACCTTTATGACCTTTTTTCACTCAAGTAATTCCTGACAACAATTACTTTTCCTCATAAGATGTTTATTTCTGACTTGCAGTGCCAGTTTCTTTTGCAAGTTTTAAATATAATTGATGTGGTATCACTAAGCCTGAAAAGTTGAATAAAAACTGTAATGCAAATCCTTAAAAAATGTGTGCAAAATAATCTTTGGTCTGGCTTTCCTGTTGTCTACTAATTCAAGCAAAAGATATACTGATCTTGAAACAGATCATGTGCTAAAAGCCGCGAAGCCTGAATCTATTTCTGGCATCTCTGATCCAGATCAATCTGGGATGTCATTGTCTTATCTAGCTGTAGAGTTGTTGCTATCTATTTGCAGTACATGTATTTATCCCACTTCTGTGAGTAATGTATTAGTGAAAGCTACTCAAACCAAACACTTGGTTTACAATGCATAACATACATGTAAATGCTTATATGATGTTGTTGGCATTATACATTAGCTATTTAGCTGTCAAGTAGATATGTGATACATATACATCAGTTGGTGATGGTTTATTGTATGATGTACATGATCTCATCCTTCTAATAAATGAATCATAATTCTTCCCTTAGTAGCATAGATGTGGCATGGATAGGGGTATGGGTACGGACATGGATTGGGTATGTGTACAGACATGGATATGGGACACAACAAATTTTTGTAGGGTATGATATTGGGACACGACTCTATAAAATATTATAATATATATCTATTCTTACAATTGAGGGAGGGAGACAAACATCCATGTCCCCATGGGACAAAAAGTAGGCCTCACATTTGTCCCACTAGGACAAATGGGTGACCTAGGTTGTGCCACATAGGCATGATGGGCCCCGCTTGGTGGGGGTTGAGGGCTTGGGTTTTGGGTTTGGGGTAAGGTTGTGGAGAAGCCAAACAAAAGCCCACCGCATTCTCATTATTTGCAAGCTTGACATTGCTTTTTAATGAAAGCCAAATGCCCCTCCCTTTTCCACTTATTTATGGATTTGTCATATGTCTTTTTTCACTTTGGCCCCTACGTTTTGTGCACTTTAACACCTGTGTTTTCCCCTTTACCCCCTTGTGTTTTGGGGTGTGATTTATGCACTTTGTTCCCAAGTTGTTTTTTGCAATTTACCCACATTTACCTTCCGACGATACCTCCACGCACACCCACACTTCTTTCTCTTTTTTGGTTGTGCGCAAGTCCTGCCTCCTTCCGACGATACCCACACACACCCACTCTTCTCACTGTTTGTCGGTTGTGCGAATGGGTTTTTTCTTGGGTCACCGTGCATTATGTGAACGGGTTATTTCTCGTTGTGTTACACACACACAACAGACAAAACATAAGAGGTGACATCAAACAATCTTACTTTTAGACACATAATTTAGATAAGTTCATAATTTCCTCTTGTACTTAGATTTCCTAAATATCCTAAGAGTACACAAAATCACAAGTATAACCCAGAAAATTACATGTAACCCAGCAAAAATACAAGCACACTCCCACAACATGTGTTGAAAAGTGTATAATACCTCACATGTCTGTAAAGTGTCCAAGAAGTGGTGTCCTGTATGGGTTTTAGCATGTCAGGTTTGTGGGTACGGCTTTATGATAGAAGTCCCTGTTGAGTATTGGACTTCTCCCTACTTGGTGTTAATGATGAGCAAACATAAATACTTGTGACTAATTCCCTATTTTGCAGTTAATCCATTGCCTAAGCTATTTATGAAGATCTACTAGCAATGGATGACTCTCAAAGTTGATTGAAGGCAAATGAAAATGGATTGGATGATCGTAGATGATGATTGAAGCTCCATGAAGACTTCAAGCTCATGCGATAGACAGAAGAGAGATTTCGTGAATGTAAATTTTCTTTTATCTCTTCTAGTATGTAGCTTAGAAGTAGAATATTGATGAAGCACTCACACACTTCATCATTTCAGTCTTAGGACATCATTAGATCATTTGTCCTTTGACCACAATTCATTTCTTAGTGATTGTGATTGGATTGTTTATAACAGTTGATTGCTGAACGTTTTACAGTCGTCTGTCTCAAAAACAGTCGACTGTATTTTGTTTTACAGTCGCCTATTATGCACAAACTTTTATAATCTAGTTTTGGGCCTTTCTGTTTATTTCGCACATGCTACTGATGAACGATTCACAGGCGCCTGTCCAAGTGACAGTCGACTGTGTTTTGTAAATCAGTCGCATGTCTATCTTCTGCCCAAACTTTGTTGATCTGACTTTTACGGCCAGTCGACTAATGTTGAATATACAGTCGACTGTCCCTTGGATCAGTCGACTGTGTATGCTGGAACAGTCGTCTGTCTGTGAGCCAATTTATTGAATCAGCTCTCTGGAAATTCTCAAGGTATTTGACAGTCGTCTGTATAAGGATTTACAGTCGACTGTTCTGATTAACAGTCGACTGTATTATCTGCATCAGTCATCTATCCTGTTATCTTACAGGATTTCCAGATTTCTTCAACTTACCCATCTCTCGGCCAGTCGCCTATAGAAGGATTTACAGTCGTCTGTTGGTTCAACAGTCGACTGTCTTTGCTTCATCAGTCGACTGTCCACGTGGTAATTTACAGTTATGAATTCTTACCTACTCATGCTAACTGTGCAACAGTCGACTGTGGTTTCTTCAACAGTCGACTGTCGTGAGTTCAGATTCTATCCGTTGAGAATTTTCTCACGATTCTAAAAGGGTTTTTGCCTAAACTGTTTTGTGGATTTGAGAAACCTATAAATGTGGCTTCTACTGTTCCATTGAAAGGTTACCTAAGCTATTCCAAAATCTCTTAAGCTTTCATTTCTAAAGTTTAAAGCTCTCAAATCCAAAGCCCTAAAAATTCCAAATCTTTGATCTCTTGCTCTCCAATCTAGAACCAAAGAGTGATCCTCTAGGCAATTGGTGCAGTCAAGAGAAAGGACTTTCTCCTCTCTTCCAAGAGAGTCTACAACACACATCACACTTCTCCTTCAAGTTCTACTTCAAGGCATAGGTGATTGTAAGTGTTGCTTTCAATATTTCATTACTTTCGTAATTTGAATTTGCTCTCGGGTTGTGAGAGCGGTTTGCTTGCTCCCAAGTTGTGGGAGTCAAGGACATCGATTGTATTCGATTTCACTTGTAGAGTTGCTACAAGTGGGTTATAAGGAAACATCAAGTTAGGGTTCTAACTTGAGTATTCGGAGGTATCCGGGTGGAAGGGACGTAGGATTACCGGGAACAAGTCGGGAAGTGACTTGGATAATCCGAATCCTAGAAACATAATTGTGTTTGCATTTATTTCTTATTTGGGTTCAATTCTAATTCCGCACTATATTGTTGGTTAGCATTTTAATTTGGTGTAACTATCGTTTTAAATTGCTTAAACACTATTCAACCCACCCTTCTAGTGTTTTCTCCATAGACATGATCCTTACAGTCCCCAAGTTATATAGATTCTTCCTATGGTAATAGATACGGGGTACATATCCTTGTGCTGGATTCATGGTTATGTTTTTTCTTGGGTTATGATATACATGTTAGATATTGGAATAGTTTATGTCTGCACGATATAAGAACATGTTTTGCATGCATCTTTTGTATACATGTATGTTTCTGGCAATCCAATTTTTCAGTGTTCTTTTTATTTTAATATAATCAAACAGATTGTTGAACTCCATTTTTTTGGATAATCTGTCTTATACTCATATTATCCTAATCTCTTTGAGGACCAATGATGTTGCTTGGTAATAATTATGTAGTTTTAGTTTGATCAACAAGCAGACACTTCCTTCTTGCAACTGAAACAAATTATCTTCCCTTTCATATTGTGGTCCTATTTATTTGAAATGAGATTTTTTTTTCCTTTTTACATCATGGAACTAAAAGGATAGAAAACAGGAAAAATTTGAAGAGGGAAAAAAGAGAAAGAAGTTCAATGGAACCGTAGGGAACAAACAAAGAGAAAAGTTGAAGCCAAGAGAAAACCAAGATTGTATTCTGCTTTTTTCATTAGTGGGCAAATTTTAATGTAATTGGAGTTTTCACAATTCAAAGGATATGACGACTCCTTTTGCAAGCAAATACTAATAATGAACTTTTTGAAGCAAAAGATAACTGATAGATTCTAGGGCTTGTTCGTGGAAAGATATAGGGATTTGGGGGGAAGAAACAAATAAAAGTGGAATTTCTATTGATTTTCAAATCTAGAAAAACAAAGATAACGCCTCGATACGAGATGAGACAATCTCCTAACTTTATCTTCGAGATGAAAGTTTAAATTTCCAAAGTCGGCACCTTGGCCTAGGGTTCACAATATCAAAATAAGCATGCAGAAAACACATTAGGGCCGGCTCATGCTAATAACCCATAAAACTGCAGATTTGCAAAAGTCCCCCCCAATCTTCAAAATTGCAAAACCCCCTGGAAAGTCAAAAATCACAAATTTGCCCTTGAAGCTCATGTGCGCCTCATCCGATATATGATAATCGTATCAGTACTCCTCCAAAAGAGCCACATTGTCCTCTAGGTGGAAATCAGGAAACTGCTGTCGGATGACCTCTCGGAATTCCCATGTAACATCATAATCTGGTAGTCCGCACCACCTGATAAGCACCTCCTGTACCCCAGCTAAACTCTGACGAACACACTTGACCTCATGTGGCTCCAGCAATTCTTTCATGTCCTCGATCAGGGTGGGTGGAAGATCATGTGACAAGGTGTGGTCTCCAATAGCTTGCCGTAACTAGGATACATGGAGCACCGGATGGATAGAGGACGTAGTAGGCAACTGTAGACGGTAGGCCACCTTTCCGATCTTAGCCATCACCTCAAAAGGACCGTAGTAGCGAGCCGCCAGCTTTTCGTTGCCCATACACGTCACTGTCTTCTGTCTGTACGGCCTTAGCTTCAAATGCACCTTCTCCTACCACAAAATGCACATGTCTCCTATGCATGTCTGCCCTGGTCTTCATGATCTGTCGTGCCCTCAATAAGTGTCGCTTCAGCTCCTCCAGCTGTCTATCCCTCTCCTCCAAATGCTCCTCTACCTGACACATGGCTCGTACAATGGCTGTAGTGTATTAAAGGGGGAGGGTCGCGTCCGTAAAGAAAGCGAAAGGGAGTGCTCTGCGCCGCTGAGTGGTAGGAGGTATTGTATCAGTATTCTGCCCACGCCAACCATTTTGTCCACTGCTTCGGCGACTGAGACTCTGATGCAAAACATCTTAGATAGGTCTCCACGCTTCCTCGCGCCCAGGATTACGGCCCGGTCTAGTTAGAGATCAACGTCTTGGGGCCAACGTGGGATCCACTCAAGGACCTACTGGTTTAGGTGGGTATGAGTGACGTAAGGGAATGAAATGGGCGTACTTGCTGAGGTGGTCTACAACAAGTATGACAGTGAAGCCATCTGACCTCGGTAACCCCTCAATGTAATCCATGCCAATGTCCTCCCAGACTCTCTCTGGCAAGACTAATGGCTGAAATGATCACGCAAGAGCCATCACAAGATATTCGTGACGTTGGCAGACGTCACACTCTGCTAGTAGATGGGCGATGTCCCTCTTCATCCCTGGCCAATATAGCTCTCTCGCCATCCTCCTGTAAGTCTGCTGCACTCCCGAATGACCTCCCACCAAACTGCCATGGAACTCCTGAAAAATGGTCGATATATGGGAAGACCCCGCGGCAGCACCAACCGCCCCTGATATAACAGCCTCTGCTCGCTCAAAGTGTACCCGGATGGTCTGTGGATCCCCGCTGCAATGCCTCACGTATTACAGTCAACCCTTCATCAGTCTCTATCTCCCACACCTGAGACTTCCAGTCTAGCAGTATTGTGACAGAAATGACCACCTCTGCTACATCCTCCTTGCGAGACAAGACATCCGCTAGCTTGTTCTCCATGCCTGGCTGTACTGAATCTCGAATTGATAGTGTACCAACTTGGACAACCACTTCTGATTTTTTTGTAACCATGCGCTGCTCCAAAAGATACTTCAGGCTCCGCTGATCAGTCCACACCACAAACTTCCTCTCCAACAGGTAAGGGCGTCACTTCTGTATCGATAGTACGATCTCCATCAGCTCCCTCTCATAAACGGACTTCAGCTGTGCTCGGACTGACAACAACTGACTAAAGAAGGCCATAAGCACTGTCCCAAGCCTATATCCCGACACATACATCTCCACCACAAATGGCCTACTAAAATCTGGCAAGGCGAGCACGTGCACTATCGTCATCGCCTGTTTCAGGGCCTTGAAAGCCCTGGTCACCTCCTCGCCCCCAATGGAAGCTGTCCTTCAACTGCTCCGTCAACGGCCAAGCAATAATGCTATACCACTGGACAAACTTCCTTTAGTATCCCGTTAGGCCTAAGAATCCTCGCAACCCTCGTAATGTCGTGGGACGAGTCCAATCCACCATATCAGTAATTTTCGACCTATCTGCTGCTACCCCCTATGCTGATACCATTGGCTCGAGTACTCCACCTGGGATTGCTCGAAGATGCACTTCTTCCTGTTGGTGTGTAGTTCATGCTCCTGTAGCTCCTGCAATACCACATGCAAGTGCCCCCATATGCTCCTCCAAAGTACTATTGTAAATGAGAATGTCGTCAAAGAATACCATCATAAACCTCCGTAAGTAGGGCCTGAAGATCTTGTTCATCAAGTCCTGGAATGTCGCCGGGGCGTTGGTCAACCTAAATGGTATGACCAAAAACTTGTAGTGTCTCTCATGCGTCCTGAATGCCGTCTTGTGAACATCTACTGTCATCATCCGTATCTGATGGTACACTGACTTCAGATCTATCTTCGAGAACACTGCAATTCCATGCAGCTCGTCACGTAACTCATCAATAACTGTAATGGAGAATTTATCCGGTGTTCTCATTATTTAGGGCCAGGTAGTCCATGCATTAATGCCAGCTACCATCCTTCTTCACGAGCAGGATCGGGCTAGAAAATGGACTCACGCTCAGCTCTATCATCACTGCCTGCAACATATCCCCTACCATCCTCTCAATCTCGTCCTTCTGCACTTGGGGGTATCGATATAGGCGCACACTGATATGGAAAACTCCCTCTCTCAGGACAATAGCGTGCTCATGGTCTCGTGGCGGTGTGAGACCATGCGAGGTCTGAAAAATCTCTCCAAACTGGCCAAGCAACTCCTCCAACTTGGGTGCTAACTTCAGCTCCCCCTGCGCTCCGTCCTCTAATGATAGGCCCTGAAACTCCACCAAGAATCCCCCTCATGTCGACTGCAGTGCTCTGGTCATAGCACTGTAAGAAACTTGTGAGTGGCATAGGCTGGGATCTCCCTGCAACACTACGGTCCGTCCACCCTCCTGATACTCCAGCCTGAGTAGCCCCCAATTGGTCTTCGTGTCTCCGAGGGTTTGCAACCACTTCATCTCTAAGATGTCTGTACTACCCAGCTCAAGCGGAAGAAAATCCGCTACAATCTGAATCCCCTGGATCGTCTGGATCAGTCCTCTGCATATGCCACTACTCTGTGCCAAAGGTCCCGTCCCAAGCACGACGCTAAACCTGCATATGTCACTGATATCCCCCAGTCTCTCCACCAATCGATGTAAAATGAAATTGTGGATAGCCCCTTTGTCGATCAATACCTTCACCTCCAACTCTGCAACCTGCCTTAACAGCTTCATGGTGTGGGTCGTAGTGAACCACACCACAAAGTTGAGAGAAATCTCTGCCAGATCTAAATGTGGATGCTCCTGATCCTCCTCAGTGTCAGCTTCCAAATCTATCCCGTCCTCTTCGTCTTCCTCGTCAGCTACTATCAGTATCTGCAGTCTACGATCGCTGCACCGGTGCCCAAGAGAAAACTCGCATCACACTTGAAACACAACCCCTTGGCTCTCTTCTCTTGGATCTCCGACTCCGTCATCTGCCGTACATGTCCCCTGGTCGTGTCTCATCCCCACTCTCCATGCTGGCTCTTGTCCCCACGACTTGTGCTCCTCCTCTTGTGACCACCTTCGGCCCTCTTGCAGGTGCCTGCCCCGTAAAGAGGATCCTTCCCATGGCTCGTGGGCCCTCCTCTCCCGGTCCACCCTGTCCGCCACAATACTCGCCAAACTCATGCACTCTCGCAGACTCGTCGGTCTATTGGACCTCACCTCCGATCTGATAGCGGGCTTTAACCCCTTCATGAAGTGTCCCTCCAGCGACTCTCCTGACACCCACTAATCCGATTGACCAACATCTCAAATTTCTTGATGTAATCCCTCACAGTCTCATCCTGCCTCAGTGCATACAACCTCGCAATAGTATTGGCTGCATGTACCTCCCCAAATCGCTCCATCAAGAGAACAGTAAACTCCTCCCATGTGCAGAAAAGTTGGCCCTGCTGCGTCTACTGATACCACGACAGCGCCTCTCCTTCTAGGCAGACCCCAACAGCCCTAAGCCACGACTCCTCTGGTATCATGGATACCTCAAAGTACCTATCTCCCAGGTATAACCACGAATCGGGGTCCTCTCCCTCAAACACTGGCATCTTCAACTTCCTGACTCGGTTCTCTGCAGAACACCCCACTGGAGCCCCATATCCCTTGTGGGTAGTCGTGTCTACAAAATGGGGGGTGGCTTGGTACATCATACCCATGACCACCATTTCTCATGTGCCTTGCACCACCTCCCCAATCAACCTCACCTTCTCCGTAACCCCCTCGATCATCATGGTACCAGTCGTAATCCTCGAACTCTGCTTCTTGCCCTTGGGGCCCTCCATCGTAATCAGCTTCAACGGCACCCCGGGGACCCTCAAACCCCTCGATGAAGCCCCCCGATGTCCAAACCTCTACTGCGGTTTCATCGGAAGCCTCCGGGGTTGTCGGCGGCCAGAAATGAAGGCGTCGGGGGCCTAGCGGCCTGCCGGAAGGCCCGCCTGGCCCGAGCGGATCGTCGGGACCCCATGGTGGCCCCGGCGAGTGCCGAGCCCTACGCGGGGCCCTGGCGACTCGCCAGGGCCTCCGGAAGGCCCTGGCGCTCGCCAAGGTTCGGTGAGGCCCCAGCGAGTCGCCAGGGCCTCGCACCCCGCCTGGCAACTCGCCAGGGGGGCGCGGTGCCCTTCTCTCCTCAGATTCGACGCTCTAGCGTCCGTATCTCCTTCGTAGTGGTCGTAGGGTTTTGGTTGCGCTCCTTGGCATTCGTAGAAGTTAGATCTTCGTCATCCGTCACTAGATCTGCATCTAAAAGATGCCTTTCGCGATACGGATCTATCTTCTCTTTCCCCTTCACCAGATCTCGCTCCTTTCTCCCCGGATCTAGGGTTTCGCATGTTGGGGATCCTTCATCTTTGTTAATCCATCCAAATTTTGGTTGATGGCCTCCATGTATAACTCAAGCTTCCGATCCATCTCGGCCACTCGAGCCACTTGTTCTTCCAACCTCTTCGAGCGATCATGGATCGCGCCCTCTATCTTCTCTTCCAACGCCTCCATCTTATCATTCGCTTTCGTGGTCGCCATGGATCGACCTCTCTGATACCACTTTGATAGATTCTAGGGCTTGTTTGTGGAAAGAAATAGGGATTTGGCGGAAGAAACAAATAAAAGTGGAATTTCTATTGATTTTCAGATCTGGAAAAACAAAGCTAACGCCTCGAGATTCGAGATGAGACAATCTCCTAACTTTCTCTTCGAGATGAAAGTTTAAATCTCTAAAGTCGGCACCTTGACCTATGGTTGACAATATCAAAATAACACATTAGGGCCAGCTCATGGTAATAACCCATAAAATTGCAGATTTGCAAAAAGCCCCCCCCCATCTTCAAAATTGCATAAAACCCCCCGGAAAGTCAAAAACCACAAAGTTGCCCTTGAAGCCCCCATGTGCCTACTCCGATAAGTGATAATTGTATCAATAACATCCCTAACTCACATACAATCCTTAATGTTAAGTGAATCGAACAAATCTCCTAATCCGATCAATTCTGACTCCAAATACCACTTAATTGATGTTCTTCAACTTTAACTCCTCACTGGTTTCTACCAATATAATTTGTAACTTGATCTTAGCTTGAGAATTCCGCATCAGTATCTGTTTCTCGTTGTTTGTAAGGTTATTGTATGCATTCCCTTTTCCTTTCTTGATAAAAATTAGTGGTTCATTAATCAAGTAACCTAATTTTTTGGGTGTTGGTGCTCATATAACTTGGCGTTAAGAGTCATTGGGACCTAATGGATCATATTACATAGTTAACTAAAGAAAAATACTAATGGTTAGAAAGACGTGTCTAGGTTGCAAACAAATAATAGTCTCAACTTGATAAGAAGTGTTACAGAAATTTCTTAGTAGCTTTCTTACTGCGGCACGTAATGGAATCTTTTTCGTCAAGGTATGTCATGTAAGGTCGTTAATATAAAGTTATGTTTTACATGTTTTAATGTAAAAAGTTCAACCCATGTTGCATGGGCATGGCTATACCGACATAGACCCACTATGCCAAGACTCAAATTTTAAAGATCACATACTACATCTGTCTAGCATGTGTATCCGACATATTTTTGGCATAACACGGCTTCACAATGAAGCATCCGCGTTACATAGAGTTTAACCATACTTCCATAAAGTTGCATTCTAAATGCATAGCATAAACAGGCCAGAATGCTTTAGAAGTTTGAATTCTATATAAAACTTAACTGATCTTTGATACCTTTTGTTAGTGATCAGACATATAGCTTCTGAACTTGAATACTTAAACTATTTGCTCTATTGAAAGCTAGGTATTATGCGTTTGCAAAAAAAATTCCTTAGAACTTTTATTTCTCATGTCTGTCCTTTTTGTTTTTTTTCTTGGAACAATAACTCTTTATGGACAAGTTTGAACATTTTGTAATCAATTTTCTGATCAACATCCAAGAAGAGAAAATTATTCAAAACAAAAGAAACAAACTTAAAGAAGGAGACGTTGCTCACTTTGTTCAAATAGGGATTTCCTTGTTAGCTGGGCTAGGAATTTGCCAGTTGGTTGTACATTTTATTAACAATTAGTATAACTGATTAAAGATTTCTGCAAGTTCTAATGGTGTGTTGCATATATTTGTTGAAGGCAGATTTAGCTTTCTTATTGTAGCACTCATGGAATGCATGTGTTTGAAAATTGCCTAGTCTAATAAATACACTAGGGTTTCTTTCTTTGTTTCTTTATTTCTTAATAAGAATGAATTTTAGATGTAAATTAATGATATGGAAAGCACTTTTAGAGTGTTTGAATAAGAGGTAAGTAGGAATCAGAGTATGTTGTTGGATATGGAAGACGTTTGTACACCCTTGTGGGGGATGTACGAGGGAATACGGACCTCGAACGTCGCACACACGAAGTCGTGTGCAAAGGGAATCTGTTCCCTTACGGAGAGGATCTCTGTATGAGTGGGAAAGTCGCATTATATATGCATAAATGCATGCGACATATGGCTAATAAAGGGGGAATATCTTAAGCTTATGTTGTACCATGCATATGGTACAACTTAAGCTTATAATGTGCCATGCATCATGGTACACCTTAATTAAGTTGTTCCAAAGGAACAACTTACCCTAAAATAACTACCTTGGGGGCTATAAATAAGACCCAAGGGTAGCCATTTTCCTAACACCATTTGCATGAAATTCATGCATGCATATTCTTCATAGCGAAGCTCTGCAGAAATATTTCCTCTCCCTCCATCCAAGTTCTTAATCTAAAATAGAGATTTAGATTGTGGATTAGTAGCCTTACTCCGTTCGTGAGAAGACTCGATCCGTCGTGGCGAATCCGAAGGCAAAGTTCTGAGACTACCGCTCCGCATACGCTAGCGTAAGTCTCCACTTTAATTATCGATCCTAACTCTGTTTTGGCAGGATCCTACATTGGTATCAGAGCCATATGGGTTCGCCCCGGTCAATCCACCGCCCCGTCGAAACTACGAACGAGTCGTTGTCTTTTTCACGAATGGGTCTCCTACTATTACGGATATAGTAGGAACGCTTCGTGACGGAGAGAACGCAGCGGTTGTTCTTTTCACGTTAGGGTCTCCTATCATTACGGATATGGTAGGAACTCTCCGTGACGGGAAAAACCGACCGTTCACGTAGTACGTTATTCATTTTTTGGCACACGGCCATTAGGAAATAACTAATTTCTCGACGAACGGGTGCTTCATCGACGAACGGGTGCTTCATCGAGGAAGATGATGGAAGTTATTTCCATCGGGTAAGAGGAAAATTTGGTGCATGTGCACCATGGCCAAATGGGCTATGAAGGCCATGCACCCCCTCTCCCCATGCGGAGGGGGTTGGCTACGGCCAATAACCACCGGCGACCACCCCATCAAGGGGGAGGAATGAGTGCGGCAACCCCATTTAAAGGGGGTGGCCGGCCATGGCCAAAGGGGCCATGGCCGGCCAACGCCGAATGGCCTTGGCCATGACCGGCCATGGCCAAGCCATGGCCAGGCCGGCAGTGGCCGGCCAAGGCCAGGCCGGCAGTGGCCGGCCTTGGCCAAGCCCTGCCGGCCCTGGCAGAGGCCAGGGCAGGCGCCCTGGCCCCCGGCCAGTGGCCTGGCCTCAGGCCAGGGCCTGGCCGAGGCCAGGGCAGAGGCCAGGGCCTGGCCGGCCCTGGCCGAGGGGGCCAGGGCCCCTGGCCGGCCAGGGCAGAGGCCCTGGCCGGCCCTTGGCCAAGCCCCGGCCAGGGCAGAGGCCCTGGTCGGGAGAATTTGCATTTCGAAAATTGGTCAACCAATTTTGTGTTTTTGGTCGACCAATCTGGCAGAAGGTCTGAATCGGCTGCAAATTTGTCAACTGACCCATACGGGGTGACAAAGGGCATTGGTCAAACTCGAATGTGTCAATTAGCCCATACGGGGCTAACCACAGTGCCGTCTAGTTCATACGGGACTAACGTTTTAATGAAGTTTTTTGGGCTCTACTCCTTGAAGATTAGCCATAGTGCTCTACTTCATGCGAGATTAGCCATGTCATTGTGCTCTACTCTACGGAGATTAGCCAATGTACTTGTGACGTTGTGTTCTACTCTACGGAGATTAGCCAACGTGCTTTCAAATTTTTTGGAAAAAGATGTTTTTCAAATAGGTTATGTCCCGTCCTTAAATCGGGACAGCGCAATTTAGAATTCCAAGTCCTACCACGATCCGGCCATGGTTATCTAACCCATGGGTGTGTAGAACAGGTCTCGTGGCTTGGCAATTGTTGCGTTAAAATTCTTTGCGCTAATTCTCACCTATTTTATTTTGAAAGATATGTTTTTCAAAGTAATTTTCCGCTGCTAATACCATACGGGTATTATTTCTGATTTCTTTTTACTTAAGATAAGTAAGAGGGATACTTTGAAAGTTACTTCTAGATGGTAGTTGGGAACATAGTGAACTTCTCGATTCTAGAGTAACATTTCAACGCATCCAAGGAACTTATCAAGTGTTTAAAGAATCGAAACTTTATGCATTGAATTTTGATCGTGTTTTTCCATTTTCTTTGCAGTTTTTTGAATCGAATATGTCTACCGCTTCTAAGAATATTGTCGCAGAGCTTAACAAAGGTGAAAAGCTCAACGGCGACAATTATAAACTTTGGTCAATTAAAATCCAATATGTTTTGGAGGAGCAAGATGTGCTCGAAACACTCCAAAACATAATGGTAGAACCTGAGTTGGGCAATACGGCCCAACACAAGAGGGACCGGGAAGCTTATGACACTTGGACTCGAAAGAACAAAATAGCACGTATTACGTTACTGTCCGCAATGGACAATGACATAATGCGTCTATTTCGGGAATTCGACCTAGCCAAAGACATATGGTCTGAGCTAGAGATAAAGTTTGGTGGAACTTCGGTTACCAAACTCCGCTCCTTGAATATTCA
This sequence comes from Scilla litardierei, assembly GCA_030789695.1. Taxonomy (NCBI): domain Eukaryota; kingdom Viridiplantae; phylum Streptophyta; class Magnoliopsida; order Asparagales; family Asparagaceae; genus Scilla; species Scilla litardierei. Next base: position 65,576,853 of record CM061134.1, read on the forward strand.
ATTTGATTCGTACAAGATGCGGCGAGATCATTCTATGAAAAAGCATCTCCGCCACATGGCGAATCTAATATCTGAATTAAAGGATGCGGGTGTTACGCTGTCTGACGAACAGCAGATCCAAGCAGTCATTCGTTCACTCCCAGATAGCTGGGATAACATGAAAATGCACCTCACTCATAATGAGTGCATTAAAACTTTAAGCGATGTTTCGAAACACCTCGAACTCGAGGAAGAGCGGATTCAAGCCGCAAAACCAAGTGCAGAAGTGCACGTGGCCGCTAGTTCCTCACATGGAGGAAATAAGCGGAAACGCTTAAGGTTTGTGAACGAACGAAAGCAAGAACCGGAAACCTCAAAGAAGACTAAGAACAAAAAGTGGCAAAAGAATGTGCACTCAAAGAAGAAAAACTTGAAGAAGATCAAGTGCTTTAAGTGTAACAAGTACGGTCACTTCGCCCGTAAGTGTACGGATGGAAGTGATAAGGTAACTTGTAGGGCTAGTTACATATGTGTTTCTAGTTCCATGTTTCTTGCTGAATCTAACTATTTTTGGTTGATTGATTCAGGGGCCACAGACCACGTTGCGAAGGACAGAAGGTTCTTCGTAGAGTATCGAAGGATAACTCAAGGAACAAAGTGGATATACGTCGGCAACAACACTCGTGTTGAAGTCAAAGGCGTCGGAACATGTAAGCTAGTTCTCGACAACGGCCGGACATTATTATTGCACGACGTCCTCTTTGCTCCAGATATTAGAAGGAATATCGTTTCCGTGGTCATGTTAATGTCTTTAGATTATGAGAGGGGGTTCTATAAACAATATGTTGACCTTGTTTGTAATAATTCTTTGATTGGTTCTGGTAATGTTTGTAATGGATTAATTGTTTTAAATACAATGTATGATGATTCTTCTTCCATTAATGAAAGTTTCCATTTGACAAATGCTTCTAACTCTGAGTCTGAGATCATTTGTTGGCATGCAAGACTTGGTCATATTGGACCAACTAGAATGGATAGACTTGCCAAAAGTGGCTTGCTATCTAATGTTTCAAAAGTTGAAATGTCAACTTGCGAACATTGTCTTGTAGGGAAAACTTGTCGCAAGCCGTTTGGAACTGGCACAAGGGCCGAAGTTCCATTACAGCTTATCCATTCGGACATTTGCGGTCCAATGAATGTTAAGACAAGACGCGGGAAGTCCTATTTCATCACATTCATTGATGACTTCACCCGTTTCGGACATCTCTATTTGATATCCCACAAAAGTGAAGCTTTGGCTTGCTTTAAAAACTATATGAGTTTAGTGGAGAATCAATTAGATCGCAAGATTAAGGTTTTGCGAACCGATAGGGGTGGTGAATATCAATCAATAAGTTTTAAGGAACTTTGTGATGAAAAAGGCATAGTACATCAGATAACTATGCCTTACACTCCACAACAAAACGGTGTTGCGGAAAGAAGAAATAGGACATTGATGGAAATGGTCCGATCAATGATGTCTCAGGCAAATTTGCCCATCACCTTTTGGGGTGACGCATTATTGACGGCAGCATTCATCTTAAACCGTGTACCCTCGAAGTCGGTAAGTTCTACTCCTTATGAGTTGTGGAACAATAGAACTCCAGACTTAAACATTCTAAAACCTTGGGGTTGTGCCTCTTACGCACATTTATCCTCTCACAAATATGGCAAACTTGGGCCACGTGGGAGGAAGTGTATCTTCATCCGATACGCTGAAAACTCCAAAGGATATGTTTTCGTCGGTCAAGAGGACAATGGGGGTCTAATAGAATTCGAATCGAGGGATGTTGTCTTCTTGGAAAAAGAGTTTCCAAGACAGTGTGAGATAAGTCAAGACTTATCCTTGTTTGAGACTTGGGATCAAGAAGGATCGGAACGTTCGAGTGGGAGAATTCTTGGTGAAGAAGAAAATACGTTTCAAACTTCACCAATGGATGATACGAACGATACCAATCCTATTCCGAGTGGGAGTGATGTTATTCCAAGTGGGAGTGATGTCATTCCAAGTGGGAGTGATCAAACTCAAACAAGACATAGTAATCGAACGAGGCTAACACCTCTGAGATTTGAGGATGAATTTCCTCAAACATTTATGACATTACTACAAGATGATGACGAACCTGCAAATTTCAAACAGGCCGTCACATGCCCTGCTAAAGATAAATGGATAGCGGCAATGGAAGAAGAACTTCAATCCATGAAAACAAACCAAGTCTGGGACTTGGTTAATTTACCTAAGGGACGTAGAGCCATTGGGAACAAGTGGGTTCTCAAAATCAAGCATAAGGTTGATGGCTCCATCGAGAAATATAAAGCTCGCCTTGTTGCGAAAGGTTTCACGCAACAGGAAGGAATAGACTACGAAGAGACTTTCTCTCCTGTCGTGCGTTTTACCTCCATTCGCTTAATTCTGGCAATGGTGGCTTGTTTGGACCTCGAATTACATCAGATGGATGTAAAGACTGCTTTTCTTAACGGAGAACTAGATGAGGAGATCTACATGGAACAACCAAACGGGTTCGTACAAGAAGAAAACAAACATAAGGTTTGTAAACTTCGTAAATCCATATATGGTCTTAAACAATCCTCAAGGCAGTGGTATATGCGCTTTCAAGAAGTCGTCTTGTCGTATGGTTTCTCCATGCTCGACGAAGACAACTGCGTGTATATTAAGAGGATTAAAAATAAGTATGTAATTATGTCTCTTTATGTAGATGACATACTTATAGCCGGAAATGATAAGCGTCTTATCTTGGATATCAAAACTTGGCTTTCATCCGTCTTTGAGATGAAAGACATGGGTGAAGCTGCATATATCCTTGGGGTTAAGATCTCAAGGAATCGTTCCAAGAAACTTCTTTCTCTCTCTCAAGAGACATATATAAAGAAAGTTTTAGAACGGTTTAATATGCAGGATTGCAAGCCAATTGATACTCCAATAAGCAAAGGCGAGGGTCTATGTTTGGAGATGTGTCCCAAAGATCCAAAAGAAAAGAAAGCTATGGAAAAAGTTCCATACTCCAGTGCTGTCGGGAGTCTGATGTACGCCATGATGTGTACCAGACCGGACATTTGCTATGCTGTTGGTATGGTAAGCCGTTATCAATCCAACCCAGGACAAGCACACTGGAAAGCGGTGAAGAGGATATTAAGATACCTCAAAGGGACTGCGGACTATGCGTTATGCTATCAAGGCAATACCTTGAGACTCGAAGGCTATACCGATGCTGATTGGGCGGGTGATCTCGACGAGCGAAGATCTACCTCAGGCTTTGTTTACTTGCTCGGGAATGGTGCAATATCCTGGAGCAGCAAGAAGCAAACCTGCATCGCCTTATCAACCATGGAAGCCGAATTCGTAGCATTCAGCATGGCGGTCCAAGAAGCTGTTTGGCTTAGGAAATTCTTAGACAGGCTGACGAATGCCTCTGACTCGAGCACTGTTCCTATATACAGTGATAGTCAAGCTTCGATTGCCTATGTCAAAGATCCTAAATTTCATTGTAAGACCAAACACATTGACATTCGATTCAAGTTTGCAAAGGATTATGACAAACGGAAGGAAGTAGACATAGGATACATATCCACGCATGAGATGATAGCGGATCCCCTTACTAAGGCGATCCCCAGAGATGTGTTTTTCAAACACTTATCATCTATGGGAATGCGTAGGTGCTGAGCTGTATCATGTAATATTTCTCATGTCTATAGAAGATCAAAGTTTAATAAAAGAAAGAAGTTCTTTTATATATTGCATACAAGTTTCTTACAAATGATTTTAAACATTTGTGTTTAAGTCTCAGCTATTTTATTGTGTGTATGTCGGACAGATTAAGGTTGGCTCTCTCACATGAGCAACCGCCTTATCTTATCAGATGGATAAGATAGAGATGAGACTAGTTTAAAGTCAAAATCATTAGACAAATGATTTAGAGTCATGACTTAAACAAGATAGTCGAATAAAAGATCTGCATCATACGGATGCTTACAAAAGATCTGAGATCTGTATCACAAGGATATAAAGATCTCATTGGATTTTTTAAATCCTATCTGTCTTATGCAGGATGAGAGTCCGTGAATATTTCACGAGTAGTAAGGGGACTCAAAAAGATAGGCACTGTGGTGTCTGATCTTTCATCCGTACAACATCATTAAGACATACTCTCCCTGGGAAAGGAGTGATGTTGTAATACTTGTTCATACCACATATGCATTTCGACCACTGAGTTAGTAGCAATAGTGTTTGCTATTATGTGAGACTCAAAGGCCATACGGGTCTTAACTCTTACCCTCAAGGACTCCAATTGGTTCCTTTAGATTTGACGAGATGATCGCTATCTTAGCGTGTTACTAATGGGCTATGATAATTCGGCTCGGCGGGGCACGTTAGAAAAGCGAATCAAGTCAAGTTCAGAAGGTTCGCAAGAAGAGGAAGATTGATTTCATATTCGCATTTGGACTTTAGTGATTCAAAGCTGGCCAGCCAATTGTAATCCAGATGGGATTCAATTGTTGAATATAAAGTACAAGAAAATGTGAAGAAATAATCTAGGGTAAAGCATGCGTTGAACTACTCAACTTTGCACCTTCGAGGTCGTTGTGTATCTCTAACAAGTGCACAACAACAGACTCTACGCGCATGACGGTCGCACGGTCTATTTCTCGGTATGATAGATGAAAGAACTAAGGGAAAGACGTTCTCTTACAATCCCCTCAAGTGTGAGTGGGAGATGTTGGATATGGAAGACGTTTGTACACCCTTGTGGGGGATGTACGAGGGAATACGGACCTCGAACGTCGCACACACGAAGTCGTGTGCAAAGAGAATCTGTTCCCTTACGGAGAGGATCTCTGTATGAGTGGGAAAGTCGCATTATATATGCATAAATGCATGCGACATATGGCTAATAAAGGGGGAATATCTTAAGCTTATGTTGTACCATGCATATGGTATAACTTAAGCTTATAATGTGCCATGCATCATGGTACACCTTAATTAAGTTGTTCCAAAGGAACAACTTACCCTAAAATAACTACCTTGGGGGCTATAAATAAGACCCAAGGGTAGCCATTTTCCTAACACCATTTGCATGAAATTCATGCATGCATCTTCTTCATAGCGAAGCTCTGCAGAAATATTTCCTCTCCCTCCATCCAAGTTCTTAATCTAAAATAGAGATTTAGATTGTGGATTAGTAGCCTTACTCCGTTCGTGAGAAGACTCGATCCGTCGTGGCGAATCCGAAGGCAAAGTTCCGAGACTACCGCTCCGCATACGCTAGCGTAAGTCTCCACTTTAATTATCGATCCTAACTCTGTTTTGGCAGGATCCTACATATGTCTATTCTGATAGTTTGTTTCTTCTGATCTTTAAACTATCTGGATATGCAATCAACTGTTAATTTACATATTTTGATTGTTTGTACGGTCCTGTTATAAGAATTATGTGCATATGTTTTTGAACTTTGGCTGTCTGATGTTTTAGGTGCGCAATGTTATGATTGAGAACATCGATAAGGTCTTGGAAAGAGGAGACCGACTGGAACTTTTGGTTGATAAAACTGCAGACATGCAAGGAAAAACAATTCGATTTAGAAAGCAAGCTCGGCGTTTCAGGAGTACGGTGTGGTGGAGGAATGTCAAACTCACGTGTGTTCTTTACTTAAACCTGGACCAGTCTTACTTTTACTCAATATTAACACCTCTTAGAATGGTTGTGTTCTTTCTAGGGTTGAAAATTTCCAAGTAAGATGGCATGTAATGTACAATGTGAAAAGTTAGAAAATATTCTTGAAAAGATAATATTCTAAAAATTTCTAGAAGAAAAATATGTTTGCTTGTTGAAGTCAAACTGATGTTTTCTTCTTGTTAACAAACATAATTTCTAAAGTAAATTAGAGCCAGAGTTTTTAAAACATGGTTAAATTTGTTTAGATCCTACAGGTTGACTTTTCATATTCTACAATCATATTTTTAAATATTTGCAACTACTGGGGATATGTCCTCTAATTTCTCTTTACGCCTACTGACTTTACCGATGATTTAGCTTGGACTGAAATATGTTTACCCATGCTCATTGGAATATATGTCATAGGCTTAATGGGTAACAAATTCTTGCAGGCTCGCATTGATTCTTGTTCTTTTGGTTATCATATATGTGGTGCTTGCCTTCGTGTGCCATGGGATCACACTTCCAACTTGCTTCAGGTAATAATTATAAGAATCATTTTTCTCCTTTTTCTGTATCCATGCTATTTGACTTTTCCCAAAGTGAGCAAACTATTTTTTGGTTTGACCTTGTTTTGCAACGGGTTGTGTTGCGCCCACTGTTTAGTGAGAAATGCAATTGTAAATTGACGTACCTATTGTGTACTTGTAATTCTGAAGTATGTTTGAGATTGAAATTTTTTTTTGTTCTTTATTTGTTAATTTTTTATTTTATTATTTGACCTGTACACTCATACATTGTGCTGCTTCTTGTCTGAAATGAGACACGTGCGTGCTTGCTCTTTAGTTTTGCTTTGTGTGGCTGTGTATATAAGCTGATGCATTGGTGCATTTTTGTTCCTTTTCTAACGAGATACAGATTTCAGCTGCTACTGTCATGAAGAAGCCGCATTAGTGTTTTCTGCTGTTATTATTTGTTGTCCTTATTAACGAGTTCAAAGGAATTAAGAGGCTTAGGATTTCCAACACTGTAATGTATGAGGTTATCTTTGTTGTCCAGAGTCACTGGTAGCAATATGTATGTAGTTCTGCATTAGATTCACTTGGCCAAGAGATGTGCAGCTGAGGCCGGACTCGTTCAAAGTTTACGGCCCGAGAGTCTGAAAATGTGGTGAAAATGCTCGATGTAATTAGCGGTCGAAAAGCGATATCTGAGAGTGTAGGTTGAAAGCCAAGAAGCTTCGGGATCTCTATGGCGAATTCCCTGCTAGATTATTCTCTCCAAATTCTAAGGCTGCAAAATCCTTGTTATCTCAAATCAGTAGGATCATTTTTCTTGCATGGTGGATTGAAAGACCATGGCATGTGCTCTGGCAACTAACTGACTGGTTCAATTCTGACTGAAAACAAGAGATGATACAAGGTGTGGAAAGCTGGCACCTGACCAGCAACCAACCAACCCCACGCTCTCAAAATCACTAAGACCCTTCGCTTTCCATGCCGCCCACTTTGTCCTGCTTTTATGTTTAAAGTTGTCGATTTTTAACTCGGATTATTGAGATTTGTTGATGGAAGATTCGACCGTTGGCACAGGCAAAATTTGAAGACGAATCGAAGTTTCACATTTCCATCTTGAATCCATGAGTTGGGTTTTGCTCCGAAAACTGTGTAATAGTGCCATAACTAGGGGTGGTAAAATGAGTCTGATCCGATCCGAACCCGGCATCCTTAAACGGGTCTGGGTAGGGGCTAATCCGGGTCAAGTAGCATTAGGGTTGATCCGACCTTACCCGACCCTGATAAAATCCGGGTCGGGTATGGGGTTTGGCATATCAACACGGATGACCCGAATTCGACCCGGTTTACTTTCTTTATATATAAAAAAATTTATATAATAACTTCAATACACAATTACAAGGGGAGTTGTGTTTATACGATTTGAATTGTTGTTCTCTTCTTTAAGAGGTCTTGAATTCAATTCCCTTTACATACAACTTTTAGTTAATTTTATTACTTTCGTTAATAAAATGGTAACGTTAATTATACTTCCTTGCTGTCATCAGTGCGGTTTAAGCGACGAGCTGCTGGAAATTATGCAACACTTAATAAATTGTAGTTGGCTCTTAATAAATAGCTGGATATCGAAAAAGGTGCAGTTGTGTATACGTCAAATCTTAACCCGACGGGTTAATCCGAACCCGACCCGGAAATTTTCCGGGTCACTCGAACCCGACCCGGATTCAATCCGGGTCGGATTAGGGTTTACCCCTATTCGGGTTGGGTCAAATCTGACCCGACCCGAACCCGAACCCACCCGATCCGTTTGCCACCCCTAGCCATAACAGTGTCAAAGTAGTATCAGTGCCTGTTCTTGCTGGAATAGAGAAAAATGGAATAGTGGAAAGTTTGTATTTCAAGGAGAGAAAATGAAGTTTTGTGTTCTTTTGGATGGAATAGAGTATGGAAAGTGGGGTTTGGAATAGAAAGCGGGGTCCACTTTCTATTCTTGTGTTCTTTTAGGTTTTGAGAGTTGAAATGAGAAAGTGGAAAGGTGGTGAGTTGGAGGGGAGGGGAGGAGAGGGGGAGAGAGAGAGGGCCCCACCTTCCCCTCTATTCACATGCATTCCCCTTCTTTCCTTCCAAATTTGGAGGAATACAAATTGCCTAGATTTCCATAATTTTTGAGTCCACATTGGATTCTATTCCAAAATTTTAAAATGGCCAAAAGAACACACGTTGGGAATGGAGGGGGGAAGTGTGTGCACAGTAGAGGAATAGTGCCAAATTTGGCATTCTCAGCCCTATTCTTGCCAAAAGAACAGGCTCTTACAGAACGACACAACTCATGTAACGAGATTGGCGAGAATATTTGTTGTATTCTTTTTGGACAGTACCGTCTGATGTCTATGTTGTAGTACACACCTATGTAAGTGGTACTGAATGACGTTCTTCTAACCACTTATATTTATGTACGTGAGGGTAAAATGAATCTATTGTTGGAAACATTAAGTTTCTCTTCCCATAAAGTTTTTGATGATACAATCATTTATATATATGTGTGTGTATAACTAACTCTTTGATGCAGATTATCAAGCTCAAACTTTCACATTTGACAATCATCAAAGTTACGTTGCAAGAAACATCATCACAATGCACGATGAAGCTTAAGCAATAAACTCTTATATCTTGAAAAGATGATGCAATTTTATCTTTTATTCTTGCAAAAGTTTAGATTGTTAAAGCCTTGATAATACTCTATCTTAGTTTTTTAGGATTCTGCATCAAAATCCAAACTTCAGAAAATTAGCAGACCAGCACTTTTCCCTAGTTGATAATACAATTTTTTTAAGAAAAAATTATTTTTGGTCAAAATCCATTTTTCAAGCATAAGGATTATTTTCTGAAAAATTTCTCAAAAATTTGTTCCTAGTCGACTAATAAGTTTTCCTGGTCTACCCGAAAATTATACCGTCAGTTATTATAACTGATTTCTATTATTTAATTTTTATAATTATTTAATGGAAGTTATAAACTACCTTCCAACGTCACTTTAATAAGAGTGTTCTATCACAATTCACATCTTGAACCTTGTAGATTCCATCACCAACCTTGCGCTATAATTCCGATTTTATCAAGCCTATAGGCGATATTGTTTCATACTCTTTTCTTTACTTTATTTGGTGAATCTCTTGTTGAAGAGACTGTACAAGTTTGCAACACATGTGTGTTGGCATCTTTGTATGTTGATTACTTGCGGATAGCAAATATTTTAGTCGATTCAAATCTCTACGGAGTAGAGGACTAAACGTAGGATCACAAAGATCCGAACCAGGATAAAAATCTCTGTGTTTGCATTTGAATTATTCTGGATTGTGATCTTTTTATTTCCGCACTCTTATTGCAATTTTTTATTAATTTTTAATTTTTGCAATATCGTCGTGATTTACACTATTCACCCCCCTCTAGTGTATTTGGTGTGCCAGGAGATCCAACATTTGGTATCAGAGCTATATGGTTAAGATGGCCTACATCTATCCGATGAACACTTCAACGTCTTCATCACAATTTTCAGAAGGGCACTCTACTACAAGGCATCCACTATTCAATGGTTCCAACTACTCCTATTGGAAGACAAAGATGACAATCTATCTTCAAAGCATCGACTACGAACTTTGGAACATATTGGAAACTCAATACGAGAAGTCTACAACTCCATACGCCCAATGGATCACCAACGACAAATCTGCTGCAACTCGCAACTCTAAAGCAATGAATGCACTATTCTGCGCTATGGACAAGAGTGAGTTCAACCGAGTCTCCCAGGCCAAAACTGCATATGACATCTGGCATACACTCCAGGTAACACATGAAGGAACTAATAAAGTTAAGAAAACTAAAATCTCTGTTCTTGTTCACAGGTTTGAGTTATTCAGAATGAAGGAGAATATACCAATTGGAGAAATGATCACTCGTTTCACCGACATTGTCAACTCCTTAATAGTCCTTGGCAAGACCTATACTCAAACAGAACATGTACGGAAGATTCTTTGTGCCTTAACGTCAGAATGGGAGAAGAAGACTACAGCCATAGAAGAAGCCAATGTCTTGTCAACTCTTACCGTTGAAAGCTTGGTTGGTAACCTGATGGCATACGAAGTACAACTTCTACATTGCAAAGAACAAGCAGATACAAAGAAGAAAACTCTTGCCTTCGCCGCTTCATCAGACACCGATGATTCAGGCGTAGACGATGAAGACATGGCACTAATAACTAGAAACTTCAAGAAATTTATACGAAGAGGTAAGTTTAAAAGTTTTAAGCCCAAAATTACTGATCATTCTTTATGTTTTCAAGGCAACATGCCAGGACATATGAAAAAGAAGTGTCCACTTCTTAAGCATAAAGAAAGGACATTCAACAACTTCAGAAAGGATAAGAAGTTCGAAAAGAGAGAGAAGGCACTAGCAGCAACATGTGACTCTTCATCTTCAGTTGATGAAGAAGAAGTCAACAATCAATCTAATGAAGAAAATGCACATATGTGCTTTATGGCAGAAGATGATAATGAGGTAAGTATTTTAAATAATGAAGAATTACTGGAAGCCTTTAATGAATTATATATGAGATTCAAGAAATTAAATTTTCGTCATAAGGCATTAGTTCTTTCTCATCAAGAACTAACCTCTTCATCTTCTTCAGTAGATAGTATTAAAATTGAGAAAGATTCATTATCTTCTCAAAATATTAAGTTAATACATGAAAATGAGATTCTCAAAACTGAGAATCGTAATATGGTTACACGTATTTCTACTTTGGATAAAGATATTTCTTCTTTAAAAATGAAATATGATAACATATCTTCTAATGTTAGCAAATTCAATAAAGGAAAGAATAATTTAGATAATTTACTTAAAATACAACATTCTGCAAACCATAGACAAGGATTGGGTTACGAGAATACTCCCAAACCCAATATTCTTGGTAATACTACTTTAGAAAAGAAAAGACATGTTTTTATTAATGCAAAGAAAACTGTGTCACGCCCCGCTTCCCATTATAATTAGGAGCGAGAACGCGTGCGGGTCTGTATGTGCTTAAAACAAGAAGGAGGTACTTTTTCTTTTCTTCCTCCTTGGTTTAAGCACATTAAGCGTCAATGATAACACTTGCAGGTTCTTGCATGCAAATCAACAACATAGATATTTTATTACAATCTCAAGTCTCTGAATAGTTACAACAACGTATGAAATGAAATGAGGGTCTAAAGCCCCTACAAATATTGGAAAGAGTAACAAGTTCAATGATGCTGCGAAGGTTCGAAGCTTCTCAGCGGGGAAACTCAGCGGCAAGGCACTCCAAATCAACCTGCTCAGTCTCCAAGCAAACTCCTCTGCAACCCTGAGCTAATACCTGACATATATTTCACAAGACAAGGAAATATACGTCAGCGAGGGTCGCTCGGCAAGATTTAGAAAGATAATTGACCCTCAGCAAGGTTTTCGAAATCATTTATATGGCAAAAAGAGTGACATTAATAAGACTGCAGTAATTAAAGCATGGCAGTGTAAGAAATGTGTGGGTATAACAAATGTGGTGTGCAAAGTAATAAGCTTGGCAAGTGTAGTGTGCAAAGTAATTAGCATGATAGGTGTAGTGCACAAAGTAGCAAACATGGTAAGGTGTACTGTGTACAACAATAAACATGGTAAGTGTGGTGTGTATAGTAATAAGCATGGCAAGTGTCATGTGTACAACAATAAACATGTCAAGTGTCGTGTGTACAGCAATAAACATGGCAAGTGTAATGTGTAAAGTAATAAGTATGGTATTAGTACACAAACAAGGTAGGAGTAACTAACAGAGTACGCAATTCTCAATGGTAACAACATGGGTAAAAGGACGTGACATCAATCAAGTGTGCCTAGTGAAAAGCCCAATGTCTGAGGGGAAGTGACAAGCATTACACCCAAGCCAACGGGAGCTACTCGTGGCTCTATACTCACCAACCTGGTCAGGTGTCGGTCAAGTTCACCAATAGAGTGCTATCTAGCATTCCAGCCTCTACTACATTGAACTACCCCACCCAAGTGTTCTGCTGGAACACGAGCCAGCCTAATCCATATTACAAGCATGAGTTTGTCAACTCACATGACATCACGATTTCATGATTTCACCTCTTGGGTGCACAAATTCATAATTTCACGATTTCAAGTATTCCATTCCATCAATATGTTCCATCAATACGCATTCCATCAATAACCATTCAATCAAGAGCGTATGAGTATGGCATGCAACATGACATAAAGCAAAAACTAGCAATTTTTGACTTGGCAGTTAAAGGTAACGCTGTTTAAGAAGTTGTAAAATGCACACTTGCCTGGCTGAAGTGATTTCAGGTGTCCGGTGATTGCGGCGAGGGATGCGGTTTATCTGCATTATTAGGTTATCAATAACAAACTAACAGTCATCATCCAATCCAAATAATACTAGATCCATTATCTTATAATTATGTATACCCTTATATTATACTGTTTTACTACAGTCTAACAATTCATCATTAACAATATTGATAATGACAAGCATATATTAATATGATAGGTATAACACTAACTGCCCTTATAAAAATAACTCCCTTACATTATATAATAACATATAAGTAAAATATAATGTGAATCATAACTAGTATGATCGGATAACATAATTAAATTAACTTATAGACTTAATATGATATAACGTATGTGATATTTAACCTACTACAGGTCTTACACTGTACATGTCACGTGTGAAAGCTCTCACCTTGTTACGCTGTTGATGTTGCTTGCGGATTGGTGATGTCGTCGTTGGAGGCTGGGAGGGGGTCACGGCGAGTGGCACGATGGTGGGCTGCGAGAGACACCGGAGGAAGGAGAAGCGGAGAGATCGGGGAAGGCTACCGGAGCGGCGGCGTTGGGTCAGGGCTGGGCGAGGCTTCGAAGTAGTGGTCGGACGTCGGGGGATCGGAGAGGCTGGGGGTGACTGTGTGGAGGTGCACGCGGTGGAAGGTGAGGTGTGGGTCGGAGGGGCAACGACAGGGTGTGGTCGGAGGCCATGCTGGAGTTAGGAGGAAAGCGGCAGCTGCAAGGCGAGGTGGGGGAGGTGTAGTGGCGAGGCTCGTCGGGGTTGTCTCAAGTCGAAGAAGGAGGTCGCCGGGCTTGCGGTTTGTGGGCGGAGGCGAACGGAAGCGGACGCGGTGCGGTGAAGATGGTCAGCGAGGGTGGTGATGAGGAGGCGTCGGGACGGGCTGAGGGCCTGCGATGGCGATGCTCCTCTGTTTTGGGGTGAAGCAGGGGATGATGTCGGCAGGCGGGGTCGCGGTCTTGCGAGGGGAGGTGGAGGCTTGCGGCAAGAGTCAACGGTGGCGCGGGCTAACGAGTGCACTGGGAGTTGGGTTACTTGCGAGCAAGGAGAATGACGGTGGAGGTGAACGGGGGACGGTGGAAGATGCAACGGGCTTGGTGTCGGGGACTTGGCGAAGTCAGAGGCACCGGGCGTGCGGGCGGTCGCGCGAGAGGATGCACTGGGAGGTTGACGAAGCAAGGATGAGTGGCTGGAGAGAAGAGCCCTTGGGGTTTTGCCTTTGGGTTCCGAGGGGAGAGGAGAGATAGGGGAGGCTTGCGGGTTTTAATGAGAAGAAGAAGAACGAGAAGAGGAAGGGGGCGAGGGCGCGACGTGCGGGGGCGTGAGTTGAGGCCGTGGGACGTGGAGGGTGAACGTGGGCGAGGGATGCAAACCTCAGGCAAATAAAACACGGTATATAATATATAACATGTCATTTTTTATTATAATTAGATACATAACACATGGGATTTGATGACATGGGGTTTGTGGGATGGGGAGCACGTGGGTTTGGGGTTAGTAGTTAGGATAATAAGTTTTTTTTGATACATCGGAAAGAAAAAGAAATACAACAGATCAGAGGGAAAACCCTTTTGGAACCCCTGCCCCCGTTACATCAATCTGCATAATCGGTAATATAGAATTTGGAGGATTAACCACAAATGAAGCTCAGCTTCTAAGTGACATCCCGTAGTCGCAAGAGCATCTGCACAGAAGTTCGCCTCACGGTAGATATGGCGGAAGGAACAAAGACGAAGTCGAGAAGCCATCTGTCGGATATCCTATATTAAACTCAGGAGAGGATGAGATGAAATGTTAGGTGCATCAATAAGGTGTAAAGCCACCTGCGAGTCCAATTCACATATAATATCCTGGAACCCCTTGCGCCAAGCAATCTCAAGCCCCCATCGAAGAGCCTGCAGCTCCGCATTCAAGATAGAACATACCCCAATATATGTCGAGAATCCAAGGATCCAATTCCCTTCATCTCCACGAAATATGCCTCCAGCTCCAGAAATCCCCGGATTCCCTTTACTCGCACCATCAACATTAGTTTGAGAATTCCCCTAGGGGAGGGATCCATATAATGCTCATATCCTCAGAAGATACCACGTGCGATCTTCCAACTGTTTCAACCACTTCCTTTGCAGTCATAGCAATATGTCGAATAGTGAAGAAGAAGTCTTCAACAGCATCTGAAGGATTGAAAATTCTCCGGCACCGAGTACCCCAAATCTTCCATAAACATGTAGCAAAGAGAACAACTTGGTAAGGGGATAACACTTTCTGATGAAAAAACTTTGTAAGCCAATCAAGAAGTGGTATAGAGTAAAGAAATCTGGATATGTTGCCGTATGAAGAAGAGCATCCCAAACCAACCTCGCTTTCTGACAATCGCGAAGCACATGTAATGTAGACTCGGTGGCTAAATCACAAAGTGCACATATATCAGACTCCGAAATACCCCGCTTGAACCGCAGTTCATTTGTCACTAACCTATCTTTACAAACTAACATAAGAAAATGGCACCACCTAGTAGGTAAAGATAGTTTCCATAGCCATGCGCAGTGGAAGGCCCCCTCAGAGGTGGAAGACTGCAACAATTGAAGATAAGAAGATCTAGTAGTAAACTCCCCATGAGAAGTGAACTGCCAAATATAACTGTCATTTATACTTGTGGCGCGTGGAAGAGGGTACGCCATGATCAATTGGGCTATCTCCGTTGGAACTACTAATAGCAGCTTCGACACATCCCATGCACCTTCCCGGATAAACTCAGAAACCCGCACTTGTGTAGATGTCCCTTCTGGCGGGAGGGGCAAAAGGGAACTGAGAGGCCTCCTCAACCAACTATCCTTCCAAAAATCAGTAGTAGTTCCATCCCCCACGCGCTTAACGATCACTGGCCATAGACTTTGTAATCCATGTACAATGCTCCGCCAAGAATAAGACTGACCGGCGCCCCGTTTACGGTTTGGGCGCGGTGTCGTTTTACCGCAAGTGCACGGTTAGTGTAGGGTGCGGGTTTATCGAACTCAGGGAGGTGGATGGCTTGAATGGCTACTAACCTCGCCTAGGTTGTGTGCTAGCTACGCGGATAATGTGAGTGGAAGTGTAGAAATAAAAGAAAGAAATAAAAGACAAGAAATGAATCCCCGCTAACACGGGCTAAAGCACTCATGACACTTGGCATTTGACTTGACCCAGGGTGAGACATTGCCCCAAAAGGTGGTACCTAGCATCCATGGGCCCGATATTCCGGTCGATGCCCAGTACGCTAGATCTACCTGGTTTCGGACGGTGGGCATTCCCATGTCCATTACCACCGACCGCAACCGGGAGCATTAAGGCCACAATGATAACTCCCAACACTTCGTCCAAAACGTTCCCACGCGCGAGGACTCAATATCTACGCTAGGGGCGTGAGCTGTGGCTAGGGAGTCAACCGCCAAGTTTATTACCCCTTGGCCCGACGGTCAGAGGCGGTCTTTCTCCCGCCAATGACAATAAAACGCCTCCGCGTAACCCTAATGGCCAAATAGGTCGAATGTAATTTCCAGCAATACATCGAAGCGGATCTTGACTGGACAAGACACCAGACCCCAATCCCCAACACAACTAGTGTGTTTCCATACGAATTGGACTCAGATTGCTAGAAATTCCCATTGACACATTCCATCGAACACATACCATGCAATCAAGTCAAATGTAAATTTCCAAGCATCAATCCTACCCTAACCCGTATTAGGGTTCATCAAACACAATGGTGAAGAACATAAAAACAAGCCACAGAAAAGACATACAAACGTTTACCATCAAGCAAAGTAAATACAATACAATACAATGGAAAACAAGAGAAAGAAATACTTATCTCGCGTTCGGATCAATCCTTTACAAGATTTATTAGAAGATAAAACCTAATCTAACCTAACCTAAAACTCCCAAGAAAGGGGAAGAAAAGATGCTGAAAAATGGAAGAGGAAGCCCTCCAAGTCGTGCCCTTACTTGTATTTATAATCCCCTCAAAAAACACAACGGTTTGGGTCCAAAAAACCCAGCAAAACTGCCAAAATAGGCCCACCCGATCAGGTGGAAGTTCACCCGATCAGGTGGAATGAAACATTGACTTCAGCTGCTGAAAATTGGCTCACCTGGACGGCCACCCGGACACCAACCGATCGGTTGAATTGGAAATCCAGACAACACCCACTTTCAGCACACAGCTGAGCTCAGAAAATTCCAGAAAATGTAGAAAAATCGGATTTGGGCATGCGACCTATCGTTGGAAAGCTAACGATGATGCCGATGCTAGAAAAATAAGAGATCACCCAAAATCCTTCTGGAATGATAGCAGATCTTCGATGAATGCATCAG
Organism: Scilla litardierei; assembly: GCA_030789695.1. NCBI lineage: Eukaryota > Viridiplantae > Streptophyta > Magnoliopsida > Asparagales > Asparagaceae > Scilla > Scilla litardierei. Next base: position 65,593,792 of record CM061134.1, read on the forward strand.
CAGTGCACGAAAGGGGAAGAAAATGCCACCCGATCGGTTGAAATGTCAACCGGTCGGGTGAGTTTCTTGTCGCTTTGGCCGTCGGTGCTTCAACCGGGCGCTGAGGCAAGCGGGTGGCGTGACTGGGTCGTGAATCGTTGATCTTCAGCTTCAGATGAACCATCGGGTGAGATATCACCCGATCGGTTGGAATTAAGCTCAAAAAGACAGAGAGCTCTGTCGATCTCACCCGATCACTGAACCGATCGGGTGAGCTGCTCTTCTCTTCAGCTCCTGTCCGGGTCGGATACGCGTTCATCAACCGATCGGGTGGCTATGTCCACCCGATCGGTTGAGGGCTGAAATGTGGATTTCTTCGTCGTTTGGCCATCTGGATCGCACGTGACTCCTCCCGTTGCTCCGGGGACTCATGATATCAGCTTTGTATGTCCCCAACACTGAAACTCCTGCATTTACACAAAAACACGGGGAAAGTGAAAAGATACAAAAAAACACGAAAGAGCGGATATGAAACGATGGAAAACAATGGGAAATCACAAAGAAGACGTGCGTGAATATATAGAATATAAACACACGTCAAAATGCCCCAAGCTGAACCCTTCCTCGTCCTCGAGGAAGACGAGTGAGAGTAGGAGCTCGGAGGGTAAAATAGAGAGAAAGAGACGGAAAGAGAAAGCAAAATCCTAGATCGCCTATCAGAGCCAACAAAACCAAACACGCCACACTATACAAGCATGCGACAAAACACAACTCTAAACCAAGGAATATGAATCCAAGTGTCGTGGGCCCCCGCGGTGAAGCGCGAGTGAGTGTGGTCGTGTGCTAGTAGACGGTGTCACTATCTACATCGTGCAATAAAGCTCCATATACACATACCCAAAGAAAGACCCAAATATCGATTCAATTTGAAATTGCGGTGAATATTGGCTCAAGCATGCATGAGAAGAGTATAAGAATAGAAGTGTATCATGCATCGGGGACTCCACAGCTAGGGATATGGAAATCACCACACTATAGACTAGATAATCGCTAGAAGGTCCCTATGCCAAGTGTTTTCGAAAACGATGGAGGTTGAGAAGGTGTGGAGTAGAACACTTGGTGCAAATTCTCGCATTCCCTTTATTCTCAGTAGATAGGAAAAATATTCACACTGGAAATTTTTGGGTTTTGGGTATTTGTAATTTTTTTGGATTTTTGGCTATACATATTTTTTTCTTTTCTCTTTTCTTTTCTTTTTTAGGTTTTTCTTTTCTCTGCTTTTTTTTGGATTTTTGGATATTGGGATATATATGTGTACTCTCCCAAGTGGGAGAATGGTACACGACGAGGGGATTTGTGCCAAGTAAAATAAAAAAAGAAATCGGATTCTAAACACTTGGGCAAAGGAGATTTTTCTCGCTAATCAGAGCATAGGTTAAATGGGTTATCCTAGTCCTAACTATGGAATCCCGATACATGCGAAATGAAATATACGATATAAATATAGCATGCATATAGAGGCAGACAGGAGAAGCAAATACCACATATTCAAATCGAAACATGATGATCTAGGGGTCATTCCAAGACAGGTATATAAATCGAAATCACAAAGTAGAAGCACACCGTAAGCTAGACACGACACACGACTCACACAAAAGCAAAATGGACCCACGATGCATGAAATACAAGAGGACTCAGCTTTCTAGGGTTAGTGAATGTGATTATCGAATCCATGCTAGGTGTGTGTGTGATTCTGTGGTAATTCATCATTTGGGGTCATCTCTAGGAGAGAGAGGAGAAAAAGGAAAGAAAGAAAAAGAAAAACACGGTGGAAGCGACTCAAAAATGAAGAAATAGACACAAATGACGCACGAAGTGCGACTCCCCCAAGCTGAAACTTGCATTGCCCTCAATGCAATAGAAGTAATACGGGAGGGCAACGAAAATTGGGGGGGGGTACGCACCGACACAAGAAAATGAAAAACAGGAAAAACACACGAACGAAACTGAAAAATAAAGAAAAAGAAAAAGAAACACATAAATAAAAGAAACAAAAGCACATCCAAACAACACATATAAACAGACACACAATGACGTCACACGACAAAACACACAAAAGTCGATTTCCCCCAAGCTAGACATGACAAAGCTAGCAAAATGATATGATCAATGTGATGCAGAAAAATGCTAAGGGAAGATCAGAAAATAAAAAGAAAGAAATCAAAATGCAGGAGAGGACGAGTCCTCGTCCTCCTCGGTAGAGAATGGGGGTGAAATGATAGAAGGGCATGACATGATGGGTTATTATGATGCAAAAGAAAACCCTAGATACGCTCCCCTCGCTAATGAGAGGAGACGAGATTATTCAAATCTAAACTAGAAAGCGGTAAATTTTTACACTACTGGATTAGAATACACCAGAGCATAGGTGGATCCAAGATCTGGAGTGGGGCACGTAGCTGCTCTAACTGCTCCTTCTGTGGCTCCGCCAGAAGCGCTGTGCCACGTGTGCCAATGGACCCAAGCAATGCACCTCCAATCATCCCTCGTAGGTGTCCACCTTTGACATGGAAAGGACGAGGTGCATTAGTCCATGGCAAGAAATTATTTCCCAAAATAAATATATCCCAGAGATAAATGTTAACATAAGATGGACAAATAATAAAAGGGTGACGAATACTCCCTGAGAATGGGTCGCTATCCTCTGTACTAGCGACGACCAAATCCTCGTTCTCCATGAGAAGTGGCTCTCCAGGTGGTGACACACCGCAGCATACATCAAGGGAAGTAGATCCTGTGTCTTGAGAGAGATATGGTGTGTCAAATATATATGAGTCTGAAGAAATAGGAAGTAAAAAGCGAGACTCAAAAGTGGAGAGAGAGTGAGTATGAAAATCTCCCTGAATAGGGGCGATATGCTCAAGTAGATGCTCAGCCGCAGAAGAAGTGGAGAGCGACGGTAAAGGTAGATGTGACTCGGGCTTCATGAAGTGGACCATAGTATCCAAACCCTCATGCACATCCTCCTCGACGATATGCTCATACTCCACCATCTGCCCGATGTCCTGAATGCCATCCTCGTGGTTGACCACAGACCAAGGAAGAAGCTACGACAGAGATGGTTGTGGAGGTGGATGTGGAGCGGATCCCTCGTTTGTGGTCGTGGTGTCCTCATCCTCACGCACATCCTCCTCGTCGGAATGCATAATCTCTGTAAACTTCTCGGTGCTCTCATAGGACTCATGTGGGGTATCAAATTCAAGACAAGAAGTCTCTCCCATAGAACCTATAGAAATCACCCCATCCTCACTATCATCATCAAAAAATGCTTCGTCATCCAAGTGGTAGTGTTGGAAAAATGGGGTATCGGCTTGAGATGTGTCTATGGTGGCCGATGAGATGGTGGTCTCAACCATGAAAGTGGGTATATCCTCTCCTTCATCCCCTCTCCTTGGTGTAGGCTCGGTGATTGGTACCATCAATTTTTGTAATAATTGAAATATGACACTTTCAAGGAGAGACACGAGGCTTGATTCTTCTTGTGTTTGTGGAGGGATACAAGGTTGAGGAAATTGATGGGAGGTGTTTGGGCTAAGGTTGTGGGAAAATGTTTGGCCTTGGTGTAGTGGGAGGCTCTCAAGGGTAAATGGGCAATCATAATACACGTGCCCCGCCATCCCACAAGTCTCACAAACCACAAATGAATAGGGATCGTAGCCTCCCATCTGAGCATCGAAATCTGATCTCCACATGGAAATATCATAGATACCTGGACAACAAAAATAAGAAAACTAGAGAGGAGCGTCAATAGTATAAGAGAATAACAAAAAGATAATATAAAGGTGGGGAAAAAATTTCTCGGTTATTGTATTTGTTTTTTTTTTGCGTAGTCTAACGAACCCAAGCTAAGCTAATATCAAACCGAACGCCTCCCCGGCAACGTCGCCAAAAACTTGACCGGTGCCCCGTTTACGGTTTGGGCGCTGTGTCGTTTTACTGCAAGTACACGATTAGTGTAGGGTGCGGGTTTATCGAACTCAGGGAGGTGGATGGCTTGAAGGCTACTAGCCCCGCCTAGGTTGTGTGCTAGCTACACGGATAATGTGAGTGGAAGTGTAGAAATAAAAGAAAGAATGTAACGACCTGAATTTTTCCAAAACATTTAAGCTAATTTGAAGTAATTTCATTTTTTAATTGTGTTTTGTAATGGTTGATCAGGAGTTTTAAACGAATTTCAAAAAAATTCTTATAAAAATATTTTGAAACACTAGACTTATTATAAAGTATTTCAACAATTTCCGATTTCCTCAAATACCCAAAACATTTCTGTTAAAATTCATCTTCCAAAATTACCGTTTTGATTCGACGAATTTATTTTCTATCTAAACATTTTCAAAACGTTTTCAAACTTGGACAGTAGCATCCTATGATCATTTAGGGCCTACCACATTAATTTCATAATTTTCGGATATCATTTCAGTAGAGAACCCGCAAACCCGCTTTCCAAACGTTTTGGCCAAAAACTAGTATTCTCGTAGCCCAAATCCTGAAACAGACTTCGTATTCGCCATCCTCGCGACGATACGATCCCGTGGGTATGTTTTCGTAATTTTTCGGACACGTTTACAAGTAGGGGAAAATTCGTAATTTTGCTAATTACATTTTCCTAATCACCCATCTAACTATTCTAATTACCCCCCTAATTACCCTATTAGCTATTTTCTTTCACCTACCCAACCCAACACGTAAGTAGCCATGTGTTTCATGGGGGAGCACAAATTCCACCGTTTGTCAAAAAGCACACCTAATCATCTACCTAACCTATTTAATTTGGTTGACTAAGTTATTATTAAATTAATCCTAATTACCTATAAATTACCCCCCCCCCCCATGTTATCTCTCCCCCAGACATTCTCTCTCTCCGTCTCTCTTTTGCTCGTTCGAAAAGCCCCAAGAGCAGTAAAGGCTCACTTAAAACCCAAGTCCTGTGAACCCCTTCCTCTCAAAGATATTCGAACCGAACTCAACCCACTCACACAGGCACCCTCTCCCTCTCTCAGTTGAACTCAAAACTCACCCACTACTTCCTCCGAAGCTCGTCGACACAGCAGCCTTGCCAAGCGATCCACTGTCGACAGCCCCAAACAGCGACCACCGCCATTCACCCCTCTCCGAAGCTCCGAACACCCTCGCCGTTGCCCCCAACTCCGACGACCGGAGACCCCCGCCTTCCCCACGAGCCCGCTGCTGCCTTTTACCGCAAGCTCCCGCCGCCTATGAAACCGCCTCACGCCGCCCAGCCTCCGAGAGCAGCATCCCCGACGGTAGCCAAGCCCGCTTCACCACCTTCCCGCTGCTGCAGTTTCGCCCATCGACGACGACTGCGCCGCCTTGTCTCCGCCTCGCCGTGAGCTCAGCGCCCCGCGCTCCTCCGCCGTTCTCCCCAGCAGCCCCGAGCTCCGCCCGAGAACGAAGACCCCAAACCCGCCGCTCCTCCTCGCTCCCTCCTCGCCTCCGCCGCCCAGGAGCCGACGTCGCCGCCGCTCCGACGAACTGCCGCCGCTCCGAAGACCCGAGCCCGCCGCCGCGAGAGCCCCCGTTCCTCCGTCGTCGAAGAAGCGAAGGTGACAGCGTGTTTTTTTCGAACGTTATTCTCAATGGCAAACTCGTAAATACGAGGAACTTTCGTATTTTCGTTATTTTAAATAATTATTAATATGGGTTAATGGTTATAAATCTATAGGTAATTATACAGGGGCCAGAAAAATGTGCGGATAGCTCCAGAAAATCAAAAACGACAGTCTGGACCCAATGGCACTAGTTTCGTCTCAATCCGATGCTTAGTTTTTCCAGAATTAATTTTTAAGCCTAAATTTTAAATACGTTACTTTCTTTTAAAAATCCGTATCTTGATATTTTTACGTACACTACTAAGTGATAAAAATATATGTTAAAGTACTCTCTGAGACGGCCATTTTGACAGCTTATTTGCAACTTTCCGATGTAGATTGCATCCGGAATAACTTGTTGAATAAATACGTTAGTAATTGAAAAATAGAATTTAAATTGATTTTGAGCTTTGAAAAATTATAAAAATTACTATAGCTTTCAGAAAATTATTTCCTCCTGTAGTAAAATTATTTTCATCATATTTAGGCTATAGAAAAATTTAGAATATTTTCCGACACCGTTTTAACGAGTTTAAAAATCAAACTAACCTAATTATTAAATAGGAAAAAGTCGTGTTTTTCTAAAATAAGTATTTTGTGTTGCAGGTACAGACTCTAGTGTACCAACTTCTGAGGAAGCCCTAGATCCTCTTCCGGCTTACTACAACGGTATTAATTTTGGTAAGTCACGATAGGTTCTAACCTTAGAAATCTAGCCACTGTGCTCGTACGAACTTGTAGCACCGCACTACTACGTGCTCGAAGCACGGAAACATACGCCACTTTCTTGTGTTGGACTTGACTTGGAACATCCCGTGGAACGTTCATGTAAAGAACTTGTACTTGACACAACACCGGGTTTTAGGGTAACTCATAGTTGCGAGAGTACGGGAGTGACTAGAGTTTGGTCTACCTGTCAAGCTGCCTGTGTTTCGGCAATCCTGTCTAGCTGCCTGTGTTTCGGCAAACCATCCTGCTGCTTGGGTACCGGCATTCGTCTGGGTAGCACCCAGGCAAGAGACGAACTGAACGGTCACATATTGTACTCTCCGACTTGAGTCACGTAGTTCTAGTAGAGCTTGCACAGTTACTTCTTTACAGTCATGCACTTTACTTTCTGCACTTGTAGCACTTTACTTTCTGCACTTGTATAAACACTACACCGTACTTTACTTCTGCTTGTCATACTTGTACAGTACTCCTTTTCTTTGTTTAGAATCTTTGTGACTTACCTTCGGTTCCACTTGTGGCACCGACAGACGACTACCTGATCGAGGAGATCGCTCCAGAGTACGAGGAGCCTGCGTACGACCCAGAAGCCACGGAGTTTTAGTTATCTGTATTGGTGTGTGTTGTGAGATGTATTTCCATTCTGTATTTCCTTTCCGTACTTTTCCTTTCATGTATCGGTGTGTGAGAGTGCTGGTTGTTGTACTTTAATTTGGACTGTAATAATGTCTGTAAGCTGGTTTGAGTGTTGTTGGTACATCTCTGCGTTGTGACTATGCTGATTTCACTGGTAAACTGCGGAACCTGCAAATAAACCGAATAAGTAACGGGCCCCCGAGAGCGGGTCGTTACAGGTTTGGCGGCCCACGCAGGTCCGTGCAAAATACCTCGTGAACAGTGTAGTAAAACCAGGATGTATCGTGTACGATACTCGACTAAGCTGACATTTTTCTATGAATGCAGGTTTGACACTCAAAGGACGGATGGAGACCCTTCGGAGAACCCCAATGGAGTTGATCTATCCGGCCTTAATAAGAAGTCATTAACAAAACCTAAATTTTGATAGGATTAACTAGTTGTTAATAAAAATCTTTCTGTATCGGTGGCACTCATATGAATGATAATCTTCCTTCAATGGACCATGATACCGGTCAATGTGCTTGGCTAAAGTCTGTTGGATCGACCTAGCTAGACTGGGCATAAGTGATCCTGGCTTAGTCACTTCCCTGGCCGTGTCCGCTGGACCGCAAGGACGTGAATCATGATTATGTGACGTCATCGATCTTATTCACTACCAACCTCCCTTTAAGCCTGATGACCTTTCATTTGACATTCTTAGAATCTTTCTATTTCTAGTTTGCTTGAACCCTAGCCACGTTTATTCTAAGGAGGGTAGCGTTCGAATTTTTCGATCATCAGAAGTTCGAGCTCCTCAGCAGAAGCAAATCGAAGGACGTCCAGAGGTACTCGAGGATGATGCTGGAGATTTTGAGACGAGCCAAACGTAGCGTGCACGTATAGGCTGTTATGTTTTTGAAACTCGTATTTCTTTTCTAACCCTGCTCCCATCTTGTACCCGATTTTTCCACATGTTGGAATTCCTTCCCACCTACCACCTCCCCTCATTATTGCCTTTGTCCTCATCCACCTCGATTCCCGTTCCCGCCTAACACCGACGACTTTCGGTGCCCCCCTTCTCTTTTTAACCCCTCTTCTCCTTCCTTCCCAAGCCACCCTGTGGTTCCCTTTTCGCTCAGACATCGCCCCTCCTCCTCCCGGCCTCTTCCCCAAGCGAGCTCGCCATCTCACCCGAAGCCCCGCCAACTTCCACTCCACTCCATCAGAAGTCCCTGCCATGGATCGTCAACCAGCCGCAGATCTCATCGCCGAGGACCCGCAACCACCAATGGCCCTTCGACGTTCTGTTTTGGGATTTTTTGGCCTTGGCGATAACCCTCGTCGCCACCCTCGCTACCGCCGCTTGGCTGAGATCTTGGGAAGCCATGATCCTTGGGCTTCTCTTGAGCTCTCTGCCCTGGGTCTCACCCAGGTTGAGATCCCGTTTAGGCTTCCTCTTGCGTCTACTCCTTTTGATTTGCGGAAAAGCGTGTTTTTGGTTGTTCATTTGTTGGGTGATGTTGGGTGTGGCGAATGTCAAGCATTGGTCTACGGAAGGAGTGATGGCGATGATTATTGGCATGATATTGGCCTTAGGTGTTGAAGTTGGATGTAGGCCTTGTGCTTGGCTCTGGATGAGAGCATGGATCTTGCCTTATTGTGGGATAGTATGGAGATTGACGGAAGGAATGTTGGCAGTAAGTACTGACTTTGGGTGTTGGCCTTGTACTTATCTTTGGGCGTTGATTTGGACGTTAGCATGTGGTTGGGCATTATGGAAATTGATGGTGTTGGTACCCGTGGATAATTAGTCGATACATGCTATATTATGAACAACATCTGTGGCCAGACTCGTTAGTCACCAGTAGCACGAATAAACTTTATAGTCTTCCGGTTTATGTGGTTTAAATAGCTTGCTACTGGCTTATCACCTCAGGTTCCAAGTTCGAACAGATGTTGTCATCATAATAGCCCTCATTTTCATGTGATATTATCATCTCATGTTAATTTTAGGCTACCTGAGAAGTCAGAGTAACTATTGTGATGATACTGGTCTCAGGAATAGTTACGGAAACTATAGTGATGTCAATAGTATGTATTCCTATGTAATATCTCTTGTTTTCTTGATGCTATGATATCGCATTATATTTCATGTTATTTACAACCTAATTTATTATATTAATATCTCTTCTATCATTTATTTGCTTGAGCTTCTTCATAACATCAATTATTTTCAAAAGAGATTTTTAACAAAAGAGATTTTTAAATTCCGAGGACGGAATTATTTTAAGGAGGGTAGAATGTAACGACCTGAATTTTTCCAAAACATTTAAGCTAATTTGAAATAATTTCATTTTTTAATTGTGTTTTGTAATGGTTGATCAGGAGTTTTAAACGGATTTCAAAAAAATTCTTATAAAAATATTTTGAAACACTAGACTTATTATAAAGTATTTCAACAATTTCCGATTTCCTCAAATACCCAAAACATTTCTGTTAAAATTCATCTTCCAAAATTACCGTTTTGATTCGACGAATTTATTTTCTATCTAAACATTTTCAAAACGTTTTCAAACTTGGACAGTAGCATCCTATGATCATTTAGGGCCTACCACATTAATTTCATAATTTTCGGATATCATTTCAGTAGAGAACCCGCAAACCCGCTTTCCAAACGTTTTGGCCAAAAACTAGTATTCTCGTAGCCCAAATCCTGAAACAGACTTCGTATTCGCCATCCTCGCGACGATACGATCCCGTGGGTATGTTTTCGTAATTTTTCGGACACGTTTACAAGTAGGGGCAAATTCGTAATTTTGCTAATTACATTTTCCTAATCACCCATCTAACTATTCTAATTACCCCCCTAATTACCCTATTAGCTATTTTCTTTCACCTACCCAACCCAACACGTAAGTAGCCATGTGTTTCATGGGGGAGCACAAATTCCACCGTTTGTCAAAAAGCACACCTAATCATCTACCTAACCTATTTAATTTGGTTGACTAAGTTATTATTAAATTAATCCTAATTACCTATAAATTACCCCCCCATGTTATCTCTCCCCCAGACATTCTCTCTCTCCGTCTCTCTTTTGCTCGTTCGAAAAGCCCCAAGAGCAGTAAAGGCTCACTTAAAACCCAAGTCCTGTGAACCCCTTCCTCTCAAAGATATTCGAACCGAACTCAACCCACTCACACAGGCACCCTCTCCCTCTCTCAGTTGAACTCAAAACTCACCCACTGCTTCCTCCGAAGCTCGTCGACACAGCAGCCTTGCCAAGCGATCCACTGTCGACAGCCCCAAACAGCGACCACCGCCATTCACCCCTCTCCGAAGCTCCGAACACCCTCGCCGTTGCCCCCAACTCCGACGACCGGAGACCCCCGCCTTCCCCACGAGCCCGCTGCTGCCTTTTGCCGCAAGCTCCCGCCGCCTATGAAACCGCCTCACGCCGCCCAGCCTCCGAGAGCAGCATCCCCGACGGTAGCCAAGCCCGCTTCACCACCTTCCCGCTGCTGCAGTTTCGCCCATCGACGACGACTGCGCCGCCTTGTCTCCGCCTCGCCGTGAGCTCAGCGCCCCGCGCTCCTCCGCCGTTCTCCCCAGCAGCCCCGAGCTCCGCCCGAGAACGAAGACCCCAAACCCGCCGCTCCTCCTCGCTCCCTCCTCGCCTCCGCCGCCCAGGAGCCGACGTCGCCGCCGCTCCGACGAACTGCCGCCGCTCCGAAGACCCGAGCCCGCCGCCGCGAGAGCCCCCGTTCCTCCGTCGTCGAAGAAGCGAAGGTGACAGCGTGTTTTTTTTCGAACGTTATTCTCAATGGCAAACTCGTAAATACGAGGAACTTTCGTATTTTCGTTATTTTAAATAATTATTAATATGGGTTAATGGTTATAAATCTATAGGTAATTATACAGGGGCCAGAAAAATGTGCGGATAGCTCCAGAAAATCAAAAACGACAGTCTGGACCCAATGGCACTAGTTTCGTCTCAATCCGATGCTTAGTTTTTCCAGAATTAATTTTTAAGCCTAAATTTTAAATACGTTACTTTCTTTTAAAAATCCGTATCTTGATATTTTTACGTACACTACTAAGTGATAAAAATATATGTTAAAGTACTCTCTGAGACGGCCATTTTGACAGCTTATTTGCAACTTTCCGATGTAGATTGCATCCGGAATAACTTGTTGAATAAATACGTTAGTAATTGAAAAATAGAATTTAAATTGATTTTGAGCTTTGAAACGGCGGAAAACAACGGGAAATCACGAAGAAGACGTGCGTGAATATATAAAATATAAACGCACGTCAAAGACCAACCCGAGGGAAAGGAACCAAGGCTAGAAAAGAAGAAGAAGATATCGTCTGGAAGTTTATACTTAGTCCGAAGTAGTCGAACCCAAATAGATTGAGGCTCATGCAAAAAATTCCATGCTAATCTCTGCAACAGAACAAGATTGTGATACTCCATCGAGCGAATACCAAGACCACCCGACTTCTTAGGCTTGCACACCTCTGCCCATTTCACCAAATGAATCTTCTTCCTCTCTTCAGACCCACCCTAAAGAAAGGCTCTATGCAACCTATCCACCTCAGACGAAGTATGCCGTGGAAGTCTGTAAGTAAGCATAGAATAAGTGGGTATAGCAGAAGTGACTGCGGTAATTAAGGTAGCTCGCCCTGCCAAACTTAATAACTTGGCCTTCCACCCCGAGAACTTGGACCTAATTCTCTCCACCACTGCCCTGTAAGTATGCTTAGTAATCCGACCATGAATAAGTGGTACACCCAAGTATGTTCCTAGGTCTACTGAAGATGCAACACCCAGAGTGGAGCAAAAACTTGAAGCATGCTGACGGCCAACAAAAGGAGAGATATAACATCTTGGTTTTTCCAAATTTACCTTTGCGCTAGAAGAAGCACAAAACTCGTCTAGAATCTCTCGTACCCTCCTTGAAGTTTGTAAACTAGCCCTCCCAAACAAAAATATATCATCCGCAAAGCAAATGTGAGATGACTGGACCTCCACGAACCAATGCAATTGGCTTCAGGACCTGGTCGCCACCGCAGCAGAAATAAGAAGTCCCAACCGCTCCATGCAGAGTACAAATAAATACGGTGAGAGAGGATCTCCTTGGCGCAATCCCCGCTCTGGTACAAACCACTCTGTCCTTTCCCCGTTCCACAACACCGGGAAGACGAGATGCAAAACATAATAAGTTTAATCCAGGTCCCCGGGAGACCAAAGAGAGAAAGCGTTTCCTCTCAGAAATCCCATCTAATACGGTCATACGCCTTCTCCAAATCAATCTTCAAAGCAAAAAGGCCCTCACGACATTTCGATCTCAGTATGCTATGAATCATCTCCTGCGCCACATGGAGAATAAGTTAGAATTAATAAATAGTTAGTTAGTAAGTATATAACAATGAGTTAAGATTTAAAGGAAGTGGGTTAATGAGACCCATGTATGGGATCAGGGAAAGAGGTAGGGAACGAGGTAGGGGCTGTACAAAATAATAATAATACACATTCATTCTTTATTAAAAAACAAATTAACATACAACTTTTGAAAGTATAATTATATAAGGAGCACTACTATATGAAAGTGTTAATGCAATAAAATATTAGATGTTAGTTAGAGTCTGCATTAAAATTTAGTAAAAATATTATTATTAAGATATTAGATATATACATTAAGATTTAGATATGGTTTGAATGATTCGTCAAGGTATTTGGATTAGGAAAATTGAGTTGATCAACCCGATTAAGATCGGATTAGGGGAGTTCGATGTGATCAACTTATTATTACGATGTAGATTTGGTACACATTGTTGTTTAGGATATTGAGAGTTAAGATTTGGAGATCAGGTAGAATCGATTGTTAGGATTCGTTCGGTCATTGGGTTAAGATTTGATCGATTTATGAAACGTATTAAGATTTGGATAATGGATAGGTTCGGTGGTTAGGATTCGTTTAGATATTATATGATTAGGGAAGATGATTGTTAAGATGATATAAGATTAGGATGATTCTTTTATACTTATTGGTTATGATAGTAGATCTGATTACGATTGATTTAATGAATCGGTTAGACGTCTAGGTCGGGATTAGGTTAGGTAATCGATCCAGATAAGGTGTTCTTGATTGGTAAGATCGGTTTGATCAAGATGTAATTTGATTACGACATATGATCGGTTAAGATATTTGGATCATGATTAGATTAGGAAATTCTAATATAAGTAAGATTGGATCAAGATAATCTGATTACTATGATCTCGTCCCTGCAATCAACCCCAACCAAAAAAATTAGAGAAGATATTAACGCGATCGCTAAGTCGCGTGTTCGAGCTATAATAAACACAACCATATATTACTCTAATAATCACTATACTAGCTAGATACATACGAAAATACGTATAGATAAAACCGGCCGTTTCAAACTGATTCTTCTAATATTATGAAAAAGGATATTATTCATATTCAAAAGAAGACCAATTTTATTACATCTTCTAAGAAAACAATTATGCATAATATTTGGGTCCCAAAGATATTTGTTTATATGATAAAGATTTATATATTTCTAATTTTATGCAAAATGTTATTCTTTCACCAAATTATTTGAAGAAACCATATTCCACTTGGGTTTGGTTTCCTAAGGACTAATCCTAAGGACCCATATAAAAGGGTATCAATATTTATTGTTTATCTCTCAGGTACACATAAAAGAAAGATAAATTCTACTTTATTTATCAAACATATAGATTCTGATATTATCATTATACAGATATTATGTTTTCTGTTTGTATATGTGCTAGATATCAGTTTGATACTAAGTTATCACATTTGACTGCTGTCAAACGGATAATTAGGTATATCAAACATACATCTGATTTTGGTTTATTTTATCCAAAATCAAATTCATTTGATTTAATTTCATATAGTGACACATATTTTGCTGGTTGTAAAACTGATCGTAAAAGTACAAGTGGAACTTGTCACTTTTTAGGATATGCATTAGTATCTTGGTTTAGTAAGAAACAAAATTCTGTTTCTTTATCTACTACCGAAGTGGAATACATTGCCGCTGGTTTAGCACGTTCACAGATTTTATGAATGAAATAAACGATTCTAGATTATGACATTAAATGTAACAATGTCCAAACATGTGTGATAACACTAGTGCTATCAATTTATCCAAAAATCCAGTACATCATGCATGTACTAAGCACATAGATATACATCACCATTTTTTGGATGATCATGTCCAAAAAGATGATATTATTCTTAAGTATATAGATACTAAGAATCAAATTACCGATATACTTACTAAGCCTCTTAAAGAAGAAACTTTTCTAAAACTTAGAAGAGAACTCGGTATAGTTAGTGAATCGGAATTTTGATTATAAATTATAGGTATATATTATGTTAATATCAATATAGAATTTTTCTGGAATTTTCAGAATTATTTTATATTTTTGTTAGTCGACTGGCAGATAGTTCTTGTAACGGTCGCTTTCCGACCTTATGTATTTCTGCGTGTACGTACGTTTTTCGTACTCGTATATTTTTTTGACTTCTTCTTGGATCCGGACTATGTGATGTGATATGTCGTTGTGACTGTAAGGAAGAGTAGGTATTTGTGGGATTTTTAGTGAACGTCATTTCACGGGCCGTTCTCCCACAAATCGAGTTTGATTGCAGGGTCGTCATAGCTTTAGACTTAGTCCCCGGATCTCTTATTTTTTCTGTTCGTTTTTTGTGTACCAAACGCACGATTAACCACCGAAGCCCCGAGCCTCTCTTCGTCACGGTCGTCCCGATATTTTTTTCGTAATTTTCGGACACCCCTAGCCCACCCAAATCGCTAATCAAAACCCAAGCCCATTAAGCCCAAATCAATTTCAAAATTATGTTGCTAATCAAATCTTGGGAGATTAGTACGTATCATGAATTGTGATTCAGCCATTACCATCACCCAACTATTCCCTACTTTGTACACCCCCTCACTCACCCTCTGTAACGACTGGTTTTCATGTATTTGGACTATTTATATTATATATATATGTTTTGGTGGATTTTCTCCTCATGTGTGGTTTTCATCTCCGCAGCTTTCATTTTCGATCGTTTCGTCGTGATTTTCTAGCTTCTTCCTTAGAATCGTTGGTCTTGGAGTAAGTCATTCATGACGGGCTTCATATCGGTCATATCTTATTGTTAGATCAAGCCTAGGAGTCTTAAGAATCGATCCCGGAGCTTCGCGCTCCATTTCGGAACTTTCTGTGCACGTTAGCCGGTACAAGAAGGGGAACCGACCGACTAGATGACGATTTAGTCGGTCGGCAAACCTTCATGGACCGACTAGTGGGCTTTGTTAATTATTCAGGAGTTACTGTTTACTTTTAGTCGGTCTAAGAACGATCACCGACCGACTAGATGCTCAACTAGTCGGTCAGAACTTGCTCTCAGACCGACTAGTTTCTGTCAGTAAATTTCACCTAAGTTACTGTTTATCGTTAGTCGGTCCATGAACACTCACCGACCGACTAGGTTGCAAACTAGTCGGTCGACGGGCCTTCACAGACCGACTAATTCATTACCCAGATTTTTCCCTACTTTCGCTGTTTGGTGTTAGTCGGTCACAGTTAATCGACTGACCGACTAGTTGTTAAACTAGTCGGTCAGCCACTCTTCTTTGACCGACTAATAACCCCAGAAACCCTAATTTTTGGGCAGCCGCCGGCTGTGCCTATTTAAACCCCCCCAAACGTTTTCTTTCTTCATTCATTTCTCTAGAGCCTCCTTCTTTCCCAAATCATCATCCATCTAATCCTAGCCCTCCTCCTTCATCAAGAGCCTCTCCCCCACTCCATTTAGGCCGGCCACCTCCTCTAGGTCGCCGGAAAACCCCCAAAAATCCCCAAAACCCCATTTCTCCAGATTTTCCCCATCCATTCCAGATCTGAACCCTAGGTTCCCCGGATCGTTTCTTCCGTTGCCGTGCTTGCTCGGCATCATTCTTCCGCTCCGATACGGTAATAAATCGATCTCTTAATGTTTTCATAACCCATTGTGTTTTTGTGAAACCCTAATAAAACTAGGTTGGATGTTGTTCTAATATTGTTTTGCCATGGCAGCGATCTCATCTCCGTAGTTAGCATTTGTGTGACAGCCTCGTTGATCGTCATCCTCGGTGCTAGGCAAGTGAAACTTGCCACTTAGGGTTTTGGGCCACGTCTTAGGCCATTTGCTTGTTATAGACGTAAAAGAGACTAGGCGACGAAATGATACTCGCCTAGGTGCAATTTTAGGAACTAGCTTGACAACGAAGCTAGATCCGGCCTTTACCATGTTGCATAACTACCATGTCATGTTTAATTTCCATTAACGGTACGCGAATAAATTGTCATGTCATTGCATTCTTTAAGTGTTCCCGTGATTGCGTAGCTCCGCTACATCTTGTGAAATGATTGAGGCTAGGTGCACCCCTATGCCAAATGAAATACGCTCCTGGGTTGTAATCCAGGAAACGAGCTCTTGTGCGGGACAACCCTGGCTCATTTACTGAGCTCGTGCACAGGGACCCTGGCTCGTTTACACGTGGGATTTGGGGTAAGAGTTAAGCGGCCAATCAACTGGGAGTCTGCCCGATCAGCAACTGTAGTGGTAAGGCGTAAACTCTGGGTTCTGGGGTAGTGTTAAGCGGCCAATCAGTGTGAATGTCCAACAGTTCAGCTGTAAGGCGTAAACATCTACAAACAACGTGAAACGTGATTAGTGAAAAGATTGAGATTGTTAGTAGCTTGGCTAATATTGTCATGCCCTGATAAATTGTTCTCTTGCACCTATTGTTTCACCATGTCTTACTTGTGTACTCATGCCATAACTGCCATGTCATGCATACTATAACTGCTAGGTTGTTAGTTTGCCTTACTTTCAGTTTCCTTGCCCAAGTCTTTTAGACTTGCTGACATGTGCCCCTTTACTCTTTTGGGTGACACATGTTAGATCCTGAGCCTGTGTTCATTGTTGAGGACGAGGTGTTTGCTGACGCCGAGCCCGAGCCTGTGTTTGGCGAGGAGTACGTGGACACTGGGGACAAGTCCTAGTGTCTTCGTTGAGCTTTCCCCTTTTGTTTTAGACTGTTGTTTAGTTGTCGGTGCGTGGCACCTATACTTTGTTATGTTTGTCCTTGTGGCCTTGTTCTGGGCCGTTAGACTCTTTATTTTAGCCTGGTGGCTTTTCTGGATGTTGAACTTAATGTTAATGTTGGACAAATGCTGAGATTTGAGATTTTATTTCTGTCTCTCCTTGTGTTATTATTGTTGTTCCGTTTGTGGTTACAGGGACCTGCTTATGTTTTAATGATGCTTATCGGGTTTGGGGCTTCACAGCTCCACTCTCGTGCGGACCTTCTCACGTCTCGCCTCCATTTTAGGGAAGCGGGGCGTGACACCCTCTCTCCAAGTCACCCCTAAACTATACCCCTCTTTAAAATACCTATAGCAAATCACCTCTTCAAAACCCCAACACCTGGCCGAATGGAGCTGCTCACGCTAACAGCCCTAGCCGCCCTTTCTTCTTCTCCTCTGGCTGCCGACGGCCGCCCCTAGCCCCCCTAGGTCATCCACCACCCTCTCCACCTCCGTCTCCTCCATCTCCTCCTCTCCAAGAGCCCCAAACCCGTGAGATTTTAGCCATGGCCGAAAAACTGTGAAGCTGTTCGTCATCACCGGAGAACTCACGGCCACCGGCCGTCCGTCGCCGCCGCCGGCAACCACCACCCCCATTCGACTCCCCTTTGATCCCTCTACCCTATGCAATTCCCCTTACGCTCTTCTCTCACCTCTAGCTCCTTAAACCCCGTCGAAACAAGCCCTAGCAGCTGTTTTTGACAGATCTGTGTGCTGATCTTCAACGCCGTGCACGTCCACCTCCGACCACTTCCGGTGACCACTCCATCACCGTTGGATTCCTCTTGAAGTCCTTTAGCTACTGTAATTTTCCTTTGACTCTTTTCATCGCTTTTTTTCCGCTGAGACGCGCGACAACGACCGTCGCACGAATCTGTCCTCTTCGACTTCTCACAGCCACCCACCGTCATACGCTCACGCCGTCGGTCACCCACCGGGCCAAGCAACCCCCACTGATCTACTGCAATCACCAACAGCCCCCTTGGACCCTCAGAGTTGACGTGCATCGCCGTACTCACGTGTTTTTACCCGACGTCGCTGCCGTCGTGAAGATCTGTTGCGCTACACGCAACGGAAGGGAGATCGCCGCTTGCTCGCTGTTCGTGCCACCACCTTGCTGTCCAAAGGTGTCTCGCTGCGATACCCGCGACCGAGACTTGCAGACGACGCTGATCCATCGCCGTTCAGACCCGACATCCGCTTTTGAACGACGTCAAAAGGTTAGTCCTCTAACGCTTAGTAAGAATCCCCACCGTAGCAAAACGAAAACCTAATCTAAAAATCGTCAACATTAACTAAATTTCATTTTCGCACCTTTAAAATGTTACAAATATTAGACATAGACGAAGGACGAATTTCTGTGCATATAGGATAGATCGTCGATTAGGCTGAACTGAAACGAAAACGTGACTTTGACTGCTAGGATAGCCCCGTTGAACCTAGAAATGAACTCTAATAGAAATGATGAAAATGTGTCTTGACTCCGCCGTTGATCCCTTTCAGACGGACCTTCACTGACGCACCACTTCGATGGGATGCTCCGGACAGACGACACACTTGCCATCGTAGGCAAGTGTTTACACTTGTGTTCTTACGGCCATGTTCAGGCCTTACCATTCTTAGGAAGTTAAAGAACATTTAAAGAGAACCGGACGTAAAATGATAGCGTCCGGAACCCCCTTGACAGCTTAGACTTGACGACGAAGTTTAAGCACAAAACAACAAAACTGATACCTTAGGGCTTTTCTGTGTGTGCGTGCGTGTGGACCCCCTAGAACAACAACTGAACAACAGAACATTCGTAACTGGTCATGTCATGTCCTCTTTAGTTCATGCAGTATACCTTACGGAAAGTCTCGACGTCTCACCAGGGGAGTGAGCGCCCCGGTGGACCATTCCTTTCGTGTATACCTTACGGAAAGTCTCGATGTCTCACCAGGGGAGTGAGCGTCCCAGCGGACTGTTCCTTTCGTGTATACCTTACGGAAAGTCTCGACGTCTCACCAGGGGAATGAGCGTCCTGGCAGACTGTTCCTTTCGTGTATACCTTACGGAAAGTCTCGACGTCTCACCAGGGAAGTGAGCGTCTCGACAGACCGTTCCTTTCGTGTACACATTACGGGAAGTGTCGGCGTCTCATCAGGGGAGTGAGCACCCTGGCGGACCATGGGGAGAGGCACTCACCCAAGGGTGTGAGCAGTACTCGTACAGTCCAGTCTTCTCTTGTCTTGAGCACTTGGGGTGGGGTTGGGTGAACGGCCACCAGATATAGAGTTTGGCCACTCTCCACGCTGCAGGCATGCACTCTCTTTGGTGTCACACTCACGTCTTGTCTTGGTTGTCCTGTCCCGTCTAGCTTAGTCCCGTAGCCGGTAGCACATGCTACAGCTACTGTCTGTCTCGTTTACTTTCCAGCACCGTTTTACTTTCTGCCTTGTCATAACCCCTGCAAGTTAATCAACCAGTAAAATGTTGCTTTTAATCATACACTTGCAGTAGAGTCTAACCTTTTTCTTGTAGACTTTACCTGACGTACAGTTCCTTTTCTCTTAGGTGCTGTACGTCAGGTGTTGAGCCGGAGTACGTTGACGAGCCGGACTTACCCGAGTACGTGGAGCCAGAGGACGTCGACCCGGAGTACGTACCTGACGAGGACCAGACTTAGACATTTCCCACCGTTGCGGACTTCCAGAGGTTACAACTTTTTAGTCTGGGTGAGTAGCACCACTTTACTCTCTGCCTAGGTTGGGTGCTTCGCACTATTAGTTTTCCTTTTCTGTAGTTTGTTGCCATGCTTAGGCTTCCCTTATTAGACTTGTCACATGCTGGATATTTTCTCTATTATATAATGAATGCATCCTTTTTATGTACTTTTGTTGTTCCGAATTATATATATGCAAGGACCTGGAATTTTTAAATGGTACCCCCTACAGACGCTTATTGGGTCCGAGCCTCACAACTCCGGCCCAAGCGGACCTTAGTCACGTTTCGCTTCCGTCGTTTTGGGAAGCGGGGCGTGACAGTTCTGGTCGACTAACCCGTTATTTTCCTATATATATATCATCTTATTATTATTTAATTAATCTGATCAGTCAACACTATTTTTGAAATCACTACACAACAAAAAGACCTCACCTTTTGTTTTCCCTCCAACTTTCAAAACTCCTTGGAAAGATAACTAGTCAAGTACACGTTTCCTTGGAAAGGGGCTTTGCTAAGTCAAACTCAAGCACAACTTATCACTAGCCCATTGACAGAAGTCAGGTCCTGAGTGTACTTTTGTTTGACCGACTATATTAGTTAAAAATTCTCAGTTTTCGCGTCCTCCCTTTACAAAAAATTTCTGCGCATCGATTAGTCGACCAGAAAATTACAGTTTTTTGAAAAACTGCGATTTCGACCGTTTTCTTCCACCGTTTTCATACCAATCGGTTCTTCAACGTTTAGAACAGTTAAGGGAAGTTTCCAATGATTCTCTTTCAGTTTTTGATGACTCAAAATTTCGAATTTTCCTCCTCAAATCCTTATTTAAACTCCACGGATCTTCATTTCTTCATGAGAAAAACAAAATCCGAATAACCTCTTCATTTCAGAGAAAGAAACTCTGAATTCCTCAAAGGTTTTCTTCATTCTTGTCTAATGTTTCCATTTTCACATCCTCGTTCTTCTCATAGATTCACTCCGGCTGAAGAAGCCCACGCAAAATATGCTGCTATGGAATTCACCCAGTTCTTTCCCGAACAATCAATCAATTTCAGTAATCCGAAAATTCAGAACTTCAATATCCGTCATTTTCTTCATACTGTTTATCTCTTCCATCTTTGGTGTGAAGACATTCCATACTATCCTCTTCTTGTGAAACAATTTTACTATAGTATGGTTGTTTATCAAGATGACGGAAACATCTATTTTGACACCAAAGTTCAAGGTGTAGAAATGCATTTCACCTTTGCAACTCTTGCTGAATGTCTTGGCTTCCCTCGATCAAATGGTCAAACTCTCGGATTTTCCATGGATCATCAACCCACTCTTGATTTAATTTGTTTCAATTTTCGTCCTTCCGACATGATCGCCATGAACTTACATCCAACTGGTCGCCTTCTCCTCAAGATCATAACTAACAACCTTCTTCCAAAGGTTGGGTCTTTCAATTATATTGATGACACTTGTCTTCGCATTCTCTATGCCATCATGCGTGGCATAAAAATTGATTGGTCCGTCTATTTTATGTTAGCCTTAGTGAAACCCGTTTCAAGCCACATCATCCTACCTTGCATGATCACTCATATTCTTCATCATTTTGAAGTTCCTCTTGATGATGAAGTGGCCGTTTATAATCCACTTTGTTTCGATCACTCCATCTTGAGTCGCATGGATCTTCAACCAACTCCACATGTTGAAGAAGAGCAACCGATTGATTCACATCCTCGTCGTCGCAAGATTCCTATGTCCCCAAATGTTCGCCCTCATTCATCTCGGTTCACCCTCCAAGATCAAATTGATCATCTTCAAGATGATATGAAAATCGGTTTTGCAGGAGTCCAAGAACATTTGAGTTGTTTTGAGCATAGTATTGTACAAATTAGGAATGACATACATGCAAGCCTTGACGACATACAAGGGACTCAAGCCCAGATTATGTGTCTCCTTGCACAATTAGCACCATATCCTCTATCAACCTCTCACCAACCACCTCAGCATCCTCCACCATTTTAAACAATTTCTGGAAGAAATTTGGTTATTAGTTGACTAGGACTATCTGTTAGTCGACTAATGTCTGTTGTTGACTGGTTATTTTCAGTTGTCTGATTTGGTTGTTGTGTTTTACTGGTTATGTTTGGTATTTGTTGTTCAGTTGGTATATTACTCTAGTCAGTCAGTACTCTATACGTTTGATTGCTTTTGGTTGTTGTCTGTTATGTACGACATTATCTCTGTACGTCTTATGCAGCATTAATGAAATTTCAGTTCAGTTTGGTATATGTATTCCATGTTTTCAGAATTCTGCACTAATTAGTCGACCAGAACATTTCATTAGTCGACTAATTCCCTAATTTGCTGAAATACATCTCATTTTTGATAATTTCAAAGGGGGAGAAAAATATGAAATGCAGTGGTATAAACATTTTTAACATCTGCATACATTATTAAATATCAAGCCTATACATGTTTATCACATATGACAATTTTATTATGATATATGCATTTTCTATGTTTGCACAATCATTCACATTTGGCAAATAGATTATTCATTTTATCAAGCATATATTCAGGGGGAGCTTTACAATTACAAATATTTCATTACAAACACATATATTTCATATTATCTTAAGATATATTGTAATCATCAAAAAAGGGGGAGAATGTTGGAAACATAAAGTTTCTCTTTCCATAAAGTTTTTGAGGATACAATCATTTATATATGTGTGTGTGTGTATAACTAACTCTTTGATGCAGATTATCAAGCTCAAACTTTCACATTTGACAATCATCAAAGTTACGTTGCAAAAAACAGCATCACAATGCACGATGAAGCTCAAGCAATGAACTCTTATATCTTGAGAATGATGATGTAATTTTATCTTTTATTCTTGCAAAAGTTTAGATTGTTAAAGCCTTGATAATACTCTAGCTTAGTTCTTTATGATTCTGCATTAAAATCCAAACTTCAGAAAATTAGCTGACCAGCACTTTTTCCTAGTCGACTAATACAATTTTTTTAAGGAAAAATTATTTTTGGTCAAAATCCATTTTTCAAGCATAAAGATCATTTTCTGAAAAATTTCTCAAAAATTTGTTCCTAGTCGACTAATAAGTTTTCCTGGTCTACCAGAAAATTATACCGTCAGTTATTATAACTGATTTTTATTAAATAATTTTTATAATTATTTAATGGCAGTTATAAACTACCTTCCAACGTCACTTTGTCAGTTCCTAGCCGTTTTTGTCCGTTTGTGGAAGTTTATTTCCGTTATTCTATCAAAGGACACTTCAACGGCCATTTTCTGACCTGGCAGCACTATTAGTCGACTAATAGTTTTGACTAGTTGACTAATTTTTGGAAAAATGGCTTAAGAGTTTTTTTAAAAATTTAGGCAGTTGTCCAACGTTTGAAAACTAACTTTTTGGACTATAAGTAGACCCCCGGACCCCTGCTTAAAATACACAAAAATTCTTTCACTTTCTCTTTTCTTAAGGTTTCTTTCTCTCTCTAGAAAGTGTGTGATTTTCAGATTTTCATAGGGGAAACTCTGTAGAAATTCTGCCCCTTTAGGAAGTCCAATTTTCAAGAGTGTTCTACCACACTTTACATCTTGAACCTTGGAGATTCCATCACTAACCTTGCGTTATAATTCCGATATTATCAAGGCTACAGGTGATATTGTTTCATACTCTTTTCTTTACTTTATTTGGTGAATCTCTTGTTGAAGAGATTGTACAAGTTTGCAACACGGGGAGTGTTGGCATCTTTGTATGTTGATTACTTGCGGGGAGCAAGTATTTTAGTGGATTCAAATATCTACGGGTAGAGGACTGGACGTAGGATCACAAGGATCCGAACAAGGATTAAAATCTCTGTGTTTGCGTTTGAATTATTCTGGATTGTGATCTTTTTATTTCCGCACTCTTATTGCAATTTTTTTTTAACTTTTAATTTTTGCAATATCGTCGTGATTTACATCATTCACCTCTCTCTAATGTATTTGGTATGACAGAAGATCCAACATCTACCTAAATCCAATCACACGCGCGAGGATAGAAATGAGTCGTTCCAATACTCTTGTACACCACATCATCATCAAGAGTATATTCGTGGTTGCAACGTGTCAGAACTTATTATCATAAAAACAGTTTTGTGTCTGAATATTTTGGTCAGATGCTGCCCGAACTTTCATTATGAAGATTACAATCTGACGTCTCCCTGTCATATTTTCTGTTTCAGGTGATGCACAAGTTCAAGCCAAGAAGAAGGCCAGCTTGAATTATTATTATGCTTGACAGAGGGATTCCCAGTAGATGAAGACTATATACACCCCTATGTTTAGGGGTGTATGGTATGATTAATGGCCAAAAAAGGAAAAAAACAAGAGGGGAGGCTATGAAATGGTATATGGATGTGATATAATTTCCTTATTCAGCCTTCAATGATGACATACACCCCTATGCTAGGGGTGTATATAGTCCTCCCCTTCCCAGTATTGTGAACACACATAATTCTGATCTTGACACTTCAAGCTGTCCCTTTCTTGGACCCATTCAAGAAGAAGGGAGCATGGAGACAATAAGAGCCTCTCAATAGATGATAAGACGTTCACTTGAATGATGATTTTTCAACCAAGTGAACCATCGGCATCAAGAAGAGCTCGGGGAGATAATAAGAGCCACTCATTTGATGATAAGAAGTTCACCTCAATGATGCTTTTTCAAAACCCAGAGAACCCAGAGACATTGACATCAACCTTGTGAAAGACTGGCCTCTCATGATTCTGTGGACATTGTGGGTCTCCTGCCGTGTATTTTGGGGCACTGGACTTGACTTGGAGACTTTTTAGATGCAATCTCGTATGCACTTTGAGATATTATGGGTTGCAATATTTGTATGCGGATTCTTGGCTGGACCATTGTCCCATTCCTCTTGAGCCGGCATTAGAAATTGTACCTTAGTCATTAACGGGTCCAAACCCGCTTAGAAATTGCTCAAAACCCAAAATCCACGACCGACTCAAATAATAGGCGTTCATCTCAGGCGGGATCGCCTATGGTGCCACCACGTGTCAAGCGGAGCACTGTCTTCGCCCGGTTGCGTGCCCGGATCCTCTTCCGCTTGGTCCCATCTGCCTATGATTTTACTCAATCTGGCCCGTCGATTCAAAGGCGACGTTGAATTATCTGCCACCACGTGTCCTTCTTAGCTCGAATCAACTCTGCATTCGGGGTTAATTTTGCGCCGTTGGATCGCCGATCAGCCGCCAAGATCTGGCCGCGTCGCCTTTGCGCCATTGTTGTCGTATTGAGGCGGGAGTCGTCAGGATGCGGCCACGTGTCCCGCCTGGAGCGGGGCGCATATTTACTGTGTATTCCCATTGTATTTCGGCCGTATTTATCTGTATTTCATTCGTTTAAATGGTATTCTGCATTCAAAAATTCATAGAAATTAACACAGATCTCAGAAAAATATGCGAGAACTAAAATACTTAGTAAAATAGCATTTTGTGCATAGAGTAAGTTATTCTTCTAATAATTACAAATAATCTCAATATGCTTGTATTAGAGGCCTAAATACGCATCAAGTATGTACAAAATAACACTATATGAGGGCTTAAATATGCAATATTTACTCCGAATCACTCAGCTTAGCACTTCGTCGGCTCAGTCTCTAGCGTAGAGTTCTACAACGTGGAGGGGCCGACCATATGATGCAGAATCCTAGTTGAAGTAGAGTTGTGATTGTATTAGAATTCCGTTTGAGTCGGACTTCTAGTCGAATAGGAATCCATCTTCTATTAGAACACCTAGTGTGCCCTCTGCTATATAAGGGGTGTTTAAGACCAGGGTTTCTAGTGGAACACAATGAACATTGTTGAGAACGTTGAGCCGCCATTATTGATAGCCAACTTTGAGAGATTGTCTTGAGATCTTTTGGAGATATCTTGTGTGCTTCTTTTTCATTGTGAAGTTGAAGATTTGTGTTTGTTCTCTCCTTTTGTAGTAAAGCTCATTGGTGTTCCCTTGGCTGGCTGGCGGCCTAAAGTTACAATCTTTCTTAGCGCTCTATTTGGTTGTTGCCTATTCTTCACCATCGGATCCTCCGACAACGATCCGATGTCCATTGATGCACAACAATTCCAAATGAGTTGAAGAGGCTTGGTTTATCAGCCTCCAAGTTGGCACCAGTTCGGTGAAAAGTTGGCACCCCAATTTGGTGAAAAGTTGGCACCCCAATTCAGTGAACGATTGGAACCACTTCGATGCCAAATGAATTGACAGCGAAGTTGTATATGCATCCTCAAAAACTCTATCTTCATGTATTTTTTAAGATGATCGAAGTCGTTCATTTTTATCTTCATATCCAAAATGTCACTATACCGAATGTTGGGTGAACCAAGGGTTTTGCATATTCATTCATCTGTTGCAAATTTCACAGTTCTGCAAGAATAGGGCTTTTTATGACTGGTAGATGAATGAGCAAACCCCCTGGGTTTATATGATATTTGGCGTTTTAGGGTTTTAGATTATGGCGATCAAAAGGAACGGTTTTGATTGCCAGAAAGAGTACATGATGATGGAAATTTTGAGGCCGCATATGAAACCTTAGCTCATATGTCATATGATATCCAATATGATATCCATTATTCTGTGTAACGACCCGCTCTCGGGGGCCCGTTACTTATTTGATTTATTTACAGGTCTGCAGTTTACCAGTGAAATAAATATAACCACAATTCAGAGATGTACCAATACTCAAACTAGCATACATTATTACAGTCCAAATTTAAAGTTCAACAACAAGCAGCACTCTCTCACCAAATATATAAAGGAAATACATAAAGGAAATGCGAAAAGGAAATACATAACATAGCACACACACACCAACACAAGTGGCTAAAACTCTGCAGTCTCCGGGTCGAACTCTGGCTCCTCAAACTCATGGGCAACTTCCTCAATCTAATCGTCGTCTGTCAGTGCCATAAATGGAACCATAGGTAAGTCACAACAATTCTAAATATAGAAAAGAAGCAACACACAAGTATGACAAAAGTAACTACGTACAAGCATACCAGAGTGAAAAGTAAAGTACTAAGTGATCGGCCCCGGATATACACCCGGAGAACGATTGTAGTTTTACCGCAAGCGCACGGTCAAGTGGCGAGTGGGTATCGAACACGAGGAGGTGGTGTTGGCTCCAATCTATCCTAGGTTGGCTCGACTACGAATGTTTTATTGGTGGAGATGGTTATGGTATGATATAATGGAAATGGTGGTTGATGTCGGTGTCGATGATAAAGATGCTGGTCAAATATCGATTCAAATACAATATAATAAAAGTGTCTAGGGCTAGGAAATCCCCACTACGGATCGTCATACATCATTGTAAATAGTGAATCTCAATATTACTAGACTTGTGTTGAGGTGAACTAGTCGTAACTGAATATAGAACCAAGCTCACGCTCTCGCGCTATTGCCGGTTTATAGCAACCTAGGTTAAGGCCCACTCTCATCAAACCCTAACCTAAGCCACTAGCATTAGGATCGACATCATCGTTCAATCGCCCCTCGAGCCCACTCTTGTGCAAACTCAAGTTACGATCTAGGTTGTGATAACTCGTATTCGTCCAATCTCTTGCAAACGAATATGGTTATAGATCTATAATAAAAATGCTAGCTTTG
Organism: Scilla litardierei; assembly: GCA_030789695.1. Taxonomy (NCBI): domain Eukaryota; kingdom Viridiplantae; phylum Streptophyta; class Magnoliopsida; order Asparagales; family Asparagaceae; genus Scilla; species Scilla litardierei. The sequence goes on from CM061134.1 coordinate 65,621,371, forward strand.
GTCCAATCTCTTGTAAACCAAGTCTAGCGAATCTCGATTATAAATCTAAATCGAATATCTAGGCATTCCCATCGATCGTATCCAATCTCTTGTAAACCCCGAATCGATGAAAATCCCTAGTTATCCGTGATAAATCAATCCCAACCTAACCTTCTAGCAATTCTAGCAACATAGAAATTCATCAATCACAAATCTGAAATTAGATCCATAGGGTTCATCCCTATGCCCTAGAACAACAATCAACCAAGCATAGCAATAACGATATAGAAATTAATAAGAGACATTGCTTGCATATTAAAAAATAGCAAATCAAAGTTTCAAATAATAAGAACAGTGATACTTAGCTTTGATGAAGAACTTCAATCCAATTACAAGCTTTTAGATCCAAGAGGGGGCCTAGGGCATGGCCTAACCTCTAAAATAGTCTCCAAGAAAACAATATGGAACTCCCCTCTAATGACGGCTACAAACCTCATAAATATCCCCCCAAAAACACTAGCAAATAACCCCTAAAAACCCTCCGAAACCCGCGCCCAAAATCAGATCTGCACGTAATTTAAGTTCTGGGCTGGCAGCGACTCGGCCGAGTGGAAAGCTCACTCGGCCGAGCGAGAATTCCTGCAGAAACTCCAGAAAACAGCACTCTGTCAAAAACTGTCAAAAACTGGTCACCTGGCTGAGTGGAAAGCTCACTCGGCTGAGTGAAAGTGTCACTCGGCCGAGTGACACTGATATGCGAATTCTAGAACTGCAGCATCAACTTGCAGAAATTCTCCAGATTTCATCCGACCTCCGATTGGCGCGTTCTTGGCGGCGTTGGAACCTCCATGAAGTCTGCTATCCATAAAAAATATGAGAAAAATACTTTGTCTTCTTGAATGATAGTAGATTTAAAAAGAGTAAGAGACTGTTTGAAAATCTGGGCGCTCGTGTCATCAACGTCACTCGGCTGAGTGGGATTCTTCACTCGGTCAAGTGGACTTCTCTACTCGGCCGAGTAGGGTCTTCTGCTGTTCTTCCAAAATTCCATAGAGTTAGCTTTGATTTTCTTCAGAAATTCTGACACACACGGGCGAGTGGAGTTTTCTACTCGGCCGAGTGGAGTTCACCACTCGGCCGAGTGCATTATGGACTCAGGTATGCAGATGTTTTTGTATCAGCCGCGTACTCGGCCGAGTACGCGGCTTCACTCAGGCGAGTGACTAGCATGACTCGACCGAGTGGCCTGTTTCTGGAATCAAATCTTCTCCTCCTCGTCTCCTCGTCGATTCTATCGGTCTTCTTCTTCTCCTGTTCATTATCTATCGTCGTTAGCTCCTCGATATGGCCATGGGCGACGCTCCGATATGCGTGCAAGTCCATTAATCTCATTTTTTCTCCTGATTGCTCCATATTTCCTGAAATCCGACAAAAACAAGAAATAGTGAAGAGTAACGTAATATCGTCGAATAATCGTGAAAATCGTAATATGAGCAATCAAAATGGCATGAAAATATACAGAAAAAGGTGTAAAATATGGACCGATCACTAAGCAACAACGGTACATACTGAAAAGTAAAGGCAAACAGAACTAAATGGAGAGAATAACTATATCGTGGAAGTGCAAGTGTAAAGCAGTCTAGGCAAGTGAAACATACTACTCCTGTAGCTAAAAGTACGACAAGTAAAGTACTGTGACTACACAAGTGTAATAAGTAACGTGCATGGAATGTGTAAATTAAAGGTTACGGTGCAGAAGTGCATGGGACGTGTAAAGTAAAGGTGACTGTGGAAAATTTACTACACTAGAACTACGTGACTCAAGTCAGAGAGTACAATATGTGACCATCGAGTTCCTCTCTTGCCTGGATGCGCTTACCCAGACGAATGCCGAAACACAGGCAGCGGTACATGTATTTTACCGAAACTCAAGCAGCGGGACGGGATGCCGAAACACAGGCAGCTGTATGGAAAGATAAACTCCAGTCTCTCCTGCACTCTCTCAAACTATGAGTTACCCCCAAAACCCAGTGAAGTATCAAGTGTTCTATGTACATGTTTTATACGGGATGTTTCACAAGATATTCCATATGTTGTATCACACGATGCTAGTCAACCCAAGTCCACTGGTTGACTTTCTTATTGAAAACCAGAACATTAGAAATTCTTTTCAAAGCAGGCTGGGCCAAGCGAAGTGAGGATAAAGACAAGTCCAACATTCGGAGTGTCGATTCCATGCTTCGAGCATCTAATAGTGTTGTTTAGCACACAATTTACCCAAGTTGATGGTTGTGTACTACAACCACCAAAGTTGAAAGTTGGCAAAGTAATCTGTAGTTGATTACTTTCCCATTAGATTAGGTCTCTAGTTCGGTTCAAGTCAAATAGCCGTTCTGAGGCTATAGTGGTGTTATAAGTTCATACCGGTACACTAGCTAATTTTCTAACTTTAGAATTCATCATGACTTACAGTCTCCGAGGATGTGGTAGCAAGCTAGGACTAGTCTATGGCTTCGACGGACATTGGTGCACAAGAATTAGTACCTGAAAACACAAGAATAATTGGTTATAGAACACGACATTTCCTATCTAAATAATTTGATCGTCTGGATTTTTAAAATTGATTGAAATGTTGTTGAAAAGCGTTCTAAATTTTTATATAGACTAGATATGAGGAAAATAATTTTACTGTAGGAGAAATTATTTTTCTAAAGCTTATAGTAATTTTTATAATCTTTAAAAGCTAAAAAACAATTTAAAAACTATTTTTCAATTAGTTAACATAATTATTCAAACATTACTTTAGGATGCAATCTGCATCGAAAAGTTTCGAGTTGTCAAAATGACCGTCTTGAAGAGTATTACCACATATATTTTTCTCACGTATCAGTTTATGTGAAAATAAGAAGTTTCGGATTTTTAAGTGAAAACGACATATTTAAGTTTTAGGGTTAAAAATTTATTCTGGAAAAACTAAGCGTCTAATTGAGATTAAACCAGTACCATTGGGTCCAGAATGTCATTTCTGATTTTCTGGAGCTGCCCTTACATTTTTCCGACCCTTATATAATTTACTATAATTTTATAAACCAATAAACCCATTATATATACACGTCTATATATGAATACGTATATATGTATACCAATTCATATTCTACCTTCTCTTCTTCCTTTCTTCGCTCTGCTCTGCTTCTCCTCTCTCTCTTGCTGCAGCGGTTCCATCAACATCGGAGGGAAAGCGCGGCGACGAGGGACAAGTCGCCGGCGGTGCGGGCGGCGCCAGCGAGGCGGTGGTGAGGTTAAAGTGATGGCAGGGGCACCGACGAGGGGTTGTGGGAAGGAGGCAGCTGAGGGGGATTTGTTGCAGGTACTGGGGACGGCGGCGACTATCGGAGCAGCGAGGGGAACGTCATGGAAGGGGGGTGGCAGTTATGAAGCGACTGAGGCAGATACGGAGGAGGCTGTTGTGGTTGAGGAACCATCGTTCGTCTAGGGGTGGAGGAAATGAGAGCACGAAAGCAATGGATTCGGGTCGGAGACAGGGGAGTTCGATGTGGTTGCGACGACGAAGGGGCCTGGAGGTGGTTGGAAGTGCTATCGGTGGCGGAGCAGGGTCGGGGAGCTTGGAGCGGGGTCTTGTTGGTTGTCGTGGTCGGAGCTCCGAGAGCTCAGGGGCTGTAGCTAGTCACTGGCAGAGCGGCAGTCATCGGTGGGCTCAGTGTCATGCCCTATTTAGCACTATACGTGTATTCTACTGAACACACGTGGTATTTCTACCTACGGTGCATACGTAAGCATGAAATAAACGTGGATATCGATGTATGTAACGTAGTGCAAGGAGGATTGGGCAGTAATGTGTGGCTAAGAGACGAGAAAGCGAGATTGAGTGTAGGAGAAGTGTGAAAGACGTTGTGGGTGTAAAACAACAGGAATGTGTTGGACGTGTGTGCGTGATGCATGTATGCATGTATGGATGTGCGTGGATGTGTGTATGGAGTTCCATGCTAGTGTAAAAAGGGTTAGGGATCAATGGCAACCCCCGTAAATTTTTAGAAAAGTGAGGGGTAAAACGGTCATTTAGACTAAAGCTGCTGTGCGTACATCCTAAAGTGGTGTGTGTATAAAGTAATGGCAAACTTGTAAATACCTAGATGATGGATGGGTATTTTGGTCATTTAACTAAGTGCATGCTTATCCTAGAGAGGTTTCTAGTAATAGATATTTCAGGAGAACTTTCTCCTTTCTTTACTTTTCTTTTCTTTTATCCTTCCATTTTCTTTTCCCATTTTTCCCCTCACCATGGCCGGCCATACCCCTTCTATTTTCCCCTTATTTTCCAAATAAAACCCTAATTCCTATTCACAAATAGAAGGAATCCTTGCTTGCTTGAAGAGAGAAGAAGATGGAGAAGAAAGAAATAGGAAGAGAAGATGAAATTAAGCTTTTTGAGGTAGGAATCCTTTTGGATTTGGAATTCCATTAAATTGATTCTTGCTATTATGTTTTTATAGTTTGTTTTACTTAATATGAATTAGGGATGGTGAAAATTCATGAGCCATATTTCAATTTCATAAAGTATCCCTTGAAATTCTTAGTAAAAACAACCCCTTTGAAATCCTGAAATTTTGTTGTGTGTTGTTTCTGTAATTCTGGTTACTGTAGATCGAATTAGATTTCGAAAAAAATATGTGCTTGTATATCTTGAAGTTCTACCCCAAAATAATATAAATTTTGATATATGTTCAATTCAGAAATTAGGAGCAAAAATTCCATATTTACAACATGTCTGTTTGATTTTCAGTTTTGACACAGTTTAGAAACATTGAGCTAAACACCTACACACACATGGAAATTTTATGTTCTTGGTCTCGTTGGAAAATTAACAAGTTTATCTATAATTTCATCAGAGTGCTTATATTTCGAATTTCTGGCTGAAACATACCCAAAATTGGCTTTCAATACAGACCCTGAAATCTGTCTGAAAAACAGATTTGACACACTTCACCAAATAATTCACCATAAATCACCTACTTAATATTTTTGCCTGAAATGTTATCTGTAAATCCAAAACTACCATACCTACAACTTTCATTTGAGGATGTTTGCTAACTTCTGATTACAATTTGGTTATAACAGCCATGTTTTATGAATGTCTATATGTTTCTTGCAAGCTGAAGCATTTAAGTGGTAGTATGAATTGTGCCATGTTGCTAAACTCCCCTCTATGATGCATGATTATTGATGTTACTTGAAAGATAGTTTAGTTATGCTAATGGATATTGAATTTTTTATGTGACAATGATCACGGGTATGTCGCCTGCCAAGTGTTTGTGAAAATGCCACAATGAAATGAAAGTTGAAAAATATGAGAAATGGGCTTGTAAATACATGTGTTATGAAATGTGTTGTGAAATAGTAATGATGGGGTCATGTAAAGTATGGTTTCATATGTTATGAGTGATGAATTGAAATGGTTATGTTGAAGGGCATGCCACTTGGGTGCATGACCCATTTGATATGTGATTTGATTACGATTGAGGGCATGGCACTTCGGTGGATGACCCATGTTGATATGAGTGTAGAATGTGAAACCATGCAACGTGTCCCCTTCAGTGCTATAAATAATGTTAAATGAGATTTTAGAATGTCCCAGTCCTCTCTAATGAGGGTGAGTTAGCAAAACCTGGGTTTTAGGTGGGATTTGAGTAAATTGTGGATATGAGGCCTGGACTGAGAAGTTGTGGGAAATGATAATGTGATATGCGATATTTATACCCACTCGCCTTTATCGGGAGTGGAGGGGACATACGGAGGTTGTGTTATTATGTGGAGAGCCTCACTCCTGCCAGGGACGGGAGAGCTGAGAGGCCTGGTGTCGTACAGTGCCCGTGTCCACTGTGCCGTGTGCTATTTTACCCCAAATTTGGGGTGAAGTCCAGGTCCTGGTACCACACAGTTTACCCAAGTTCCAATGAATTCAATTATAAAATAATAAAATAAGAATTTGCATGTTACTCCTTCTGCTGACAGTACTTCCCTTTTTCTTTACTTGCTTCACCGGTGACACATGTTATGCTTCTGACAGTTGTGATTTCCATATTAAATTGTGGTTGCATGAATATTTGTATCGTTATTTGTGCTAACCCTTTTCTTGTAGCAGCTCGACATTGGACTGCAGGTATGATCCCCTTACTTAGCTATTTACTTTTCATTACGTTACTTAGTTTGCATGCGTTATTTCTCTTGCCTTGTCTTGTGGATTAATAACCTTAGAACTGTGCTCAAAATCCAAGTTGGTTCCTACTGGGGCACACATTGACGTGCTCCTCCCCACTTTTCAGGTAGTAGGGATAGCATGGTTGGCGGTGACTTGGAGTCAGGTTTCAGGGGGTAGCACTTGGTGTGAGCTGTAGTTGTGGTGTGACATGGTTATTTTGGGAGGTGGAGAGTGATGATGTATGTGTAGTGGTGTATCTGGACTATGTACATTAATTGAAGTTGATATATATGATATGTTGTTGTTGATCTATGTTATTTATGAGATTGTTTTGATATTACTGTGGAGTTTCACTTGTACTATCACAACATGTGCGCAGTGGCCTGCTTGTTCTGTTTTTCCTTTTCACTTTTTTTTCGCTCTTATCACCCTCACTCTTCAGGATACGAATAAAATTTTTTAATGCCGGGTATTCTGGGGAATGGGGCGTGACAGTTTTTGGAGGCCCATGCAGGTCATCGCACTGCGCTGTGCGTAAGGATAATACAAGTAATACTTCAGAAGGTGATTGTGATAGATTAGCCCTAAGGTGGATAGTGACTTTAGAGCCTTAAGTGATTCACCCTTAAACCCCTAGCTTAGGAGGTCAGGGGATGAACTTCCTACAGTGGAGTATATTATAGATGTATATTTGTTGGTATCAGTGTATACATATAGAATAATGAGAATTCGTGTATATAAATGCAATTGTTGTACTTGGATATTTGAATTATATACATCGCATGTCTGCTTGTATTCAATAAACTTATATACTTGTATTAGTTGCAAGTATGGATAGGTGTGGGCGTATATACTAGGTGTACGAGTGCTTGAGTACATGTATATGTTATTTCTCTATATAGATAGAAGATGCGGATATGTGGGTAGGTATGTGTTATACTTGTGTGATTCTGAGGCATAGGTGATATGAATATGTATATTCGTGGATGTATATTGGTAGGTACATATATGTTATTGGGAACGTATGAGTTGTAATGGTGTGAGTGAGGATATGCACGTATGATATGAGTGCATGTAAGTATTTTCCTATGAGTGTGTATCTATCCTTGTATGTATAGAGTAGTGGATCGTCCATATTGTCTTTGGACATGGGGGAAGTGTATGTGAGTGAATATATGTGTATTTGTATGGCCAGATGGTGTATGGGCAGATGGTGTAGATATAGTATGGAATACTGGTGCAGATATATCACTAGTATTGCATCGCTAGGGTATGAATTCTTAATGTGTTAAAATTTTGAATAATTGTAAGTGTGTGTATGTGCTACCTATGTGTTAATATGAACGGGTACATTGTCTTAATTTAGTATATGGTTGTGGGGTGTACTATTGTGTGAAGATAGGTGTGTCTTAATTTAGTATATGGTTGTGGGGTGTACTATTGCGTGAAGATAGGTGTTGCGCTATGGCCATATATGGTGCGCATGTAGCGATATAGATAAGAAATGGACGTATGGATAATACGAGTAATGCTCCCGAGTATTTGGGATAGATGCATCCTGAGGTAGGTATTGGTGCTTTAGACCCGTCCACCTAAGTTGAGGCCCTTAGCTCTATACCATGCCTAATGTGGGATAGGGATATAAGTCTGACGTGTAACACTTGTAGGACGTGATGGATATAAGGGGTTGAGACTATGGAGTACGTGTATAAATGGGATGGCTTGGTTTGCATAGTTAAGTAAAGTTATGGTTTATATGCTTACCCCGTAGAATGGTGTTTATAGGACCATTTGGATGTATATGTAGTGCATGTACACTTGTGTATATAGTGGCATGAGGGGGGGATTGTGTATTGGTATATGCGATATTTGTATGTATATAGGTGTATTGCAGCTGGCGTGGTGTGATTGTGTATATGTGTTGTTATTATTGAACGTGTATTGGTGTATGTCTTATGAGTGGTTATACGTATATGTATGTGAATGATCCCTATTCTGATATATATGTATCAGTATATGAATGTATACGTATATGGGGTGTGACTATCTACTGAATGTGTATGAATATTGAAGTACACTTATTAGTGTATGTACTAGTATACTAGTAAAAGTGTGGATACATTGGATGTTATGTATATGGTGGTATGGGTAGCTGCCGACTACCTGCTAGTATAGTTGAGTAGCTTGATTGTATAGGTGTAAAAGCATGATATGCATGGTATGCGTGTATGGGTGTGTGCCCATACATGGGAATGTATGTGCATGGTTGCATGGATCCTAATAGGTATATATATGCATGTCTGTATGCATACCTACTATTAGAATAATAATCTGGTGTGTATGAGCGAGCGTGTATTTGGCTATGTGTAGGCTTAGATATCTATATATGGAATTGATACGTATACCTCTGCGTGTATATAATGAGTATGTGCATATAATTAGGTTATATAGAGTATCGTGTGGTGTATTAGTTGATGTGTATATGTGCATATGTATTATAATTGTATGGATTTCTATTATACATGTCACAATGAAGTGTAAGGATGTGTTCATGTATGTGAAATGTGTAGTAGGAGAATATGTAATGATGTGTATATTGGGTGAATGAATATATATACTGGTATATATCTTTGTTTGTTTATCTGCTGATCTATCCTATAGGGTTGTCTATCCAGGTGTATCTTGGTGAGCCTTGGATAAATGTATTCTTGTTTGTAAAAGAGAATATATAGGTCTGTACCAGAGCATGTGTGTATGTGCGTAAATGTGCAATGTAAATGTAAATGTAAATGTGATAGATATGGAATATATGTGTATATATATATTTTATGAATATAAGTGAATGAAACTGTTTGGTATGTAGGTATTGCGATGTGCGTGATTGTTTGCATATGTATACACGTGTGTGGGGTGTATATGGATAGTTATAATTATTTGACTATCATGTCAGTATGTGCGTAGGATGTGTAAAGGTAGTTATATATATAACATATGGTAGGGGATGTGTTATGTTTGTGCACTCTTGTGTGTATTGTGTGTGGTATATGTGCCTATTTGTGTGAGGCAGTAGGTGCACTGCTATGGATGTGAGGTTATGTGTATATTTATTTATAGTATGATTGCAAACCTTATGTGACTTGATCATGCATGTGTTAGTACGTGCACGTGAATGTATGTATGGATGTGACTAAATAATGTGTGAATATAGATATTTATGTGCCTATACATGGGAGTGAGCCCATATGATTAAGTATTGAGTGTTTAGGGATCCGGTGTGCTTACGGTGTGACACCGTGATAGTTACACTGTTTATTAAGTAATGGTGTGTAGATTAATGTGTATTGTTGTATGTTTGTGCATGGATATAGACGTATGTGTGTGTGTGTGTGTGTGTGTGTGTGTGTGTGTGTGTGTGTGTGTGTGTGTGTGTGTGTGTGTGAACAGGTAGGATGTAAGTCGTTTATACCTGAATCTATTTGTGGTGTATATGAAAGCGTACAATGTGTGAGTGCCTTAAAAATCATGATATGGATATGATGTGATGTCATATCACATAGGTATGAGTAGTGATCTGGATAAATATAATGATATGTATAGAGATCTATTTGTGGTATGTGTGTGTATCGTATCTGTTAGTGTGTATATATGTGCTTAGATATCTGTGTGAAGGATGCATATATGTATATATACATATGTAGTGAATGCATATAGTGAGATGGATGCGATATTAGGTGAATAATAAGATGTATCTGTGATATGTATGTGATGCATATGTGTATGGACGACAGTGAAGCATATAGTGTATATATATGTGGCGTGAGTATGTATTCTTGTTTGTACTTCATGAGTAGTAAGACCATCATCTCTAGCTGACATTTGGCGGCCTCACACCTTAGAAAGTCCGAGGACGGACTTTATTTTATGGTGGGTAGGATGTCATGCCCTATTTAGCACTATACGTGTATTCTACTGAACACACGTGGTATTTCTACCTACAGTGCATACGTATGCATGAAATAAACATGGATATCGATGTATGTAACGTAGTGCAAGGGGGATTGGGCAGTAATGTGTGGCTAAGAGACGAGAAAGCGAGATTGAGTGTGGGAGAATTGTGAAAGACGTTGTGGGTGTAAAACAACAGGAATGTGTTGGACGTGTGTGTGTGATGCATGTATGCATGTATGGATGTGCGTGGATGTGCGTGGATGTGTGTAGGGAGAGCCTTACTAGTGTGAAAAGGGTTAGGGGTTAATGGCAACCCCCGCAAATTTTTGGAAAAGCGAGGGGCAAAACGGTCATTTGGACTAAAGCCGCTGTGCGTACATCCTAAAATGGTGTGTGCATAAAGTAATGGCAAACTTGTAAATACCTAGATGATGGAGGGGTATTTTGGTCATTTTACTAAGTGCATGCTTATCCTAGAGAGGTTTCTAGTAATAGATATTTTAGGAGAACTTTCTCCTTTCTTCTTTACTTTTCTTTTCTTTTATCCTTCCATTTTCTTTTCCCATTTTTCCCCTCACCATGGCCGGCCATACCCCTTCTCTTTTCCCCTTATTTTCCAAATGAAAACCCTAATTCCTATTCACAAATAGAAGGAATCCATGCTTGCTTGAAGAGAGAAGAAGATGGAGAAGAAAGAAAGAGGAAGAGAAGAGAAAATTATTTTGAGGTAGGAAACCTCTTGGATTAGAAATTCTATTAAATTGATTCTTGCTATTATGTTTTTATAGCTTGTTCTACTTAATATGAATTAGGGATGGTGAAAATTCATGAGCCATGTTTCAATTTCACAAAGTATCCCTTGAAATTCTTAGTAAAAACAACCCCTTTGTAATCCTGAAATTTTGTTGTGTGTTATTTCTGTAATTCTGGTTACTGTAGCTCGAATTAGGTTTCAAAAAAAATATGTGCTTGTAGATCTTGAAGTTCTACCCCAAAATAATATAAATTTTGATATATGTTCAATTCAGAAATTAGGAGCAAAAATTCCATATTTGCAACATGTCTGTTTGATTTTCAGTTTTGACACAGTTTAGCAAAATTGAGCTAAACACATGCACACACATGGAAATTTTATGTTCTTGGTCTCGTTGGAAAATAAACAAGTTTATCTATAATTTAATCAGCGTGTTTATATTTCAAATTTCTGGCTGAAACATGCCCAAAATTGGCTTTCAATACAGACACTGAAATCTGTCTGAAAAACAGATTTGACACACTTCATCAAATAATTCACCATAAATCACCCACTTAATATTTTTCAAGAAACGTTATCTGTAAATCCAAAACTACCATACCTACGACTTCCATTTGAGGATGTTTGCCAAATTCTGATTACAATTTGGTGATATCAGCCATGTTTTATGAATGTCTATATGTTTCCTGCAAGCTGAAGCATTTAAGTGGTAGTATGAATTGTGCCATGTTGCTAAACTCCCCTCTATGATGCATGATTGTTGATGTTACTTGAAAGATAGTTTAGTTATGCTAATGGATATTGAATTTTTGATGTGACAATGATCACGGGTATGTCGCCTGCCAAGTGTTTGTGAAAATGCCACAATGAAATGAAAATTGAAAAATATGAGAAATGGGTTTGTAAATACATGTGTTATGAAAATGTGTTGTGAAATAGTAATGATGGGGTCATGTAAAGCATGGTTTCATATGTTATGAGTGATGAATTGAAATGGCTATGTTGAAGGGCATGACACTTGGGTGCATGACCCATTTGATATGTGATTTGATTACGATTGAGGGCATGGCACTTCGGTGTATGACCCATGTTAATATGAGTGTGGAATGTGAAACCATGCAACGTGTCCCCTTCAGTGCTATAAATAATGTTAAATGAGGTTTTATAATGTCTCAATCCTCTCTAATGAGGGTGAGTTAGCAAAACCCAGGTTTTAGGTGGGATTTGAGTAAATTGTGGATATGAGGCCTAGACTGAGAAGTTGTGAGAAATGATTATGTGATATGTGATATTTATACCCACTTGCCTTTACCGGGAATGGAGGGGACATACAGAGGTTGTGTTATTATGTGGAGAGCCTCACTCCTGCCAGGGACGGGGAGCTGAGAGGCCCGGTGTCGTACAGTGCACGTGTCCACTGCACCGTGTACTATATTCACCCCAAATTTGGGGTGAAGTCCAGGTCCTGGTACCGCACAGTTTACTCAAGTTCCAATAAATTCAATTATAAAATAATAAAATAAGAATTTGCGTGTTACTCCTTCTGCTGGCAGTACTTCCCTTTTTCTTTACTTGCTTCACCGGTGACACTGTGTTATGCTTCTGACAGTTGTGATTTCCCTTTTAAATTGTGGTTGCATGAATATTTATATCGTTATTCATGCTAACCCTTTTCTTGCAGCAGCTCGACATTGGACTGTAGGTATGATCCCCTTAGCTATTTACTTTTCATTACGTTACTTAGTTTGCATGCGTTATTTCTCTGGCCTTGTCTTGTGGATTAATAACCTTAGAACGGTGTTTCAAATCCAAGTTGGTTCCTACTGGGGCACGCATTGACGTGCTCCTCCCCACTTTTTAGGTAGCAGGGGTGGCATGGTTGGCGGTGACTTGGAGTCAGGTTTCAGGGGTATCACTTGGTGTGAGCTATAGTTGTGGTGTGACATGGTTGTTTTGGGAGGTGGAGAGTGATGGTGTATATGTAGTGGTGTATCTGGACTATGTACATTAATGGAAGTTGATATATATGATATGTTGTTGTTGATCTATGTTATTTATGAGATTGTTTTGATATTACTGTGGAGCTTCACTTGTACTATCACAGCATGTGCGCAGTGGCCTGCTTGTTCTGTTATCCCTTTTCACTTTCTTTTCTCTCGTATCACCCTTACTCTTTATTGTCGGGTATTCAAGGGAACGGGGTGTGACACTCGGTGACGGGGAGAGTGTCGTTCGGAGGGGTCTTCGAGCTGCTCGGGTTGCGACGACAACTCGGGTCCCTCGAGCGGGCTCATGCGGAAGGGGAGGAGGAAAGCGAAGGAGAGATGGCGGTGGAAGCGTTGGAGAGGAGGGGCATGGGGCAGTACTGTGGCGGTGAGCATACAGTGGTGTCGAGTGGCGAGACAGCAAGCTTGACGGTGGCACTGTCGGGCGTCGATGAAGGGGTGGCGGAGTGAAGCTGGTGGGTTGTGTACGGCGATGGGAGGAGAGATGGGGGAGATGAATGAAAGTTAGTGTCATGCCCTATTTTGCACTATACGTGTATTCTACTGAACACACGTGGTATTTCTACCTACGACGTATACGCGAGCATGAAATAAGCGTAGATATCGATGTATGTAACGTAGTGCAAGGGAGATTAGGTTGTAATGTGTGGCTAAGAGACGGGAAAGCGAGATTGAGTGTGGAAGAAGTGTGAAAGACGTCGTAAGTGCAAAACAACTGGAATGTGTTAGCCGTGTGTGTGAAGCACGTATGCATGCATGGATGTGCGTGGATGTGTGTAGGAAGAGCCATGTAAGTGTGTAAGGGGTTAGGGATCAATGGCAACCCCTGTAAATTTTTAGAAAGGCGAGGGGCAAAACGGTCATTTGGACTAAATTTGTTGTGCATACATACTTAAGTGGTCGGTGCATAAAGTAATGGAAAACTTGTAAATATCTAGAAGTTGAGGGGTATTTTTGGGAGGGTATTTGTAATGCCCTACAAGCTACTGCATAAGTACTAGGGGGGTGAATAGTACTTTAAAAATAACAAGGAGTATAATTCCTAATTATCGTGCAAACAACTACCAAATCAATTTGCGGAAGCTTAAATTGAATACAACAACAAAATAAACAATGCTAACAATAGATGTTACTGGGTTCGGATCCACCCAAGTCTCTCCGACTTGTTCCCGGTGATCCTACGTCCCAACCACCCGGATCCCCTCCGGATACTTGAGTTAGAAACCCTAACTCAAGATTTCCACTATGAAATACTTGTAAAAACCTCCACAAGTCAAATCATACAAAATGTAATTTGTGACTCCCACAACTCGGGATCACAACCACACTCTCACAACCGAGAGTGAAACTTACAATATGAAATTGAAATGAAATAAGAAACTTCTTACCGACAAAATACCTATGCCTTGAGTAATGCTTACGAATTAGGACAAGGATGATTTTGAGGAAGAAGTGGCACCAAACCCTAGCTCCAAGATGTAGATCAACGATGGAGAGCTATGGGGAAGTTGGTGACCTAGAATCAAGCACTTGGCTTGGAAGGCTTCACACTCAATGAATCTCTCTTTGGAAGTAAGAGTGAGGAGAGATTATTGAATGGAATGAATGAGCTTTGAATGAGCTTGGAAAGATTTCTCTTGATCTCTAAACTTGCAATAATATCAGCCTTGGCTGCAATGAATGCATCCTAACAAGTATATATAGGATAGAGGAGAGAGAGAGAGAAAAACGTTTCAATTAAAGCTCCAACGGCTCTTTTCTGAACCCAGTTAGTCGGTCAAAGAACAACTACCGACCGACTAGTTCATCAACTAGTCGGTCGGTCACATAACGTATACCGACTAATGAGTGAACATAGAAAAGAAAGAATTTCAGACCTAGAAATCTAGTCGGTCCAAGAAGACTTTCTGACCGACTAGTTTCACAACTAGTCGATCGATCAGTGAACTTAGACCGACTAAGAGTCAAAAACAAATAGTCTGAATACAAATAGATTTAGTCGGTCCAAGAACAAATGTTGACCGACTATATTATCAACTAGTCGGTCACCAATCATTCTTAGACTGACTAACGATAAACAGTAGCGCAGGAGAAAAATTAGCATGTACAGTAAAGCTTAACTAGTCCGTCAAAGAAGCATCACTGACCGACTAGTTCACAAACTAGTCGGTCGGTGAGTCAACGTAGACCGACTAACTGTAAACAGTAAAGTGCATGAAATTAAGGAAGCAAACTAGTCGGTCCAAGAAGCTTTACCGATCGACTAGATCACCATCTAGTCGGTCAGTTCTTCTTCTTGAACCAACTAACATGCACAAGAAGTCCGAATCGAAGCGCGATGCTTCGAGGAAGTTAGAGTGGACTTCTACTAAGATCCTAGAGCTAAGATATGAGCGTTATGAAGATAGAAATGTAAGATATACTCAAGGCTTAACATTCTATAGAACGAAGCTAAAAGACTATAAATAAAACCTTAGTCGAGAGCTTCGATCAAATCTTCATGACTTCCAAAACGGTCCAAAAGCTTCAACGAGGCTTTAGGCATAGAATACGAGCTTTGAGAAGTCTTGAGATGTCGCTTTGAATGTTCTCGTGAATTTGGCGACGATCTCCATAACTACGCTCACAAATTGTTAGTACATGAATTATTTATGTTTGCTCATCATCCAAAACCAAATCCGGGGAGTCCAATACTCAACATTCTCCCCCTTTTTGGTGATGACAAACTAACATAAATAATAATCAAAAATAATGATTCAAATGTAAAATACTTACTCCCCCCTGCATTGATGACACGTTAATTCCAAATTGAATATATATAAATTGCATCAATCAGACGAGTAAGATATATAATGAGAATCGAATTTTGAAATATCGGATTTTGAAAATCCTTATATATATCTTAACTCCCCCTGAATCTAACATATCAAATTAGATTCTTGGAAATTGAGTTAAATTTTCATTTGCCCAATTCATTATCATTATCTCTCCCCCTTTGGCATTATCCCAAAAATGGGGGGCATACAACGACAACAACTAGAATAAAGAAAATCCAACGTCGGGAGTCGTAGAGTATGACGATGGACCAAATTGACACCAAAGAAAAAGAGATGAAATCAAATCAAAGTGTGCCAAATTGTCCATTATCGAAAAGCGAAAATTAAAATCATCAAAATACCAAACATAAATTCATTTATTGAATAAAGTAACATACCCTCCAATACTCAATATTCTTGGTTAAATTTGTGCATGGAAAACAATTCTATACAATCATAGAAATATAATCTATTTAACCAAGTTTTTAAGCGTCGAGCGACGATTTCACATACCATAGACATTGAATGAATAATAAATGTGCACGACGAGGAAAAAGAGAACATCGATGTATATATATATATGAATACCATGAGTACATCCAAAACCACATCGATTACATCATAAGAAGTGCAACATCTATACCAACATCAAAAGGTACAACATAATCATCGAAACATCATCATCAACATCCAAAATACATCAAATACACCGACATCCACAAAATCAAAAATACATCAAAATAACGCCAACACTCCATCCTAACCCAAAACACTCTCAATAAGATGCATCATCCAAAGATCATAGGAGAGGCCTCGAAACAGACGATCACGAGGAAGTGGCAGGATCAGCAGTCTCCGTGGGTCCAGTCGAGGGAGTGGACTCAGGCTCTGCTGCGAGGACAGGCGTGTCAACAGAAGGGATCGTCGGGGCAGGAGTGGAAACAACGACGACAGGCTCAACGGCTGGGGTATCAACAGGAACATCAGCAGGCAAGTCTGGAGCAGAGACGTCAGCGGGAGCAGCAACAGCAGCAGAAGTCTGATCCACTGGTGCAGAAGTCTCTGGAGCACCGGCAGAGGTGGCAGCTCCAGGAGCAGAAGTGGTAGCAGCAGCAGGAGAGGCCTCAGCGTCACGAGCAAAGGAGGTGACAAGCTCATCGATATCCGCATCATCCATCTCCTCATCCTCAGAAACAGGAGGAGGAAGCTGAACACCCATCAAACTAGCCATACGGCAAACTACCTCCTCGGTACGAGCCAAACGAGACTCGTGACGACGAAGTAACCGAACGACATCATCAAGTGTGGTGGGAGGACGAGAAGCAGCAGCTGCAGAAGTGGTGCCCTGAGAAGCTGAAGGAGTCGTCTGCTGCACGTGACGGAGTGCCGCAAGAGATTTCTTTACGGCCGTCGCGTTCAGTGGAGGACCAAGAGGACGCTCATCGTTAGGAGGCAGAGGGACACAGAAATGATAGAATACCAAGGTCAACAGACACGGGTAAGGGATATGCGCAGATTTAGTGGTCTTGCGAATACACTTGAAAGAGTCCATCTTATCGAGTATAACGCGAGCCCAATTAATCTCGCAACCCAAGAATAGAGCGTAAATCAACTTGAGGAACGTCTGGGATGGCAGAGAAGATGAGCCGTACTTGGGAAGCAAGCATGACTTCAGAATGAGATTGAGCACCCATGCATTTGGCTTAAACGACTTCGAAGGAATACCAATGAAGGTAGGAGGGATCACATGGAAGATATCAGATAGAACAGACTGATCCAAGGAGGAGATATCATCAACAGAAATGTCCGACGGGAGGAGACCAGACGACGAACAACCAAGCACCTCCCCCAAGATTTCTGTCGTGAGAACTATAGGAGTTCCCAAGACAGTAGTCTCGATGGAGTGACTCTCATCGTAGTGGCCCCGGACACGATTTGCATAGAATAATTTGACCAGGCGAGGATAGGGTCTAGGGTTCGCCTTAAGGTCGAAGCGAAGGTAGTCAAGGAGCCCACTATAGGATAGGAGATCAGCTAAGCCAAGGAAATCTGAAAACTGAACATAGTGCTCCAATAGCATCGGGCAGTGTTCAATACGGTTGTAGGCCGCTAGACACAAAGGGTCGTCGCGACACAACGATATGTCAGCACCACCAGCTGGCATTGGGCCCTTTCCCTTAGGCTGGCGAGTCCTAGGACGAAGTGGAGGAGTGGGTTCCCTATGGCCAGACTCATCCTCGGGTCTAAACTCAGTATCGGAATCAGGAGGAGTAGTGGGAGTGTGGAGAATAGGCTTTCTAGACTTAGACATTTTTACCGGGTTTGACGGTCGCCGTCCTCTGCTTCTTCAGAGGAGGCGAAGACGGAGAAGCTTGGGTAGATTTAGCACGGCGCTTGGGCTTAGACGGATTCCTAGGGTTAGAAGGCTCTACGGTCATGGGGGATGCCCCAGAGGAAGTGATATGAATCCTCGTCTTTGCCATGATCATGGCACGACGAGATCAATCAAGCGATAGGAAAAGATCAAACAACCTAAGCTCAAACCCTAGAACCGAAAACAACAAGCCCTAAGAATAAATTCGAAACCCTAGAGGAGAGATCAAGCCCTAGGAGATGAAATGAAGCCCTAGAAGTTGAAAACGACCTAGGAGGAGGAGATATACCTAGGGGAGGGTGATCGACGGTGGCGGATGGTCGGAAAAGGCGCCGGAGATCGACGGAAGTCGAAGGGTCATGAGCTGGGCTTGGGGTTTTCGAGTTGGAGAAACGAAGGAGACCGACTAAAAAGAGAAACAATCGGATAGAATGATTATAAGTCGATCGAAATCGGGAAAAGGCATGACTGTCCCTGATCACTTAGTCAGTCACAGTTCAAGCACTGACCGACTAGATTATGATCTAGTCGGTCGGTAAATGAGCTTGAACCGACTAAGTCGAAACAGAGGCAAGTCGAAGATTTTAGGGCTAGAGTTAGTCGGTCACAGTTCAATAACTGACCGACTAGTTTTCAATCTAGTCGGTCGGTAAGTGAACTGTGACAGACTAAAATAAGTCAATGACAAAGGAAAGTTCAAAGCTTGAACTAGTCGGTCTGAGTTCACTAGCTGACCGACTAGATGTGCATCTAGTCGGTTGGCTGATGAACTGAAACCGACTAGAAGAGTCCAAAAAATTGATAAATAAGTTCTCTCCACAAAACACTTGGACGAAACATCTTAACCCTCTCATAAGTCATCTAAACTACCCCATAAAACATCGAAATCTCAAATACGACATTCAAATATGAATTCGAGCAAAAATTCAAAAATATCACATAAAATCCCGAAAAATCCAATAAGTCTAGCATGAATAAAATATTGCGAAATATAATAGCATGCAAGATTATTGAATGAAACATGAATCCTATATCTCGGATTCACCCATAATCCCCAATTCTCGACGCAACCGCACAAAAGAAGTCCTCCTTTAGGGGTTTCGTGAAAATATCGGCGATTTGCTTTTGGGTTTCAACGTACACTAAAATGATGTCCTTTTTAGCAACATGATCATCTAAAAAATGGTGTCGGACATCTATGCGAACGGGAATGGTGTACCGGTTTCTTGGAAAGACATATTGCACTTTGGTTGTCAACCATGATAGGGCAAGTATCACACATTATACCAAAGTCTTTAAGTGTGTGTCTCATCCAAAGAAATTGAGCACACGCGGCACCGGCGGCAATGTATTCCGCCTCGGTGGTTGAAAGTGATACGGAATTTTGCTTCTTGGAAAACCAAGAGATAAGAGAATTTCCTATAAAATGGCAAGTGCCACTAGTACTTTTCCTGTCGGATTTGCATCCCGCATAATCGGCATCACTATATGAGATTAACTCATATGTGCTAGATTTCGGATAAAGTAATCCAAAGTCTAAAGTGTAACTTAGATAGCGAAAAATACGTTTTACCGCTACTAAGTGAGACTCCTTAGGTTGAGACTGATAACGAGCACATACGCATACGGCAAACATAATATCGGGCCTACTTGCGGTAAGATAAAGTAAACTACCTATCATACCTCGATATAGACGAATGTCTACATCCTTACCGCCCGTATCCTTATCAAGATGCGTAGTCGTGCTCATTGGAGTCTTTTTCCCGGAGGCACTCTCCATTCCAAATCGCTTTAGCAACTCCACCGTATACTTTGTTTGGTGGATGAAGATTGCATCGTCCATTTGGCGAATTTGGAGACCTAAGAAATATTTGAGCTCACCCATGTGGCTCATCTCAAATTGATCCTTCATCACATTAGAAAACTCTTCGCAAAGAGCAAAGTTAGTAGCACCGAAAATGATATCATCAACATATATTTGAACTAAAATTATATCATTATTCGAATGCTTAACAAAAAGTGTAGAATCGGCTTCTCCCATTTTAAAATTCAAATCCAAAAGAAAGTTCTTTAGGCGATCATACCAAGCTCGAGGAGCTTGTCTCAAACCGTAAAGCGCTTTATTTAGTTTAAAAACATGATTTGGAAAATTTTCATTAATAAAACCCGGAGGTTGAGAAACGTAAACTTCCTCAACAACATCTCCATTTAAAAATGCACTTTTAACATCCATTTGAAATAATTTAAAATCCTTATGGCATGCAAAAGACAATAATAATCTAATTGATTCTAATCTAGCTACCGGAGCGAAGGATTCTTCGAAATCATTACCTTCCTCTTGACGGTAGCCTTGAGCAACTAACCGAGCTTTGTTCCGGACGACGACTTGGTTTTCGTCGGTTTTGTTCTTGAAGATCCACTTTGTCCCTATGACAGTGTGATTCTTCGATGGCAATGGAACAAGCTCCCAAACTTCATTCCTCTCGAATTGAATGAGTTCCTCCTCCATGGCTAAGATCCAAGCGCTATCTTCGCATGCTTCATTAACATTCTTTGGCTCTATCGAGGAGGCAAAGGCACAATGAGCGAAGTAGTTCACTTGCGATCTCGTCTTGACACTATTATGGATATTGTCAATGACTTGCTTATGAGGATGGTCACGAACGGTATGAAGCCGCTTGGGAATACCTTGGTCACTAGGGACATTCTCAACAACTTCATCAGATGGGTTAGTCTCAATAGAATCAATAGAATCATTAGACTTAGAATTATCAAACGAATCACATAAAACATCCATAGAATCATCATTTGAAATTCTAGTTGGAACAAATCCTTCATTAAATGAGACATGAAGTGATTCCTCGATCGTTGAGGTTCGTTTGTTGAATATCCGGTAGGCTTTGCTACGCGAAGAATATCCAACAAAAATCCCCTCATCGGATCTTGGATCGAATTTGTCCAAACTACCATACGTGTTCTTAATAAAACATTTCGAACCAAAAACACGAAAATGTTTAACTTGAGGCAACCTACCAAACAACAATTCATAACAAGTTTGTTTAGTGCCGGGCCTCAAAAGTATTCTATTAAACACATAGCAAGCGGTGTGTACCGCTTCCGCCCAAAATTGATGGCCAAGTTGGCTATCATCAAGCATAGTGCGAGCACACTCCACTAGCGTCCTATTCTTTCTCTCAACTACACCATTTTGAGGAGGTGCACGAGGGAAACAGAAGGTGTGTGTAATACCAATTTCATCACAAAATGTCTCAAAAGACTCATTTTCAAATTCACCTCCATGATCACTACGAATAGTGACAATGGTGGTTCCTAAGAGATTTTGTACTTTCTTAACAAAAATTGTGAAGTTTTCAAAAGCTTCATTTTTATTACATAACGAAAATACCCATGTAAATCTCGAATAATCATCTACGATGACAAGTCCATATCTTGCATTTCCTAAGGAAGCAACTCTAGTTGGCCCAAATAAGTCTAGATGTAATAGCTCTAGTGGCCGTTTAGTAGAAATGCTTTTCTTAGGTTTAAATGAAGATTTAGGAAGCTTGCCACGTTGACAACAATCACAAAAACTTTTCTTTTCAAAAACGAACTTCGGAAAACCTTTAATGGAATTTAATTTTGAAAGCTTATAAAGTGTTCCAAAGTTCACATGTCCAAAGCATCGATGCCATAAGTGTTGTTCACTTGTGTTGGCAACGAGACATTGTTCATATGCCTTAGGAAGATCCAAAATATAAATATCTTTATGACGAGTGCCGGAAAATAATAAATTATTATTATCACTCAAAATATGACACAATTCTTTCACAAAGCTAACTTTGTAACCTTTGTCACAAAGTTGGCTTATTGAGATAAGATTATGATTTAAGCCATTAACTAGATAAACATCACTAATTAAGGGTTTAGATGGGTTACCCACTTTACCAACACCGACGATGATTCCGCTCTCGTTGCCTCCAAATATGACGCGGTTTCCATTTGCAATGGGAACCACTCCGGAAAGCAATTGAGCATCGCCCGTCATGTGTTTTGAACACCCGCTATCGAGTATCCAATTCCCCTTGGAGCTAAATTTAAATTTGTTGCTCCTTTTCTTTTTCTTTTCCTTGAGTACCTAAAGATAGAAAATTTCATATCATGGTACCCAAGGTCATTGGGTCCAAAAGATTAGACCTTTGGAAGCCAAGTCCAATTGGACTTAGACTTCCCCACATAATTTCTACTATGCACAACATCCGAAAAATAAGCATTCATATACACTTGTTTTTCATCCATGCTTGTGTCCTTTAGGCTCCAAATAGTGAAAATCTTGGGAGCCCTCATCCTATTGGGTGCATGCATGCGTTGTTGGTTTCTACGTGATGCATGTCGTGGATAGGCATAAGGAACATGATGGAATGATGCATGCGGATAATTATTCATATGATGTTGTGGGTGAACATATGCATGTGAGGGAACACGTGCATGAGGGTGTCTCACATTGTGTGCACGTGCCCGTGAACGTGTAGCATAGAAATCATCATATGTGTGAGCCGATGGAGTAGGACGTGTGTTCCTACGTGGCATGGTATTTGTGTACATATAAGCATGCCCCTTCTTTGGAGGTCCACCCAAAGTGGGTTTCTTTCCGAAAGAGGGTGTGGACGAGGTGGAAGCACCATTGGTAGAAGAACTACCAATAGAGTGTTTGCTACCACTCGTTGAGTCACCGGAAGTTGGCCTAACAAAAGTAGTGACCGACTTGGATGACTTTCCCAAAGTATACCCCAAACCAACATGGTGATTGGCCGGAGGTAAGACACTTAGGATATTATCCAAATGGCCCTTACCCTTATTGAATTCATTGATTCGGCCTAATGTGTTCTCATATTTCTCGGTGAGAGAACGCAAGGAAGTATCCAAAGTAGATACTTGCGATGTGAGCACATAAACACGAGATTTAAGATTCTCATTCTCAACACTCAACGTCGAGTTTTGAGAAGTCAAATCCGCTATCTTATGTTCTTCCGGATCCTCAATGCTAACATGTTCAAGTTGAGTCTTGAGATTATCAATCTCATTCTTCAACTCTTCAACAACGGTGTCGTTGTTGGTGATGATAGTCTTAGGCGAGGTTTGAATGCTAGCTAGGTCATCTTTTACCTTAGTATATCTATTTACTAATTTAGTATACTTAGACCACAATTGAGAATTAGCATTCCTAAGGTCATCCATGGTTACCTCATCGCCTTCGTTGTCGCTATCATCGGAGGAGGAAGATCCTTGATCATGCTCCTCTCTTGCCATGAAGCACATGTGCGCTTGCTCCACTTGCTCATCGTCCGACTCTCCGCTTGAAGAATCCTCGGAGTCGGTGAATGTTGCTCCGACAAGTCCCTTTTTGTTCCCTTTCTTGTACTTCTTGGACTTGTCGTACTTTGGCGCCTTCCACTTCTCCTTTTGCTTGTTGAGAGGACACTCCGCTTTCATGTGTCCTGGCTTATTGCACTTGAAACACAAAGGAGAGGAGGAAGCATTAGAAGAACCAAATTTAGCTTTGTTCTTGTAGTTACCTTTTCGGAAGAAACGGTTGAACTTCTTGGCCATGAGTGCCATGGACTCCAAGTCCAACTCGTTTTCCGAGTCGTCATCATCGGTTGAGGTGGATGTGGCTTCTTTGGCTCGTCTTGCTTTAGATAGGACTTCATCTTGTCCAGCAACTTAAGCTTGCTATCCTTGCGAACCTTGTATGACATTAAAGTACCCATTAGTTGAACAACGGTATAGGTTTTCATGTCATTACCTTCCTCGATGGCGAAGGTCCGTTTCTCCCAACTAGAAGGAAGTCCATCGATGATCTTCGAGACTTTCTCCTTTTGGGTGTAGGTTTTGCCGAGAGCCTCCAACTCGTTTGTGATGTCGACGAAGCGAGCGTAGTACTCCTTCATCTTCTCACCCTGTATCATATGAAACAACTCGTAATCTCTATTAACTACAATGAGTTTAGAGCCTCTTACCCTACTTGTCCCTTCATGTAATATGAGGAGGGAATTCCAAATTTGATATGCACTCTTACATGTGCATATCTTATTGAAATCCTCGGGTTCCAAGGCGCATTGCAAGGCGTTCATTGCCTTGGCATTGCTCACTTCCGCGGCGACCTCCGCGGGAGTCCACTTCTCAAAGTCTTCTTCGGTAGGCTCGACGTATTCCTTCATCGTGGCCCTCCATAGAGATGCACTCCGGAGGAAGGTTTCCATCCGGCATTTCCAGTACCCGTAGTTGGTACCGTTGAAGAATGGAGGCCTCGTCGAGGAATGTCCTTCTATCACCGAAGACGCTCCTTCACGGTTCCTGAAGGTGCTATAGTCGGAAGGTGGACGAACGGTCTTGTTGTCGTTGGCAGACATAGCTAAGTATCTGGCTCTGATACCAAATGTAATGCCCTACAAGCTACTACACAAGTACTAGAGGGGGGTGAATAGTACTTTAAAAATAACAAGGAGTATAATTCCTAATTATCGTGCAAACAACTACCAAATCAATTTGCGGAAGCTTAAATTGAATACAACAACAAAATTAACAATGCTAACAATAGATGTTACTGGGTTCGGATCCACCCAAGTCTCTCCGACTTGTTTCCGGTGATCCTACGTCCCAACCACCCGGATCCCCTCCGGATACTTGAGTTAGAAACCCTAACTCAAGATTTCCACTATGAAATACTTGTGAAAAACATCCACAAGTCAAATCATACAAAATGTAATTTGTGACTCCCACAACCCGGGATCACAACCACACTCTCACAACCGAGAGTGAAACTTACAATATGAAATTGAAATGAAATAAGAAACTTCTTACCGACAAAATACCTATGCCTTGAGTAATGCTTACGAATTAGGACAAGGATGATTTTGAGGAAGAAGTGGCACCAAACCCTAGCTCCAAGATGTAGATCAGCGATGGAGAGCTATAGGGAAGTTGGTGACCTAGAATCAAGCACTTGGCTTGGAAGGCTTCACACTCAATGAATCTCTCTTTGGAAGTAAGAGTGAGGAAAGATTATTGAATGGAATGAATGAGCTTTGAATGAGCTTGGAAAGATTTCTCTTGATCTCTAAACTTGCAATAATATCAGCCTTGGCTGCAATGAATGTAGCCCAACAAGTATATATAGGATAGAGGAGAGAGAGAGAGAAAAACGTTTCAATTAAAGCTCCAACGGCTCTTTTCTGAACCCAGTTAGTCGGTCAAAGAACAACTACCGACTGACTAGTTCATCAACTAGTCGGTCGGTCACATAACGTATACCGACTAATGAGTGAACATAGAAAAGAAAGAATTTCAGACCTAGAAATCTAGTCGGTCCAAGAAGACTTTCTGACCGACTAGTTTCACAACTAGTCGGTCGGTCAGTGAACTTAGACCGACTAAGAGTCAAAAACAAATAGTCTGAATACAAATAGATTTAGTCGGTCCAAGAACAAATGTTGACCGACTATATTATCAACTAGTCGGTCACCAATCGTTCTTAGACCGACTAACGATAAACAGTAGCTCAGGAGAAAAATTAGCATGTACAGTAAAGCTTAACTAGTCGGTCAAAGAAGCATCACTGACGGACTAGTTCACAAACTAGTCGGTCGGTGAGTCAACGTAGACCGACTAACTGTAAACAGTAAAGTGCATGAAATTAAGGAAGCAAACTAGTCGGTCCAAGAAGCTTTGCCGACCGACTAGATCACCATCTAGTCGGTCAGTTCTTCTTCTTGAACCAACTAACATGCACAAGAAATCCGAATCGAAGCGCGATGCTTCGAGGAAGTTAGAGTGGACTTCTACTAAGATCCTAGAGCTAAGATATGAGCGTTATGAAGATAGAAATGTAAGATATACTCAAGGCTTAACATTCTATAGAACGAAGCTAAAAGACTATAAATAAAACCTTAGTCTAGAGCTTCGATCAAATCTTCATGACTTCCAAAACGGTCCAAAAGCTTCAACGAGGCTTTAGGCATAGAATACGAGCTTTGAGAAGTCTTGAGATGTCGCTTTGAATGTTCTCGTGAATTTGGCGACGATCTCCATAACTACGCTCACAAATTGTTAGTACATGAATTATTTATGTTTGCTCATCATCCAAAACCAAATCTGGGGAGTCCAATACTCAACAGTATTTTGGTCATTTTACAAGATGCATGCTTATCTCTTGGTGGGTTCTAGAGTTAGATATTTCTAAGGAATCTTCTCCTTTCTTCTTTACCTTTCTTCTCTTTTCTCCATTCATTTTCTTTTCATCCTATTCCACTCATCTCGGCCGGCCACACTACCCCCATTTACTCCATTTTTTTAACTCAAAACACTAATTAATTCCTCCTAAAATCATGTGTAACGCCATGTTCCCCAGGATATCCCAAGAAGCGAGTGTTACGAAATGAAAAGAGAATTACAATACGAATACACTAGCAGGCCCACTGTGCACGTGCTGGGCAATACACGTAATGCTCCACAGATAGAATTACAACACAAGGGTACAATAGACAAATAAATCATCTTTCATATTAATTATAAACAAAGTTCATTTACAACTTTACATACAACATCCCAATATACAACATATACACCCACTCGCAAATACAACACCAAGATAACTCTCTTATACATACAACCCTCCAACTACCCAAAGCCTCCAACTCCAACTCCGAGAATCACCAACAACCTGCTACCTGAAAAATATCAACGGGGACACGTCACAGCGTGACCTAGTAGGAATAGCCAACTCCCACTAGTATGTTATTTATGAAAATGTAACTACTTTACATGAAACCATGCAAGGTACAAATGAAACATGGATAAGCGAAGGGGATCATACTACAACATTTGAACATGGCATTAAAGATTAGCAATGACAACTACTTTACTCGTACTCCATAGCATGAGGCAACTAACAATAGACATCAAGCATCAAATTGAAACATAGAGCGAGATATAAGAGCAACATAATTGAAGTGAGTTATAACATTATTCCACAATACAAATGAGAGTTTTGAATACAAGAGGGTCTCTCATGGCTATGGGACAATAGCCTTATACATGCATGGTTCACGGGTCCTCATGGCATGCCTTCATGTAAAAATATTTAATTCACATTTCCAACACATCATAGCCAACATCGTAACAAGGTGTCATGCACATCGTGCCATGCCCACCATACCACCACAACTCATACCACATTGCCACCAACATGAATGCCTGCCATGTCCACCTCATTCCTCCCACCATGTATAACAACCAAGGTCCCACATTCATGTTACAAACAAGTCTAAAAACATTAGTCAACATTTTGGTATTCTCATCTCCTCTTTCATTTCAACTCTCTTTTTCATTAAGCCCCACAATTTTCCAACCACCTCATGGCCAAATTTAATTGGCAACTATTCTTCCTCATAAAATGAGGAGAACACAACTTTAATATCAACATCTCAACATTGCCAAAAAGTTAGTAACTTAACACATGATTCTTAATATATGGCCAACTTAAACATGGTTATTTCATCCAACTAAAACATTCAAATAATGACATGTGTATCAAACTTTTGATAAAGATAACAACTTGCATAAAAGAGAACAACCTGCAATTAGAACAATAAAGATTACAACTTTCCCACTTAGATTAACAAATGAAGTGAACTAACAACACAAAGTCTTCATCTTTCTCATTACTTTTTATTAAAGATGGCATCTTGCATGAAAAAGAGGACAACTTGCATGAAAATGAGTGCAATTTGCATATAATACAAGAAAGATCATAACTTTCCAAGTGAATTAACAAATATGATGAACTAACAACACAAAGACATCATCTTTTCCATTAATCCCAAATAAAGATAGCGTCTTGGCAACTATTACCCAACAAACTAGCAAGAAGCTAAATTTAACATCACATAATCATAAAAAGGCTATATTTAATTAAGGGATGCAATAATACAATAGGATGCGATCTTTAATTTAAGATGCCATGCAAATAACATACTAGAAAGGGTTGGCTTTCCTACCTCATATGAAGCTTGATTACGCCTCCAAAACTTCATCTTTAAACTCAATTTATTCATCATTTCCTTTTCTTCTCTTTCATTTAACACCTTCTCCTTAATTCTCTCCTTCCATCACTCCTCCTTCCTTCTTTTCTCTCCTTTCCTTTTTTTTTGTGTAAGAGTAAATTTCGGCCCCCCTCCATAAGGAAAGAAATGAAGAAAAAGGAAATGAAAAGAAAAAGAAAAGGAAAGAAAGAGAATGGTCTAGAATAATGAGAAATAATTAAAAGAGAGAGATATTTCTTCTAAGGTTTTCCTTTATTTACAAGATTGCCATTCTCTACACTCTTCTCTTTTACTCTACACACAACCCAACCTTAATTACAAGTATGCCATCCCTACACATGGCATGCTACTACACACCAACTCCTAAAATCTTAATTACAAGAGTGCCATCCTCAACACTCTTAACTCTAAAAACTCAAGCCCAAAGCATGGCCCAACAACCCACTAGCTAATAAAATTAGCTAAGGCCCAAAGAATAATAATAATACCAACCACTCCAATCCAATAATAATACTAACCAAACAATACCAATAATTACAACCATAATAATACCAACAACAACAATACTACTAATACCACCACTAACCCCACAACAACAATACTAATGACAACCTAATAATAATAATACATGCTACTATCATTAATAATACATCACTACCAATACACAAGGCCATCCCAAATAGTACTTAGCACTAGCAACTATAACAAATACTTCACTAATAGCACTTAGTACTAATACTCCATGCATCACCATATTAGCCAATAATCATTCACCAATATTCTTATACCAATATTCATACATAACTCCATAGGATTATACATTCACCTAGCCAGGTATTATTCATACATCACCAACACCATATCAACCAAGATTTATATACTCACATACAAATATTTATTACCAACATCCAATTCAATTATCCAATACAAAACAATTAGTCATGCATACATATATGTATTCACCCAAATATACATACATAAATACATATACGTATTGATCCAAGTATTACACACATATGTGCATTACATCATGAGACACAAGTGGTTGCAAGATAGAAGAAGGTGGAGAAGAAAGAAGAGGAGAAAAGGAGGAAAATTCAAGCTTTTGAGGTAGGAACTCTCTTGGTTTGGAATTGCATCAAATTAATTTTGCTAATATGTTTTTATAGATTTTTTATCCAATATGTGATGAGGATAATCAATTTTTACATGCTATGGCTCAGTTTCACGATTTCCCTTTGAAATTCTTAGCAAAGTCATCTCCTTTTGAAATTCAGAAATCTTAATGTCTGATTTTTTCTTTATTGTGGTTACTGTAGCTCGAATTAGGATTCGAAAAAAATATGAGCTTGTAGATCTTGAAGTTCTACCCCAAAATCATATAAAGTTTGTCATAGTTTCAATTCAGAAATTAGGAGCAATAAATCCATCTTTACAACATGTCTGTTTGATTTTCAGTGCTGACACAGTTTAGTAAAATTGGCCTAGACACCTGCCCACATCATGAAAATTTATGATCTTGGTCTTGTTGGAAATTTAACAAGTTTTTCTAAAAATTCACCAGAGTTCTTATATGTTGAATTTCTGGCTCTAACATGCCCAAAATTGACTTCCAATACAAACCCTAAAATCTGTCTGAAAAACAGATTTGACACACTTCACCAATTAATTCACCATAAATCATATACTTAATATTTGTCCATGAAATTTTATTGGTGAATCAAGAACTAACATATATATAACTTTCTTTTGGGACATTTTGTCAAATTAGCAATAAGATCTGATGATATATGCCCATGTATTGGTAACTTCTACAAATTCTTGCAAGCTGAATGGTTAAGTGATGTTGTATATTGTTGTTATTCCACTCATTATGGCACATGATTATTGTTTTTACATGTAAACTAGATTAATTGTATGGCATGCCAATTGATCTGCTAATGTGCTTATGGATACGCACGTCACGCTCACCACGTGTTTGTGAAAATGCCTGAATGAAGGTAAATGCCAGAAATGTTATAAATGCTCAATCATATGGATATGAACTGAGATTTGATATGAAATTGTAATATTGGGAGCATGTCATGCTTGGTACCATATGTGATGTGATGATGGGTTGATGAATACAATGGAGGGCATGACACTTCAGTGCATGACCCACGTTGATATGAATATGAAATGTGACGCTATACAACATGACTCCTTCATTACTAAAATGATGCAATGAAACTCCTGGATGTCTCAGTCCTCTCTAATGAGGGTGAGTTAGAAAAGCCCGGGTTTTAGCTGGGATTTGAGTAAACTGTGGGTATGAGGCCTGGACTGAGAAGTTGGGGAAAGTGATTAAGTGATATGTGGAGTTTATACCCACTCGCCTTTACCGGGAGTGGAGGGGATTTTTATACCCACTCGCCTTTACCGGGAGTGGAGGGGAAGATGGCATACGGAGGTTGTGATATGAGCCTCACTCCTGCCAGGGACGGTGGAGCTGAGAGGCCCGACGTACAGTGCCCGTGCCCACTGCGTCATGTGCTATTTCACCCCAAATTTGGGGTGAAGTCCAGGTCCTGGTATCACACAGTTTACCCAAGTTCCAATTAACTCAATTATGAAATAATAACATAAGAATTGCGTGTTACTTCTACTGCTGGAAGCACTTCCCCTTCCCTTTGCCAGTTTCTTGGTGACTCTGTGTCATGCCTCAGGCACTTGCACTTATCTTATTAGATATTGGTTGCTTGAACACTTGTGTTATTATTATTATTATTATTATTCGTGCTAACCCTTTCTTGCAGTAACCCGACATGACCTCCTTGTTTAGCTATTTACTTTTCATTATAATACTTAGTTACATTTCTTATTTTTCTTGCATTGCCTCGTGGTTTGATAAACTTAGAATGGTATTCCAAATCCAAGTTGGTTCCTACTGGGGCACGCATTGACGTGCTCCTCCCCATTTTCAGGTATCAGGGTCAGCTTGGTTGGAGGTGACTTGGAGTTGGGTTCAGGGGTAGCACTTGGAGTGAGCTGTCTTGTGGTGTGATATGGTTGTCTTGGGAGGTGGAGAATGACGGTGTATATGTAGTGGTGTACCTGGGTTATGTATATAAATGGAAGTTGTTATATATATGTTATGTTGTTGTTGTTCTATATTATTCATGAAGTTGTTTAATATTATTGTGGAGCTTCACTTGTACTATCTCAGCATATGCGCAGTGGCATGCTTGTTCAGTTTCTTCTTTCTCTCTCTTTTCCTTTCTCATCACCCTCACTCTTCAGGATACTTGGAAAAAAAATTTAGATGCCGGGTATTCTGGGGAACGGGGCGTGACAGTTAGGGGGGCTTGATCGCATGGAGAAGAGAGGGTGTGGGTTGATCGAAAATGAAGGGAAGATGGGTTCGATCGAAGGAGATGGGTTCGGGTTGTGATTGAGTGCGGGAGAGGGGAAGTTTCCTGAGAATGAAGAGGGAAGGGGTTAGGATTAAATATGGAATTAGGCATATGATTAACATTTAATTTAGTCAAAGTGTAATAACTTAGGGGGTTAGAAGCTTGACTACGTTTAGAAAAGATTAACCCACGTGATAAACCCGGGGCTGCTCAGTTTGGGGTAGGTGATGGAAATTAATTAATTAAAGTAATTAGTAAAACTTAGTTAGTAAAATAACAACTTGAAATTAGATTTTGCCCCTGGGATTAAACGACTCCCAAAAATTACGAAAACATACCCACGGGTTTGTATCGTAGCGAGGATCACGATTACGAGATCCATTTTGGGGTTTGGCTTCAGAGATACTGGTTTTAGGCCAAAATATTTAGGAAGCGGGTTTGCGGGTTCTCTATTGATTTGATTTCAGAAAATTACGAAATTAATGTGGAGAGCCCTAAATAATCATATAATGTTACCGTAGAAGTTTGAAAATGTTTTGATTATGTTTGTATAGAAAATAAATTCATTAAACCAAAACAGTAATAATTGAAAATGAATTTTAATCAAAATTGTTTAGAGATATTCGATGAAACCTGAACTTACTAAAATACTTCATAACTAGTCTGATACTTCAAAATATTTTTATAAGAAAATTTTGAAATCATAAAACTCTTGACGAACCATTATAAAATAGTTGTAAAAAAATTGAAAATATGTTAAATACATAATTAGATGTGTTGATGAAAAACAGGTTATTACATCCTACCCTCTTTAAAATAATTTCGTCCTCGGAATTTAAAAAAACCTTTCTGAAACAAATAATTGATGTTATGAAGAATCTCAAGCGAATAAATGATAGAAAAATAGTAATCTAGTAAATCAGGTTGTAAATAACATGAATGTAATATTACAGCATCAAGAAAACAAGAGATGATATTTATGAATACATACTATTGACATCACCATAGCTTCTGTAACTAGTCCCGAAACCTAGTATCATCACCATAGGTCACTGACTTCTCAAATAGCCAAAATTATGATGAGATGATGGCATCACATGAAAATGAGGGTTATTATGATGACAACATCTGTTCGAACTTGGAACTTTAGGTGATAAGCCAGTAGCAAGATATCTAAACCACATCAAAAGGAAGATCATACCGTTTAAAGCTTATTCTCGTGCTAATGGAACTAACAGAGTCTAGCTAAGGATGTCATTCATAACAAAGCATACAAAGGGGGCATCGACTAATCCATATGCTTTCGTGCTTTTACTCGTCACCATCCAAAAACCAATGACATCAATTTCCATAATGGCCAACCACATGCTAACGTCCAAAACAACACCTTAAGGTAAGTACAAGGCCAACTCCCAAAGACAGCACTCATTGCTAGCATTCCTTCCATCAATCTCCATAATATCACACAACAATGCAACACCCAAGCCCTCATCTAGAGCCAAGCACAAGGCCTACATCCAACTTCAACACCCAAGGCCAATATCATGCCAATAATCATCGCCATCACTCCTTCCGTAGACCAATACTTGATATTCACAACATCCAACATCACCCAATAAGTAAACATCCAAAAACTCACTTTCCAGCACACCAGAAGGAGTAGACGCAAGAAGAAGCCTAAACGGGATCTCAACATGGGTGAGACCCAGGGCAGAAAGCCCAAAAGAATCCCAAGAACCGTAACTTCCCAAGATCTCATCCACATAGCGGTAGCAAGGGTGGCGGTAAGGGTTGTTGCTAAGCACAACAATCCCCAAAATCGTCGGTGGGCCATCGACGGCTGTCGGTCCATGGCGGATGCGACTACTCGATGTGGCGGGTGTCACCGGAATGGGATGGGGTAGGGAGATTGAGGCGAGAAGGGCTGGACTTGCAGGGAGAGAGGCAGGGTGGAGGAGTGGGAGTCGATACGGCGTTAGGGAAGCCACGGGATGGCTTGGTGAAGAAGAGAGGAGAGGTTTAAAAAGGGGACGCTGAAAGTCGTCGGTATGGTAGGCTAGGTTAGGCGGGACCGGGGCTCGAGGAGAGGATGATGACAAAGGCAATAATGAGGGGGAGGTGGTATGCGAGAAAAGGTCGCAAACCCTTGAAAAATTGGTGCAAATGAAAACAGTGGAGGGAAGAAGAATACAAGCTCAAGAAAGACAAAGAAGAAGTAGCTGCTTACGATTGCACGTCTTGACTTGGATCTTCTACAAGTCTCCAACATCATTCTCAAATTCTTGGCAAGCTTCTAAGCGTCCTTCGAAAACGTCATTGAAGAGTACTACCACGAATGTGTCGAAACACTCGTAGAATACTTGGATTACAAGACTCGTGAATGCACGCGGGGCATTGACCACATCAACGACATCATCAAGTATTCATAGTCGTCATCGAAATGTCGTCTTTCAACTGGTACTATCTTCTCCTCCAACTTGTCTTGATCCTTCAAGTTGATCGAAATATAACCAGTGCGAGAAAAATGACGTTCGTCCTTCACAATCTCCTCATTCAACGATCAATAGACGATACTCTTGTACCAAGATCCATTCTTCCAAGAGAACTCCAATGTTAGGTCGCATCCATTTATTTTGCAACAAAACATTCAACTGAGCCTGAAGCTCAGGTGGTGTTTGTGCGTAAAGTGCCTCAGATATTAATTGGGTGTCTGACACCAAATCAAATGAAAACTCGAGGACGTGATCCAAAATAATCTTAAGAGAGTTATTCAGAAATACGTCCATGAGTTCTCGAATCATTTCAGCTTTACTTGGCTCAACTTCCATCACAGTTGTCACTGCCTCTAGAAGTCTGGCCTGATCTTCACTGGTCCTTCTGATCTGCTTCCGTTGTTGAACTTGAACTTCTGGTGATCGAAAATCGAATGCTACCCTCCTTAAAATAGACGTAGCTAGAGTATGGGTAAGCTAAGCACAACTATAAATACTCCAAAACTAAGAAGGACAATCGAGTGGCCATCATCAACTGAAGGAAGGGTGATGAAGAAGAAGTGGGTACATAGTTCAACCTATGAAAAATCACTCTAACTGCTAGCAAAGGAGGTTACTAGGGAATGTATATCCAAAGAATGGAACACGAATTCTAGACAGGGGTTAAGAGTTCAACGAAGATGATGAGAATCAAGGAAGACCTAATAAAGATGGTAATAAGGATGCTTCACCCGTATATCCAATACATGTGAACACTCGAGACATCATGTACTCGAGGTTAATTTGAGTATTTTATATTGTACACCCTGATCTTGCTATATTGTTCATGAGGTAGTTAGCACGGACTTGTGTGGGCCACCAAACCTGTAACGACCCGCTCTCGGGGGCCCGTTACTTATTTGATTTATTTGCAGGTCTACAGTTTACCAGTGTAATCAATATAGCCACAATCCAGAGATGTACCAATACTCAAACCAACATACATTATTACAGTCCAAATTTAAAGTACAACAACAAGCATCATTTTCTACCAGATACATAAAGGAAATACATAAAGGAAATACGGAAAGGAAATACATAACATAGCACACACACCAACACAAGTGGCTAAAACTCTACAGTCTCCGGATCGAACTCTGGCTCCTCGAACTCAGGGGCAACTTCCTCAATTTGGTCGTCGTCTGCCTGTGCCATAAATGAAACCGTAGGTAAGTCATAACAATTCTAAATATAGAAAAGAAGCAGTGCACAAATATGACAAAAGTAACTACGTACAAGCATACCAGAGTGAAAAGTAAAGTACTGAGCAACACCGATACGTAACTGAAAAGTAAAGGCAAGCAGAACTAAATGAAGAGAACAACTGTACTGTGGTAGTGCAAGTGTAAAGCATGCTAGGCAAGTGAAACATACTACTGCTATAGCTAAAAGTACGACAAGTAAAGTACTGTGACTACACAAGTGTAGTAAGTAACGAGCATGGAACGTGTAAAGTAAAGGTGACGATCCAGAATTGCATGTGACGCGTAAAGTAAAGGTGACTGTGGAAAAGTAACTACACTAGAACTACGTGACTCAAGTCGTAGAGTACAATATGTGACCATCGAGTTCATCTCTTGCCTGAGTTTGCTTACCCAGACGAATGCCGAAACATAGGCAGCGGTACATGTATTTTTCCGAAACTCAGGCAGCAGGACGAGATGCCGAAATACAGGCAGCTGTACGGGAAGATGAACTCCAGTCACTCCCGCCCTCTCTCAAACTATGAGTTACACCCAAAACTCTAGTGAAGTGTCAAGTGTTCTATGTACATGTTGTATACGGGATGTTTCACAAGATATTCCATATGTTGTATCACAGATGCTAGTCAACCCAAGTCCACTAGTTGACTTTCTTATTGAAAACCAGAAAGTTAGAAATTCTTTTCAAAGCAGGCTGGGCCAAGCGAAGTGAGGATAAAGACAAGTCCAACATTCGGGGTGTCGATTCCATGCTTCGAGCATGTAATAGTGTTGTTTAGCACACAATATACCCAAGTTGATGGTTGTGTACTACAACCACCAAAGTTGAAAGTTGGCAAAGTAATCTGTAGTTGATTACTTTTCATTAGATTAGGTCTCTAGTTCGGTTCAAGTCAAGTAGCCGTTCTGAGGCTATAGTGGTGTTCTAAGTTCATATGGGTGCACTAGCTAATTTTCTAACTTTAGAATTCATCGTGACTTCAGGCTCCGAGGTTGTGGTAGCAAGCTAGGACTAGTCTATGGCTTCCACGGACGTTGGTGTACAAGAATTGGTACCTGAAAATACAAGAATAATTGGTTAAAGAACACGGCATTTCCTATCTAAATAATTTGATCGTCTTGATTTTTAAAATTGATTGAAATGTTGTCGAAAAACATTCTAAATTTTTATATAGGCTAGATATGAGGAAAATAATTTTACTGTAGGAGGAAATATTTTTCTAAAGCTTATAGTAATTTTTATAATTTTTAAAAGCTCAAAAACAATTTAAAAACTATTTTTCAATTAGTTAACGTAATTATTCAAACATTTCTTCTGGATGCAATCTGCATCGAAAAGTTTCAAGTGAGCTGTCAACATGACCGTTTCGAAGCTACAACATATATTTTTCTAACGTATCAGTTTACGTGAAAATAAGAAGTTTCGGATTTTTAAGTGAAAATGACATATTTAAGTTTTAGGGCTAAAAATTTATTCTGAAAAAACTAAGCGTTTGATTGAGATAAAACCAGCACCATTAGGTCCAGAATATCATTTCTGATTTTCTGGAGCCGTCCTTACATTTTTCCGACCCTTATATAATTTACTATAATTTTTAAACCAATAAACCCATTATATATACACATACATATACGAATACGTATATACGTATACCAATTCATATCCTACCTTCTCTTCTTCCATTCTTCGCTATGTTCTTCTTCTTCTCTCTCTCTTGCTGCATCGGTTGCATCAACGACGGAGGGGAGGTGCGGCGACGAGGGACACGTCGCCGGCGGTGTAGGCGGCGCCAACGAGGCAGCGACGAGGTCGAAGTAATGGCAGGGGCACCGACGAGGGGCTGTGGAAGGAGGCAGCTGAGGGGGGGTTTGTTGCAGGCGCTGGGGACGACGGCGACTATCGGAGCAGCAAGGGGAACGTCGTGGAAGGGGGTGGTGGTTGTGAAGCGACTGAGGCAGATACAGAGGATGTTATTAGGGTTGAGGCACCGTCGTTCGTCTAGGATGAGAGCACAGAAGCGATGAATTCGGGTCGTAGACAGGGACTTCGACGTGGTTGCGACGGCAAAGGGGCCTGGAGGTGGTTGGAAGTGTTATCGGTGGTGGAGCGTGATCGGGGAGCTTGGAGCGGGGTCTTGGTGGTTGTCGTGGTCGGAGCTCTGAGAGCTCGGGGTGCTGCAGCTAGTCACCGGCAGAGCAGCGGTCGTTGGTGGGCTCGGTGACAGGGAGAGTGTCGTTCGGAGGGGTCTTCGAGCTGCTCGGGGTGCGGCGACGACTCGGGTCCCTCGAGCGGGCTCAGGCAGAAGGGGAGGAGGAGAGCGAAGGGGAGATGGCGGTGGAAGCGCTGGAGAGGAGGGGCGTGGGGCGATGTTGTGGCGGTGAGCGGGTGGTGGTGTCGAGTGGGGAGACAGAGAGCTTGACGGTGGCAGTGTCGGGCGTCAATGAAGGGGTGGTGGAGCGAAGCTGGTGGGTGGTGTACAACGATGGGAGGAGAGATGGGGGAGATGAACGAAAGTTAGGGGGGCCTGATCGCATGGAGAAGAGAGAGTGTGGGTTGATCGAAAATGAAGGGGAGATGGGTTCGATCGAAGGAGATGGGTTCGATCGAAGGAGATGGGTTCGGGTTGTGATTGAGTGCGGGAGAGGGGAAGTTGCCTGGGAACGAAGATGGAAGGGGTTAGGATTAAATAGGGAATTAGGCATATGATTAACATTTAATTTAGTCAAAGTGTAATAAATTAGGGGGTTGGAAGCTTGACTAAGTTTAGAAAAGATTAACCCACGTGATAAACCCGGGGCTGCTCAGTTTGGGGTAGGTGATGGAAATTAATTAATTAAAGTAATTAGTAAAACTTAGTTAGTAAAATAACAACTTGAAATTACGATTTTGTCCCTTGGATTAAACGACTCCGAAGAATTACGAAAACATACACACGGGTTCGTATCGTCGCGAGGATCATGATTACGAGATCCGTTTTGGGGGTTGAGCTACAGAGATACTGGTTTTAGGCCAAAACGTTTAGGAAGCGGGTTTGCGGGTTCTCTATTGATTTGATTTCAGAAAATTACGAAATTAATGTGGAGAGCCCTAAATGATCATAGAATGATACCGTAGAAGTTTGAAATCTTTTTGATCATGTTTGTATATAAAATTAATTCATTAAGCCAAAATAGTAATACTTGAAAATGAATTTTTATCAAAATTGTTTAGAGGTATTCGATGAAACCTGAACTTACTAAAATACTTCATAACTAGTCTGATACTTCAAAATATTTTAAAAATTTTTTTTTGAAATCATAAAACTCTTGACGAACCATTATAAATTAGTTAAAAAAATTTGAAAATAGGTTAAATACATAATTAGATGTGTTGATGAAAAACGGGTTGTTACATTCTGACATACATACATACATACATATAAACTACAACCTACAATCTAGCAGAAGCGGCCCACCGCGGAGTCTCATTCACTTCGGACTTGCCAGCTTAGCAGTGTCCTGAGTGAAAGCAAACCCAGTTACTAACCATATTCATGTGCTGATAGAACACCTGCTCAAAGGAAAACATCCGTATGTGAGGCAGACTCCTTAACCAACTTCCCACTCCTATAAATATACTGCCATAGTGGAAGGCACTCCTCCTGCAAGAAAACTACATGCTACATCCCTGGTCTTTATTTTTCATCTTCTTTTCCATAAATTTTTTCAACGAAGTCATTTTTGCACAAGTCGCTGCTCCTGGCACCATCCAATTTCCGCACTCAAGTGTGAAACGGCAGAACAAATCAAAGAAATACGAAGCTGTAGTGAAGAAAACAGTATTCTAATGATTCCAAAAGGCGGTCACTGGATGCAAGATTATATAAGACCGAATATGTTCTTATTGGCATTCATCAATTTCTATCGCCCTGCAGAAGAAATAGTACCATATGGCACAGGCGCCGCTGGCATCCTGCCTAGTTTGTGCCATTCTATTTCTCGTCTGCCACCACGCCACCTCCCTGGTCTCACAATTCGGCAACGAGACTGATCGGCAGTCGCTTCTCTCCTTCATGTCCATGCTGTCCAGTGACTCGCAAGAATCATTGGCTTCCTGGAACGACTCCATCCATTTCTGCAACTGGCCAGGCGTCGTTTGCGGCAAAAGGCATCCTCAACGGGTCATCTCCTTGGTCCTTGTCTCCCGTGGTCTATCCGGGTCCATGTCACCTGCCATAGCCAACCTCACGTTTCTCGGGAAGATGGATCTCTCTGATAACCATCTTCTAGGGCCCATTCCACGCGAGATCGGTCGCCTCCATAGGCTGCAGCATCTCAATCTGAGCGCTAATTCT
Source organism: Scilla litardierei (assembly GCA_030789695.1). NCBI lineage: Eukaryota > Viridiplantae > Streptophyta > Magnoliopsida > Asparagales > Asparagaceae > Scilla > Scilla litardierei. The sequence goes on from CM061134.1 coordinate 65,661,024, forward strand.
CTCCAAGGAGGTATCCCTGCAACGCTGTCTAGTTGTGCGCAGTTACAATATATCAGTATATTCAGTAACATGCTGACGGGTGAAATTCCTCTCGGTCTGAGCAACTGCTCGGGCCTTCGATTCATAAGTCTGGGCAAAAACAATCTTACAGGACACATTCCACCAGCAATGACATCACTCTCTTCCCTTACTTTTTTATCTTTGTTCACAAACCAACTCAGTGGCTTCATCCCAGCTACCCTCTCTAATCTCTCCTCTCTCTCTCTCCTTTCGCTCGGTCACAATCAGTTTTCAGGGAAGATTTCTCATTCAATCGGAAAACTTACCAAACTAAAACATCTAAATCTTGCCAGCAACCAGCTGACTGGAGCCATCCCATCTGAACTGTGGAACCTGTCTTCCCTCTCTACGCTCGATGCTGCTTTAAACAACTTGTCAGGTTTGCTTCCAACAAATGTAGGCGAGCTTCTTCCTCTGATTGAAGTAATTAGACTTGCCTACAATCAACTTAGTGGGCCTATTCCGATGTCAATATCCAATGCATCTCATCTTGAACGCATTTTTCTTGGCGTCAACATGTTCAGCGGTACAATCCCTCCTATCTTTGGAAGCTTACAAAATCTTGAATTGCTAAGTTTACATCACAACCTGTTAGAGGCTCAACACGCCGATATTGGATGGAGATTCATTGACGGTTTAAGCAATTGTACCAACTTAGTAATTATGCAGATAGATGCAAACAACCTTGGTGGTGTGCTGCCACACTCTATTGCAAACCTTTCCACAAATCTCCAGTGGCTGACTATGGGTGATAACAACCTATCTGGAAACATCTCTCCGGACATCGGAAACCTTGTAAGCTTGACACTTCTCCGGTTGGGTCCAAACTCTCTCACAGGTTCTATTCCTACCAATGTTGGGATGCTTCAAAACATGCATGTTTTAGATTTGGACCGTAACACACTGTCTGGGGGAGATCCCTTCCACACTCGGCAATCTTACACAATTGGTTAATCTGTACCTAGATTACAATAAACTAAGTGGAGCGATACCGGCAAGCCTAGGAAATTGTCAAAATCTGGTTCTTTTGAACCTTGAACAGAATAACCTTAGCGGTTGGATACCGAAAGAAATCCTTTCCATATCCACCCTCTCTCTTGGTCTATTTTTATCATTCAATTCTTTGACGGGTCAGATACCATCAGAAGTAGTGACTTTAAAAAACTTGGTGATACTTGATGTTAGTATGAACAGATTGTTTGGAGAAATTCCAAGCAGCATCAGTGAATGTAATGAGTTGGAACAGCTCTGGTTTCGCGGCAACTTTTTACAGGGGGGCATCCCTCCATCTCTGAATGGCCTAAGAGGCATTCAGATACTCGATCTCTCGCAAAACAACTTCTCGGGGAGAATTCCAGATTTCTTGCAGGACTTCCGTTTCCTAATCGACCTCAACCTCTCGTTCAATAACTTTGAGGGTGAAGTTCCAAGGCACGGCATCTTCTTAAACACAAGTGCAGTTTCACTGCTTGGAAACAAAAATCTGTGTGGAGGGAATCCAGAAGTGCACTTGCCAGACTGCCAATTACAATCCCCGAGCGAGAAACATAACTCCCATCAGTCGATGTTGATCATTTCAATTGCATGTTCATCGCTGTTCTTCTTTGTGCTCTTCTGCTTTCTTGTGGCATGTTTCTGGATGAGAAAGTTTAGGGAACAAAATAGAGCCTCAACAGCCATGAATGAACAAGAGAACGTAAGTTATGCTGACCTTGTGAGAGCAACAAACGGGTTCTCTGAAGATCATATAATTGGGAGTGGTGGTTTTGCTACAGTGTATAAGGGCATCCTACATGATGATGATGTTAGAAGGAAGGTGGTTGCTGTGAAGGTACTCAACCTTCGGCTGAAAGGAGCATTAAAGAGCTTTATGGCAGAATGTGAAGCCTTGAGAAATATTCGACATCGAAATCTCGTTAAGGTCATTACAGCCTGTTCAAGCATAGATTCTAGAGGTGATGAGTTCAAAGCTTTGGTCTTGGAGTTCATGGCAAATGGAAGTTTAGATGATTGGTTGCATCCCAAAGAAAATGAACGGACGATGTTGACCCTTGTACAGAGGTTGAACATAGCCATAGACGTGGCTATGTCATTAGACTATCTCCACAATTTCAGTGAGGCACCAATTATCCATTGTGATCTGAAGCCAAGCAATGTTCTTCTCGACGAAGACATGACTGCCCATGTAGGCGACTTTGGGCTTGCCAGGATTCTGAAAAATGTCGACGGCAAATCTTCTCAACACTCAACAAGCTCCATTGCTTTGAAGGGAACCATCGGATATGTTCCTCCAGGTAAAAGCTTCTGATTGATTCATGCTTTTCTTGGTTATGCGCTAGTAATATGTTTTCAATTTAGTTTCGTTGAGCAATTTAAGTATGTACTTCAATTTCATGCTGTTTTGTATGCGTCAACTGAAACAGAGTACGGGATGGCAAATAGAGTTTCTACGCAAGGAGATGTGTACAGCTACGGGATACTTCTACTGGAAATATTTACCGGAAAGAGTCCTACGGACGGTATCTTTAGTGAAGGCCAAAGCCTCCGGAAGTCCGTGAAGATGGTGCTTCCTCAACGAGTGACAGATGTCATCGATCTGCAGCAACTATCAATAGGAGATGGTGAAATAACTGATACTGGTCAGAGTATGAATGCCGCAGGAGCTACAGAGTGTATTGCTTCAGTGCTACAAATTGGTATCGTGTGTTCAAACGAATCACAAGCGGAACGGTTGGAAATGGGACAAGTCACTAGGGAACTGCACAAGATCAGGGAGTGTTTTCTCAAGAAATTGAATCCAAGTAGCCGTGTTGAGGGGTGAAGGCCATCAAAGCAAGGTAACTGGCAATCAAGAGTTGAACGAGTAATACTGATTCATCTTCTGCAGTAGCAAATGCTAGTAAACAGAGTGATGTGTTATTACTGCGATCTCCTGGATAACGTAGCTAAATGTCTAATTGAGGAGCCTGATTATTAAGAACATGTGATAGCTTTGATGTTTCAAAAGGTTATTAATAAAAAATGTTCTTCGGATATTCTTTCCCTCAAATGTACATGACTTTTCTTGATTTCATGTGTATGCTCTTTTCTCCCTCCTTTGTATCGTGCAGCAGAACGGTTGAATCTGGTTGAGATGTGGATGTGACCTTAAAATGTTTCCAAATGTTTCTATGTGACCGACCTTAAAATGATCAGGATGGCAACATTCTTATTCTCAGTGCTGGAGTGGTGAAATGCATTTGTACACGAAGCATACAAAATTTAGCAATTCCACCTTGTGAAAATGTTGTTTAATGAACACCTCTTTGCATGTATGCTTCTGGCAATGTATTGTGCGTGTGCCGTTGAATGAAGTTCACGATATCAAATAGAAACAACCTGATCATCAATCTTGGATTTCTACCGAGTTTGTAAACGAGGTGAGTTCTAATGATACAAGGAGATAAATCTTCTGAAATTATTATAGGTCATCGATAGCTTTTTATCGGTTCGGTACCCAGTCAACAGAGCGTCCATAACCTGCAGTAGTGTGGTGGTGGGCTTATTGGAAATGATGTTTGATTATGTTAACAGATATACTGGTAGAAAGCTTACCACCATTCATCATAATAATGGAAACATGCCTAACCTTTCACGAGGCACAGGGTATAGTCTTATCTTTCCCAAAAGAAAGTTGAGCTGACGAGGGTCGTCGAATGCGTTGTTTGCTTTCTTCGATTTCTTGTTACTCCTGAAGTGGTCATCGTTTTTGGAAACTACTAGACTTGAATTTTTAATTGCATAGTTCACATATCCTGGGCATGGTGGCAACCAATTTCCACACTCAAGTGTGAAGTGAAAGAAACTATGAAGCTACGAAGAAAACAGCAGTCAATAGTTCGCCTAGTAGTTTCAAAAGTTTGCATGGCTTAGTGTTATGATGTGCTAAAATAGAAATAACAAGCGATAACCGAGTAGTTGTCTATATATAGTGGCTATATATAGTCACCAGATCACACGAACGATTGTTTCAATTCTATTTTGATATCACATCGTCATATATGCAGCATAGAGAAAGCTAAAAGGATTATCCAGGAAATCATGTTGAGTTGTAAGGACAACTGTACGGATCAAAATCAATTAATTATTATGGATTCAAATACGCTTCCGCATTTTCATATGTATATTCTCAATTATCTAATATGAATTTTTTGTTATTTGCGGTGATGGTTTTCACCATAGAAATTCTTCCAACAGATGACTCATACAGAGTCCACTCAAGATTGGTTCACCCACCTGCTACCAGGATCCATCTACAGTTTCGCTCAGCTTTTGCATGCGTTCATCCAACACTTCGTTACCATAAAATGAACCAAGAAATGTAAGTTGGTTATGGCCTGATATGGCCAAATCTGCTTGTAACCGACCCGATACTCGGTTGAGGATTTTCCTCAACCGAGAGACCAAGTCTCACATGGCCGTTGAGAGAATCGTGGGCGGTTGAGCAAAATCCGGGGCGGTTGCGGGATGGAAGATATGGTGGTGGCCCCTATATAAGAGGATGTAGTTTCTCTTATTTCAGTATCAAATACTCTCAGCCATATCTGGAATCCCAAAAACAAATTTCTCTCTTTTTTTCTCTCATTGGTATCAGAGCTACTTTTTCTTCGATCCGAGCCTGGCGTTGATTCACGCATAGGAGGTCGCCATATTTCTTTTTCCCAAACAGTAAAACTAATCCCATTATCTTTTGCTTCTTAGTTTTGTTATCAAAAGATCATCGGGTTCTATTTCTTTTTGTTGTTTTTTTTGGTTTTGTCTGCCAAACAATCAAATCCTTTGTCGTTTTCCCAAACATAACTTTCTTTTGCCTTGTTCCCACCTGATATCCGAGTACCGAGGCCCCTCTTTCTTCAACCCATAGAAATTTCTCTCAGCATCACAAAATTAAAACCCATCTCTCCCTTTGAAATCAAAATTTTTTCATCCGCCCCTTCGGATCCTGCATCTCTCTTATCCAAGAGCACCCATCTAGATCCGAGCGTCGTCGATCCATATTCTGATCATCTTCGATCTTCTTCCGGATCAGCCATCAGTCCTGATCTGCTCCGATCGGCCGCCATCAGTCGGGAGATCTGTTGCCGACAGTCTTGGTCCATCGATCCGCCGCTATCAGTCCAGATCCGCCGCTGATCTGCTCAGATCCGTTGCCGTCAGCCTTGATCCACTCAAACTCCTGCTGATCTACATCTTCGACTTGCAGTTTTCCCAGAGAATCCCGCAACAGCGACATTTCACACAAACAGAATCAATCGAAATATCTGGAGGCAATAATCAGGTTCCTTTGTATTATTATTTTTTAATTTATGCACTTTATTAGATTTGCATGCTTGTTCCCCTCTTCAACTTGGACCTAATAAAATTTGCCCATGACTCATTAATTATAAAATTTGTGATAATTGATATCATACTTGTAGTGGTTATTTTAAATTGCTGTTGAAATTCTAAGTGTGGTTTAAATTATAAAATCAATTTCTGAATTTGTCAATATTTTTTAAAATAATATATATATATATAATATCAGTTTGTAATTATAAAATTCCTTTCTAAAAGATATATTTTGAAATTTCAGTTTTCAATTTTTTAATTAAAATTTATTTTAATTACAGATTTATTTATTTAAAAAAAAATTCAGTTTATAATCTTTTAACAATACAAATTATATTTCTTTAAACTATTTCTTTAAATTGTAGATTTAATTTTTTTATTGCAGTTTAATTTATTTTTAATTGTAATTGATTCACCGTTATTTACAAATTGTAATTTATCTCTCAATCAGTGGAAATGGCTAGTAAATTGATTGCGTCTGAACTGGCTAAGATAGAACGTCTAAACGGTTCCAACTATGACATGTGGCACCGGAAAATTAGATATGGACTTATACATGACAATTTAGATAGTGTCATTGAGACCACTGCTCCTGCTCTCCCTGAAAATCCAACTGATGCCCAGAAGAGAGAGCTAGAACAGTGGAAAATTAATGACAAGAAGGCTATGAGTCTCATGCTTATGTTCATGGACGATAGCCTAATAAAGGTGTTCGAAAACTGTAGTACTGCCAAGGACATGTGGCAGTCTATTAAGGAGAAATATGATATCACATCTGACGTGAACATACAACTCCTGCTGCATAGGTATAATTCATGCCGTATGCAGGAAGGTGACAATGTCACCGAACACGTGAATAAAATGATTGTCATGGCTAAGGACCTAGCTACAGCAGGAACTGAGATTCCTGAGAAGCTTCAGGTGGCAACTATTCTGAATAGTCTGCCACCGTCGCTAGATATGGCTGCCACTATGCTTAGGCTAAACGGAACCGTTAAACGTGTAACTGACTTGCTAGCTCAGCTAGCAATGGAACAAGACTTTCTGGCTAGGAGGAAGGGCTCGGACGTCAACCTTGTGCAGGAGGAAGAGGCGAATGCTGCTCAATACCGGAAGGCACAAGGGAACCAGCGTCTTGGACCTGTGAAGCCCTCATTCAAGGGATCCGGCCAACCACCAGCACGCGGGAAGAAAGGACCTCCTGGATCTTGCTACATTTACAGGAAGTATGGTCACTTTAAGGCCAACTGTCCCCAGGCAAGGAATAAGGGCAACACAAAGCGCCCAGAACAAGGAGGATCCGGAAAGCGGGAGTTCATTGGCGTCACTGAATGCAACGCTGCAACAACAGACGCTGAAGGCTGGTGGATCGACTCGGGTGCAACCCGACATATAGCAAAGACGAAGGAAGGAATAGTTGACTTCCAGGAACTGAAGAAGGGAGACCAACGGATATATATGGGGAACAATACCTATCTGGATGTAGAAGGTATTGGTTCATACAGATTGGATCTTGGGGACAGCATCATGGTCCTCAAAGATGTGTTTTATGCACCTGGCATAAGACGTAATCTGGTCTCTGTTCCGGCTTTGCTGAAGAAGGGTCTTGAAGTGAGATTTTACAACAATAGGGTCTCTATTGGGAAAGACAAGAAAGTGTTTGCTATGGGCAAGTTTGTGCCCGGACATGATTTATTCTGTCTTTCCGTTGTAAAATCTGATATTGGTAATAAAGATGGTGATTTGAATTATTCCTCGTGTCTGTTGTCTGATTATGATCTTTGGCATATGAGATTAGGTCATCCTGGTAACAATAAGATGGACCAGTTAATCAAAATGGATTTATTACCGGAACTGACAGGTGTAAGGACATTACCCTGTGAACATTGTTTAACTGGGAAGATGACCAGGAAATCATTCTCGGAAGGTCAAAGGGCAAATGAATTGTTGGAATTAGTTCATTCTGACATTTGTGGGCCCTTGAGCATAAAGACACGAGGGAATAAGGAATATTTCATAACCTTTATAGATGATTATTCCAAGTATACTTTTGTGTATCTTTTAAGCAGAAAGTCGGAAGCCTTTGAAAGCTTTAAAAGATACAAGGCAGAAGTTGAAAGAAAACTTGGAAGGAACATAAAGGTGTTAAGAACTGATAGAGGTGGGGAATTCAACTCAAAAGAATTTGAGGAATACTGTATTCAGTACGGTATAAAGAAGCATACTACTATGCCTTATACGTCACAACAGAATGGTGTGGCTGAAAGGAAGAATAGGACATTAATGAATGCAGTGCGATGTATGCTATCGCATTCTGGTCTCTCCAAGGATATTTGGGGAGAAGCCATATTGACTGCAAATTATGTTCTGAACAGAATTCCCACAAAATCAGTCGAGACAACACCGTATGAGATATGGAATGGACGCAAACCCAATTTAAGTCATTTGAGAAAATGGGGTTGCGTGGCACATGTTCTCATTCCATATCAGGTTAGAGATAAGCTGGATCTCAAAACCGTAAGATGTGTATTCATATGATATTCTGAAAAGTCTAAAGGATATAGGTTCTTCCATGAAAATAAAGGAGTCATTGAAAGTAGAGATGCTACTTTTCTAGAGAATCTAGAAGAAAAGGAACAAGTCCAAGAAAATGTGCCACCCTTGCTGGACTTAGATGATGTTCCGAATGATGACTTGGATATAGTGGATGACGTACATCATCCAGCTATGGAAGATGAACCTGTAAACGAGAATATACCTATGGCAAATCAACCAGCTGAACCTGTCCAGCCTGCAACCCTTAGTGGCAACAAAAGACCCAGAACAACACCCGCATGGATGGACGATTATTATCTATATTCATGTGAACCATCTTGTTTCTCTGTGGATATTGATATAGATGAGCAAGCTGATCCCTTGAATTATACAGATGCAATGAAATCATCTGAGTCAGATCAATGGCTTGAGGCCATGAAAAGGGAACTAGACTCAATTGAGAGAAACAATGTATGGGAGCTATGTGACTTACCAGAAGAGAGGAAGTCCATAGGATGCAAGTGGGTGTTAAAGAAGAAATATCGGGTTGATGGGTCTATTGATATATTCAAGGCCCGGTTAGTTGCAAAGGGATTTACTCAGATAGCAGGGATTGATTATCAGGAGACTTATTCTCCGGTGGCTAAGTTTGCATCCATTCGGATAATCTTAGCGATTGTTGCGCATCTTGACTTGGAACTCTACCAAATGGATGTCAAGACTGCATTCCTCAACGGAGAGTTGAAGGAAGTCATATATATGGATCAACCTGAGGGATTTCAGGTTGAGGGACAGGAAGACAAAGTTTATAAATTGAAGAAATCTTTGTATGGTTTAAAACAATCATCTAGACAGTGGTATCTCAAATTTCACAACACTATTATCCAACTTGGTTTCGTTGCAAACAAATTGGATAACTGTGTATATGTCTTGAAAAGTGGGAGCAGTTTTACGATATTATCCCTGTATGTGGATGATATTTTGCTCGCTGGAAATGACATTGAAGTGTTGAAAGGAATCAAATCAGCACTTTGTAGTGAATTTGAGATGAAGGACATAGGCGATGCATCTTATGTTCTTGGAATACAGATCCTTAGAGATCGGAAGTCTAGAATGTTAAGTTTAAACCAAGAAAAGTATTTGCATACAATATTGAGAAGATTTGGAATGTACAATTCCAATCCGGCCCCTTCACCATTGGTTATGGGGAAGCCGTTAAGTAAAGAACAATGTCCTGGAGAGGGACAAAGTCGGCTGAATGTTCCATATGCTCAGGCTATTGGAAGTTTGATGTATGCAATGCTGTGTACTAGACCAGACTTGGCGTACCCAGTTAGTCTGGTTAGTAGATATCAAAGTAATCCTGGTCCAGCTCATTGGGAAGCTGTTAAGAGGATTATGAAATACATAAAGGGTACGGTGCACCACAAGTTAGTTTATTAAGCCGATTCGCTTGAGGTTCTTGGTTACTCCGATGCAGATTTCGGAGGGGACAAAGATGACAGGAAGTCAACTGCAGGACATGTGTTCATTTTTGGTGGTGCAGCTGTTTCTTGGGGTAGCAAGAAACAGGGTTGTGTAGCGAGATACACACAAGAAGCTGAGTATATAGCATGTAGTATGGCAGCTACTCATGCGGTCTGGATCAGACGGTTCCTATTGGACTTGGATCTCAATTTGGTGGATGGACCAATTGAGATGTACTGTGATAATCAAGCAGCCATCAGCTTGATCCACAGTGGTGCAAACAGTTCCAAAGGAAGACATATTGAAATACAATATCATTACGTACATGATATGGTGGAAAAGAAAGAAGTCAATGTGACTTATATTCCAACAAGTGATATGATTGCTGATCCCTTGACGAAGGGTATTTCAGCAGGTACATTCATCAAACATGTTGGTTTGATGGGACTTAGAAATATCTAAGTCAAGGAAACTTTCATGAATAGTGAAAGGAGACAATCATATATAGTGATTGTACTCGGTAAATAAAATGTGCATATCTCACGGATAGTGGGAGTATGTGAAATTACATTATGTGTTATATCTCACGGATAGTGAGGGTACGACCGGAATGCACTTGGCCATTTCAGGCCAAGTGGGAGATGTAAGTTGGTTATGGCCTGATATGGCCAAATCTGCTTGTAACCGACCCGATACTCGGTTGAGGATTTTCCTCAACCGAGAGACCAAGTCTCACATGGCCGTTGAGAGAATCGTGGGCGGTTGAGCAAAATCCGGGGCGGTTGCGGGATGGAAGATATGGTGGTGGCCCCTATATAAGAGGATGTAGTTTCTCTTATTTCAGTATCAAATACTCTCAGCCATATCTGGAATCCCAAAAACAAATTTCTCTCTTTTTTTCTCTCAAGAAAGACACCTGGGCACCTGTTGATCATTAGACAAGGTAGGCAAGAAACACTTGGAGAGTTCATCAACGGCTTCAATAAGGAACATATGCCGACCTAGGATATCCCCGACAGCCTCATCGTTGCCGCCGTTCCACACCCTGTGCAGAGTAAGACCATGAGCACAGAAATATATAAGAAACAAGCTGTTACCACTCTCCAATCCACTGTATAAGATTTTAAAGAAAATCATGATACCTGATCTACTTAGATATGCAGTAGTCTGCTCATCATACCATCAACATTTTGTTCCGACATTCTAATTTTATTGGACAGTAAAATTTAACAGCTAATGACTGTATACATCGGATCCTCAATATTTGCTATAATCTCTTGCAGGACATACAAAATTGCAGACAGTATCAGAGAAACAAAGCTTCTGACCTGTATTAGCTCACTCCGAGAACAAGTACTTGATCTCAGACAATGGTCTTTAAAAATCAGGTGTTGGTATAAACACTATGGAAGTAAGATTGTTTCTTGTTATAAGTCCGTAACATAATCAAACATCAATTCCACAAGCATACCACATTACGGCAGAGCATGAACTGTTTTTAAACAGGATAATGAGTCAATATATTAAAACATTACTGATAATTTCTTTTGATTACACCAGATGTATCTTCTTATATCATTAGCAGACACCCTCTTATCATTTCGGTAGAAATCCAAACTGATGATCACATCTTAGCTTGTGAGTGAACTATTGGTCAGGCTAGGGTATGGATCTTTTCAGGATTTTAGTTTATTTGGTAGCCTTTTTTAGTCTTACCTATAGAAATAAAGGTTATTAAGCCGGAACCTTGGAACATATGGTAACCTTCCATAGCCTAATAGTAACTCAATCTTTTAGTTTAGTCACATCGAAATTCTTTTCTATTATTTAGGATTATATGTTTTCGGTGCTTAAACATGATAGGATTCCCAAACCTTTTCAAGCTCAAAACAATAGCCTTACTCTGTGTTAGTAGCAGGTTTAACTGATCATGATTCATAGAGTTAAACCAAATCTAGATGCTCAAAACAACAACATGCTTTCTGAATCTTTTACATTGATAACCTCTTGTAGCATGCATCAGAGTTAATCATATGTTGCTAATAATTCGACTCCTAAATTGGATGTATCACCCAAGAAATCACCAATGGAACACTTTACTTGACATGCTAGCATTTGCAACTGAGAAAAATTTAGTGACATCATTCTTGATCGCCTTCAACCAGTCATCAATTGTTTGATTGTTTGCCTTTTCTTAATACTGTGTGTGGATAAGTTTGATGGATCATGATTTAAAGTTATACCTAGTTCTGAAGCTCAGGATAAATCCCAGAAGCATATGCCTGGTCACTGGAACTCTTTTTATAGAGAACCTACTGAAATGCAAATCAAAATTATCTTATGCTCATAATATACAACGCCTTGATTACCCGGGTGCCGAGGCTATCCCTCCGCACCTCGCTGACCGAGGCCCTCAACCCTCCAAACGACCCGTTTCGCGAGCCAAAGAGGGGAACCGCGTGTCCACCATCAAGGACATGCATGCTCGGAAGAACCAAGGGATCCCAACCAACCCCTTGACCACGTTGACCGTCAAGTCTTCGGTCAACGATCTTGTGGTGAGAAAACACCCATAAACATCTGGCGCTGTCTATGGGAACGAAAACAAGCCCACGTCAAACCATCGGAATGGAACCAGTCTGCAACGGCTCGGGGCGCATGCCCCCCATCCAAGAGAAGGGTGATTACATCCCTCCCGAGAACCAGTACAGCCACATCCCCGAGAGGACATGCGACTCCCGATCGGTAACCCAAGAGCAGCTCTGTCTCTTCGCCCACGAAACCAACGCCAACCTCCAGACGTTGGTCGCCACGATTCAACAGCTCGTCGGCAACTTGTCCATCCGGCGAGATGGGACGGTAGGGGCCCGCCAACAAGGAGTGGACCGCCAGCCCATACGGTCCACCGTGGTCTTCGACCACGGGGATGGAGCAACCAACCTGGAACGACGATTTACCATGCCGGGCTTCGTCCCGGTGCGATTCCTCACTCCCACCTCGCCCCGCGAGGGAGACGGGATGGGACTCGAGCAAGCTGGAGGCAAATCAGTTACCGCCTTGTCTCGACGACCAGGCTCGACGAATCAGTGATCAGCCGACCACCGAGCCTCGGGAGACCGACCCCGTCGGAGCGAAAGTCCCTGTCGAGTGAGGCTGTATAAACAAGAATACCGGAGAGAGAAGAGGAACGCCTGTCGATCAACCCCCGCCCCCAGCTCGGCAGGGACTCGGGCGAGCCCCCGGCGTGACCACGCTCGCTCACCACGGCCAGGCAACGACTGTGTGAGCATAGGAGGACGTCTGGGGGGTGCCAGTGGCGACCGTTGTCCACTGTCCCGAAGGATAACTGAGGCACGGGTACCCTCCAGATTCAAGGTGCCGGTGTTGGAGAAATATGATAGTACGGGCGATCCAGAGGACCACGTGATGGATTATGAAGGGGTCATGGAGTTCCAGGGGGCCGATGACACCTTACTCCACAAAGGATTTTATTCCACCCTCTGGAGAGTGGCCTGGAGTAGGTAACATGGTCTCCCAACCGTTCCATTGATAGCTTCGAGGAACTCTCCCAGCAGTTCTGCAAACAATTCATGGTCGGGCGACAGGTAAAACCATGCTCAAAACTCTTGTTCATTGTGGTGCAGGGTCCCGGTGAAACCCTGAAGCACTACTTGCGCCGCTTCAATGCGGAGCGACTGAATGTGGAGAGCTGTCCCGAGCTGGTCGTCAAGACGGCCCTGAAGAAAGGGCTCCGACATAGAGGCCTGAGAAAATCACTGCACAATGATCCCCCGAAGGACCTCGTTGGCGTCATAGTCAGGGCAGAACGTTACATGCTGACGGAAGAGGCCCTGGCCGTGGATGACGGGAGTCACCCAGTGGGGACCAGGCGGGGGTCCAAGCATGACAAGAGCGATCGTCGCGGCCCTGATGAGCATCGACAGGAGAAAAGGGCCAAAGGGAAGCAGCGTATGGAGGAGCCACGGCCCTCCAAGCTGAACACTGCCCCGGACGCCGTCCTCGCGCACGTCCAAAAGGAGGGGCACATTAGCAGGCCACCTCCGAGGATGAAGAGAGGTGGAAGGGACGAGGAGAACTATTGCAAGTATCACAAGGACAATGGCCATGACACCGACGACTGCTGGCATCTAAAGAAGGATATAGAGAAGCTGGTCAGCCGGGGCCACTTGAAGAACTTCGTTGACGACTCAGCCCCCGCCCTTGGGGAGGTGACATCCAAGCCTGGGACCACCAAGGCCCAGGGCGCCGGCATGATCACTCCATATTTTACACCTTTTTTCTGCATGTTTGCATACCTTTTTGATCGCTCAAATCGTGTTTTTCACGTTTATTCGGCAATATTACGATGCTTTTCACGATTTGTTGTTTTTGTCGTATTTCAGGAAATTTGGAGCGATTTGGAGCGATTCTGAGATGCACCCACTCCGGGGTGTCACCGACGACTCTCTTGAGGAGTATTTTGCTATTAGAGAGGAGTGGAAGGAGAAAGAACGTCGTAGGAGCGACGAGGAGGCGAAGATATGAAGTTTGGGCATTTTTAACACTTCACTCGGCCAAGTGAAGGAGTCACTCGGCCAACCATAGGAAGCCCGCTCGGCCGGCCAGATCGGACACGCAACAGAGCAATATCAGCGCGCACTCGGTCGAGCGTCACCATGCCACTCGGCCGAGCACCGAGTCACCCATCGCCCGAGTGGAGCCAAGACGATGACAACAAAATAGACCGAACTCTCTGTTTTTTCGTCTGTCAGTCCCGATGACTGACTCGGCCGAGTGGGTAAAGACGGTCCGCCCGAGTGACAACCGCCGTCCGCCCGAGTGACTGAAGGCCGTCCGCCCGAGTGACCTCCGAGGAGACGACCCCCGAGACCCCCAACTCTCTGTTTTTGTACAGGGTTCGTCACACAGCTGAGTGACATTTGTCTCGGCCGAGTGAGCGTTGCTGCCTGTAGCGGAAACTGCGGATTTGAGGCTGCGCAGGGGCATTTTCGTTAGGGGTTTTTGGGCGATTTTGGGGGGTATTTAACCCCAGTTTTTAACCTAGTTTTAGAGAGTTTTTAAGAACTTTTTGCAGCTTTTTAGATTAACTTTTGAGGGATTAGATTTAGCTTTAAGGGAGGAGAGAAAAGTGAGATTTTGTTGGATGCTATCTTGTTCTTCATTGGTTTGTATTTCTCTCCCTCAAAAACTCAATTTTTGTTGATATTTTGAATATTGCTATGAATTCCATTGATTTTATTTGCGAATTTCTATTGCATTCTATTATGAATTGTGAGTAGTTCATCGTCTTAGGGCGTAGGGATGAACCCTACGAGCCCAATTTCGAAATTGTGATGAATTGGTGAAAATATTGCTAGGATTGATTAGGGTTAGTTTGGGATTGCTATAATACGAATAGCTAGGGATTCATGTCGATTGGGATTTGCAAGAGATTGGATCCAAATTCGATAGGAAGCCCTAGATATTCGAATTGGGTTGCAATTGAATTCCTCCGGAATCGGTTTGCAAGAGATTGGACCGAAACTAGGGTTTTTCGATTGCAATTCTATACCAATACCCGTTTGCAAGAGATTGGATGGGTAGGAACTACCCCAACCTTGGTCGTAGCTCGAGTTTGCACGAGAGTGGGCTCGAGATACGATTGAATGATGATGTTGTTCTTCACACTAGTTTGCCTAGGTTAGGGTTTGCAAGAGATTGGACCCTACCCTAGGTTGGCTATAGACCGGCAATAGCGCGAGAGCGTGAGCTTGGTTCCACATTTAGTTGCAACTAGTTCACCCAAATTTCAAGTCTAGCAATTGTGAAACCTACGAGTCACAATGATGAGATACGGCAAGTAGCGGGGATTCCCTATCCCCTAAGCGTCTTTATTAATGTGTTAATCCCTTTATACATTTAAACGACTGTGACCGCACATTGCGAACATTCTCCCGACTTCCCCTATAGCCAGGTGATTCGAAGAAGACACTGTTATTAGGCCTCCCTGTGTTCGATACCCGCTCGCCGCTACACCGTGCGCTTGCGGTAAGACTACGATCGTCGCCGCTCCGGGACGTGTATCCGGGGCGCGATCAAGTTTTTGGCGCCGTTGCCGGGGAAGCAATAGTGTTTGATTCCTATAACCTAGCTATTTTTCTTTTTGTTCTATTATTTCTATTTTTATTTTACCCTTCCGTTGTGCTAACTATTTCTTTGAAACTCTGTTTTCCCTTGCATGTACACGAGATCCTCGGTGAACCCCGAAGAGATACTATACGATCCGGAGATCGAGCGTACATTGAGGAGGATCCGAGCGGAGAGGAGACCCGATACGGAAGGAAATTTTATGACCCATCCTGAGACCCCAGAAGAATTAGCGGCGCGAATGGCGAGGATTATTTTCATAAGAGATAGGCTTCGGCCTAAGACTTCTTCCACGACCACATCCATAGCCATGCCGGAGTTGGCGGCCGACAAGAATATTGAGTTGAAGACCGGATTGGTGGTCCTTATGCAACAAGATCCTTTTCATGGGAACTCCCATGAAAACCCTCATTACCACATCCAGCTCTTCCTATCAAAGTGCTCCACCTTCCAAATGCCGGGAGTCTCTGTGGATGCTATCAGACTGCGCCTCTTCCCTTTCACACTAAAGGACAATGCATTATATTTTTTGAGGACGCAAGCTGAAGGAATCTTCACCACTTGGGATGAGTTGGCGAGTGCCTTCGTCGACAAATTTTACCCGCCCTTCAAGACGGTGAAGATTAGAAGTGCTCTCATGTCCTTCAAGCAAGGACCTCAAGAGACTCTCTACGAAGCATGGGAGCGCTTCAAGGACTTGCAACATCAGTGCCCTCATCATAGCATTGAGGATTGGGAGCTTGTCCATAGCTTTTACAATGGACTCCAACCGGGGACGAAGCAGATTATTGATGCCACGGCAAATGGAGCCATTTTGTCGAAGACTCCCGAAGAAGCTACGGCCTTGCTTGAGGAGATGGCCTCGAACAACCAACAATGGGGGGACGAGCGATGACATTCTTCATCCTTCTTGAAGCCCACAAGTATCTATGAGGCCAAGGCCGTGGCGGAGCTTTCTAGCAAGTTTGATTCTCTCCACAAGGTTGTGGAGAGATTGGAGAAATTCATTACGGAGCCTCAAGGAGCCCCTTCTACATCCATGCCGACAAATCATATGAGCGATTGGCAAGACCAATCCCAATCCATATATGCAGGAGGAGAGCAAGGAGAAGGAGCTTTGGAGAAAGTTCAATACGTCGCGGGGAATTCTGGATATTGGGCCAATCCGGCCGCTAGAAACCATCTGGATTTCTCATATGCCAATAATGATGGAGCATTGAACCCCCCACCACAACAACCTCCTCAAGCTCGGACTCCACCACCACCACAACCTAATCATCCACAAAGGGGGCCACCGCAACAAAATTTCTCACCGAGGCAACAAGTGGGACCTTATAGGCCGCCGGGGTACAATCAAGGGTGGAGAAATCCCAACCCACCGCAAGCTCAACAACGCTCAGATTTTGAAGCAAAGGTGGATGAGTTTATGGCGGAACAATGAAAGATCAATGCCACATTGAAGGCGGGACACGATTCTCTCGCCACCGTCGTAGCTCAAATCGGGGAGCAACTTGCGTTGCTCAATAAAAACAATCAACAGTTGCCGGCTCAACCCGAGCCGAATCCACGGGGCAACACCGGCCATATTAATGCGGTCGTTGCGGTTACTACAAGAGGAGGGAAGGATACCACTCCCCCTATGACTCAAGTCAAGGAGCCCGTGGTGGAGATTCTACAAGAAAGTGAGCCGGCAATTGAAGTTTGGAAAGGTAAGGAGTTGCAAGGAGAAGTGAAATCTAGAACGGAGGAGCTTATCGATGAGCGCTGATTTATGCCACCGGTGCCCTTCCCTCAACGGCTAGCTAGAGCCAAGATGGAGAAACGGCTAGCCAAGTTTCTCGAGTATTTGAGAGGGGTGAGCCTCAATATCCCCTTCCTCGACGCTTTAGTGGAAATCCCATCTTATGCCAAGTTCTTAAAAGACTTGATCACAGGAAGGAAGAGGAAGGAGAAGATAATGCTCGCGGAGGAAGGGACTTGGTTCACCAAGAGGGAAAAGGAGCCCGCCAAGCTTAAAGATCCAGGGAGTTTCCAGATTACTTGCACTCTAGGTGGCGTCCCCCCCTACAAAAGGCATTAGTAGACTTGGGGGCTAGTGTTAGCCTCATGCCCCTCTCCATGTTCTGGAGGTTGAATACCGGCACGGATTTGAAGCCTACCGACATGCGGATTCAACTAGCGGACGGGAGGATTACAAGACCGGTTGGGATAGCGGAGGACATCCCACTCCAAGTTCCGGGGGGGGCATATGTTTGCCATGCGATTTCGTGATAATGGACATCAAGGAGGAGTGCGATACATCACTCATACTCAGACGCCCATTCCTTGCCACCGCCGGTGTCATCGTCGATGTGCGGGAGGGGACCCTTACCTTGAACGTCGGCAACATCGAAGTGGAGCTTCATATACCGAAGGCAATGAAGCACATGCCGTATCACGAAGAGCTAGATTACATGGACCTCCTTGATGAGGTCATTGAAGAGGCGATCCCCCATTCCATCGGTGCACCCCACGAAGATAGCTTCGAAGAAGGCCCATACTTGGCCGAAGAAGAGAAGATGGAGCACTCCCCCGATATCTCCATGGAAATTGATGATGGCGACGCTGATGTCGCAAGAATACGGGAGCTCTGTAAGCTCTCGAAGTTGAGGACTCCAAAGAAAGCTCCACCGATACGACAATCGGTGTCACCGACGAAGAGGAAGACCGGAGCAAGCTCTAGCTTGGGGGAGCGAGCCCTCAACATTGCCCATGACGAAGGGGCGCTGAGGAAGACCACACCCCACCATGATCCAAATCCGAGTGGTCTTCCAAGCAAGTTCGACGGGTGCATCTTGTATGCACCCAACATCAAGCGTTAATTGAAAATCAATAGGGGTCGAGCTCAAGACCTAAAACGAGCACTTGTCAGGAGGCAACCAGATGGTTATCGCAATTTTTTTTAGTTTTTATTTTTTTAGACTTTATTAGTGTTTTTGAGTCGTTTGCCCGAAAATTTTTGACAACGGGTCCTATTTTCTTTGACAGGAGAGGAGAACGGGATATCTATCGTATAGAGGACGACTAAGGCGAAGAAGAGCGCTCCAGGAACGCGCTCAAGGCTTAGGAGAAGAAAGAAATCAACTGGAGAAAGAAAAAATAGAGACTAGAGCCAAAACGGAGCATCACAGCAGAAAACAGGGCCTCACTCGGCCGAGTACCTTAGCCACTCGGCCGTGCAACCAACGTCGTCCGCCCGAGTGGCGAACCAACAAGGGAAGTCTGCTGCACCCAACTCTCTGTTCTTTTTTCAAATTCAGTATAAATTGCCACTCGGCCGAGTATATATCTTCACTCGGCCGAGTGAAACTGATACGCTCCTAGGGCGAAAATTGCCGAGTAGCTTGTGCCACTCGGCCGAATGGACTTTTTCCACTCGGCCGAGGGTGGCAAAGCCACTCGGCCGAGTCGTAAGCAGCGAGGAGTTTTCAAAATAATTTCGTTACGATCACTCGGCCGAGTACCATAGTCACTCAGCCGAGTCGTAACTAATCCTATATAAGCGGACGCGGGCTCGGCGCGGAATACGAAGCGTCAAATTTCTCGATCGCCCGAACCCGCGCCCGTTCGACCCTCGCTCGCCTGCTGCCGCCTTTCACTCGCCCGACCGTCGCCTCGACTGCCCGACCGCCGGCGGCCGAGCGCCGAACGTCGACCGCCGACCGCCCCTACCGCCGGCGACTCCCTCGCCTCCGGCCGACCTCCGGTAACCCCGATTTCGCCCGTTTCCCCATTTTCTCCTATATTTTGATGGTCCGTGCACTTATCGAGCCCCTACCCCAAATTAATTTCATTATCCATCTATTATACCCCTAACCCCCTATGTATTTAGAATTTTACACGTTGTTATCGTTGTTTGATGTGTAGGCAATCTTGGGGAGCTTAGGGGAGCTTCCGGGACACGCTTCTGGCCTTGTGGAGTAGGCGTCTTCGCACGCATCCGCTGATTTGCTCTCGCGACGTGTTCAGGTACCATCGTTCCATTTATTTTAGCACGCCGCACGTTTTACTTGTTGGGTGATCACTCGGGGCACACATGCCGCCCCGAACACGGCCACGCACTAGGAGAGCTTCCGCCAAGCGGAAGCAGCCGGATGAGCTCGGCCCCTCCCACGAGAAGGAGGACTCTCCTCTGCCTACACCACCTCACCCCATACAGCCACAGCCTACCGATCCCGTCCACCCACAGCCACTTCCAGCCGAGCCCCCACACCCACAGCCACCACCGGCTCTTATCGTTGGGCCGCTGGGTATTACGTTCCGAGACGACGCACATCGCGTCGCTTTTGAGCGTATCGCCCAGCGCTCGATAGTGCCCTCCAGCTTCGCACACCTTGCTTACCTAGACCGCCTGGGGGTACTAGAGGGCATGCTCACGTTGTACGACAACGTGGGTTGGCGAGACTTTCTTTCCGTGTCGGCGGACACCTACGTCCGTCCGACACTCGAGGTGCTCAGCTCGATCGCCCGGACCGCTGAGGGATGCTCCTTCCGACTTATGGATCGAGAGTGTCAGATCACTCTTGATATGATTCGAGCGTTCTTTCAGTGGCCAGCTGTCCCCACACCCGACCGAGCCTACGCCCCCACACACATCCCTCTCCCATCCTTCGATTCACACGCCTTCTGGGCCAGGATCACAGGTTGACCTCATGCCTTTGACCCTAGTAGGGCCAAGGCCTCGGCCATAGTCCACCCCTGCCTCCGCATAGCACAACGCCTTTGGCGACCACTTTTCTGGCGAGGTATGAGCCTGGGACGATGTCTACACCTAAGCTCTATATGCTCTACGCGATGACTCGCCCCAGAGTTCTAGACAGGGATGGCGTTACGTTGGTCCCCGCCGTTGAGATTGACGTCGCTAGCTGGTTTTTGGACCGCATCATCGTATCGGTGGGCGCTCGCTCTCCGATATGTTGCGGCGGCCTGATCACCCTGCTAGCCCTGATGACCGGCGAGGACCTTCCGGCTGACCTGCGACGAGCCCCGGGCCCCACTGCACTATCGATGGACGTCATGGCCCGGATGAAGATGCTTCGTCCGCACAGCCAGCGGCACTGGGTTTGGTTGCACGGTCCGTACGGTGCTGACTACATGATCCTTCCGAGCCCCGCTCGGACACACATAGGACCAGCACATGACGACTGGCTTCCGGCGATGGATCTCCTGATCCCCGCCGCCTACGCGCTAGAGGCCGAGGGAGCTGAGCCTGCACCACCTGTACCACCTGCACACCCTGCACCGCCTGCACACCCTGCACCGCCACCTGCACCACCTGCACACCCTGCACCGCCAGCTGACCCTGTGTTCCCTCAGCCTAAGCCTGCACTTTCTGCCTCTCCCGACACTTCTGTCCCCACTTCTGCCAGTGTCGGGAGTACACTTGCTGAGCCTACTCCCACAATGTCTACCACTACCACCACCACTATTGTGCCCTTGTCGGTTGAGCCACTCACCTCTCTGCTACCCGAGCGTCCACCCAGCATACTTGAGAGCGGCGAGCCTTCTTTCGCTGCTGTCGTGGAGACCATGGCCAGTATGATCTCCGCTGGGGTTTCACCTTTTAGACCCCACACTTCCTCCCCAGCGGTCGACCCTTCTGTCTCCACCGTAGCTGTTCTATCTGAGAGTGTCGTGACGTCTGTCCCCACGTCTGTGTCACTGACCTCTCTTGCCGCCTCGTCACCGATTTTGTCTTCCACCACCACTGCTGCTGCTTCCACCTCACACCAGCCTGCGTCTCAGCCTCGCACTGAGGCTGGGCATCCACTAGTGAGCACAGCACCCTTACCACCCATGCCTGCTGTCCCGATCACCTACACTGCACGTATTAGACAGCCCCGACCAGCTCAGCCTAGACCTGTCCGTCCCTCCGCTCCACCACCCCCTGACGCCTTAGTTCAGAGCGTTCGAGCTCTTGAGGGGGGGTTGAGTGGACTCCGGGGCGATTTTAGGGCTCTGTCTTCCACAGTCACCGCCATGCAGCACCGCCTCGAGCTACTTCCTAGCATTCACTTTTGCCTCACCCAGATCCTCGAGCGACTGCCACGACCACCACCCACCCAGCAGACTGTCCCACATCCACCACCACCACCACCCCCACCTCCGCCTCAGGACGGAGATGGCGCAGCACCACCAGCCTAGGCACACCCTTGATGCCATCGATCTTTTTTGTCGCTATGCTGCCCATTCTCTGCTTGGTCCTGCTGCTTTTTGCCCACCCCTCCTCCCCTCACTATTTTTGTCCACATTTTGATCATATCATCCTATTTTCTTTTTTCGGGCGTGAGGGAGAGTATTTTTGGTGATACACACACTTTTGCATCACTCTTATCCTTGCATGCATCGCATTCGCATCATATTTTTCAGTTTGTTCTTTTTATTTCTTTTTCTCATGCATGCATACCCACCCCCCTCCCATTTCACGTCTCTCGGTGTGCCACACTTCGCACATTGAGGACACTGTGCACTTTAGCTTGGGGGAGTGAGTTCTCACGCTTTTTGCTTTTGTCACCCCTTATTTTCAGTTTTTTTTCCACTTTTTCCCCCATTTCTCATCACTTTTTCATTTTTTTTTACCATGCATCACGTTTTTCTTATTTTCTTGTGTGCCGCATTGTAAATAGTTTTATTTTTTTGTTTATATTTATTTCTTTCATCTTTTGCTAGAGATGACTTTTCTGTGATGATGATGACGTGGTGTTAGCTTCTCTCTATATGCATGCTATATTTGTCATGTCATAGTGTTTTTATTTCTGATATCATATGCTATGTCCTGCCTTGCGTTTAGAAATAGTAACCCACTCTCTTTTGGTGTATGAAAATGGATGAAATTCTATTATTAGCTGATGTCTGATGATTCATATGTATGCTATCGTAGAAAACACACCAAGATTCACGCATTGATGCTTATATCTGGAGTACTGCTTTCCTTTCCCTCATATCACTTCTATATGCATGATTTGTACGTTTCACTTCAGGTTGATTGAATTGTTGCTAGCAATGATAAATCTGGATTAGTTTACTTTTTGAGATTAAACTGAGTAGATTATATTACCCTGCTGAAGTTGTCGTGCACGTCCTATAGAGTGAACTGAGAGATACATTTATTTCTTTCTCCACATATCTTGAACATTATTTCTCTATTTTAAATTCATTGGTGAATCTCCCCTTAGCGATTCTATTATTGGCATTCCCCCGTTATTAAAATCACATGCTCCAAGTTCCCCAAAATCCAAAGAAAAAAAATTCTTGTATATCCTTCTCTTTGATTTGGGATCATTGTGTATATATGCTATTGAAAAAAAAAGAAAAAAAAAGAGAAAAAGAAAAAGAAAAAGATTTGAGAATAAGAAAAGAAAAGAGAAAAGTAGTTCGAAAACGATCCCTTCTCATATACTTTGTCTTTTTCTTCCCTCTTTTGTTTTATTTTTGACTTTTGGAGCTTCATAAAAATGGGGATGTAAATATCGTTTTATATATGCCACCACGCTTATAGATAAGCATGGGGAAGAGAATCCAATGATGTGTGAGAGAGTGACTACTTGACGGTGCATGACGACCTAGGCTAAGTAATATTTCGCACTCGGTGAGATTGCTAAAGTTTCACGAAATCCAGAAATCTACGCTTAGCATTCATTTCATGAAAACCGCACCTTTTCTATTCTTACTACTCTATCGGGTGATATCTCTTATACTCATTATAGGAAGCATTCAATTGAAAAGTGTGTGATCTACGATATTGTATACCGCTTTAGATGCTTCAGACGATGTTAATCTTAGAATTATTCCATTTTTCATGCTATATCGATATTCTTGGGTTTTCTATTTCAAATGCATCATTATACTATGGTATCAAAATAAAAGACTTTGACATGTGTTCTATATTCGATGCATGCTATATGAGTAAGCAAAACCCACGTCCTGAGAAAAACGATCTAGCAACTTCCCTCTTCGTTTTCTATTTTGTTTTTTGTTTTCCGTTTTCCACCTTTCCGCCGATTTCGTTATCTTTTTCCACCGGGTTCGCTTTTTACTTATCTTCCTCGAGGACGAGTAAGAGGTAAGCTTGGGGGATTTTGATCACTCCATATTTTACACCTTTTTTCTGCATGTTTGCATGCCATTTTGATCGCTCAAATCGTGTTTTTCACGTTTATTCGGCAATATTGCGATGCTTTTCACGATTTGTTGTTTTTGTCGTATTTCAGGAAATTTGGAGCGATTTGGAGTGATTCTGAGATGCACCCACTCCGGGGTGTCACCGACGACTCTCTTGAGGGGTATTTTGCTATTAGAGAGGAGTGGAAGGAGAAAGAACGTCGTAGGAGCGACGAGGAGGCGAAGATATGAAGTTTGGGCATTTTTAACACTTCACTCGGCCAAGTGAAGGAGTCACTCGGCCAACCATAGGAAGCCCGCTCGGCCGGCCAGATCGGACACGCAACAGAGCAATATCAGCGCGCACTCGGCCGAGCGTCACCATGCCACTCGGCCGAGCACCGAGTCACCCATCGCCCGAGTGGAGCCAAGACGATGACAACAAAATAGACCGAACTCTCTGTTTTTTCGTCTGTCAGTCCCGATGACTGATTCGGCCGAGTGGGTAAAGACGGTCCGCCCGAGTGACAACCGCCGTCCGCCCGAGTGACTGAAGGCCGTCCGCCCGAGTGACCTCCGAGGAGACGACCCCCGAGACCCCCAACTCTCTGTTTTTGTACAGGGTTCGTCACACAGCTGAGTGACATTTGTCTCGGCCGAGTGAGCGGTGCTGCCTGTAGCGGAAACTGCGGATTTGAGGCTGCGCAGGGGCATTTTCGTCAGGGGTTTTTGGGCGATTTTGGGGGGTATTTAACCCCAGTTTTTAACCTAGTTTTAGAGAGTTTTTAAGAACTTTTTGCAGCTTTTTAGATTAACTTTTGAGGGATTAGATTTAGCTTTAAGGGAGGAGAGAAAAGTGAGATTTTGTTGGATGCTATCTTGTTCTTCATTGGTTTGTATTTCTCTCCCTCAAAAACTCAATTTTTGTTGATATTTTGAATATTGCTATGAATTCCATTGATTTTATTTGCGAATTTCTATTGCATTCTATTATGAATTGTGAGTAGTTCATCGTCTTAGGGCGTAGGGATGAACCCTACGAGCCCAATTTCGAAATTGTGATGAATTGGTGAAAATATTGCTAGGATTGATTAGGGTTAGTTTGGGATTGCTATAATACGAATAGCTAGAGATTCATGTCGATTGGGATTTGCAAGAGATTGGATCCAAATTCGATAGGAAGCCCTAGATATTCGAATTGGGTTGCAATTGAATTCCTCCGGAATCGGTTTGCAAGAGATTGGACCGAAACTAGGGTTTTTCGATTGCAATTCTATACCAATACCCGTTTGCAAGAGATTGGATGGGTAGGAACTACCCCAACCTTGGTCGTAGCTCGAGTTTGCACGAGAGTGGGCTCGAGATACGATTGAACGATGATGTTGTTCTTCACGCTAGTTTGCCTAGGTTAGGGTTTGCAAGAGATTGGACCCTACCCTAGGTTGGCTATAGACTGGCAATAGCGCGAGAGCGTGAGCTTGGTTCCACATTTAGTTGCAACTAGTTCACCCAAATTTCAAGTCTAGCAATTGTGAAATCTACGAGTCACAATGATGAGATACTGCAAGTAGCGGGGATTCCCTATCCCCTAAGCGTCTTTATTAATGTGTTAATCCCTTTATACATTTAAACGACTGTGACCGCACATTGCGAACATTCTCCCGACTTCCCCTATAGCCAGGTGATTCGAAGAAGACACTGTTATTAGGCCTCCCTGTGTTCGATACCCGCTCGCCGCTACACCGTGCGCTTGCGGTAAGACTACGATCGTCGCCGCTCCGGGACGTGTATCCCGGGCGCGATCACCGCACTGGGTGCCTGGGCAGGCACCCAGGCCCTGGGCCTGGGCCCAGGCCCAGAGCTGGCCTTAGGCCAGCCAGGTCCCCAGGCCAGATCCAATCTGGTCTGGGTCAACCTGGTCTGATCTGATCTGATCTATTGGGCTGTTTTGGGCGTATCTTGGTATCTGTTGTCCGATTTGGACGCCGTTCGAACCTGGGTGTCATGCCCTATTTTGCACTATACGGGTGTTCTACTGAATACGCGTGGTGTTTCTACCTACGATGCGTGCGTGGGCATGAGATAAGCGTAGATATTGGCGTATGTGACGTAATGCCAAGGAGATTAGGCCGTAATACGTGGCTAATGGAAGAGAATGCGAGATGTGAAGGCGGAAGAAGTGCAAATGACGTCGTGGGTGTAAAACGACAGGAATGGGTTAGACGCGTGTGTGATGCATGTATGCACGCATAGATGTATGAGGATGTGTGTAAGGGGAGCCATGTTAGTGTGAAAATGGGGTTAGTGGTCAATGGCAACCCCCGTAAATTTTTAGAAAGGTCCGGGGCAAAACGGTCATTTGGGCTTAAATTGCTGTGCATACATACCCAGGTTGTGTGTGTGTAAAGTAATGGCAAACTTGTAAATACTTGGAACATGGGAGGGTATTTTGGTCATTTTCACATGGAATATTCCTTTGGAATATTCCATTCTTAGAAGAGAAGAAATGAATATGAAGGAGAATATTCCTTAGAATTTTCTCCTTCCTTCTTAACTCTTCTTTCTTTTCTTTTCTACACTAATCTCCTTCCTTATCTCCTCTCCCTCTCTTCAATTTCATGCTCCCCCTCTTCCCATTTCTATGGTGACCAAAATCCAAAAAAAAAAAAGAAAATAAAAAGAAGAAGAAGAAGAAGAAAAAGAAGAAAAAGAAGAAGAGGAAGAGAAAGAGAAGAGAAATCAAGAATTGGGGTTGGATTCAACTTGGTTTTGGAAATTCAATTAGGGTTTATTTTTATTTTGTTTTCACGTCTTGTTTACTTAATTTGGATTAGGGAAAATCAAATTCATGTGCCATACTTTAGTTTCTTGCAAAATCCCCTTGAAATTATAATCAACATCACTTCATTTGAAAAGCTGAAATTTTGATGTGTGTTCATGCTTGGTTTCTGTTTCCTGTGATTCGAATTGAGCTTCGAAAAAAATATGAGCTCGTAGATCATGAAGTCCTACCCCAAAATCATATAAATATTGATATATGTTCAATTCTGCAATTGGGAGTAAAAATTCAAATTCTACAGCATATCTGTTTGATTTCCAGTTTTGACACAGTTCAGTAGAAATAGCATAACTACCTGCACTCTCAATGCAATTTTGTGATCTTGGTCTTGTTGGGAACTTAAGAACATTATCTAAAAGTTTATCAGTGTGCCTATATGTCGAAATTCTGGCTAGAACATTATCAAAATTGGCTTTGAACACAGACCCAGAAATCTGTCTGAAAAACAGATTTGACACCCTTCACGAAATAATTCACCATAAATCAAATACTTAATATCTTTGCATGAAAATGTATCTGTGGATCCAAAACTATCATATCTACAAGTTTCATACAGGAAGTTTTGCTAAATTATGTGTATAAATGGATGATATCAGTCACTTTTTATGACATCATGTGCAATTTCTGCTAGCTGAAGCTTTTGCTTGGTGATATGATTTGTGTAATATTGTCATTTATACCCCAATTGTCCATGATTATTGTTCTTGAATGTAAATTAGATTAATGATATTTCTTGTCAATTGATTTGCTAATGTTCTTATGGACGTGCACGTCACGCTCATCACGTGTTCGATGAAATGCCTCAATGAAGGCAACTTTCAGTAATTTGAGAAACGTGTATGTGTTGGTGTTGGCCTTGAGCCACATTGATGATTGGTAAAGTTAGAGGCTCGAATGGCATGGATACATTGAAATTGTGATTGGATGATGTGTTGTAACAGTGGGCATGTCACATGAGTGCATGACCCTATATTTGATGATGGACAGTTGAAGTGACATGTGCACATCCATGCCATTGAGACCCCTAACGTGTTACTTATGATATTAACTTATAAAATTGAATAAATCTCAGTCCTCTCTAATTAGGGTGAGTTAGCAAAGCCCGGGTTTTAGGTTGGGTTTGAGTAAATTGTGGATATGAGGCATGGACTATGAAGTTGGGAGATGATTATGTGATGTGTGGAGCTTACCCACTCGCCTTTACCGGGAGTGGAGGGGATACTTATACACACTCACCTTTACCGGGAGTGGAGGGGTCATACGGAGGTTGGGTTATATGTGGATAGCCTCACTCCTGCCAGGGACGGGGGAGGTGAGAGGCCCGGTGTTGTACAGTGCCCATGTCCACTACGCCGTGTGCTATATTCACCCCAAATTTGGGGTGAAGTCCAGGCCCTGGTATCACACAGTGTACCCAAGTTCCAATTAACTCAATTATGAAATAATAAAATGAGATTTGTATGTTACTTTTACTGCTAGCAGCACTTCCCCTCCCCTTTGCCCGTAATTTGTGGCTTGGTGTCATGCTTCAGGCACTTGCACTTATCGTATTTGATATTGGTTACTTGAGCCATCATGTTATTATTATTGTTACTATTATTATTATTATTATTCGTGCTAACCCCTTTCTTGCAGTAGCTCGTCGCTGGACTGCAAGTATGATTCCCTTGTTTTAACTATTAAATTTCCATTATATCACTTAGTTACATGCTCTATTCCTCTGGCCTGCCTTGTAAATTGATAACCTTAAAATGGAGTTCCAAACCCAAATTGGTTCCTACTGGGGCACACATTGATGTGCTCCTCCTTATTTTTCAGGTAGCAGGGTTAGCTTGGTTGGAAGTGATTTGGAGCCGGGTTCAGGGATAGCATTTGATGTGAGTTGTCTTGTGGTGTGATATGGTGGTATTGGGAGGTGGAGAATGATGGAGTAGGTGTAGTGGTGTACCTGGGCTATGTATATTAATGGAAGTTGTATATATGACATGTTGTTACTGTATTAAGTTACCTGTGGTGTTGTTTTGATATTACTGTGAAGCTTCACTTGTACTATCCCAGCATATGCGCAGTGGCCTGCTTATTCAGTTTCTTCTTTCTCCTTCTTTTCCTCTTCATCACCTCTGCTCTTCAGAATACCTGGAAAAAAAATTTAGCTGTTGGGTATTCTGGGGATCGGGGCGTGACAGTTTTTGGCGGCCCATGCAGGTCA
This sequence comes from Scilla litardierei, assembly GCA_030789695.1. Taxonomy (NCBI): domain Eukaryota; kingdom Viridiplantae; phylum Streptophyta; class Magnoliopsida; order Asparagales; family Asparagaceae; genus Scilla; species Scilla litardierei. The sequence goes on from CM061134.1 coordinate 65,689,787, forward strand.
CCGCACTGCGATGTGCGTAAGGATAGTACATGTAATACTTCAGTAGGTGATTCAGATAGATTAGCCCTAAGGTAGGTAGTGACTTGAGAGTCTGGAGTGATCCACCCCGGAACCTCTAGCTTTAGGGAGTTCGGGTATGAACTTTTAGCAGTATAGTATACTATAGATGTATATTGTTGGTATACACGTGTATATGTAGCTGGGCGAACCCGTGGATATAAGTGCATTTGTCGTACTTAGAGATTTGATATATATATGTTGCAGTATACTTGTAAATTTGAATGACATGAATGTTACACGTATCATGGATGCTTGTAGTGGTATATGGATACGCGTGGGTGTAAATACTAGGTGGTGAATACTTGAATGTATGTATACTACGTCTCTATAAAAGTATACGATACGGATATGTGAGGCTGATATGTGTTGTACTTGTGTGACTTTGAGGAATAGATGATAAGTATATGTTTATTACTGGTGGAAGTGTACTGATGGATGCATATCAGCTAGCAATGATATTATATGTTTATAGGGGCATAGGCGAGGGTGTGCATGTATGTGATGTGAGTACATGTATGCGGCTCACTATCTCCTAAATATAGTTGTGTTTCATGTGGGGAGTACACTAATGTGTGTACATCTACCCTTGTATGGATAAAATAGTGGGATATCCACATTGTCTCTGTACATATGTGGGTAAGTGCATGTGTGTGAATATATGTGAGCTTGTATGGGTAGGTGGTTAGATGTGGGTTGAAGTATTGGTGTATATATTGTCGCTTGTATTGTATTGCTAGTGTGTGGATTCCTAATGCGTTAGATTTGAATAACTGAGAGTATATGTATGTGCTGCCTATGTGCATATAGGGATTGGTATATTGTTTTACTTTGGTATATGATCAGTGGTGGCTGTCCCTGCTTTAGAATCATAATTATTTGGTTGACTCATCGACATGAGTATCGTCGGGACCACCCTGACTGTGTCGTGATGAATTCTGCAGTTTTAGTCTCTTCGTCTAAACTATGTCGTGTAGATCAAGTTTAGGGTACGGTCAAACTGTCAGCCCCAATAACTTGACTACGATTAGTTTCTATCGATCTTTAGTCAATTAATGTTGGACTTCTTCCAACATACTCTGATTAGAGATTTTACTAAAGACCGAACTAACTCTACGACATTAACTCCCATTGACCGGGAGAGACGAATCCCCTCTTGGTCATTACTCCCCTCGTACGCTTCAAGTAACACCCAATCAAAGACCTTTCGACAGGCCTAGCCTCGAAGCTAGGTCAGTGATTTAAGTGGCACCATTCACGCACATGTTCGTAAAATGACCTCAAGTCAAAAGACCAACTTGCCTATCATCACTAAGAGTTATCATTGACAGATTAGTCAATATAACCATATGATAACTCTTGTGGATCGTTCAGTGAACTCATTCTCCAATGAGCACCTGTGTCTCGTCTTCGACTTCACCAAGTCAAATGATCATGAGATCATCGCCACCGCTAAACGGTGAAGACTAAGACACAATGGTCTATCCGATGTTTCGATATCCTTGTCTCGAAACATCTACGACCACGAACCCTTTTCGACTTATGCTACAGACGGTCAAACATTTCTCCATGATCGAGATACTCATCTCGATACATGTTTGACCTTGCATAAAGTCTCAGGACTTTACCTAAGTTAATATCTAATGTTAACTACATTATAATATAACTTAGATAAATTATTACCAAACAGCTTACTGTTATATCGAACAAGATGTTTGTGCTATTCACACATAGAGATAGATTGCCTCGAGGGTATCATCTCTCAATATCTCCCACTTGCACTCTGGCCCATTTATCTCGGTATCTAATACCGTTTTTACACATAAGTCTTTCTAGACTTCATGTGGTAGAGCCTTCATGAGTGGATCTGCTAAACCGTCTACTGTATAGACTTAAGGGGTTTCTATGTTCATGTTAGACCAACCATTTGAATCTCATTCAAATAATTCACTTGGTCTTTCGGAATCCAAAATATTTTATTTCCTTGGATCTTATCCAGTTCATCGTACCTTACGATAATAATTTTAAATTAGTTACTGGTCATTTTAAATGGCTCATATATATTTCTGATAAAGTGTCAAACCTTTTGATTACTTTGTCAAAATAGATGTTCCATCACTTTGATGCCTCGCATGTAATTAATACGCTCCCACTGACCTTGAAAACTTTCTGGCTAATTCATATAAGTTGGTTCGTCTAAATCATATTTAGAAGAACGAACTTATAAGTGAATGCTCCAATTTTCATGGTCAACATGAGCGTTTATATCGAGTTTGGTCCGAGTAGATCTGTGCACATCTACTGGCGAAACCGGTTTCATCATAATCCGTTTTATAGGAATTAGGATAAAAACCCGTTCTCGACCAACATGATTATATTTCACTATTTTCTTTCTGCACCAATCTTTTAAATTAAAGATTTACTTGCAGAAAATGAGAAAACATTTTTCTTGGACACGTAAACTAAATTCCAAAATTCATTTACGCACACGGACCAATTCTGATTGCATCAATTATAAATCGGAGTTACTACTCCGAATTTCATCACGGAAGTTGACTAAGTCATCATCAGTTATGATGTCTAACTCGAATCTTCGTCTCACAAGATTCGAGTAATTATACAGCTTCTTAATGATCGATTTAATGAATATCTTATTGATAATGTCCTAAGAGAACATTATCAAAACCTAGGCATTACTATCTGGGACTTAACCCAGAGGGAGGACTTAACTCAGAGTCACTTGCTATGAATCGCACCAAGTCTAACTTAATGTGATTAATACCTTTAACACACCGATGTGTTAACAGACTTGACCTGAGAGAAAATCATATTTTCTTTTAATTACGCAAGATTTAATATAGCTAAGTATTTGACCATTCGATCTAATCTAATCAGTTTAAATACTTTAGTCATTTCGTTCTTTATTTTATCAGACTTGTGTTTCATCAAGAACACGTGTCTTAATAAAATATACGAATAACTTATTTTGGTTAATCTAGACTCGGGTACATCAGTATGTACGAGACTGAGTTCGACAACTCATTCTCCCACTGTCTTACAGATGGGTTTCGGCCATTATATCTAAGAGGATAAGATTCACAAGTGTTTGTAGACGTCATAATACGAAAGGTCAGACCCATCTTTATGTGACTTGTGAAGCTTAGTCTCTCGATACGGCCTAGTCTTATTTCGCCATATAAGTTTTCTACTATCTTGTGTATTTATATATTAACATTTAATATATATTATCATTATACATATTACTCATTGCTTCAGAAGCAATGTGACGACATTCGGCAAAATGTGTTATCTTTTGTATTACAATAATTTTGAAATCGTGACGTCAAAATATGTCACATTTTCATTTCCTCCTAGTTATGCCTTTATTAATGATAAATTAAACTATTTAACTCAATTGACTTTCCGGAGTGCCTTCTTCCTTTTCTAAATCACATTTAGATACTAAATAGCCTAACATAAATGAATAGCTATTTAAGCATCTCATGTATCCAAATGCCTGAGCTTTGCAAAAAGTTGCTCGTCTCAAGATCCGGTTGGGATACATAGCCTTGCACCGTTCATGCACTCGTATTCGACTCAAACAGTTTGATCGAATTCTCGAACTTTGCGGATCAAAATTGTTTTTCCATACAACCTTGAGTGTAGGTCAATAAGTTGTAGGGAGAAACATACTTCAAATTTCCTATATGTTCAAGCTGCCCCATATAGATGCGAGTGACATGTAGCGTGAATTTATTTGTTGGACCCAGAACTTAATGAAATCATATTTCTTAAGTCTGTTCTTTAGAAAGTCATTTTAATGTCAACGAGAATATAGTTTAATTCTATCAATTAGAATTTAACTTGATATTCAATTAATCAACCTATTTGACCAGTTAACTTATTCCATTAAAATATTACATTTTGATTCCTTCGATAAACATAGTCTTGTCCTAGTTTAGCATACGTTCAATATTAAATATAGGTAGAATGGCTTTTATCTATCTATATCCTCCCACTATTTTTACGATCATTTTAAGCCTTAACAATGACCGATTTAATCGAATTAAATTAATGGGTAAGAGATCTAATCGCCCTGAGCCTAACAACCTTGAGTGTAGCTCAACAAGTTGCTTGACTCTGTAATCGGAAGATGACTCTTCATCGATCATATCAGATATGACCCTCTTATCGGTTTTTACCCCTAGCCATTTGTGATCATGAGTGTGCTCATCCAAATCACAATTTCTAGTCTAGTCGGACCCTTGTTTTCGTGTCTAGCCTGACTTGCCCTGGTGCTCGATGTATTCACGACCCGTCGGTTTGGGTCAGGTCTTAGACTACATCTAGCCAGACTACATCATTGACTTAACTTACGCCGGCGTTCGGTGTATTCACGACACGACGGTTTGGGTCAAGTCAAGGTTTCATCTTATGTATTTAAGGAGTTGGTTTCTACAAGGTTGCCATGTCACAGCTTGAGTGTAGCTCGACAACTGGAACACGGGTCCTATAGTTGCCAACCCCTAAAACAAGGAGGGCTACGGCTAATATTGAAGAAGATTATTAACGTATTAGACTTAGATATAGTCCAGGGTGTCATACAATCATGATTCACGTCATTGCGGTCCAGTGGAACACAGCCAAGGAATTGACTAAGCCAGGATCACTATCCCTTATAGGGTGATCCAACAAACTTAGCCAAGCACATTGACTGGATCATGGTCCATTAAAGGAAGATTGTCATTTTTATATACGTGCCATAGACTAAAAGGCTTTTATTAACAACTAATTAATCCTATCAACTAGTTGCATCCTTAAATTCAAAATTTTAGGATTTGTTTAATAACTTTTATTAAATCCTTATTAGCTATAAGGTTCACGTGCTATCCAAATCGTTATTAGGATTTTAATAAATTTATTAACAACGCTAAAAGCGAAGTGCTTTAATGAGAATTAATATCATAGCAATTAGAATTAAAATTTCATTAAATGGACTACCCTAATTAGGAATTAGGTCTTAAAGGGTTGTTAATGTTTTATTAAACATAGCATGTCATTAGAATTCATCTCATAAATTTTAGCGAGTTCTTTAATGGCTAACCTAAGAGGTTGTCTTGTGTTATCAAATAAGGGACAAGATAACATAGCCATTAATAACATAAAGTTACACTAATTTTACGCATAAAAGAGTGTACAACTATTTAACAATTAAATAGAATAACGTTTATCAAATAAACAATTTTAGCATGCATACTTAAATTTAACATTTAAATTTAAAAATATGGTTTTTAAAACATTTTATTTTATCTCATAAAAACTTGTTTTAAAAGATCACAAAATTTGCATGCTACATAAAATATTTATCGCATAAAAATTTTAAAAATTTAAAATGAGTTTTAAAATTATCACATAAATTTAAAACATCATTAAAAAAATTTCAAGCTTAAAAAATTTATCATATAAAATTTTTAAACATCTAAAATCATTTTAAACTTATCGCATAAATTTTTTAAAGTTTTAAAATCAGTTTTAAAATTAACACATAAATTTAAAACATCATTTTAAAAAAATTTCATGTTTAAAATTTTATCATATAAATTATTTAAACATCTAAAATCTTTTTAAACTTATCGCATAAATTTAAAGAAAACATTTTTGTGAATTTAAAAGCGTTCAATTAATTAATCGCAGTCCTAAATCAGCATACAGACATGGCTCTGATACTACTGAAGGGTTTTCTAGGACCCTTAGGGCACAAAAACTCTATTCCCATCCTACGTCGGACGAAACATAGCCATAAAACTTTGCAGCGAAAAAATAATGTTAATCTAATTAACATGCAGCCCTAAGGAACCAGACCCTCTTAGCCAGGATCTCTGCCAACTCAGGGTGGATCTGACCACCCCAAGAGGGATCGAAACTACTGCGAATAATTAAAACAAAAGCTTCTAAAAACATACCTGAAATCTCAACCCTGGGACAGGCGAGATGTTTCACACCGTCTTCCGAGCCGCTCCCCGTCTCACGCCGAGCCGCTCCTCGAACCGCTCCTCGAACCGCTCCGCATCCCGAGGCAAGCAATCCTCGTGTCGTCGAGCCAACCACGCCCCGAAGAAAGTTTCATGCGAGTGAAAGCCTTCGCCAAGATTTTGGATCCGGATCCGAATCCGAACTCCTTCGTGGCTTTGCTAGAGCCCTCAGGAGTAATGCAGAAATATATGGAGATAGAGAATATTAATTTCAGCCTAGATCTGAGTGTGCTCCAACATTTACAGAAACAGCTCAGATCTGGAGCTTGGGATGAGTTTGGAGGAAGGGGGAGGCCCCTATTTATATAGACGGCGGACTCTCCCCTTTTCCGCACAACCAATGTGGGACTATTAAATCAGAGTTAATTAAATCAAGTTAGTTTGCCTTTCACAAAGTGCAAACTTCCGTGAATTTTAACTCCCTCACCGTTGAGCTTCATGATTGATACAACCTATCAATTCGAAGGGTGTTCAACGGTGAACGCATAGGAAAAAACAGCGAGTCAATCGGAGTCCGTTTGACCCTCCAATTGATTGCCCAAAGTTCAGCCCAAGGCTAGATTTTCGACTAAAATCAGCCGTCAAAACTGCCCATTAAACATAGGGTTCTGCACCCAATGGTGGGGCCCAGCCTGTGGGCCCCACTAGTCAAGTCATACTGACTGGGCGCCTGGCCCAGACCTGGGCGCAGGCGCCCAGGCGCCAGCCTGGCGCCTGGCGTCCAGGCGCCAAGCGGGCGCCTAGGCCTACCCTGGGTGCCTGGGCAGGCGCCCTGGCCCTGGGCCTGGGCCCAAGCCCTGGCCGCCTGGTGCCTGGGTGCCCAGGCCCAGAGCTGGCCTCAGGCTGGCTAAGTCCCCAGGCCAGATCCAATCTGGCCTGGGCCAACCTTGTCTGATCTGGTCTGATCTATTGGGCTGTTTTGGGCGTATCTTAGGTATCTGGCGTCCGATTTGGACGCCGTTCGAACCTAGGTTTAGACCGAAACATTTCCGTCTTACCCGTGAGCTTTTCCTTGCATTTATTATATTAAATATGGTCTTAAACAATTTAAGACATATTTAACCTTTATTGCATCATATGCAAATTAGTCACTATCTAAGCTTAAATTATCATTTGCATCAAATAAAAATGATCTGAAAGCATATCTCTCTACAGCGGGAAAGTCGGTTACTCATAAGCCGAGGGGTAGCTCCCCATGCTGACCAGTCGACCCAATCGACCGTAAGGCTGGGGGTAACTCCCCCAGCTGGCCGATCACCGAGCCCGTCCGTAAGGCTGGGGGCAACTCCCCCAGCAAGCCGATCACCGAGCCCGTCCGTAAGGCTGGGGGCAACTCCCCCAGTAGGCAGGATCATCGGTTGGTCATAAGCCGAGGGGTAGATCCCCCCGCTGATCGACCGACCCAATCGACCGTAAGGATGGGGGCAACTCCTCCAGCATGCCGATCACCGAGCCCGTCTGTAAGGCTGGGGGCAAGTCCCCCAGTATGCGGGATCATCGGTTGGTCATAAGCCGAGTGGTAACTCCCTTGCTGACTGACCGACCCGATCGACCGTAAGGCTGGGGGCAACTCCCCCAGCAGGCAGATCACCAAGCTCGTCTGTAAGGCTGGGGGTAACTCCCCAAGAAGGCGGGGTCATCGGTTGGTCATAAGCCGAGGGGTAGCTCCTCCCGCTAAACGACCGACCCGATCGACCGCAAGGCTGGGGGCAACTCCGCCAGCTGGCTGATTACCGAGCCCGTCCGTAAGGCTGGGGGCAACTTCCCTAGCAGGCGAGATCATTGGTTGGTCATAAGCCGAGGGATACCTCCCCCTTCTAACCGACCGATCCAATTGACCATAAGACTGATGGCAATCCCACGGTCCGCAAGGTGGCCACCCAACGGGCCTGAGGATTGCGAACGAGGGAAGGCCACAGCAGGTCGGTCAGAAACACCTCTGGGGCCCTAATCTGTCGGATTGATTGACACGGCCATTCACACTCACAAACGGATAATGAAGGGATACCGACGAATCGCATCTTCAGCCGGGTTGAACGCAGCAGCGGCTCAAAAAGACAAGGGCCTCCCTCTGCTACAAAAGCAGCTTTGCCAGAAGACCCAGACGACAAGGAAAGTGGCGAAAAGTACATGGACTGACAAAAAAGCTTTATACATTACCGACAAAAATTGTTCGGTATTATAGGCCGAGGGGGAGGGGAACAAAAATAGAGAAGTGCCGCTTAAGGTCCCGGGGCACGGGAGGAAGCGTCCTCTTGAATCTCGCCTTGTTCGGAGCATGGGGGATCTACAGGACCTGCCGGAGGTAGGGTGAGCGACTGTCGGGCATGCTCCGCGAATCGCTAGAAGGTATCTCGGAAGACCCCCATAATCCGGGGGGCCAGGAGGTCCTCATAAGAACCGAAGGCTTCCCTGAGGACCTCCGCGATTCGCGGCCTCAGGACCCCGTCAAAGCCCCTCTCCACCTCCTCGACGAACCAGCTCGTCTGACGCAGGGCCCCCAACTCGTTCCAGAGCTCGCCCCTCTCTTGGCAGAACGCGTCTTCCGCTTCATGGGCCGACTTCTGAGCGTCGGCCAGTGCCCCTGGAGGTCCTGTACCTCGGAGGCAAGCTCGTCCACCCGACGTCGAAGTTGCCGAGCCTCTATGCGGGCCTCTTCGGTGGCCACCTCGGCCGCCCCGGCCCTCAAATGCTCCCGAGCCGATGACTCCTCGAGGTCTTTCACCTGGGACGCCCGGTGCTGCACCTCAACGGCCATCACAGTGGCCTGCAAAGACAAAAAAGTTACGCTAAGAGGAATCAAAAGGCAGGTTTAAAAGCAGCAGAGCGACCTACATGTTGGAGCTGCCAGACTAAAGAGTCCGTCAGTCGGTCGGAGGGGGCCCTCTCCAAGAGAGAGCGGTCCCTCGGGAGGATGGAGCTCTGGGCCAGCTGGGTGGCCACTGCTTGGTCGACAAATACCGATTCCCCGAGCGTAACCTAGGGGCCCGCCGGGAGGTTTACCACTGCGCCACCGGCTCCCACCAAGGACGGCTCGACCGAGTCAACAGGAGTGGCCTCTAGGGCCAGCGGGAGGGTTTCACTTTAGGCGACCGACGTCCTGAGGACCACAGAAGGGTAGACTTCTCCACTCTCCCTCCTCCTCTTCCTTTCGCTGGGCCCCACAGACTTCGATGGGGAACACTTCCGCCCCACACCACAACCGACCGTAGGCACACGAGGTGCCGGCCCGGTGCCCTCGTTGCCCCCTCTGCATGGACGGAACGGGGAGGTTCGGCGGCCGTAGCCTCCACTACGGGGAGATCCATCACGACCGGGGTGAGTGGCACGACCGCGACCGTCGGCTCCAGCCTTCCCACCGCACGCTCAGCCTGACGCACCTCCTCCTCAACCGTGCGACGGGACGCCTGGCCTGAAGAGTTCCCACGGTTTTTACCGGATCCCTGACGGATGAGCTCATCGAAGTTACGGGTAAATTCTCGGCCCGCCATCTCTGCAGAAGAAAAGAAGATCAGGGTAAGCAAGAGGAAAAACATAAAGAAAAAAGAGCGCCTATCGGGGGACCACATGACGGACTTAAGGAGCAGGTCGTCCAACAGGGGCCAGACCGACCTCTCCTCTAGGGGCAGAGATGACAGAAGCCGGACAGCGGCCTGGTCGACCTCGGAGAGGGACACCGTCAAGTCATTTTGACATATCCCTCTCCAACCTGTCAGGATCTCGGCGTCCCTAGGGAAAACAACGAAAACAAAGCTCGAGCTCCAGTCCCCCACCTAGCGGGGCAGACCGAGCAAACACTCCCTCCCCGCACGGGCCCGGAGGTGCTGCCACAACCCTTGGCCGACTGTCTGGACCCGAAAGTAGTGGAAGAGAATGGGAAGAGACGGCCCCAAGCCGTAGATGCGGTAGATCATGATGAACCCGGTCAGCACCGCGATGGAGTATGGGGTCAACTGGCACACGGCCACCATCATGAATTCCATGACTTGGATGATGAAAGGGTGACGATGGAAGCGGAGTCCTAGGTGAAACATCTCGACGTAGACGTCGACCTCCCTGCTCCGAGAAAAGAAAATCCACTCGTCGCTAAAAGGGATCCAGACATCGTACGGATGGTACAAATACTTTTTTTGAATCTCCATAACCTTCGAGAAGGGGACCAGGGACGGCGACCCGAGTATCACCGGGGGAACGTCGAACCTCTCAGCAGCCCGAGCCACATCGTCACCAACAGGGTCCATAACCCTTCCCCTTGTTCTGTACGGGGCGTGTCACCAGGGGTACGCCGAGCCCCAAAGACGGGAGGACGCCGGACTCAAGCGTCGGAGGATCCTCTGACCCCGACGCGGAACCACCTATCCTAAGTGCAGCCATGGGGCAAATGAAGGAGGAAGAAAGTTACCTTGGAAGGAATCTGAAGGAAGATAAGCGAGGGAGGGTTCGAAGGAGATTGCAAGACCAGAACCAGGAAGAAAGGCATGAAAGAATCGAAACCTGGAAGGCCGGCGTCCTTATATAGAGGGCAATCTCAGAATCAAAACTGTCCGAAGAGGAGCACGTGGCAACACCTGGAAGACCGACGGCGCTTCGAATCCCGCTGATCGCTCCTTATTTTACACCTTTTTTCTGCATGTTTTCATGACATTTTGATCGCCCATATTGCATTTTTCACGATTATTCTACGATATCGCATTACTTTTCACTATTTCTTGTTTTTGTCGTATTTCAAGAGATATGGAGCGATCTGGAGCGAAAATGAGATCAAGTGACTTTCGCGCACACCGGAGCATCGCCCACAGCTTATTTGAGGAGTTAACAACGCTAGAGGATGAGCGAACAAGGAAGAAGTGCGATAGAATCGACGAGGAGGTAAGGAGGAGAAGAAAAGAGCCCAGATACAGCTCACTCGGTAGAACAGATAGTTCACTCGGCCGAGTGAAGGATTGCACTCGCCCGAGTGAAACAGATACACACTGCCAATTTTCAACGTTCACTCGACCGATCAAGGAAGTTCACTCGGTCGAGTGAGTTAACTCACTCGCCCGAGTGCGACAGGGATTTTCTTCCGAGAAGCAGCCAAGTTACTGGAAATTTTGAGAAGATCCACTCGGCCGAGCAAGATTGCTCACTCCGCCGAGTGGAGAATCCCACTCGCACGAGTTAGACAGAGCGACAAACCCGCAACTTTCTCAGACTTTCTGTCTTTTATTGGGTCTGTCACTCGGCCGAGTGATGCAGTCCGACTGCTACGCAAATTTGGTTTTCTGGGCTGCGCAGAGGCAATTCTGTCTGGATTTTTTGGATGAATTTGGCTTGTATTTAAATCTAGTTTATCCCTAGTTTTAGAAGAGACTTGAATTATTTTTTTGACAGCTATTCCTTTTGTAAATCTCAGCTGGAGATCATAGACGCGCAATTTGTTTTGCTCTTTCTTGTTAAAACTCTTATTTTTATGAATTGTTCTTTCTCTACAATAAATTGTGTTATGATCTTATTTGTTATTCCTGAGATTTCCATGATGATTTGTGAGTAGTTTCGCCGTTCTAGGGCATGGGGATGAACCATATGAACCCGATCTTTGATTTGTGATGAATGAATCGACTTGTTGCTAGATTGATAACGGTTAGGTTGTGATTAATTTATTGCGAGTAGCTAGGAATTTCCATCGATTGGGATTTGCAAGAGATTGGATCCCAATTGATGGGAAGGCCTAGATATTCGACTTATGTTTATAATTGAGATTCTCTAGATTTGGTTTGCAAGAGATTGGACCAAAGCTAGGATTTTTATTATAAATCTATACTAATATTCGTTTACAAGGGATTGGACGGATACGAACTATCATAACCTAGATCGTAGCTCGAGTTTGCACGAGAGTGGGTTTGAGGTGCAATTGGACGATGATGTCGATCTTCATGCTAGTGGCTTAGGTTAGGGTTTGCACGAGAGTGGGCCCTAATCTAGGTTGCTATAGACCGGCAATAGTGTGAAAGCGTGAGCTTGGTTCTACATTCAGTTGCGACTAGTTCACCTACATTCAAGATTTGCAATATTGAGATTCATGATTCACAAGGATAAGTGACGGTCCGTAGTGGGGATTTCCTATCCCTAGACGCTTTATTATATTGAATTCTATTTGCTATTTGAACGATTGTGACACTGCTATCAAAACCATTCTTATTCCATCAATAGCTAGGTGATCAAAGTAGGATACTGTCAATTGTCCTCCCTGTGTTCGATACCCGCTCGCCACTACACCGTGTGCTTGCGGTAGAACTACAATCATTCTCCGGGTGTATATCCAGGGCCGATCAAGTTTTTGGCGCCGTTGTCGGGGAGGCGACGGTATTTTATTCTCTTTACTTAGCTATTTCTTTTTATTTTATTATTTTCACTCTTCTGTTCCTCTATCGTGCTAACAATTCTACCAAGACTCTCTTTTTCTGTGCATGTACATGAGATCGAAGGCACATCAATAAGATATATTATTTGATCCCGAGATCGAGTGTACGGAAAGGAGGCTTAGAGCCGAGAGGAGACTTGCTATAGAGGAAGATCATATGACCACTTCGGAGACACCAGAGGAGTTAGCGACGTGCATGGCTAGGCTTGTCTCTATCCGAGATAGGCTACGGCCTAAGACTACTTCTACTACCTCGTCTATTGTGATGCCGGAGTTGGCGGTGGACAAGAACTTCGAGCTTAAAACGGGACTTGTGGTGTTGATGCAAATAGACTCATTTCATGGGAACTCCTAAGAGAACCCACACTACCATCTACAGTTGTTCTTGTCTAAATATGCTACTTTTCAGATGCCCGGCATGCCGGCCGATGCTATTCGACTGCGCCTCTTCCCATTTACTCTTCGAGACAAAGCATTGTATTGGTTGAGGACGCAAGCTGAGGGGATCTTTACCACTTGGGATGAGCTGGTGAGTGCATTTGTCAACAAGTTCTACCCGCCATCCAAGACCGTCAAGATAAGAAGCGCGCTCATGTTCTTCAAGCAAGGACATCAGGAAACTCTATTTGAGGCATGTGAGCATTTCAAGGATCTCCAACACCAATGCCCCCATCATAGTATTGAAGCATGGAAGCTTGTGCATAGCTTTTACAATGGATTGCAACCGGGCACCAAGCAAATAATCGATGCAACCGCCAATGGAGCTATTTTGTTTAAGACGCCGGATGATACTAAGTCATTACTCGAGGAGATGGCCTCAAATAACCAACAATGGGGCGACGAGAAGGGACATTTTTCGTCATCCTTGAAGCCGACAAGTATTTATGAGGCAAAGGCCATAGCGGAGCTCTCTACAAAGTTTGATTCTCTCCACAAGGTCGTAGAGAGAATGGAGAAGTTGATTAGTGATCCGCATGGAACCTCCACCGTATCTACACCAGGAGGAAGTATGAGCGATTGGCAAGATCAATCCCATGTTATGTATGTTGGAGGAGAGCAAGGAGAAGGAGCTACGGAGCAAATTCAATATGTTGCGGGAAACACTGGCTATTGGACAAACCCGACTACGAGGAATCACCTGAGGTTTTCATATGCTAATAGTGATGGAGCCTTAAATCCACCACCGCAACAAACGCAAGCCCGACCTCCACAACAACTGCAATATCAACCAAGAGGGCCCCAACAACCAAACTTCCCGTCGAGGCAACAAGCGGGGCCATATAGACCCCAGGGTACAATCAAGGGTGGAGGACACCTAACCCACCACAAGCACCGCGGAGGTCGGACCATGAAGCAAGTGTTGATGAATTCATGGCCGAACAAAAGAAGGTAAATGCTAGATTGACGGCCCAACAAGACTCCCTCAACACCGTCGTGGCACAATTATCGGAGCAACTAGCGTTGCTCAATAAGAACACTCAACAATTGCCGGCTCAACCGGAGCAAAACCCACAGAGTAATACCAGCCACATCAATGCGGTGGCGGCGGTAACTACTAGGGGTGGGAAGGACACAACCCTTGCCATGATTCAAACCAAGGAGCCGGGGGAAGAAATTTTGGATGACAAGGAGCCGGTCAATGAGGAGGAGTGCCCAAAAGAGCCAAACGAGGGTGAAAAATCTGAAATTGAAAATCCACACGAGGAGCGCAACTATATGCCACAGGTACCCTTCCCACAACGGTTGGCAAGGGCAAAGATTGAGAAGCGGCTCGTCAAATTTCTCGAGTACTTGCAAGGAGTGAGCCTAAATATCCCTTTCTTGGACGCTATTGTAGAAATCCTGTCTTACGCTAAGTTCATAAAAGACTTGATTGCAGGAAAGAAGCGAAAGGAGAAGATAATGCTCGTCGAGCAAGGTACATGGTTTACCTGGAAGGAGAAGGAGCCTACAAAATTTAAAGATCCCAGAAGATTCCGCATTCCTTGCACACTTGGAGGAGTCCCGTTACAAAAAGCTTTGGTAGATTTGGGAGCAAGCGTGAGCCTAATGCCCCCTAACAATGTTTAAGAAATTGAATACGGGGACCAACCTAAAGCCGACGAACATGAGAATACAACTTGTGGACGGTCGGATCACGAGGCAGGTGGAAATTGCGAAGAACATACCGCTCTAAGTACCGGGAGGAATTTGCTTGCCGTGCGACTTTGTGGTAATGGATATCAAGGAGGAGGGCGATACATCGCTAATTCTTGGATGCTCTTTCTTGGCCACCGTCGGCGCGATAGTTGACGTGAGAGAGGGCACCTTGTCTTTGAATGTCGAAAACATTGAGGTCGAGCTTCACATTCCTAAGGCAATGAAGCACTTGTCTTGGACGGAGGACGTCGATTAAGTGGACCTCCTCGATGAGGTCATTGATGATGCTATGCCATATGCTATCGGCGCCTTACACAATGATGGCTTCGAAGAAGGTCAAACTTCTAAAGATGGAGAAATGTCGGGAGACAAGCCGGATCCTTCTATGGACGATGACAAGGACGACGCTGATGTCGTAAGAATCAGAGAGCTATGCAAGCTCTCCACGGCGAAAAATGCAAAGAAATCTCCGCCGGACGAGAAATTGTCTCCGCCGGCAAAGAAAATGGACGGTAAAAGCTCAAGCTTGGGACACTCATCTCCCACTACTACCCGTGATGAGAAGGAGCCGAGGAACGCCAATGAACGACAATAATTAAATCCAAGTGGCCTTCCCGGCAAGTTTGACGCGCACATCTCACATGCGCCGAACATCGAGCATTAAACGAGTATCTTAAGGGGTCGAGCTCAAGACCTTAAACAAGTACTTGTCGGAAGGCAACCCGACAGTTTTATCTTTTTTCTAGATTGAATTTTTCTTTTTATTTTTGTTTTAGATCTTTGTTAGTGTTTAGAGTCAAGAGTCGATGAAAATCCTGACAACGGACTCCATTTTTCATGACAGGAGATGGAGAACAAGGAATCATTTGAATGGAGGACAACCATGGCAACGGAGAGCGCTCCAGGAATGCGCTCAGGCCTCAAGAGAAGGAAGAAACTGATAGGGAGAAGAAAAACAGAAAGTGGAGCAAAAACAGACAGTTGGAGCTGAAATTAGCAGCCCACTCGGCCGAGTGACATTGTCATTCTGCCGAGTGAAGACCCTACTCGGCCGAGTGACATTGTCATTCTGCCGAGTGAAGACCCTACTCGGCCGAGTGACATTGTCATTCTGCCGAGTGAAGACCCTACTCTGCCGAGCAGGGTACGGATCAGGGAAGATTCTGAAAACCCCTCTCTGTATTTTATATGCCACTCGGCCGAGTAACTTTGTCACTCGACCGAGTGAATCAGACACTTTCAGCACTCAAAAGCTCTGAGTGGCCTTACTACTCAACCGAGTAACCTTTGTCCACTCGCCCGAGTGGTAAGATGTACTCGCCCGAGTCGCAACTTCTGTGAAAATTTTCGAAAAAAATTTAACTGCACCACTTGGCTGAGTGTACACGTCACTTGGCCGAGTGTACGCATCACTCGGCCGAGTGACTTATCCTATAAATCAAAACGTTACTGCCAAAAATCCCAAATCCCAAATTCTTTCGCCTGAGCTCTCGTCGTTTCATCTCCCCGTCCGAATCGCCCCTTCTCTGCCCAAGCCACACCACCCTCCGCCCGAGTCGGCGACCCTGAGCAGCCGACCCCGCCCTCTGTCCGCCGCCGCTGGTGCCCTATTCGTCACCGGCAACCCCCCATTTCACCCCAATTTCCCCCTTTTCTCCATTTCCCTAATTCGTAAGCCCAACTCAGCACCAAATCGAAATTAATATATATATATATATATATATATATATATATATATATATATATATATATATATTATCTCTGATCTTCTCCCATATATATTGATATTCATTGCTAATTTGTCTATTTGTGTTTCAGGCTATCTTGGGAGAGATACATGAGCTGATTTGGAGCTTCTCGGAGGAGGTGACTCTCCGCACGCATCCATCGCTTGCACTCACATTGTGTTCGGGTACACTCGTTCCTTATATAGCACTTCGCATTCGGGTTGGAACATTTCGCGGCTCACATGCCACCTCGCCCTAGGTCGCGCACGCGGGCGCCCGCTTCCAAGCGGAAGAGGACCAGCGATCATGTCCCCTCTTTCACTAGAGCGGACTCCCCTTTGTTGGGAGCAACGATCTAGGATCTTGGTTTGATGATGACAAACGTGTCGGTATATCTGACGTGTGTGCATAGTGTGTTTCAGGACCGACGAAACAATATATTTGCACTATTTGGCGGAATTGCTATTCGCATAGCATATTGGAAGAGAGGGAGTGTGTGTGCACAAAGAAGTTGGACTTGGTCAATGGAGGAGAGATGTGGCCAAATATATTAGAAAAATTGTCTCTTATCCTTCCCCTATTCAAACACCAACTTGATCAATTCAAATATCTTATCCATTATCCAAGATAAGAGGGAGATGGATTCAAATAGTTCATCAATTCTAATTTCAATTAAGATAAGGCCAAATCCTTTTCATATCCATATCACAAATCCCCCTATCACTAGGGATTCTCCATGACCACATTCATGAAGCCGACTTGCCTTCCTCTTGCCAAAAACCCTAGGGATATCTATATAAGCCTCATCTTCAACCAAGCAAAAAGAACAAGGCAATTAAAATTGTGTTTTCAAGAGTGCGGCTACATTAAAAAAATCAAGAGGGAAATTCTTTCGGCAAAAAACCCTACAATATCAAAGCCCTCTTCACAAAAACCCTAAGAGCCACCATAAAACCTCTCCTCGTATTAACCGTAGCAGGGGGCTTAAAACAAAACGAGGGCAGCTTCATCATCAAGGAGAAGGGGTCATCTTCATCTTCGTCACAGCACGATCTATCTCTCTCTTTGTTGCTGCTGAAAGTCGGAGCTATCCAACGGGCTGCCAACGTCGAGAAGATCTCCAAGCCATCGCCGTCAAAACATCATCGCTCGGAGAAGTAGAGGAAGCCGCCGTTGCAAAGACATCATCGGAGAAGACCATCATCGCCGTCCTCAACTTGCTGCTGCAACGAGCACGTTGTCGTCGCCCAAGTAAACACCGGAGAAGAGCCGCTGCTCGCCGACGTCCCTCGCTGCAGAAGTTCTTCGCACGCCTACCTTGCTGCAAGCCGAAGAGAGGAGCGCCGGAGCTAGTTACCGAAAACGAAGCAGCGTCATCGCCCCTTGCTTCTGCTCTCATTGAAGATCGCCGTCGCACGAAGACGTCGCCGTTACCTAGTAGAGCGAGTCTGCCGCTGTCGAGTTCGAGTTGCCTCGCCGTCGCCGTATCGCAGTAGAAGCCGTCCGCCGCAGTCGAAGCCCAACGCACACCGTCGCTGTCGAAGCTGCCACCGCCGCCTGACGCCGTCGACGTCGCGCTACTGTCGGAGAAGACGAACGCCGAAGATCGCCGTTGCATGCGAACAGAATTATTTGAGCGGATGAAAACTTCAGTTGCGAGCTGACGTGGACAGGGAACCATGTGAATACGAAGAAGCGGAAGCATGAATTTTAAAGCGTGACAAGGCTGAGGTTTCATTAAGGGGATTGCTGTGCGAACCGACCTCTACCAAAAAGAATTTGAACTGCATTACTCAGCGAACCGACAGCCTTATTTAAAGGGAGCTACTGAACGCACAGACGGCTGAAGAATAGGATTTGAACTGAATCTTCTTTGCACACAGACCAGTGTGTATTTTGCAATCCAGGAGTCAGATTGAGACACCGTTTGCGTCAGATTGGAGCTGACGACGTGCTGATTGACAGAGACGCCTACACAGACACAAACTGAGCATTTCTAAACCCTAAACTCCTTTATTTGTGTCTTAGTGTAACGTTCTCTGTAGGGGAAACTTTTACCATTTTTGTGTGACTATTTTTGGACTTGTCTAGTTGGGACTAGACAAGTGGGACCCAGCTAGTTTAGGACTAGCTGGTAGAAAGGGTTACTAGGATTGATAGTGAGAGAAAATACTGTGTGTGGGGTACTGAGAGCCTGGCGAGTGTAGATACGTAGAGGGTGCTCTGAGCGTGCTCTAACTTGTGGTTTTGTACCTATTGCGCTATTCAATACTAGTTCTGCTTTGGGGGCTGGAGTAGGTCGAAAGGTCGACCGAACTAGGGTAAATCTGCTGTGTACTCTGTGTTTGCTTTTATTTACCCTGTTGCTGCTATATCTGCGTGTGCTTATTCGTGGGTTGCACGAATTATTTTTATAAGCCTATTCACCCCCCCTCTAGGCTAGGATCGAGATCCAACAAGTGGTATCAGAGCAGGTTTTAGGATCTAGCCTAGGATTGACCATGAATAACCATATGGATAGTGCTTTTGCTGAGGGTCAGTCTGTTTCCCGTCCCCCTAGATTTAATGGAGGTGATTATGCATATTGAAAAAATCGAATGAAAATTTACCTCATTTCTGTAGATTACAAGGCTTGGCAAATAATTGAACAAGGATATAAACTGCCTGTAATTAAAGTAGAAAATGTTGAGATTGAAAAACCAAATGACAAATGGGATGATGATGATTGGAAATCTTATTCTTTAAATGCTAAAGCAATGAATGCTATCATTTGTGCACTTGATAAATCTGAATATAATAGAATCTCACATTGTTTAACTGCGTAGGAAATATGGCATACTTTGGAGGTGACGCACGTGGGAACGTCACAGGTAAAGGAGTCTAGACTGTCTCTTTTGAGTGCAGAGTTCGAGGGATTTCGCATGCTACCATCAGAGAGCATATCAGAGATGTATGCGAGGTTCACCGACATAGTCTACAAGTCTAGTTCGCTTGGAAATCCATATGATAGTCTTGATCAAGTGAGGAAGATCCTAAGAGCATTGCCAAGCTCTTTCAGACCAAAGGTCACCGCCATCTAGGAAGCAAAGGTATTGTCTCAATTGAAGGTGGAGGACATTATTGGTAATCTGATGTCCCATGAGTTGGAACTGCAAAATGTTGAAGCAAGAGAGAAATCTGAGGAGAAAGAGAAAGCCATAAAGCCCCTTGCTCTGAAAGCAGACGAAAGTGAAGATGATGATGACGACATAGCGCTAATGGTGAGAAACTTCAGAAAGTTCATCAAGACCAAGCATGGGAGAAATGAAATGGCACCCAGGTTTAATCGTTCTAACTTTAATAATTCTTCCAAGCAATTTAATGATCAGAAATCTACTGATAGAATGCAATGTTTTAAATGCAAGGGAAGAGGACATCTGATGAAGGATTGCCCAAATGAAACTGCTCAGCTCGCTAAAGGAAAAGGAAAAGCAAAGGTATTAACATGGGATATGGATAGCGAAGCTGAAAGCGAGGAGGAAAATGAAGCCCATTCTTGCATGGCTTTAGGGATGAGAATGGGCAGGCCCAAAGCCCGATTGGGCTTCCAAATGGGCATGCCACATCATCATCCCTACAATTCCTTCACAAATTCTAGAAAAATTTGTGAAGGAATTGTAGGGATGATGATGTGGCATGCCCATTTGGAAGCCCAATCGGGCTTTGGGCCTGCCCATTCTCATCCCTACATGGCTTTGATGGGGATCCAAGATGAGAAACCGTCAGGTAGCAAAGCTGAACTTCTTAAAATTTGTGAAGAAATGCAAAATCAAATAGTAAATCATGAGTTCACTATTGAATGTCTCCAAAATCAGAACTATGACATGCAAGTTAGAGATGATAGTGTGTTTAAAGAGAATGAACAACTTAAAATCAAACTTAATGCATGTAAGTCTACTATTGAAGTCATGAAGAAGGAAAAAGAAAGCTTTGATGAAAATGCTCCTTGTATCTCTTGTTCCTCATTATTAAACCAAATTAGCATGCTTAAACTTGATTTGATTAAGCTCGAAACTGAAAAAGACTATGTGATTAGAGAGCTTAATGATAAATTCTGCATGTTAGACAATGATTTTAAAAGAAAAATGATTGAATTTGAAAAGAAGGAAGAGGAAAACAAGAGAGCTTTTATTAGTAAATGCACGATGCTTGTGGAAGAGAATAAACAATTAAAAACCAAAGTCTCTCATCTTGAAGTAGCTATTAAGAAATTCTCTATGGGAAAACAATCGTTGGACACTATTTTAGAGAATCAATTATATGGCAATAATAGAAGAGGACTTGATTTTGGTCTAAAAAACGTTGAAAAGCAAATATTCAAGAAATTCCACAGTGTACCATCTATTGCAAAGAACAAATATGCAAAGTGCTTTACTTGTGATAGTGTAGGCCACACTTCATATTATTGTAAATTTAGGAACACAAATATCAAGTTTAAACAAGTGTGGGTTCCTAAATCTTTAATGGCTAACACTAGTGGATCTTGTTGGATTCCAAGGTCACACTTAACACCTTTCATGTAGGTGTGATGGAGGTTTGGCGAGGAGCGATAAACTCAATGTTCATTCTTTAGCTCCTTAGCCAAATAATGACGAGAAGGTATAATTTTTATCCCTCTTTGCACTTCATTGCATACCTTCATAGTTTGTTTGTGTGATTGTTTCATTTTGTTTTGTGTGCTTATTTTATTTTGTTTTGTGTGCTTGTTTGCATGTTTTTTAATGTTTTATTTCTGAAAAAAACAAAAAAATTGAAAAACCCAAAAACAAAAAAATTTGAGCTTAAAAGAATACCCTTTATGATTTATCTTAAGAGGTATTGTATGAATGATCAAATCTATCCCTTGTAGAAGTTAATTCGTTATTGTTGTAGCTACATGAACAGGTTGTTATCTTTTTAGTAGCCATGGCACGTCTCATAAATTTCAAATTTGACTTCTACACCTACATTTGCACTTTCACGATATTTGACTTCATAGTACTTTTGGAGATTCTTTTGAAGAATAATAGAAAGTGAATGTAGGAATGATTAATTTCTGAATTTTCTAAGGGATATGAAGTGTTTAGCCATGAATTAAAATTGAGCACAAAAGAATTGCAAATGAAAAAAAATGAAATTGCTCCGTATGAAAAATGGATACACTTCATGGCTAATACACAACCCACGAGTATCCAACTTGTGCTAAATGGGTAATCATTAGCGTTGGTGTATATAACTCGTCAAGCAATGCCACCCCGCATTTAAAAGTCCTTTTAGGCCATGTTTCGGGGTTCGGTAACTTGAACTCATCTTTGATGAGGTGGGAAAAATCAATCCTATTGATATTCATGAAAATTGGAAAATGCGGATTGATTTGGTTGATTTTCTGAAATTGAATCTCCTCTTGTACTTTATTGTCTATATCACTACACTTACACTAAGGTGGAGAAGTCTTGTTATGAAATCCTATGAGCTTGGATTGTCTACTTTGTGGAAAACTCATGCAAATTGCACGCTACATTTAATAATGGTTTATTTTTGCATGGAATATTTTTGTGTCTTCATTAATCCACTTTTGGTGATTACAAAGGGGGAGAAAGAGGAAAGATTTGTGTGTTGTTTGTTGTCGGTATTATTCGTTGAAGGGGGAGCTTGATAAAAATACTTGAATAAATATTGAAGGGGGAGCTTGAGAGAAGGGGGAGCATGCTTTTATACTTACTATTTGTTGTGCATGCTTTGTAATGCTTGAATGACTCATCCATACATCATATTGCATTACATCCTTCAACACACTTCACACACCCATACTTATTGCTCAAATCTTTTACGGGTTTGTCATCACCAAAAGGGGGAGATTGTTGGGAGCAACGATCTTGGATCTTGGTTTGATGATGACAAACGTGTCGGTATATCTGACGTGTGTGCTTAGTGTGTTTCATGACTGACGAAACAATATATTTGCACTATTTGGTGGAATTGCTATTCGTATAGCATATTGGGAGAGAGGGAGTGTGTGTGCACAAAGAAGTTGGACTTGGTCAATGGAGGAGAGATGTGGCCAAATATATTAGAAAAATTGTCTCTTATCCTTCTCCTATTCAAACACCAACTTGATCAATTCAAATATCCTATCCATTATCCAAGATAAGAGGGAGATAGATTCAAATAGTTCATCAATTCTAATTTCAATTAAGATAAGGCCAAATCCTTTTCATATCCATATCACAAATCCCCCTATCACTAGGGATTCTCCATGACCACATTCATGAAGCTGACTTGCCTTCATCTTCCCAAAAACCCTAGGGATATCTATATAAGCCTCATCTTCAACCAAGCAAAAAGAACATGGCAATTAAAATTGTGTTTTCAAGAGTGCGGCTACATTAAAAAATCAAGAGGGAAATTCTTTCGGCCAAAAACCCTACAATATCAAAGCCTTCTTCACAAAAACCCTAAGAGCCACCATAAAACCTCTCCTCGTATTAACCATAGCAAGGGGCTTAAAACAAAACGAGGGCAGCTTCATCATCAAGGAGAAGGGGTCATCTTCATCTTCGTCGCAGCACGATCTATCTCTCTCTTTGTTGCTGCTGAAAGTCGGAGCTATCCAACGGGCTGCCAACGTCGAGAAGATCTCCAAGCCATCGCCGTCAAAACATCATCGCTCAGAGAAGTAGAGGAAGCCGCCGTTGCGAAGACATCATCGGAGAAGACCATCATCACCGTCCTCAACTTGTTGCTGCAATGAGCACGTTGCCGTCGCCCAAGTAAACGCCGGAGAAGAGCCGCTGCTCGCCGACGTCCCTCGCTGCAGAAGTTCTTCGCACGCCTACCCTGCTGCAAGCCGAAGAGAGGAGCACCGGAGCTAGTTGCCGAAGACAAAGCAGGGTCGTCACCCCTTGCTGCTGCTCTCATTGAAGATCGCCGCCTCACGAAGACGTCACTGTCACCTAGTGGAGCGAGTCCGCCGCTGTCGAGTTCAAGTTGCCTCGCCGTCGCCGTATCGAAGTAGAAGCCATCCCCCGCAGTCGAAGCCCAACGCACACCGTCGCTGTCGAAGCTGCCACCGCCGCCTGACGCCGTCGACGTCACGCTACTGTCGGAGAAGACGAACGACGAAGATCGCCGTTGCATGCGAACGGAATTATTTGAGCGGACGAAAACTTCAGTTGCGAGCTGACGTGGACAGGGAACCACGTGAATACGAAGAAGCGGAAGCACGAATTTTAAAGCGTGACAAGGCTGAGGTTTTATTAAGGGGATTGCTGTGCGAACCGACCTCTACCAAAAAGAATTTGAACTGCATTACTCAGCGCACCGACAGCCTTATTTAAAGGGAGCTATTGATCGCACAGATGGCTGAAGAATAGGATTTGAACTGAATCTTCTTTGCTCACAGACCAGTGTGTATTTTGCAATCCAGGAGTCAGATTGAGACACCGTTTGCGTCAGATTGGAGCTGACGACGTGCTGATTGACAGAGACGCCTACACAGACACAAACTGAGCATTTCTAAACCCTAAACTCCTTTATTTGTGTCTTAGTGTAACGTTCTCTGTAGGGGAAACTTTTACCATTTTTGTGTGACTATTTTGGGACTTGTCTAGTTGGGACTAGACAAGTGGGACCCAGCTAGTTTGGGACTAGCTGGTAGAAAGCGTTACTAGGATTGATAGTGAGAGAAAACACTGTGTGTGGGGTACTGAGAGCCTGGCGAGTGTAGAGACGTAGAGGGTGCTCTGAGCATGCTCTAACTTGTGGTTTTGTACCTATTTCGCTATTCAATACTAGTTCTGCTTTGGGGGCTAGAGTAGGTCGAAGGGTCGACTGAATCAGGGTAAATCTGCTGTGTACTCTGTGTCTGCTTTTATTTACCCTGTTGCTGCTATATCTGCGTGTGCGTATTCGTGGGTTGCACGAATTATTTTTATAAGCCTATTCACCCCCCCTCTAGGCTAGGATCCAGATCCACACCCTCCACCTAGCCTGCTACCACCCACACTTCCGCCTCCTACCGCACCTATCCCACCATCACCGGCACAGCCCGCCCCCGCTTTCAACACGATGGGGATTACGTTCAGAGATGACGCACACCGCGCCAGATTTGACCGTATCTCCCATCATTCGATTGTACCCTCTAGGTTAGCGCACCTTGCAGATTTTGAGCACCTAGTGGTACTTGAGGGGCTACTCCAGTTGTATGACAACGTGGGGTGGCGTGACTTTTTGTCGGTGTCGGTGGACACCTATATCCGGTCGACACTAGAGGTCATTAGTTCGATTTGTCAGACTCCTAGGGATGCTCATTTCGCTTGATGGATCGTAAGTGCGAGATCACTCTCGATATGCTCCGAGCCTACTTCCAGTGGCCCCCCGTCCCAAAGCCCGACCGAGCCTATAGTCCCACGCACATCCCACCGTTGTCATTCGACACACATGCCTTCTGGACACGTATCACGGGATCACCTCTTGCCTTTGACCCTAGCAGGGCCAAGGCCTCTGCTATCCTCCACCCATGCCTTCGCATTGCACAGCGTTTCATGGCGACCACTTTCCTAGCGAGGTTTGAGCCGGGGACGATGTCGACCCCTGAGCTCTACATGCTCTACGGGATGACTCGAGCGTGAGCCTTAGAGGTAGGTGGAGACGTCTTACTCCCCGCCACTCAGATTGACATATCTAGTTGTACTTGGACCGCATAGTTATCTCTGTCGACGCAAGGACGCATATCTGTTGCAGCGGTCTGATTACTCTTTGGCTCCCATATGCAGAGTAGACCTTCCAGCTGGTTTGCTACGACCCCCGGGCCCCACTTCACTTTCTATAGATGTTATGGCCCGCATGAGGATGCTACACCCTCATGGTCAGCACCACTAGGTATGGTTGCATGGTCCTTTCGGCACAGATTACATGGTTCTTTCGAGCCCCGCTTGGACCCATATTAGACCCGCAGGAAGGGAGTGGATTCCAGCGATGGACGTCCTCATCCAAGCTGCGTACATGCTAGAGCCTGAGGGTGCTCAGCAGGAGCCCCTTCTTCCACCTCTGGACCCGGAGATCCCTCACCCTGCACCAGATTTGTCTACTCCTTCCGACACCTCTGTCCACACTTCTGTCAGTGTCGGGAGTACACTTGCTGAGTCCGCCACCACCACCACCTCTGTGCTGATGACCGTCGATCCCATTTCTACTGTGAGCCCTGAGCATCCCACCACCATTATTGAGAGCGGCAAGCCCTCTTTTGCTTCCACAGTGGAGACCTTGTCCACTTTCTTATTCTCGACCCCTGGGGAGTCATTTTCTGCACATTTCACGGCCTCCCCAGTCGTCGACCCTTCTGTCTCCACTGCATCTGTCTTCACCGAGAGTGTCGTGACGTCTGTCCCCATTTCTGTGTCACCGACCTCTCTGTCCTCCTCGCCCTCTATCACCGTTTTAGCCTCTACTGCTGCTCCTTCTTCTTCGACCATTCCTGTGTCTCAACCTACCATAGAGGCTGAGCGAGTTCTAGTGAGCACAACTCCACAGCCCTACCCTGTAGTTGCACCTGTTGTTTATGGTAGCCGTGCGAGGCAGCCCCGTTCCTCACCTGTTCGACCCTCTGCTCCACCTCCCCCCGACACCCTAGTTCAGCACCTGCGTGCTCTAGAGGTGGCAGTTAGTGGGCTCAGAGGAGATTTTCGGGCTCTCTCCGCTACCGTTAGTGCTATACAGTCTCGCGTCGCCTTACTTCCTGGTATTCAGGCTAGCCTAAACCAGATTCTTGCGCAACTGTCACAGCCGTCACCTGCCACTACACATACCCCTACCCAGCAGCCACCTCCACCACCACCTCCACCACAGGACGGTGCTGGTGCTCCACCACCCACTTAGTCACATACTAGATGCCTCTCATATTTTTACTGCTGCTATGATTGATGATATCTTTTCTACTGATTTTTGCGCACCTCCTCCCCACACATTTTGATCACTTTTTGCTCATATTTGTCTATATCATTTTGGGAGAGAGGATGTATTTTTGGGGACACTTATATTGCACGATCTTGATCTCTGCATGCATCACTTGCATATCCATCTCATTTTCTTTTATTTTCATCATGCATGCATCCTCACCCACCACACCCATATCTTATTTCTCTGTGTGCCACACTTTGCACATTGAGGACACTGTGACGTTTAGCTTGGGGGAGTGAGTGTCTCACGCACTTTTCATTTTCTTCATTTTTACTTTTATTTTTCCACCTTTCTTTGTTTTACACTTATTTTCACCCACTTTTTCATTTTTTCCGTCATGCATCATGTTTTCTTACTTTTTGTGTGTGCTGCAAATGTAAAGTATATCTTATTTTTCTTTTATCCTTTTCTCTTTTATCCTTTATGGCTAGAGATGAATTTTCTGTGATGATGACGACGTGGTACTAGCTTATCTCTATATACATATCATCTTGTCATGCCGTCGTTTTCATTTCAGATATCATATGCTATGCTTTGATGTGCATTCGAGATAGTAATCTGCACCTTCATTATATGAATGTGAATGAAATTCTACTATTAGCTGACTCTGATGATTTATATGGTATGTTTTTCGTAGAGAACACACCAAGCTTCACGCATTGATTGCTTATATTTGGAGTACTGCTACATTGTCTGATATCACTTATTTTTTGCATGAAAATTGTACGCTTCATTTTCAGGTTGATTGAGTGTATGCTATGATGATATAACTGGATTAGTTTACTTTCTGAAATCAAACTGAGTAGATAACATTATTCTGCTGAAAGTTGGCGTGCACATTCTAAAGAGTGAACTGAGCGTTGCATACTTTTCTTTCTCCATATATCTTGAACATTATTTCTATACTTAAAATCATTGGTGAATCTCCCTTTAGCGAATCCTATATTGGCATCTTCCCCTTGCTATAAAAGTCCATGCTCCAACACCCCAAAATCAAAAAGAAAAAAATACATGTATATCTCTCTGACTTTTGATTTGGGATCCTGATTGTATATATGTGATTATAAAAAAAAGAAAGAAAAAAGGAAAAAAAAGAGCAAAAGAAAAAAGAAAAAAAGAGAAAAGAAGTTCATACATGATCCCATCTCATTTATTTCTCTCTTTCTTTCCTCTTTTATTTTTCATTTTTTTGAGCTTCAAAAATGGGGAAAGGTCTTATTGTTTTATCCGATGCCACCACGCTTACAGATAAGCTTGGGAGAGGGGATCCAATGATGTGTGAGAAAGTGACTACTTGTCTGTGCATGACAACCTAAACTAGGTAATTTTCTATACTCAGGGAGATTGCTAGAAGTATTACGAAATCCAGGAATTGAGATTTGGCATGCATTTCATGAAAACCACTCCTTTCTATTCTTATTGCTTCATATTGTGTGATGCCTCTTATTCTCCAAATTAAGAGCGGTCAATTGAAAAGTGTGCGATCTATGATTATGTAGATTGCTTTAGATGCTTCAGACGATGCTAATCCTAAAATGATTTCATATTTCATATCGTTTTGATAGTCTTGGGTTTCTATACCGAATGCATCTTTATATGATCATGATATCGAGATAAAAGTCGTTGGCATGTTTTTATTCGCCGTATGCTATTTGAGTAAGCAAGTCCACGTTCTGAGAAAATGATCTAGCATTTCCCTCTTCGTTTTCTTTTCTATCTTCTTTTTTCCTTTTTCTTTATTTTTATCCGTCAGGTTCGCCTTTTACTCATCTTCCTCGAGAACGAGTAAGAGGTAAGCTTGGGGGATTTTGATCGCTCCTTATTTTACACCTTTTTTCTGCATGTTTTCATGACATTTCGATCGCCCATATTGCGTTTTTACGATTATTCGACGATATCGCATTACTTTTCACTATTTCTTATTTTTGTCGTATTTTAGGAGATATGGAGCGATCTGGAGCGAAAATGAGATCAAGGGACTTTCGCGCACACCGGAGCGTCGCCCACAGCTTATTTGAGGAGTTAACAGCGCTAGAGGATGAGCGGAAGAGGAAGAAGTGCAATAGAATCGATGAGGAGGCGAGGAGGAGAAGAAAAGAGCACAGATACAGCTCACTCGGCCGAACAGATAGTTCACTCGGCCGAGTGAAGAATTGCACTCGCCTGAGTGAAACAGATACACACTGCCAATTTTCAACGTTCACTCGGCCGAGCAAGGAAGTTAACTCGGCCGTGTGAGAAAACTCACTCGTCCGAGTGCGACATGGATTTTCTTCCGAGAAGCAGTCAAGTTACTGGAAATTTTGAGAAGACCCACTCGGCCGAGCAAGAGTGCTCACTCGGCCGAGTGGAGAAGCCCACTCGCCCGATTCAGACAGAGCGACAAACCCCCAACTTTCTCAGACTTTCTGTCTTTTATTAGGTCTGTCACTCGGCCGAGTGACGCAGTCTGACTGCTACGCAAATTTGGTTTTCTGGGCTGCGCAGGGGCAATTCTGTCAGGATTTTTTGGACGAATTTGGCTTGTATTTAAACCTAGTTTTATCCCTAGTTTTAGAAGAGACTTGAATTATTTTTTTGACGGCTATTCCTTTTGTAAATCTCAGCTGGAGATCATAGACGCGCAATTTGGTTTGCTCTTTCTGGCTAAAACTCTTAATTTTAAGAATTGTTCTTTCTCTACAATGAATTGTGCTATGATCTTATTTGTTATTCCTGATATTTCCATGATGATTTGTGAGTAGTTTCATCATTCTAGGGCATGTGGATGAACCCTATGAACCCGATCTTTGATTTGTGATGAATGAATCGAATTGTTGCTAGGATTGATAACGGTTAGGTTGTGATTGATTTATTGTGAGTAGCTAGGAATTTCCATCGATTGTGATTTGCAAGAGATTGGATCCCAATTGATGGGAAGGCTTAGATATTCGACTTAGGTTTATAATTGAGATTCTCTAGATTTGGTTTGCAAGAGATTGGACCAAAGCTAGGATTTTTATTATAAATCTATACTAATATTCGTTTGCAAGAGATTGGAAGGATACGAACTATCATAACCTAGATCGTAGCTCGAGTTTGCACGAGAGTGGGCTCGATGTGCGAATTGACGATGATGTCGATCTTCATGCTAGTGGCTTAGGTTAGGGTTTGCACGAGAGTGGGCCCTAATCTAGGTTTCTATAGACCGGCAATAGCAAAAGAGCGTGAGCTTGGTTCTACATTCAGTTACGACTAGTTCACCTTATACATTCAAGCTTTGTAATATTGAGATTCATGATTCACAAGGATAAGTGACGGTTCGTAGTGGGGATTTCCTATCCCTAGACGCTTTATGATATTGAATTCTATTTGCTATTTGAACGATTGTGACACTACTATCAAAACCATTCTTATTCCATCAATAGCTAGGTGAACAAAGTAGGATACTGTCAATTGTCCTCCATGTGTTCGATACTTGATCGTCACTACGCCGTGCGCTTACGGTAAAACTACAATCGTTCTCCGGGTGTATATCCGGGGCCGATCACCCGCACCGAAGGTAGTTCAAACGAGCCGCTTCATGATGGCCACTATTTAATGGATTGGCCTCGACTGACGCGCTTGTCAAAATCCACAAGAGTCACATCGCCCGAACCAAACTGGCAGAATCCGAACGGCTCGGACGATGGGGGAAATTGATACGACTATTTTGGAGAAGCCCAAGAGCAAGAGGCCCAAGCCCAGGCCTAGGACGGAAAGCCCACTAACGGGATTTGGTCCATCCGACGAAAGCCGACGAAAGAACTCGGAGTCGGGTCGGCCATGACCCGGAATCTGCACGATTAGCCCACGCCCGCAGGAGATAACCGTTCCCCTAAAAGCGTGGCACCTTGATGACCATTAATGATTCCATTAATTGACTTCCCCACGACACGCGCAAGCGCCTCTATGGGGGCGGATCGTGGGGGCGTGAGTGGGGAACAGTCAGGGGACGTGGATTGGGGGCAATTGTGGGTCAAACTCTATAAAAGGGCAACAGAGGAAACCGGGAAGGGGATGCAATCCTAGACACATACAACGGAGGTATTCCATTAACCGACCTAGCTTTCCCATTTTTCCCATCTCCCATAGCTCGGATCGAGGATACGTGTGCCGACCTCCTTTCGAGCCGTACCGATCCCGCCGAGTATTGCTCAAAACCGTTCTAACTTAAGCATCGGAGGGGACTTGGCCAGAACCAAAGTCCGGCCCCCTTGACGAGTTTCTTCGTCTGTCCAGGAAGAAGCGGACCCAGGCGCCGAGTCTACTCCTCAGCGCAGAACGAACCCGCCCGCCATTAGCGAGCACCGCCACCGACCGAAGACCAAGCGATAATCAAGGCGCCGAGGCTTTCCCTCGGCACTTGATCGACTGAGGCCGAACGCTCACCCGGGTGCCGAGGCTGCCCCTCCGCACCTCGTTGACCGAGGCCCTCAACCCTCCAAGCGACCCATTTCGCGAGCCGAAGAGGGGAACCGTGCGTCCACCATCAAGGACACGCACGCTCGGAAGAACCAAGGGATCCCAACCGACCCCTTGACCACGTTGACCGTCAAGTCTTCGGTCAACGATCTTATGGTGAGAAAACACTCGTAAACACTAATCATTAAGTTGCAGATGATATAGACACATGGGTGCTATCACTCAACGATAGCGAAGAAGCTGATGATGGTCAAAGAACGGGTGTCGCAGGAGCTATAGAGTGCATTGCTTCAGTTCATCGAATTGGCAACAGAGAGACTCAAAACAGGGGAAGCCATCACTCATCAGGGAGCTGCATAAGATCATGACGCGAAGTTCCTGACAAATGGAAACCATGTTGTAAGCAATCAAGAAGACTAATGTAAATTTATTACATATGATAATAATAATTCGTTTGTGTTCCATTATTAAATCTCAATAATATATTCGTCGACTATATAAATTTACCCCAAAATTTATTACATATGTGTTATGAATCAACTACTGAGGGGAGAGCCCTCAAGTCTATATTTATAGCCAAAGGGGAGAATACAAGTGGGTATGAGCCCAACCACTTGGGTTGGCCCAATAACTCATCAACCCAGTAAATACCCATTCACAACACTCCCCCTTATCCAGCCATGGTTGTGGACCCCGCTCATGAATACTTCAAGATTCTGAGCCTGTATGGGTCTCACATGGGGTGGATACTTCAGGATCCTGAGTTGGTGAGATTTGCCTCGTTAAAACCTTTGGCTATGGAAATCCCAGTGGGAAAAACCATAGTTAAGGAAAAAGGGTGCAAACGCTCTTTAACTCCCCCTGATTTGTACAAGTGACTCTGCTCATGAATACTTCTGGGTTCTGAGCGTCACAGAGGGGTGGATACTTCGGGATCCAGAGTTGATTTGATTTGACTCGTTAAAACCTTTGGCTATGGAAAACCCAGTGGGAAAAACCATAGCTAAGGGAAAAGAGTACAAATTCCCTCAACTCCCCCTGATCTGTAAAAGCTCTTAGGCTTTCAGATCTCTTAGGCTTATCTCATCACTCATATTTACAATATTCCGAAAATGTACACAAATTACAAATTTTGTCACCATCAAGCAGCTGCTGAATCCAGGTACTCTGAGGAGGTTGCTAAGTTTTGTCGCCTCTGATGTGGTCTTCAGACTATATGGTTAGCTCCACAGAACCAGCCTCTATCCCAGTCGTCACTGGGATGTGATGTACCACCAGGCGCCCTCAAATACACCATTGGTGTGATTCTGGAATGGTGAGGATCTCGGAATGATAGGATGATGTTGCCTTCATAAGTTGCTTTGCAGATCTGCAGGGGATGGCCATCCCACTGTGGGTACCCGTTCTGTGATTTCTCAGCATAGGGACTGGACCTGAAACCTGCATTTGCATAAACATTGGAGGATGCTACTACATTTTGTAAGTCCGAATATTTCGACCCTTGGAGTAAGCGCATAAGGCTTAACTCAGGTCTAATGGCCCTTTTTAGGTGCCAACTATCTCTGGCTAATGAATTTACTGCAATTGTTATACCGGGACACATGCAGTTAGCCAGGAGTGCATGATTGCACTAAGATAAGGGACTTTAGGACCAGTTATATCCTCCTCCTCTTCCAGCGATCGGAAGGGTTCTTTTTTTTTACATCCATTGAGTATACCACCGTAGGTGTACTTTGGATGACAATGGTCCTGTTAATATCTCCAACGCACTTCTGGGCGTTTGTAACAGGATTCTATGAGCCATGACTTTATATTTGCCTAGGTCTTTTTTATTTCATGTTTAAAAGTCAGGCTAGTACATTTATTTCGGTTTTCTCTTCAGGAGATCCGATGAGATGTTAGTTGTCTACAACTAAGATCTCTAATCCTGTTCTTTGCATAGATGCAAAGACAACCTTCAGTAGGAATCATTGACGTCTCAAGTGATTCTCTTGGTTGTACATTTATTTGTTATACTTATATTTCTTCATTTGAATAGACGTCCTGAAGTATATTCAGGCATTTTAAGGAAATGTGGAAATTATCTTTACAAGATATCCACGAAGGTATGCCGTCACAACATCCAATAACAGCATATCCAAAATTTTCCTTCGCCAAATCGTAAGGTATTCGCTTTTGATAACTTAGGGAGACTGATGCATTATTTATGAGACATGCTCATTTGAATTTGTTCGATCCCTAGTTTCAGCAAAATTTTCCTTGGGCTATAGGTTGTACCGTATAGCATACGATTTTGTATTTATTTTTCTTATGTTTGCAATACTTTGTTTTATCCACAGGTTTGACACCTTTTAGTGTCTGGACTTCAGGTCCGAACATTTCACGTTTCATAAAGTGAGTCCAGCTCATCTTTTATTGCCACGTTCCACGTTTGGCCAATCTCTACGTTTGCCTTCTAGCAACGGAGTGTGGAACGATAATTTACTAACATCATCGCCATTGCGATGTATATGGCAATATGATACGTGAATACATTGTCGACAATTTATGTTCTATCTGTCCAACACCTCCCCAGTACGTACAACATTTACTTAATTTCACTTTTTCCCGGCAATTCCTCTGCAGTGGATTCCGGGAAGGGTGATGGTGTGGACAGGAGCTCATTGTCCTGTGGTAGTATTGTCTTAAGGTCTCCAGGAGTTTCTGTCCTTGGAGCCTGGTGGTCTGCCTCTTTTCTGTTGAGAATCAGCCACTTCTGCTGCTGGTGGATTGCATCCATTCTCGGGGATGTCAATCCTAGCTGGAGTTTTTGCAGCAGGGATGTGTGATCTGACAATCTTCTGGTTGTCAATAAATGATTCTGGTAATTGGTGAACAGTGTTCTGTGTGTGGAAGATCTTTTGGATCTCATCTACACATTGTATTGTTACCGGATCATAGTGGGTCAAGCTGTTTGTATCCCACGTTATAATTTTCTTCGCGCCAGATTTTCCAGTATCTGTGCCTATTTTTGGGAAAACTTGTCTCATCGAGATCACAGTCTTCAAGGTGTGCCTTAATTACGTCCCCCGTTTGGGGTTCTAGGTATCTTATAAGTGAGGGTGAGTCAAACCCTGCATGGATACCTAGGCGACGTTGAGTACCGTTTTGGTCCTCTTTGGTGGTGCAATGGGGATTTAAGACTGCGCGACCGAAGATTCTCGGATGAGAAATGTTCGGTGGCATTCCATATGCAAGTTGCATTGGAGACTCTGACCTCCAGAGGGTCTTATTTTCATTTACGATGCAGCATGCAGAGTTTGCATGTCCCCATGCATCCATAGGCAATCGGGATTTAATGGACGTTCAGTCCTTTGGAGTCTACTTTTCAGTGACTCTGCCGACCCATTTTGGGTATGAACATGCGGCACTTGTATGTTCATTTTCAATTCCCGTTGATTGGCAGTACTCTTGAAAAGACTGAGGTATATTTCCTAACATTAACCAGACTTATTTACAACATTTTATTGTCTGGGAAATGTGCCCGCAACATTTTTATTCTTGTGCCAATAGCTTTGGAAAAGCTAAGTTGCGGGTCTTGTAGTAGACATACGTACGAATGTTCTGAGGATGCATTTATCAGTACAATGAAGTACCAAAATAGTCCACTAGGGGTGGTGGATTTTATCCACATTTGTCTCCTTGTATTCTTTTTGAGGAAGCGTGGAGATCCTTTTTCAACTTTTCGTGGAGATGGCCTTGTAATTAATCTTCCCTTATAGTAAGGGATGCGAGGGAATTTTCCCTTCTGAAGAATCTTCTGGTTCTTCAAGTCATACCCATAGGATAAGATGCTGTGCATCATCACAAATCCAGGGTGGCCAAGTCCATCATGCCAGAGTAAAAACTCGGCTGATGTAGGGCACTTCAGGTGCTCCGTTTAATTCTGCTTCCTTTCTCCGAATCTTCGTATGGTAGAGGCCTATAAGGCTCTCAAAACGTTCAAGTGTGGATTTTACTCCTTTTCTTGAGACGTTGCATACGGTAATTTTTCATTTACATTTGCTGTTTTCAAGTGGGATCCGTAGAAACGGATGTCCTTGAAACTTAGAAAGTTTCTTTTGGAATTCGGAGGGATTAGTGCATCCATTATTTTTGTGTCGTTTGGGGGCAACTGTGTTGCATTCCCTGGATCTTCAATATAGCCCTGATATTGGGCTTTGTATTGAAAGAGATCGTACGTGTTTATTGTCTACTAATTATTTATGAGAGCGGTTTCAAAAGATGAAACATAAAGGCACATGCATATTCAGATAGACATATTCATTTATTGTCTACTAAAATTTTTCAATCAAAACAGATTGTGTAATACAAAAGCTCTCATAACGTGAGATGTTCTAAACAATTTGCTAAGATAAAAGTAAAGGCTAGTCAAGCATGTCATTATTTTCAAAGTCGTCAGCTGAAAAACTTAACTGGAGCATCAGATGTCATCAGGTTTGTTTCAGCTTTATTTTTCTTGTTCTCTTTATACAAATCCTGGAGATGATGCGGAGTTCGGCACACTCTGGACCAGTGGCCTTTCATGCCACAATTTTGGCACTGGTCTTCCCATTCCCTCTTGGGTGGGGGTATATCATTTCTATTTTTGTTATTTCTGTGCCTCGTGAACTTCCGCTTACTTTCATTATTTCGCTGCTGCTGTACATGGCCCTTGGCATTTTTCTGTTGACCCCCCTTCTGTGGTCTTTCTTTTCTTTTATTATCTCTCTTCTTTTTGAAGGAAGAGGAATAGTGAGCTTCTGGTGGGGGGCAGTGCCGGGGAGCGTATATTGTGAGTGGAGAGAAGAAGCTCTCTGTTTTACTCGGCCATGAGTAAACATGGCGGCAGCTCGGAATACTTGGTGAACTTTCGTTCACGGTATTGCTGCATGAGTATCACATTTTTTTCATGGAAGTACGTATACGTCTTTTCCAGCATGCGATTTTCTGAGACTTTTTCACCACACAACTTCAGGCGTGCGGTGATGCTAAAAAGTGCTGAGTTGTACTCAGCAACGGACTTTAAGTCCTGCAGTCTCAGGTTCTCCCACTCGTATCGTGCCCTTGGGAGTATAACATCTTTCTGATGTTTATACCTGTCCTCAAGGGCAATCCATAGCTCAAGTGGATCTTCGACCGTAAGGTATTCAGCCTTTAAGGTCTTGTCCACATGGCGGCGAATATAGATGATGGCTTGCGCCTTCTCTATATCGCTAACATTTTCTTTTTCAGTCACAGCAGCGATGAGGGTCTTTGCCCGCATGTGAAACTTTACATCTAGCTGCCAGCTTAGATAGTTTCTACCTGATGCTTCCAGTACTTCGAAATTAACGCTTGCAATATTAGCCATTTATCTAGCAGAGCACAAACATGCATGAATGATTAATTAATTCAGAGAAAACATTTTCATGCGGAGGCAATATTTAACGAAAAACTAAATGTGTGGATCGGCCAGTCCCACAAGAAAGAGTCCAAAAAAGTCCACAGTCCAAATTATACAAATTTGCAGCTTAAAGAAAATGAAAATACAACTTTGGAAACCCCGTGGGTCCCATATGATATCTCCATCTTCAAGCATGGCCTCCGTCTTCATGGAAGTTGGTCTTCTTTCTTTGACATTTACATAAATTCCTCACTACAATTTCTCTCAAAAATAAAAGAAAAGTGCGGGAAATAAACTGTGAGACTAAACGGCCGATCCAAAAACCACATTTAGCAATTCATGCAGAAATATTGTGCTCAACAACATTTTCATCATACATTTTCATCACAGGCATCACAGGCATTTAATATTCGCAGAGATGGATAAATAATTTAAACACTTAATAATTATTGGACCACTGGGCAACGTCATACACCGTTAGGCTACTAACGGCAGAGCGGTCGCAGGATCTTCCTAATTATTAAGTTTTAAATACAATGCACAACCACGCATATAATATCCAACAGAATATACCAGAGATGCAAAGCATGTAAATCTGATTTTTGCAAAAAAAAATCATCACAATGCAAAGGTTGTAAATTGAATGTGTTTAATCAATTAAATTGATTAAGAGCCCAAAATAAACATTTTCTTTGTCAGAGGAAAAAGTTTTCCTCATCATCCCAAAAGCCCCCCCAAGAATCCCCAAAAAGTCCTCGCCTGCCCGATATTTGTCCCGTAATTTACCGTGATTTTTCACGAATATTTTGCCCTTAAAAATTGGGTTTTTACCCTAAAAATTGGGTTTTTGGGATGAAAAATCCGTCGTTTTCAAGGCGACGATGAATCCCCATGACGATCTTGTGAGATCTAGGGGAGGGGTAATCATACGTATGATTAAAAATATCGTTTTTAGTGTTTTTACCTCTATATCCGTCCTCCGGATATAGCGACGGTTGCTCGAAGCCCTACGCGGATGACGACCCTTGATGGAGGAAGCCTTGCACCGCGCTCGTGGATCTCCCGTCTCGCCTTCGCCTTCGCATTCGCAACGAACGGAAAAAAAAAATTTGTGGAAAAAAAAATTTTTAGAGACTCGTGCTGATAACGTGTTATGAATCAACTACTGAGGGGAGAGCCCTCAAGTCTATATTTATAGCCAAAGGGGAGAATACAAGTGGATATGGGCCCAACCACTTGGGTTGGCCCAATAACTCATCAACCCAGTAAATACACATTCACAACAATATGATTATAATCTTGGGGTCAAATTTTTAAGGGTTATTTAGTACTGACCCCCTGTGTTTTCTCGGAAATTAGTAGTACCCCCCTATGGTTTCAATAATTAGTAAGACCCCCCTGCCATCGGGGGGTGATACTAATTTTTGAGAAACCCTGGGGGGGGTGATACTAATTGTGGAGGGGGGTCTTACTAATTATTGAAACCATAGGGGGTACTACTAATTTCCGAGAAAACACAGGGGGTCAGTACTAAATAACCCAATTTTTAAAGAAAGACATGGGTCTCGTGAGCTCGTCCCAGGAATCTGGAACTGCTTTCTAAACTCCCCTCCACACAAAGAAACAAGAAAAGGTGAGAAAATCAAACAAATGCAAGAGGCTATATCTTTTAAGCTTGGAAAAGGAAAAGAATCCTACGTTGTTCCCCTACAGAAAACTAGAAGATTCTCACACAAGGAAAGCTTGGAATTAGAATATCTGCAACTAATAACCTATAAACACAGACACAAACCCAACCTAAACCCTTTACCCCTTCTTGATAACTGGCACCCATGTACGGAATGAGAGCAAGAAGGCCTGGTTACAGAAGTCAGCCTTCCATGGCACAAAAGGCAGTGCGTGGAGAATCCAAGCCAGACACCGAGTGGATCGGAGAGCCATCAAATCGACACCTCCTCATCCAGTTGCCAGGTATACAATATGAACAACAACGAACTGCTGTAAATGGTCGTATCTGGAAGAAAAACATAAACGAAACAGAGGGGGGAGAGCTGGCATGCATCTAACGGCTACCATTCAAAAAAGCGAGACAACCAGACGTTGCGCACCTCCCATTGTCTCTTTCGTCATGCTTGCATGCCAACAGTCAGGCTGTGTGCCTGATTCAAGTTGTTGCGAACCAGAATCCTGACACCATGCAATTATTGGATTGCACCGTTTGACAATTTGAATGGCCGATGTTGCTCCGGGTGGAGGGTAAATAATTCGAATGGCAAATCTGTAAATAAACGAGTAGGTGCAAAGAAATTAGGAGACTGCGTATAGCAACTCCGGCAAAATATTGGGCAAAAGCATGGTTGGTAGAGCAGTTAACCAATGACATTTCAAGCTCTCATGCATCTAATTCAAAGACATGTAGGACTCTGTCCGCGTCTCTCATATCAAAATCCATCATTGTCATAGGGGCATGCTCTTGCCTTGAATCCATCCATCCGCCGTGACAAGCGGCAGCGGGCGTGGGCAATGGTTAGTACATGCCTCCGATTTTTGCCTCAACGAGCATGAATGTCGAATTTACTATTTGCCACACAGTGCTTGTTTCCATCATTACAATATTAGTCTTGAAAGTGTAAAACATTAGCGTCGTTCTAGCCGCTTGGCTTAAGGTGGCACGCCAGCCCCCTTTTCCCCCCTCACAGGTTTAAGTCATAATATGTATCATACCGTAAAACTTGAATTCATAGAATGAGAAAGTTAGCACTTCTGTATGGTTTCTATTTTAAAGATAGAATAAAGAAGAATGTTATTGTGCTCCTTGAGCCCAAGGAGAGAAAAGAGGGAGAAATCCAGAATATTATGTCCAACCCGGTGTTTGACATGTATCCATTTTTAGTTTTTTTTTAATTCCTGTCACATATATGGCGCAAACCTCAAAGAGAGAAAGGAGGAAACTAATTTTCTCTTGTTTGGTTAAAAAGAAAAGTATAAAGTAAAAAAATGCGAATGAAAATAATAGGGAACTATACAGTACTATTTTCTCTCTAACTTAATTTATCTCCCTTTCCCTAACAAAAATGAGAGAAAGACACAAAAGCTTTTTTTTTTAAAAAAAACCAACTTGCCCGACCCAAAGACCTCTTTAATGATGAAAAGTTCTCAGATTAGTAAGCTTATCTCAAAAATTACTTTTTTACCCTTGCACTTTTCTGTTTAACTTTTACCTAAATCAAACCCCAAAATTGCTCTTCTTTTAACTTTCTTGTTCACCTTCCTGTTGTTTTCCCTTTTATTTTACCTTAAGCCAACCACATCCTCACTGTTGAGGTGTGGGGTTGGTGGTATTTGTGATGCCATTCACATCGCACTCCCTCTCATCATGATTTCCGCCCCTCGTTGCGCCATTAAAAAGGACCACTCAACCCACTCAAACCCACGCCGCCGAGATCCATGGCCAACATGACCGCCGCCGCGATCCTCTTCTCCTCCCTCCTCCTACTCTCCGTCGCCGGCGACGCCTTCCACCCCAAGTTCATCCCGCCGAAGCTCCCCCCGCTGAACCCGTTCTGCCCATGGGACGTCCTCAAGCTCGGCGCGTGCGCGGACCTGGCAGGGGGAGTGGCCGGGCTGGTGGCCGGGCAGGCGGCGGGGAGCAAATGCTGCGCCCTGATACAGGGCCTGACCAGCGCAGAGGCTGCGGCATGCATGTGCACCGCCGTGAAGGAGAACGTTCTCGGCGTCGTGAAGACCGAGTGGTCGGTCACCGTGAGCTTGCTGGTCAGCTCATGCAAGAAGACGATCCCTGATGGTTTCAAGTGTGTTTAGGGTTTTCTGCATCTATGCATCTAATCGAGCTTCTTTATTGTCTTCTTCTATTTGGTGTTTTGTTTGCTACCCATTTCATGTTTGATTTCTGAGATCAGGTTCCAAGTTGTGTTTGGGATGTAGCAAGGATTTTCTATTTGGCGTTTGTTTGGTTTTTTACAGCTCCATGATTGTTTTAATTAGTTTTTGAGTGGATGTGTTGAGGATGAACTAGGCTCGTCGATCTTTGCCTGCCTCCGTCTCGTAAAATGAAGCATGCGCGTTAGAGCGATCTGGGCTTGGGCCTCGGGCCTGTTCTTTTGTTGGAAAGTATAATTGGGGAAAGTTGAGAAGTTTGGATTCTGATGAGAGAGAAATTTGGTGTAGTATGTTCTTTTGTTGGAAAGTGGGGTTAGATTGTGGAGTAGGAAAGTTGAAGTGGGTTCCACTCCGTGTAATAGACAAAAAAATTCTTTTAATTCAGTTCACAAAATGCAGATCTCTGGCCAATAGCTGCATACTCTTTCCGACCATAAAGTGTCCATGCTGTGCGATTCCTGAAACACAAAAATGAACATGAGAAAATATTAGTTAGTAAGTTACTAAACAAATTTGAGCAATGACCATTATTGATGTGCCACCCTTGCTGAAATCTATTTATAAAGTGATAGAAATATTCTAAAATCATGGGTACAGGCTCGGTTCCAGTGCAAAGCAACTAAGGCGGCTGCTTTAGGCCTCAGATTTTTTGAGGCCTCACAATTTCTCTTCTCCTTACACCCTAGTTCCAACAGCCACGGCCCATCCCAGACTCGCAAGTCGCAAGGCCTCCGGAGTTGAAAAAAAACCCTAGCCCTCCACTACTCGCTGCCGCTTCAGTCATTCGTCGTTTTGAGTCTCTCTCTCTCTCTGCATGTGTCTACGCACAGTCTTTGATGCTAGGCGTGCCACGTGATACAGATCGGCCGTCAGGGAATCGACGACGCGATCGGCGATCCAAATCATCCGATCTGGTGAGGGGATCCGACCCAGGGACCAGCGCCAAAGCTGATTGCATCCCCCTTCTGCCTTCTCCGGCCACCTACTGACCCAAATCTCATCGTCGCCGTTGCTAGTGACCGGTGACGACTGACGAGGTAATTTCCAATTCTGGGAATTGTGATGCTGACATGCTGTGTTTGTTTTTTTATCTTTTAAGTAAAATTTGATTGATTGTTATTTGTTAATTACTATTGAGATGGGACCAATAAATCAAACTTTGATTGAATTCAAATTGAACTGGACAATCTGTGTATATGTCAGGCATACAAAAGATAGAGAACAACTTCAATTTGTGTATATTGGACTCTCATAGAAGTTCAGAAAGGATGACTTCCTTCAATTTCTATTATGTATCCAGACTTTATATGCAAACTTTTAAACAGCAATTACAAAAGTTTTAAATGCCTAGGTTTGAATTTTTAAGTTATTAAAATCAAAGCCATCACCATGTATTATTTAAAAAAGGGAGTCTATGACTTATGAACTCCATCGATGTAGGTTTTCTAATTTTTAAAGGGATCGAGTAATATATGAATGTACAATGGACCAATGGTAGGCTATTCCTTAGCATCCTCACCCAGTATCCATTCTTTATTCATATAATTTGTTATATAAAGTTTTCTATTTACAAAATAAGAGAGAGTATATATATATATATATATATATATATATATATATATATATATATATATATATATATATATATATATATATATATATATATATATATATATATATAGGAAAAAGGGGATCTAAGGTGCCTCCTTAGATGAAAATCTAAGGAGGCGCCCCCATTTCCTCACATCTCCTACAATTTTTTTGGAAATATTTTTTCATGGGGTTGTTGTTCACATCATGGATGATCAACATACCAAGTTTCAAGGGAATCCAATACTTTTGGGGCCACCATCTACCCCTTACAACTTCAACGGTCTAAAAACGTGCTGAAAACCCCACGATGTTGCAAGGGGTAGATGGAGGCTCATAAAGTATTGGAATCCCTTGAAATTTGGTATGTTGATCATCCATGAGGTAAACAATAAACACATGAAAAAAAATTTCTAAAAAAATGTGTGAGATGGGTGGAAATTGGGGCGCCTCCTTAGATTGAATCTAAGGAGGCACCTTAGGATCCCTTTACCCATATATATATATATATATATATATATATATATATATATATATATATATATATATAGGAGGGATCAAATGACCCCCAAAAATAACCCCAAAAATGACCCCCTATCAAAAATCCTATGCCCCCCATTTTTTCGGAAGATTCGAACCGTTCATCTTGATCTCCACCCTCTAAATACCTGACCCACCAATTTTCAACACGATTCCATGTGTTTTGCCCGTTCATCCATCCGACCCAAATTTAACGGTTTCGCATGAACAGAACTTTTGCGAATGGTTGATGAACGGGCAAACCACATGGGACCGGGTTGAAAATTGGTGGGTCAAGTATTTAGAGGGTGGAGATCAAGATGAACGGTTCGGATCTTCCGAAAAAATGGGGGGCATAGGATTTTTGATAGGGGGTCATTTTTGGGGGTTATTTTTGGGGGTCATTTGATCCCTCCTCATATATATATATACTAGTCATAACCCGTGCCCGCGGGCACGGTTCATTTCAGATTTTCACCCGTGAAATCTTTGTTCTCAAACATTATTTACACAGTCAAATTTGTGCGAAACAACAAATTCGGCGTAGAACAATAAATTCGGTGAGGGCGCCCTTGAGTCGGAACAACAAATTAGCGTAAAAAAATTTATCGGGCGCCTTCGACGCGAATGGTGGAAGTGCATAAGTGCGTGTGTATGTGTATGGTGTGTGGGTAAAAAGTGAAATGAGAGGGTTTTTTTAGCAAAACTGAGAAATAGGTGGTATTCTGCGCAAATGCAATGATTGTGGGGGGTTTGAATACAAAAGGAAAAAAGTGGTGAGTTTTCCAAACACTCATCTCAACCCTTCTTTTACCAAGATTAAATCCTAGACATTCTTCTATCAACCTCTTTATACATCAGCATGACATCAACTTGTCCCAGTCAGCCCTAGAATTCAAAAACCTTTGTGTTTTAATATATAGATATACTAGTCATAACCCGTGCCCGTAGGGCACGATTCATTTAAGATATTCCCATGTCAAAAGCTTAGTTCCCCAAGAATTTTGCTCATCCCAAGGAATTAAGTTAATAACAAAAATCTCAGTTCCTCAACAAATTTAGTACCATCCAAATTTAGTTCATCTCCAAAATTGTAGGGTTCTCCCAGCGAAATTTTCGAGTTCAAAAAATTTTAGTTCATCCCAAAATTTAGTTTTTCAGAGAATTTAGTTTCACACAAAAATTGATAGTCAAAATTGATAGTAAAAATTGATAGTCAAGCTTTAGTTCAGAGAATTTTAGTCTCCTGCAATTAAATGTCTGTTGCTGTCTTGGAAAAGATCTTAGAATCAAATGGTTGTTGCTATCCCCAAAAAAGCCTCTTGCTCTCCCCCAAAAGCAGACTCGCTTTCCCAAGTCAAATGGCAAGTTACGAAAAGAAATGGGCCCCACACAAACTCAAAAATACAAACCATTCATCTTAATTTTTAATCCCAACCGTTCATCATACAAGATTAAATCTCAGCCACTTTTTATCCCCCTCACTTGTCCTAGTCAGCTTGTCCTAGTCAGCCCTAGGATTCAAAAAACACTGTCAAATGTATAATATATATATATATATATATATATATATATATATATATATATATATATATATATATATATAGGGTAAAGTGTTCCTAGGGTGACTCCTTAGATGAAATCTAAGGAGTCGCCCCCATTTTCTCATATCTTCCACAATTTTTTTGGATTTTATTTTTCATGGGATTGTTGGTCACATTATAGATGATCGACATACCAAAAATCAAGTAATTCCAATACTTTAAAAGCCACCATCTACCCCTT
This sequence comes from Scilla litardierei, assembly GCA_030789695.1. Classification (NCBI taxonomy): domain Eukaryota; kingdom Viridiplantae; phylum Streptophyta; class Magnoliopsida; order Asparagales; family Asparagaceae; genus Scilla; species Scilla litardierei. The sequence goes on from CM061134.1 coordinate 65,733,761, forward strand.
GCAACTTCAACGGTCTGAAAACGTGCTTAAAACCCATAAAGTTGCAACGGGAGATGGAGGCTCTAAAAGTATTGAAATGACTTGATTTTTGGTATGTTGATCATCCATAAGATGAACAACAATCACAAGAAAAAAAATTTCAAAAAAAATGTGGGAGATGGAAGAAAATGGGGCGACTCCTTAGATGAAATCTAAGGAGTCACCCTAGGAACACTTTACCCATATATATATATATATATATATATATATTATACATTTGACAGTGTTTTTTGAATCCTAGGGCTGACTAGGACAAGCTGACTAGGACAAAGGGGTTGATAGAAAGACGGCTCAGATTAAATCTTGAGGAATGAACGGTTAAAGATGATGTTTTGAGAAAAATTTGTGTGAAAACTTGGGGGAAACTTTCCATTTGGAGAGGAAAATTCAAAAACATCCATCAATCTCCGAGCCAACCATGTTTATTCTCTGACGCAGCTACCCAACCGTCACTCCTCTTTTCAAAATTTTGATGATCCGGACAGATTTTATGTGAAAACCCTTTGTATTCTGCAAAGTGGCATGGGGTGCTTTGATTTTTGCTGTAGCAAATAAGGAATGGGTTCTGTGGGCCCACGGACTCAAGATTGGGTGTATTTTCGGGTCTAATGGAAACGATGGGGACAAATTCAACCGTAATTTTCGTTCTTTCTTCATCTGTCACTTCAAATTCTGCACCTCAACTCTTCAGTCTCTTCTTAGTCTCTTCTTCTCTGTTCACATTTTTTAGAGAAAAAGAGAGGGAGATGAAGAGGAAAAATGGTAGTGTCTTCTTCGATATATCTCTAGGCACCACAAAGAGCCTTGCTCACCTGCATCGCCACAATGTGATTCACTACAACTTGAAGTCGAGCAATGTTCTGATTGATGGTTCAGGCGAGCCAAAGGTTGGGGACTATGGGCTGGCGAGGCTGCTTCCAATGCTCGAGAAGGAAAGATCACCAAGAAGCTCGATGTATATGGGTTCGGAGTTTTGTTGTTGGAGGTGGTGACAGGAAGAAGGCCGGTGGAGGATGGACGAGCGGAGGATTGTGTGGATGCTCGGCTTGGAGGGAGGTTTCTGGTGGAGGAAGTGGTGTCGTTGGTGAAGCTGGGGTTGATTTGTACGTCGCAGGTGCCATCAAATCGGCCGGAGATGGGTGAGGTGGTTAAGATATTGGAGATGATCAGGTGTCCCGGTCAGAATGAGCTGAGTTCGGGTTGATGATTGTGGTGGTTTTCTTCGTTTGTTCTTTTGTTTTCAAATTTTTCTTTGAAAAGGGTTGATTAATGTGGAAAGAAATACAAGTTGATTGTTGAGTAGGAACAGCAGCAGTGGGTTATAGTCAGAATGAACTGTTTCTCTCTCAAATGAGACGAAGAGAAAAGGGCTCCCCTGGCTTCCCTCTTTATGTGTCTCTCTCTTTCTGTTTCTCGCAGGTTTGCGAGATCGATGTCTCGGTGGTTTGCGAGATCGATGTCCCTGTGCGGCAAAGGATGATCCGTTAGAGGATGATCTGATTTTATCTGACGATGTCCCTATGTGGGGTGAAGGAACATGCTGATCTGATTTTATCTGACGATGTCCCGGTGGGGTTATTTCTTCTCTGACGCCGAGGTAAACATTTCTTCGCTGATGCTGAGGAACAAGATGATGCGATTTTATCTGAATAAATTGATCTCTCTCCCCTCTAAAACCTCAGGAGAACTATATCTCCCCCCTAATGGCATCCTTTAACACTCTCTCTATCCCCCCCAAAAAAAATGTCAGGATATCGATGAGATCGTTAAGCACCACCGTGACTTCGAGGAAGAGGAGAAAGATTTTCTTTTTTGATATTTTTATTGTATCTGAGTATGTTTAATATGATCCAATTTTTTGATACGTTTCTGAATGTTTTTGAATGTCTCTAAATTAGATTAGCTATAAAAATTGCAGGTTCATGCAGATTTTTCCATCACTTTGCTCTAAGATGTTAATTTCCTTGTGGAAACCATATGGCTTCACTTGTGATTCCAGATCTATGGTTATTTTTCATGGTTTGTTTCCTACTACTTCTTTTCCATCCATTAAATTCCGATTTGTTACACACTTTAATCCAGATTATTGTATCGATGTTCTGTGTATATCTGATAGAACTTTGGGGGGTATTTTCTTCTCCGATTTCCCTAGCTGTTTCCTATTTTCACTTCCCAAAAGGGTACTGTCATTTGTATGGTGATGAACTCTGGTGCCTTTAATGTAAGTCACCGGGTTTCCGATCTACTTCTTCCTATGTAAAGCAGCAACCGAGAAGAATAATGAAGCTGCAACTTCAATGAGAGTTGATATGGAATCCATATACATTTGTACTGCTAATTTGAGTAGAATTACTTCGGAGCATGTTATGAAAGAGATTAAAAAGCAATCTTAAATTTACTTAAACTTTAAATTAAACTAAGTCTAGACCGATTACAGTTTCAATTAAATCAATACTGAACATATCCAAACTGCCAACGTCATGTACTTTACATGTATATTTTAAATGATCTTGAAAGAAATCTACTTATGAAACCAATTGTTGGAAATCTGCTGATGGTTTCTCATATCCTGCTTGAGTAGATTAGTGTAACCTGGGAAGTCAATTGTTCGTCATGTTTTAGGCTGGTGCGTTGGGCCTATCACACACATAAATAATAATTAAGCACGGTAACTAACATTGATTAATGGAATATATAGGCATGCAGTAATCATGTTGGAACAAGCTGACGAGAAGATACAGACTTCAGAGATTTGGATTAATATCTTCAGAAAAAGAAAATTTGTAGGTGCATAGAGAAATCTGTCGTTTCTGAATAACATAATAAAAGGAAAAGACATAACAAAATACATGTTTCTGAACCTAAAATCAAAAGGAAACTGGAAAAAAGATCGCATAACTTATGAAACTACGCTTAATAGCATACTGAAATTGAATGCACCGGAAAGGAATATATTTAAGAAATAATGTTCAGAATACATGTTCAGAAAGGAATTTTTTGAATGTTTAGAAATAATGTTCAGAAATTAAATATCTCTAATCTTGAAATAAAATAGACATAAGTTACCACATCTCCAATACATAATATTGCATGATACTCTCCCGACTTCCCAAACTTTTGTGCAACAACTGGTATCTCAAAGCTACCTGGTACATTGACAACCTAGAGCTTGCAGGTTGTGTATATAGCTTGCAGGGTTGAATAAATGGTATCTGCTCAAACTCACCATCATGATGAATGTCTAATTCCAGGTTGAATAAATGGTCATTCCTATTATTCTTGGCTATCCAGACCTCAACCTCATTTTTTCGTCATTCTATGCAAGTGTCACATTCAATATATTTTGCTTTGTCCTGAACATCCATATCAACCTTATCCATCAAAATATTATTTCATGTAAATATTGTCATTGGGTATGGACATGTAGTAAAAAGATAGCCAATCTTACAATTGTTCATAGTTTTTCTTGACTTTCAGATTGTTCATTCCTAACACTACACATTCTAATCATTTATTCAAATAGAAAAATACTACCAGACAGGACATACATTGTGGTTGGATTGGATCTCAAATATCACAATCAATTCCCAAGTACCAAAATAATCCTACATGCATCAAACATAATTCAAAATATACTGGGAATAAAGACATGGAATCATTCCTATTTTTTTATTTTTTTTGTACTTGAAAACACACTGGAAAATCAAATACTAAAACCTACACCTTCAAATTTTATAATGCAACTTGACAATAATAAAACTGATATAAAATGCATGTATATACCCAAATATATAAAACTGATATAAAATGCAATGCATGTATATACCCAAATATATAAAAATGATATAAAATGCATGTATATACCCAAAATTACATTGACATGATTAAACTTAAGAATGAGGTTAGATTAATTTGATTTTTAGTAATTTGACATGCATCCCATTTGCGACTCTCTCGGCGCCAGCGGCATCTCCTCTTTTTATTATTCCTATATCTGCCCATAACATATTACACATTAGAAGTTACATATATGATGCATCTCGACGTCGGCAAGTATCATGCCGTCTTTCGTACATATTTGGTTAATATTATTTTAACATTTATTTTAAATGATTCAGTTGGACGTTGGTATTATTTGAACAACAAAAAGATTTTGGAATTCACATTTGCTTCACGCCAACATGCTACTGGTACGGAATTTTTTATTAGACATCAATGAATTCTATACTTGATTTACCATTATTAGACATCGTGATGCTTATGCTAATTTTAATTACAAAAAAACTGAATTTTGTCACAGCCACGTGCGTTTTGACAAAACAAAACAAAAAAAACACGCACGCATGTGTTGACAAAAAAATTGACCGAACCCAGGGAACTTATCCCCACAGCCATGCATTCAGAAATTTTCATAGTTGAACATGATTGATGCTAAACTATTAAGCCATGCATAAATTTTCATGATGTATGTTCGGTTCCAGGTTTGGGGCTTAACTTGAAAATTTATCGGGGTGAACCCAAAAATTTTGGTGATGAACTAAATTTTGATGGTACTAATTTTGTTGGGGAACTAAGATTTTTGTGATGAGTTTAATTCCTTGGGATGAGCTAAATTTTCGGGAAACTACGCTTTTTACAGTGAAATATCTTAAATAAACCGTGCCCTACGGGCACGGGTTATGACTAGTATATATATATAGGGAGATGATATGGTGAGCAAGTGAGCAAACTCCTCTTAAAGTGAGCAAACCACTCTCAGCATATATAGGGAGATGATATGGTGAGCAAGTGAGCAAACTCCTCTTAAAGTGAGCAAACCACTCTCAGCCGTCGGATCTAAGCCAACCGCTCAGATTTAACCCGCCCAAAACCCAAAGTCGCGTGCGCCGCACGTGATCTCGCAAATCCCTCACAGCGCTCGCATCTCCCAGCGCTCGCATCTCCCTCTCGTGGACGAAAACCCAAGACCGAAACCCTAAAATCCTCTCTCTAGGTGACGAAGCCCCCAAAACCCAACGGCGTACTCATCTTCCTCTCTCGATCGCTCTATCTCCAGACGAACCCTACGAGACGGCCAAAACCCCAAATTAAGAGCTCCCTAACCCAGTCTCCCTCCCCGACGAAGCCCCCTAACCCAGTCTCTCTCCCCCCAGCCATCTCCCTCATGCGCTCGTTCCCTCCTGGCTGAAACCCAAAAAGCCCTAGGCACTCACCTTCTCGCGATCGCTCGAAACCCCCCTCGCTGACGATCGCCCCAAATTCAGAGCGCAGCCCTCCCCTCAGGCGAATTTCCCAAAATCCGAGCCTCATCTCCCTCTCTCTCGCCTTCGCGTTCTCCCTCAACTGCTCTCTCCCGCGGACGAAGCCCCCACAACACAATCGCTCATCTCGCTCTCTCGCGGACGACGCCGACGCCCCCACAGACGAAAACCAAATTTCGAAGGTGCGTTACTTCACCTGTTAGATATTCTCAAAAAAAAAGAATTTTTTCCTTTGATTTGCCCTCTCATCTAAGTTGGATGTGGATGTTGGAGCTCATTTGATAGTAAGTGGAGGCTCTTGCTGGGTACAAAACTGCAAAAGACAAGGCAACATTTTCTTTATGGACGTTGAAGTTGAATTTTTTTGGTTTGGCCGGTCTCAAACTTGAGTTTTAGGGTTGAGCAATAATCTGTAACTCTTAATCTGTGAAATGTTTGAAGAAATTTTCCGCGCCTTCATCATTTGATCTCTTTAGGAAAGCGAAATTATTGGCAGCCTAAGAATGGGACTGATAGTAGCAATCTATTCTTATTAAAATCAGCAATTGTCGTTAATCTAGTCCCTTTCGTAGCATAGCATCCAGTGACTGCAGTAGAAAATACTCTTTTTTCACAAAGAAGATTTCACAAAGCAGATTCGACTGCAATTTTAGCCATCTCCCAGGTTGGATGTAGATCAGATAGTAGCATAGCCACATCCACAGGACTCTGATGTTAAGCACTCTGATGTTTATTTATGAAAAAGGAATCAAGAATGCTAAGCACTCTGATGTTGTATGCTTTGCCTCCATATGTTGATATTAAAATAAAGAGGCAATCACACTTCTCCCATGTTCTAATCAACATGCATCCATATGTCCATATTTTTTATAAGCATCACAGTACCATCTGCATACCAGCATTTGAGTTTTGAGGTTATTCTTTTTAGTTTTGAGGTTCATGGGGCAGTGGGTTTCATGCTGTTCTCATACTTGTGTATCATACTTGTGTATCATACTCATTTACGCCATAGTGTCATACTTGTTAAAAATAACAAATGTTTACTTGATCCTTCTAACATGTGTGGATATTATATCATCTCCAATAGCCAATGCCATTATTGCCATCATAGACATTTTAAGAGTAAGCTGTTTGAGTAGCTGCCCCTGAACACAAATTAGATTAATTAGATTATTGCTTGATCAAGAAAATTAATTATCTATTTTTGGCTTGTGTGCAGGAAGAGCAGTGCGTTGGTAGGGAAGATTATCAATGCATGTTGGGACAAATGGATTCAAATTCTGGAAAGTTGTATGAGGCAACAAATGGATTCAAATTCTGTTGTCATGTTGGCGAATTCTGCTGCTATTGCAAATGTTGTCATTTTGGCAAATTCTACTGTCGTTGAAGCTTGAAGCAACCTGGATACTTGGTTTTCATATTGGATATGATTAATCAAATTTGTTGTCGTGTTGGAAATGAAGAATCTGCTGAAGAATCTGTCATGTTGGATATGAAGAATCTGTTGATAGTTTTTTGTTGAAGCGTCTAGTTTTTGTTAAACAATTTTGTATGATTTCCTTGAAGAATATGCTGAATATGTAAGAATCTGACAAGTTGACGAATTTGTTGAAAAATCGGGAATTTTGCAAATCTATCAGATATTCTGTTTGCCTCAATGACAGGATTCTATGACATGATTCTGTATTTTGTTTGGAAATTTGGAAATCTGTTTGTGTAAGAAATGGGAATGAGACTTTTCTTTGCGTCTTGTATCAAAAGCGTTTGTTGAACCCCGTAATTAATTTTTGTGATTCCTTGTTGCTTTTCAATGGGATGACGTTATATGCATGCAGAATGAATGACAGTCTGAGACATGTGATTGGTATTCTGTGCAACTGAATTATTGTGCCAACTATGTATTGCCAGAGAGAAGTGTACCAAGATAAATAGGTGCTAATTAACACATGAAGAAACCCAACTGGTCAAGTCTTTAGCAATTGAATCAAGTCACATGCATTTTTCTAGTCCGTAGTATTTTAGCATCTTCAGTGGACCAGAGACGCAGACATTCTTATACATGGACTAAAGGATCACAATACTCCCCCTTATCTGCTTATTTAAAGCATCTTGATTGTCAAGAGTTCATGCATACACCCCTTAAAACAATGCTCCATTTCTGTTCCTTCTGGTGATGTCAAGCTCTTTATGTATGTATCCCCAGCTAGCAAACTAAGAGCCAAATTTGACATGTTTGCATTGCCAAATTGCCAATCTTCATTCACAACTCTGTCAAGCCTTCATTCAGATTGCCAAATTTGCAAACAAGGCTCCATTTTCATTCAGATTGCCAAATTTGCAAGAGAAAGAAGGAAGCAACTGAAAATTTAAAAGCACAGCTTACAGAATGAGGGTGGTCGGCATGCAAAATCCATTCCTGGATGTGGAAAGAACAAGCTCAAGCAAAAAAGTTATCATTGATTATCTCACAAAAATTACTATCATGTACAACATAGAATCAGTTTCACCAACAATTTCCCTGAAAAGTTTTAAAAGGGAAAATAAAAAATAATTCATTAGAGAGCTTCAGCAACAAACTGCTTGCATACGTTTTCATGTCATTAAATATCACAAGATGGATATTTTTTACATCTCCATACATGAATTCATCATCATAATCTCCATCTCCAAAATCATAGCCACCGATTTGCTTAAATATGAACTTCAACGCTCCCTTGACTGCATTCACATCAGTAGTACAAGGCAGTAGCCATCTAGCGCTTCTCCGCCTCTCTCCGATATCATCCCTTACAGGCAAGTAGCCATCGCCAGCAAGAAGCTTGAACTGCTAAAAATTTCAGGTTCCACTTGAGCACTTCATTCTCCAGGAATTTGAGGTTGCTACACACAGCATTAAAAAACAAGTCCAAACAGACTCAAACTTAAACAGAAACTCCAAAATAAAAAGAGACTGACAGGAAACTTAAAAGATAAAAAATTTGTATAAGCAAAAACAAACAACATTGCTACTCTTATACAGGGAATTGACAAAATCATGCATGCACACTTGCTACTCTCATAGTATAGGCAGCCTTTTAAAATGTCAATTAAGCCATTACTTCTATATACATTAGTGCTTATTGAAAAGAAAAAAGTCTAACTTGGGTGCCTGTTCATGCATAAGTTTAATCCTAATTTTGCTAAAATTGGTTTCTTCATCTCTCATGCATGAATTATGCAACTCCATAGGCTGGAAAATGAATCAGCTTAACAATTTGGGTGCCAACATAAGTTGCACTTAATTAGTGATAAAAAGCAATGATAGCTGCCAACATAATTTTCACTTAACTGAAATTTACAAAAAGCTCACAACAATCATATGTTTTGCAAGTGAATGCATTCTTATAAAAAGTTACAGCTGCAACCAAAAATCTTCACATAATCCAATTAGAAGAACAATGAAGATGCTTCTTATGCACACAAGAATTCTAATGCACACAAGATGCTTCTTATGAACAAAAGGATATCTCAGAAGCAAAACTTTGTATATGCAACAAAAAATATTGGCAAACAAGGAAGATCGAATCAAGTGGTTTTAATGTTCGTCGTCATTCTTTTTCCAGGAACATACAAATCATCATTCATTGTTGAACAGGTAAAAGAGAATAAGGGTGCAACATATTTTCTGATGGTTTTCAAGGAGCTTTTTGGTTTTCTGATATTTTCTGATGTATGATGTCCAATAAAAACATAATGTATTCAAAAATACAAATTAGGATTGTTTGTTCCTAATCTTAAACATATGCACGAATATAGACTACTGGTAGTTATGACATCTTTGATACTCTTATTCCAAGATATTAAGAACATTAGCCAAGTTAATATCATGCAATAATCATACCTGGAAAAATACAGAGTGAAATATAACCAAATCAAACAGTAAAAGTAAATGTGCATGCATACATGTATATGCACAGAAGGAAATATAACAAGTAATTAAAAAAATAATTTCGTATGCTCACTACAGAATTTGGTTATAGAGTGTAGTTCGTCTAACTCCCCAAGCGCTAAAGAGTGTAGTTCTGTTCCAGCCCATCCATGTCCAATCTCTTCTGCTTCGCCACTGACTCGATGTGCCCTTTCAGCGTGTGCAGCTCCCTCAGCCTGCGCCAATTAAAACTTAGCAAACCTTGTTCCAGTCCTTTTAATCCCACAACGCCAACAAATTAAGACAGCAATCAAAATGCATACTTGTCGACCTCGGCGCGCTTAATGGCCTGGTCAGCAAGATCCGACAGCTCCCTGTGATCGCTCTTCTCGCCCGTCCCCTGGGCTGTCTGTAGCCCGTGCAGCGTCCTCTGCGCTAGCGCCCACTGCGCCTCCCTCTCCCCTCTCCCGTAGTCCTTCTTTATTGTAAAGGCTGTCTACACAAATCCATTAATCCTAAACGATCAGCAGTCAGTCACTGCTTCAATCCACCCCATCAGCAGTCAGTAAAAGCTAGTGAAGTATACAACACTACACTTTTTTCTCTCAATCCAACTCCATGCCATGTTTCCATTCGTACAGTTGATTTGAGCTTGAAATTTCTATAATGATAATGATTTGAGCTATTGTGACTGTCTATGGAAATGTATTAAGTTTGAAAAAACAACAATTTTTACCTGAAAATTGAAACGAAGCTAGGGCGAGCTAGGGCACGGCGGAGGGGCGAGGTAGGGCACGGCGGAGGGGCAGTGGGGGAGACAGGAACGCGAAGGATTCTGCAGTGGGGGAGACGAGAACGCGAAGGCGAGAGAGAGGGAGATGAGGTCGCTCGGATTTTGGGGCGGATTTTTGGGTTTTCGCCAGTGACGGGTTTCGTCCGCGTGAGGGAGAAGGCGAGGGAAGCTGCGGATTGAGCTTTGGGGGCTGAATGTGCTGTGCACGTGACATGGGAGGGTGTGACGTTGGAAATCTGGGCGGGTTAAATCTGAGCCGTTGGCTCAGATCCGACGGCCAGGGCTGTTTTGCTCACTTTAAGAGGGTTTGCTCACTTGCTCACCATATCATCTCCCTATATATATATATATATATATATATCTATTATACATTTGACAGTGTTTTTTGAATTCTAGGGCTGACTAGGACAAGATAAAGAGCGGCTGAGATTTGATGTTGGTAAATCAATGGTTGAGATTGGATTTTGTGAAATTTTTTTGGGGAAAGTGCCTTGGAAACACAAACTTTGAAATTAGAAGTGCCTTGGGAAAGAGTGTGGAAATTAAATTTAGGGGGAAACATGCATTGGGAAGGATTGTGGAGATTAAATTTGGGGGGAAGTGCCTTGGAAACCTAAACTTTGAAATTAATAGTGCATTGGGAAAGATTGTGGAGAATCATGATCCATTAAATTAAATAAAATAAAAAATTTAGCGTAAAACAATTTAGCGGAACAACAAATTAACGTAAAAATACCCTTATGTTGGTTTTTCCGTCGCCCGCGCCGAAGGCGCCCCGTTAAATTTTTTTACAAAGATTTGTTGTTCTGCGCCAAAGGCGCGGACGTCAAATTTGTTGTTCGACAACGAATTTGTTGTTCCACACCAAAGACGCACACGCCGAAGGTGCCCGTGCCGCTAAATATTTTTACGATAATGTATTGTTCTATTAAATTTTGGCTGTGTAAATAATTTTTCGGGGAACAAAGATTTCGCGGGGGAAATGCTAAATGAACCGTGCCCGCGGGCACGGGTTATGACTAGTATATATATATATATATATATATATATATATATATATATATAGGGATTAATGGGTATCATACGCCATATGAGAGTTTCTCTCATACTCCCTCTCACATAAAGCACCCAAGTACAAGCCCACATGGGCTTGTACTTGATTGTACTTGGGTGCTTTATGTGAGAAAGCGTATGAGAGAAGCTCTCATATGGCGTATGATAGCCATTATTCTCATATATATATATATATATATATATATATATATATATATAGGTTGACTAGGATCCATTCGGATGGATCAAACATGCGGATCCATCTAAGTGGAATTTAAAGCTAGACAATGTAAATAGAAAATCCGACCGTTGGATGTCATCTAACATGTCTAAACTAGCTCCAAACAAAATTTCAACTAATTTGGACATGTTTTGCCCATGCATCAAGTGGTTGCAAAATCGATGTTTTTGAATAGTTATAAAATCGGCTAATTTTGCTACCACTTGATGCATGGGCAAAACATGTCCAAATTAGTTGAAATTTGGTTTGGAGCTAGTTTAGACATGTTAGATGACATCCAACGGTCGGATTTTCTATTTACATTGTCTAGCTTTAAATTCCACTTGGATGGATCCGCATGTTTGATCCATCCGAATGGATCCTAGTCAACCTATATATATATATATATATATATATATATATATATATATATACATACTAGTCATAACCCGTGCCCGTGGGCACGGTTCATTTAAGATTTCCCCGCGAAATCTTTGCTCTCCGAAAAATTATTTCCACAGCCAAAATTTTACAGAACAATAAATTAGCGTAAAAATATTTAGCGGCACGGGCACCTTTGGCGCGGAACAACAAATTCGGGTTAGGCGCCTTTGGCGCGGAACAACAAATTCGACGTCGAACAACAAATTTGGAACACCAAATTATCATTAAAAAATTTAGCGGGCGCCTGGCGCCTTCGGCGCGGAACAACAAACCCCAGGGGTTTTTACGCTAATTTGTTGTTCCGCTAAATTGTTTTACGTTACATTTTTTATTTTTTAATTTAATGGATCATGCTTATCCACAATATTTCTCAATGCACTTTTAATTTTAAAGTTTAGGTTCCCAATGCACTTTTTCCCCAAATTTAATCTTCACAATCTTTTCCAATGCACTTCAAATTCCAAAGTTTATGTTCTCAAGGCATTTTCCCCCAAATTTAATCTCCATAATCTTTCCCAAGACACTTCTAATTTCAAAGTTTTGGTTCCCAAGACACTTTTCCAACCAAAATTTAAGTTTTTCCTCTAAAATTTTCATAAAATCCAATCTCAACCATTGATTTACAAAGATCAAATCTCAGCCACTCTTTATCTTGTCCTAGTCAGCCCTAGAATTCAAAAAACGTTGTCAAATGTATAATAGATATATAGAGGAAAAAGTGGATCTAAGGTGCCTCCTTAGATGAAAAATTATTCTCATGGTTATATATATATATATATATATATATATATATATAGTGAAAAATGGAGAAGAGCTGACAGCGCTGGAAATTTTTCCAGCGCTGTCCGCATTTTGGGCGAGATAAAAGTATTTTTTTTTGAAATATTTTTTTGCAGTAGTTAGATATACGTGTTAGGAAGCTCCCCACAAAATTTCAGCTCGATCCGACACCGTTTGAGCCTCCGTTCATCGATTTCAAAAACGTTACGCAAAACTGTGGACATCTTTGCGTAACGTTTTTGAAATCGATGAACGGAGGCTCAAACGGTGTCGGATTGACCTGAAATTTTGTGGGGAGCTTCCTAAGACGTATATCTAACTACTGCAAAAAAAAAATTTCAAAAAAAATATTTTTATCTCGTCCAAAATGCGGACATCGCTGGAAAAATTTCCATCGCTGTCAGCATTGGCCCATTAACCTCATATATATATATATATATATATATATATATATATATATATATATATATATATATATAAAAGAAACTAAAAATTATTCTCATGGTTCATTTTCTACACATGTTTTAATTAAAAATCATATATTGAAAGACAACAGTATGTACAAGAATCAATGCCACTAGCTAGAGTTAACACAATAATTAGTATGTTTCAGTTATATGAAGGCTTCTAAAAATTTTGCTTTAATATTTAAGCCTCTTATTTTGTTTCGCTTTAGGTCTCCTTTACGCTTGAACCGGCCCTGCATGGGTACCTTCAAATATATAACTAAATCCATATTTGAAGGATCATAGGATTAGATCAATGGATTAATCATTCTTACTAAGCAAAGCAGAACACTCTCTTTCTCATATTCTTTTCTACAGTTCACCATCAAGCTAATGCACAAGTCTTCACACCACAGAAAAGATCACACTACAAAGCAGATAACCTTACAAAATTATGTTTCCCAAAAAAACTAAAATCATTTCTAATGCCATAATGTAATACTTTCTTGTCATGCAGTAATGCCATTGTCTTCCTTTTATGCGCATTTAGAGTTTTGTGAGCATGCGAGTATTAATTCAAACTAAACTACTATAATCTGCTGCAAAAAGTATTACATTCTATCCGCTGCTGATTTATTCATAATGGGCGAAGATGAGTCCAGGGATGTTCATAATGTTGGGATCCTTGAGATGTATATGAAAGCTTCAAGAAATAGATTATATTTTTCAAAGTCTACAGTGTCTTTCTCCTTGGGGGAGAGAATCCTCAGAATCTAGACTGGACAAAATCTACACAATGACACCAAAGATTGGTTCCAGACTGAGGGGCAACAATATTGCTGCTCAAAATTTTAATATAATCCTAAGATAGATTGAGCTTGTGGCAGGGTTAACAACCCATGGTGACTGAACCAATGCTAACAAGGGGGAGTAAACTATAAACATGAGATGTTCATGATCAAGTAAATACTCAAAATAAAATGCAAAAGTACCTGAGATGTACTACAATACGCACAGAAGGAAGATTAATTGAACATTCTCAATTATAACATGAAATTGAACATTCTCGGTTATAACCTGAAATTGTTAGTAACTAAAATTGAACATTATCAGGTACTACAATTTCAATGGAACATTCTCGGTTATAATAATTTCACAGGTACTATTGCATTTTATTTTGAGTTATAACATGATAACATGAGATCTTCCTTCTAAGCTATAACATGATAACAATTTCACGGTATGATTAATTGAACATTCCACAATATGCACCGTCATGACAGAGGTTTATTTTATGGTTGTATAATTTATGTATCATTGCAAGATTAGAGACAAACAAAGAGTTATCTAATCCTAGAGTTTAATGCAAGAGAAATAACTAGCTGATTCGCATAAAGGTTAATTTATAGCCCAGATGTACTACAAGATTACATGCAAACACCGCAATTGAACAAGAAACCCATCATACTGCAATGAGGAATTTATAATCCAGGAAAAATAATTGGTCTTAATATTTCCGGACAACGATGTATGTAGCCCTAGAATTTATATTCAAGATGGAATCATGAAGCATAATCATATGGTGTTAGTTCAGAAAACTGCTCAAGGTTGGGGACTGCTCAAAGCACACATACAATTACTGCTCCTCTCAAAGTCTTAAGCCTTTGGGTAAAATGATTATTTGATACAAGGAAACATAGTCTATTTGATACAAGGAAACATAGTCACCTTTCCATTTGGGATCCAATCGAATATTTGATCTCATGCAATGGACCTCGACTTTGCCCACTATATATACAGTGATACATTAAATGCAAGAGCAAAATGAAGAACAATGACAATCAGTTCCAAAAGAATAATTGGGAAAAGAGTTTACAGATATCAGATACAAACATTAAGCTCTCTTATAAAGTCCATGGATATTATATATAATATTTTATCCCCAGAATCACTGGTGCTTTACTTCATTGCATCAGTTTGATTAAAATAGATGAAGTCTGTTCAAAGATTCTATAAACATGACATTCTACATCAAAATAAAAATTACGCAAAACTCAAATCAATTCCATCATGAAGGGGCTTTTGGCATAAATATAAAACTCTTTAAATTATGTGTGTGAAGAATAATTGGTATCACAAGACATATGAGATCTCTCTTCAAGCATGATGATTATATTGGCCATCACATAGTTCTTTAAAGATTGTGAAGCTACCCAATGAAGAGAAAAAAACATGACAAGAAATTAAGAACTCCTCCAATTAAACATGAAAATAGTTATTAAAATCAAGAATGATTTATTTCCTAGAGAACTTACTCGGATCTGTCTATAAACTCATATAAAATTATATGACTCATAAATTAATTAAATACCCACTTGAACTGATAAAACTTTGAATAAAAGATGACTTTTAACCATATTGCAATGCAACGTACAAAAGTTGTATCTTTTAGCTACAGATGGAAGAACCCCAGATGAAACCTAGATCATTTAATAACAAAAGGAAAGAAGAATTTAATAAGAATCAAAATTATAAATACCAAAATGTTATCCTGGTAAAAATTCCTCATTGAAACATCACCATTTAAAAAATGGGAATTCTAAAACCAGTCCAATCACAGCTTGACTTCAAGTGACTTATTAAATGGGAATTCTTCATTGATACTAGATGATTTGTTGTTATATGAAATAATATAAAAAACAATATATACCTGATAAATTTGTCTTATACTTCTGTTACAGATTCACTAAGCAGTTTGCTAACACTGGTGGAAAAAGGGTCTTCAGCCACGGAAATTTGGCCACGGCCAAATCCGTGGCTGATAGTAGGCTATCAGCCATGGATTTGTCCGTGGCCAAATTTTCGTGGCCGGGAAAAAAATTGGCCCACGGAGTATTGCCCGCGGACATTTCCGTGGGCGTTAGTTGACCTTCAGCCATGGCATTGTCCGTGTCTGATAACTATCAGCCATGGAAAAGTGGTGAAGAAATATACTGTGGCTGTTACGTATTAGCCATGGATATTTTCGTGGCCAATAATAGTAACGACCTCAGATAAGTCCATGGCTAAAAGTCTGTTGCCAGTAAAATTTTTTTACCCAAATTGGGGGATACCGCGCCCCCAATGTGGGTAAAAAATCGAACACTTTCTAGTTTTCATCCGCCGAGAGAGAGACAGAGAGAGAGAGGGACGACGAAGGAGCCGACGACGACTATGAATAAGGAGCCGACGACGACGCCAGCCGCCGTGTAAGGTACGCTTTTCGTCCTAATTTCTCTAGAATGTGCGGAGGGGGCGTCGGAGGTGGCGTCGGCCCCCCGTCGTTGCCCCAGCTCCCCTCGCCTCCTTCTGAACTGAAGGAGGAGAGCAGGAGCTGGGGCGACGGCGGTTACGGACGCCCCCTCCAACCCCTCTCTCTCCTACTCCCCCAATCCCGGACCCGACCCCCCTCCGACCCATCCCTCACCGGCGCCCCCCCCCCGAGAAATGTGTAAATTGTTATGGTTAGGGTTTGGGATACGGTTACGGATAGGGTTAGGGTTAGGGTTAGGGATACGGTTAGGGTTAGGGTTAGGGTTAGGGTTAGGGTTAGGGTGTGGGTTAGGGTTAGGGTTAGGGTTAGGGTTGAGTATAGGGAAGGGGTTGGGGCTAGGTTTAGGGTATGTGAAGGGGTTTGTTTTAGGGTGAGGGTTTAAGGTAGGTGGTTCGGTTTAGGTGTTGGGGGTAGGGTATGGTTTAAAAACCGGTCTGTGATTTCTCGGTATGTGGATCAGACCTATAACCTGCATCTGTATAACCAATCAAAGTGGAAGATCCACCTTTTGGGAAGTATAATAACAGGTCAACTGACCCTTGGAGGTAGCGCAGAAGCTACTTTACTCCGTTCCAGTGGCGCTTTGTGGGCGCTGAACTGTATCTAGCTAGTGGGTTGACTGCGAACACTATGTTGAGACGCGTGCAGTTTGCCAGATATAGTAGTGCTCCAATGGCACTAAGGTAAGATACTTCAGGACTTAATGTTTCATCTCCCTCTTCCAATGGCCAGAAAGGGTCCTTATGTACATCCAAAAAATCTAACGACCATTGGTGTACTTAGAGGATGGCTCGTAATTTCCTTGTGTATGTGGACTGGTGTAACAGGATTCCTCCACTAAGGTGTTCTATCTATAAGCCAAGACAATATTTAGTCTTGCCTAGGTCTTTCATTTCAAACGATAGTTTGAGGCTTGCAGATATATCATCAATCTCTGCAGGAGATCCGATGAGTTTTAAGTCGTCTACATAGACGGCTATTAATACGAATCTTGTTCCCGTGGTTTTAATGAAAATACACCGGCAGACTTCATTATTGGTGAAACCTTATTGAACAAGGAATTCACTCAGTCTGTTATACCACATTTTTTCCGATTGATTATGATCATACAATTATCTTTGAAGTTTAACAGAATCGACGTCCCGAGGTCTATCTTTTATTTCTGTTGGTATTTTGAAACCATCTAGAAGTTTCATATAGATATCTTTATCTATATTGCCATATAGCTATGCAGGAACAACGTCCACGAGCTGCATTTCTAGGCCTTCTATCGATGTTAAACTTATAATGAATCGGAATGTGATCACATCCATAACCAGGGAATATGTATCTTTATAATCTATCCCTGGTCGTTGGGAAAATCCCTGAGCTACAAGCCGTGCTTTGTAGCGTATGATCTGATTATTCTCATTTCTTTTCCTTACGAATACTTACTTGTATCCCACAGGTTTTACACCTCTTGGTGTCTGGACTACTTGTCCAATGACTTTGCTTTTTCAAAAGTGAGTCTAGCTCTACTACTATTGCTTTGTTCCACTTTGGCCAATCATCTCCGCGTTTGCATTCAGCTAGAGATCGTGGATCGATATCATCGTCGCATTGAGCAACGTGAACAGCAATATTGAATGTGAAGTCATCGATGATGGTGCCTTTTCTGTCCAGTACCTCCCCAGTACGTACGAAATTTAATGATTTTTGTCCTGTATTGTCCTCTTTAGGGGACTGAAGGAGGGGAGAGGTTATTAGTCTGAGCTCAGCATCCTGTGGTGTGATATTCTTTATTTCTCCAGGTAGTTTCCTCTTGCGAGGGAATTTATCCTTGGAGCCAGGCGGGCGTCCTTTTTTTATTTGAGGTATGGCTGATTCTGCTGCCGGTGGATTGCACCCATCTTTGGAGATGTCAATCCTAGCTGGCGTATTGGCAGCAAGGACATGTGATCTGATAATCATCTGGTTATCAGTGAATGGATGACACTAAAAGTTGATCCCAATTATACCTAAGCTGTTATACCTAAGCTTATTATGAAGATCTACTTGCAATGGATGACACTAAAGTTAATTGAAGGCAAATGACATGGATTGGGTGATTGTAGATGATGATTGAAGCTCCATGAAGTCTTCAAGCTCATACGATGGATAGAAGAGAGAATTCGTCAATGTAATTTTCTTTTATCTCTTCTAGTATGTAGCTTAGAAGTAGAACATTGATGGAGCACTCACACACATCTTCTTTTCAGTCTTAGGACATCATTAGATCATTTGTCCTTTGACCCCAATTCATTTCTTTAGTGATTGTGCTTGGATTGTTTATAACAGTCGACTGCTGAACGTTTTACAGCCGTCTGTCTCAAAAACAGTTGACTGTGTTTTGTTCTACAGTCGCTTGTTATGCACAAACTTTTACAATCTAGTTTTGGGCTTTTCTATTTATTTCACACAGGCTACTGATGCACGATTAACAGGCGCCTGTCCAAGTGACAGTCGACTGTGTTTTGTAAATCAGTGCATGTCTATCTTCTGCCCAAACTTTGTTGAACTGACTTTTACGGCCAGTCGACTAATGTTGAATATACAGTCGACTGTCCCTTGGATCAGTCGTCTGTGTATGCTGCAACAGTCGTCTGTCTGTGAGCCAATTTATTGACTAAGCTCTCTGGAAATTCTCCGGGTATTTGACAGTCGTCTGTATAAGGATTTACAGTCGACTGTTCTGATTAACAGTCGACTTTATTAACTGCATCAGTCGTCTGTCCTGTTATCTCACATGATTTCCAGATTTCATTCAACTTATCCATCTCTCGGCCAATCGCCTGTAGAAGGATTTACAGTCGCCTGTTGGTTCAACAGTCGACTGTCTTTGATTCATCAGTCGACTGTCCACGTGATAAGTTACCGTTATGAATTCTTACCTACCCATGCTGATTGTGCAACAGTCGACTGTGGTTTCTTCAATAGTCGACCGTCGCGAGTTCAGTTTCTATTCGTTCAGAATTTTCTCACGGATTCCAAAAGTGTTTTTGCCTAAACTGTTTTGTGGATTTGAAAACTTATAAATGTGGCTTCTAATGTTCCATTGAATGGTTAACTAAGCTATTGTAAAATATCTTAAGCTTTCATTTCTAAAGTTTAAAGCTCTCATATCCAAAGCCCTAAGAATTCCAAATCTTTGATCTCTTACTCTCCAACCTAGAACCAAAGAGTGATCCTCTAGGTATTTGGTGCAGTCAAGAGAAATGGCTTTCTCCTCTCTTCCAAGAGAGTCTTCAACACACATCACACTTCTCCTTCAAGTTCTACTTCAAGGCATAGGTGATTGTAAGTGTTGCTTTCATAATTTCATTACTTTTGTAATATGAATTTGCTCTCGGGTTGTGAGAGCGATTTGCTTACTCCCAAGTTGTGGGAGTCAAGGACATCGATTGTATTTTGATTTCACTTGTAGGGTTACTACAAGTG
Organism: Scilla litardierei; assembly: GCA_030789695.1. Taxonomy (NCBI): domain Eukaryota; kingdom Viridiplantae; phylum Streptophyta; class Magnoliopsida; order Asparagales; family Asparagaceae; genus Scilla; species Scilla litardierei. The sequence continues at coordinate 65,753,473 of CM061134.1, forward strand.
GGGTTTAAGGAAACCTCAAGTTAGGGTTCTAACTAGAGTATCCGGAGGTATCCGGGTGGAAGGGACGTAGGATTACCGGGAACAAGTCGGGAAGTGACTTGGGTAATCCGAAACCTAGAAACATAATTATGTTTGCATTTGTTTCTTATTTGGGTTTAATTCTAATTCTGCACTATTTTGTTGGTTAGCATTTTAATTTGGTGTAACTATCGTTTTAAATTGCTTAAACACTATTCAACCCCACTTCTAGTGTTTTCTCCATAGACAGGACCCTTACAATTGGTATCAGAGCGTAAGGTTTTAGCTATGGCATCCAACAACAACAACAACGTTCCTCTGCCGACTTCTTATAATAATCACGATCGTGATGGAGCGTCCACACTTTTCGAAGGTCAATTTACGGTATGTCCTCCACGTTTCAATGGTACTAATTTTGGCTATTGGAAGTGTAGGATGGAGACGTTCCTTAGGAGTTCTTCACTTTGGAGAACCCTTCACAAGGAGTACGTCGAGCCCACCGAAGAGGATTTCGAGAAATGGACGACTTCCGAGAAGTCCGCTGAAGTCAACAACGCTAAAGCAATGAACGCTCTTCATTGTGCGTTGGACCCGAATGAGTTCAACAAGATATGCACATTTAAGAGTGCATATCAAATTTGGAACCATCTCATCGTTACCCATGAGGGAACAAATAAGGTAAAACTTTCAAAATTATATGTTGCCGTACAAAACTTCGATTTGTTTCATATGCAGGAGAATGAGAGCATTGCATCGATGTACGGACGCTTTACCGACATCACAAATGAATTGGAAGCCCTTGGCCAAAAATACACTGAAGCTGAAAAGGTAAGGAAGATCATCATGGAAATAACCTCCAAATGGGAAAGGAGAGCGATCGCCATCGAGGAGGTCAATGATCTGAAGAATTACACAGTTGTGAATCTTATCGGGACTCTCATGTCTTATGAGGTAATACGAGAGAACCGATTAAAGATTCGAGCTATGATAAATCCTTCGGAGGCCAAGAAGAAGGCTTTGGCATTCAATGCCAATTCATCATCCTCCGATAGCGAAGATTCGGAAGATGAGATGGATTTGGGTGAAATGGCCCAAATGGCGAAGAAGTTCCAACGCTTCTTTCGCAAAGGTAAATTTACCTCTAATAAACATTTTGAGTCTACTAATGCTTCTTCCTCTCTTTGCTTTAAGTGCAATAAGCCAGGGCACATCAAGATGGATTGCCCAATGCTAAAGAACAAAGAGAAGTGGAAAGCTCCAAAGTACCACAAGTCCGACAAGAACAAGAGAGACAAGAAGAAAGGACTCGTAGGTACATTCGATGACTCAAGTGAAGAGTCATCAAGTGATTCCGATGATGAGAAGGGTGAGAGCGCTCACATGTGCTTCATGGCCCGAGAGGATCCACTCTCTGAAGAGAGTGATTCCGACACAGATGAAACCGAGGTAACAATGGATGAACTTCGTATTATTAATGAAGAATTATTTGCTAAATATCAATCTTTAATGCTTAGATATACTAGCTTAAAGAAATCAAATGTTAGCAAGTCATCCATTCCATGCATTATCAACAATGACACCATTGTTGATACTTTAACTCTTGAGAAAGCAAATTTAGTTTCTCAAAATGCCACTTTGAGAGATGTGGTGAATAACCTCAAATCTCAACTAGATCAAACACATCCAACAGATAATAGTGATCTAGTCACACGTCACACACAATTGGGTTTAGAGAATGATTCTCTTAAAACCCAAGTGCACAAGCTCAAAGCACGGGTGTCCACCTTGGATACCAACATTTCTTCTCTAAAGGAAAAATATGAGCTCATGTCCTCCCGAATTATGAGATTCAATAAGGGAAAAGGACAATTGGATGGTTTGCTAGCAAACCAATTTCCGGCCACACATCGTGTTGGTCTTAGGTTTGTGAATGCGAATTCATCCAATGCCCGCACCTCCTATAGTGGTGTCACTATAGACTTTGTGAGGCCTTCCTCCGGTGCATCCACAAGTGGTGTCAAAGACACTATAGGTAGCATACCTATCAAGAAAGTCACCACTTCACCTTCTCTTCCTTTTGGCAAGAAACCCACTAGGGGTGGAAACCAAAAGTAAGGCCATGCTTACATGTACACTAACACTCATCCACGTAGGAAACCTCCTACTTCACAAGTGGATAATCATGACACTTTTTATGCTCCACACCCACGGACACGTACAAAACCACACATGAGAAATACTCATGTGCGTGCTCCTATACACTCGTATGCTCATACGCATCATACTTACATGTATGCACATCCTCCGCATGTCATGCATTACATGTATGCACATCCTCCGCATGTCATGCATAACCCATATGCTTCATACAACATGCATGTTCCCAAGCATACATATCATACTCGTATGTCGTATACATATCCACCACCTCATATTTATGCTAGAAACCATGTTCCTAAGAAGCATGCACCACATAGAAATTCAACAAGTATGCATGCAACTAGGAAAAGGACTCCCAAAACATACACCATTTGGGGTCCTAATGACGTGCGCTTATATTTCATATATTCATGCACGTTTTCTTTTGTGTTTCTCCGTGTTTTCCGCCGTCTCTTATTCGTTTTCGTATATTTTCCCGTTTTCTTTCACTTTTCTTTGTTTGTCCATGATTGCAGGAGTTCGACCACGTAGGGGACGTTTTACGATGATATCCCAAGTCCCCGGAGCAACGGGAGAAGTCACGCGTGATCCAGGGGGTCAAACGTCGAAGAATTCATCTTTCAGCCCCTCACCCGGTCGGTTGATCATCTTCAACCGATCGGGTGATGCACGCGTGCACCACCCGGTCTCTACCGCAGCTCACAAAGAAGTCACCCGACCGGTTCACAGACCGGTTCTGTGGGCGGCTGTTCTCTGTTTTTTCGAGCAGAATTCCAACCGATCGGGTGAATCTCACCCGATCGGTTCATCTGTAGCTGAGAAAAAGAGCTGAAGACACGGGCGCCGAACCGACCGGTTCACCCGACTGCTCCAAGATCCAACCGGTCGCTCAAGAACTCACCCGATCGGTTCATGAGATCGGGTGAAAACTCGCCGTTTTCTGTAATTTATCTGTTACGGATCAACCGATCGGTTGACTTGTCAACCGATCGGTTGATGCGTAAGTCTATATATAGAACCCCTAGGGTTCCAGAAACGGGAGAGTTGTATTTTTTAACTGTTTTATTTCCTTGTGACGGCTGTAATTGTTACTCTTAAGTAAGTTTTCAGATCTTTCTAAAATTTTAGTATTGTCTTTATTACTCCTTTACTTCCGCATTGCAATTGTCCGATTATGATTTCAACGGTTAAATTTCATTTAGATTGCTTTTTCATGAATTTTTGTGAGTAGTTCCCAAATCTGGGATTTTGGTGGAAACCCCTTCGGGGGCTCTTCCCGATGCGTCCATAGGGTTAGGAAATCGATAGGGAGTAGGAATCTACCGGTTACGCGGGGCGTTTCATTGTCATCGGCGGGAAAAAGACCGCCTTTGACCGTCGGGCCGAGGGGGAATAAACTTGGCGGTTGACTCCCTAGCCATAGCTCACGCCTTTAGCGTAGACGCCAAATCCTAGCACGCGGGAGCGGCAGGATGAGACGTCGGGAGATATCGTTGCGGACTTAGTGCTCCCGAGATCGATCAGTGTTAATGGACACGGGAGTGCCCACTGATCGAATCCGGGAAGTCCGGTGTATCATCCTGGGCACCGACCGGAATATCGGGCCCATGGGACGCCGGTACCACTTTCAGAGGCAACGTCTCACCATTAGACCCTAATCCCGATCGCTATCCATACCCGTAGGCCGTATCGGCGAGGGTCTCTCGTCGGGTTGGAAACCGAAGTCCCGGGTTTACTTTCTTTTTGTTCATACGCTTTTATTTTCTTTCGTGACAACCATCCACCGATTCAGGCTAGCTCGCCCCTCGGGGTGATTCAGGTCCTACCTGACCCAAGCACAACCTCGCCTCCCTGAGTTCGATATTCCCGCACCCTACACTAACCGTGAAACTTGCGGTAAACGACACCGCGCCGCCGCGCCGCAAGCGGGGCGCCGGTCAAGTTTATGGCGCCGTTGCCGGGGAGGCAACGTGCTTGTTATTTTAGGATCTCATAAACCCTCGTGTCTAGCTCACATCCCTACCTCGCGATAATTTTTGCATTCTCCTTTTTCTTTTTATTTTTCTTATTTTTATTTCTTATTTTATCTGTCTCTTTCCCACTTGTCGCTTCACGGGTGTTTGTTGTTTTTCATGCGCAGGAGTTCAAGGAGTTTTGACGACTTGATCCCCCTCGATCCAGAGATTAACGCCACCCTTAGGCGCTTGGCCGCCGAGAAGCGGAGAAGGGAAGATCCCGAATCCATGGAGGAGAACACCCCACCTCAGAAGTCTCTGCTGGAATACTCGATGCCATCTATCGAGTCCACTTCCGCCATCCGTCCTCCAGCTATCACGGCCCAAAGCTTTGAGCTAAAGCCGTCATTGGTGACGTGGATCCAGCAGGATCAGTTTGCGGGTGCACCCATGGAGAGCCCGATCGAGCATCTAGACTCCTTCTTGGAGAAGTGTGACACCTTCCGGATCAATGGTGTCACGACAGAGGCTATCCGTCTGAAGCTGTTCCCCTTCTCTTTGCGAGACAAAGCAAAGCAATGGCTAAGGGGGAAGTACCCCAACACTTTCAACACCTGGGAGAAGCTCTCCAACGCTTTTCTGACAAAGTTCTTTCCTCCGGGGAAGACCATGAAGTTGAGGAGTGAAATCTCCTCCTTCTCCCAGGCCAGCCACGAGTCCTTGCATGAAGCTTGGACGAGATATAAAGAGATGCAAAGAAGTTGCCCTCACCATGAGCTTCCGAAGTGGCAGATTATTAATTTGTTCTACAATGGGTTGAGGGATGACCTGAAATCTTCTATGGACGCCGCGGCTGGGGGTTCCTTCATGTCTAGAAGTGAGGAGGATGCCGGGCATATTCTAGAAAATATGGCATCCAACAATGAGCGGTGGTGTGACGAGAGAGCCACACCGAGATCCGGGGGTGTACATAGAGTCGAGGACGTCGACAAACTTTCAAGCAAGTTTGACTTGCTTTCGACCCAGATCTCCGCACTAATGGTTGGAGCCGGTGGGGCCGATACACAGCAGATTTCAGCAGTAGAGTCCGGATTCTTCGGGGAATTCGACGGTGGTGACATCTCACCACCGTTGGATCAGGCGAGCGCACTATTTTACAACCCTACGGGAAATGCGCCGTACCCGTCAAGGACAAATTCCAACCCGGCCTACTCTCCAAACAACCGGAACCACCCGAACTTCAGTTACCGTCCACCATTTCAGCCCTCGCCGCCTCAGCAGCCGCAGCAACAAGCATATCAGCCGGCTAGGCCACAGCAGAGTCAGTTTCAACAGCAACAGTATCAGCAGCAACCATCTCAGCAACAATCTTACGCCCCCAGGAATCAGCAGCCGTTCCAGCAGCATCAGCAGTATGGCCAACAGAGGGCCGTCTCTCCGGTTGAGTCTCTCTTGACTCAATATATTACCAACCAGGAGAGGATCAACCAGAAGCTGGAAATGGGTCAGCGGACCCTCACGGACCAAGTAACCCAGCTGGGGTTACAAGTGGCGAACCTTGCAAGGTCACAAAACCAATTACCGCCACAACCGGAGGTGAACCCGAGGGGAGTAACCCAGACATCGGCACTCTTGCACGAGCACGCAAATGTGTCCGCTATCGTTCTGAGAAGCGGGACACAAATTCCTACTAGAGTGCCCCCTAGCAACCCGGAAGCACCGTCGGTCGTTGAGAAACCGATTGAAAAATCAAACAACGCCGGTGCTTTGTCATCAAATCCTATGACTCCGGAGGGAGTCTCTGAAGAAGAGAAAGAAAAGAAGGAGGAAGAGAGCCTTAGAGTGTATAAACCCGTTGTGCCATTTCCCCAACGGTTGGCTCAGGCAAAAATTGATGAGAAATATGGCAAGTTCTTCGCCATGGTCAAGGACCTGAGTTTGCAGATCCCCTTCCTAGAAGCAATCGAAACAATCCCCTCATATGCAAAATTCTTGAAAGATTTGGTGACTAGAGGGTCTAGAAAGGAGAAAGTAGTGTTGACGGCGGAGTGTAGCGCTCTTATCCAGAGGGCAAATCCGCCGAAACTTAAAGACCCGGGGAGCTTTTCCATTCCTTGCACGATCGGGGCAGTGAAGATTCATCGTGCACTCGTCGATCTCGGAGCGAGTGTTAGTTTGATGCCCTTGTCAATGTACAGAAGAATAGGGATGGGTGATTTGGAACCCACCGGGATGACCCTACAACTAGCTGACCGGTCGGTCAAATACCCGGTAGGAGTTGTGGATGACCTGCCCGGGAATGTGAGAGGGGTGCATGTGCCTGTGGACTTTGTAGTCATGGACATGCCCGAAGACGCACACACCCCCATTATCCTGGGACGGCCTTTCATGGCCACTGCTGGCGTTCTAATAGATGTGAAGAACGGAAAACTATCTCTGAACGTCGACGGAGAGAAAGTTGAGTTTGACCTGGGATTATCTATGAAGCACCCCGATCCCCCTGATGACCCTGGATGCAATTTGCTTGAGATAGAAGAAGAAAAAGCTGTAGAGGAGAGCTCCTGGGAGATTCTCCTGAGAAACCCCCCCGATGACTTGGGGGATTTAGAATATGAAGAAGGCCCCGAAGACAAAAAAGCTGCTGGAAAACCAAGTGCAGCGAGAACGACCCCTCCCGGGTTCCCCAAGACTCCTCCTGTGAGGAGAACGGAGAAAGAGCCCATGGATCTCACTAAAGACGAGGTCCGGATCCTGAAAAAGATGGCGGGAAGCGCCAACACCAAGGAAAAGCCCCCGGACCCCAAGAACAAGGGAAGGGTAGTCGAGCAAGTATTTTTCCAGCCGCTGACTACTCCAAGTGCCTTCAGCTCCAGCGAGGAAGAGATGCCGAAATTTGGGCATCACCCGTATCAGCCACCATGAGCATCTCTTGCGGGCGTCGAGCCAACGACGTTAAACAAGTGCGCTTCATGGGAGGCAACCCATGTTCTAAACTTTTTCTCTAACTTTTAGCGTTATTTTTTAACTTTATTTTATCTATTTTTATAAATAAAATCAGCCGCGAGAACATCCGTTCGGGGACTTAATCAAATCTATTGGTTTTTGCAGAAAACAAACCCCAACCGATCGGGTGACAACTCACCCGATCGGTTGGGATGTATCAGATACATGCCGTGATCTGTCCCCATATGACCCGATCGGTTGAGTAATGAAGAGACCGGGTGGCAGACCGGGTGAGCTGGGGAGAACTCTCGGGAAATTTTGGGGAATATCAACCGATCGGTTGAGTTCGAGCGCGATCGGTTGACCTGACCGGGTGAGCAGCCCTAAGTTCTCGGGAAATTGAGTGGAGTGGCCAACCGATCAGTTGACAAGTCAACCGATCGGTTCGCCTGTAGCATTTCTTCGGCAAGATTTTCGACTCAACAGTCAACCGATCGGGTGACATGTCACCCGATCGGTTCGACTTAAAACCCTATATAAACCCCCCCGACACCCGCTCGTTTCCATCTCGCCCGATCGCAAAAACCCCCAAAATCTCGCCGTCGTTTCGCCTTCCCCTCTCTCCCAACAACCGATCTTCCTCCCCCACGGCCTCTACTCCTCCATTACTCCTTCTCCCCACCACCTCCATCAATCCCTCCATCATCTCAACCCTCTCTCTCCTCCCATTCCGAGATTTTGACCTAATTTTCCCCCAAACCACCCCCATTTCGAAAATTGTTGCCGAAGGAGTTCGCCGCGGCTCCACGCTACTCTCGCTGAACAGTGTGGGGGCATCAACGAGCAAGCTCCACCATTCCGCTTGGGTAAACTCGCTCCTAAGCTTATATTTATATATTTGCCCTATTTATCGTACTTGCTCGTTTGTTTGTGTTAGTGTGCATCCACGATTTTCGCACTAATTCTTGCTCGCACACACACACACACGGCCAAGGATAAGGACAAAGGAAAAGAAATTATGAGGGAAGAGGAGCCGTCTCGAAAGAGACGAAAACAAACACGCCCCCCTTCCCGTACACGAGCACTTACACTTGGCCCTTCTCCACCTATTATCCCCCCTGTGGACCCAATGTTGGGCCCACACGGGTATATTTTTCGGAACCAGGAGCACAAAGATTTTTACCGTCGGCTTGATGCTCGAGGGCATCTATCCACTAAGTTTCCGCACGCACAAACACTTGTCGATCTCGGTGTCTTCACCGAGGTCGAATCTCTTTTCGGTAACTTAGGATGGTTAGCCTTTCTTAATGCACATGCCGTATCCTACCCGGCACTCACACTCGAATTCCTCTCCACACTTACTTGGGAGTCCGGGTCGATCATTAGATTCCGGGTGCGTAACCGTAGTGTCACCACGAACCTGAACACGATTAACGATATATTTGGTTTCCCCAATCTCGGGGATGATTCCATCCGACACTACGGGTACACGCCCGAGTTTGATGTCGATCAATTCTGGTTCCGCCTCACGCTGATCCGCGACTACCCCCGAGGAAGGGCCAAGGCCTCCTCCATCATTCATCCCGTGTTTCGATTGGCCCACAGAATCATTTCATCTGCATTCTTTCCTAGGGACGAGTCAGGCACTGTGACTATCCTTGACCTTTTTATCCTTTGGGCCATGACTTTTCCTTATGTCCGGGATGATGATGGAGTTAGCTTCAGGGCCCCTACCGTCCCCATCCATGGCGGCGATTGGCTTGTTTACAAGCTACTCGAGATCAGCCGGGCCGGTAATGGGAAGTTTTGTTGCGGGGGCATCATCACGATCATCTGCTCTCACGCCCAATTCAATATTACCATCCCCGGTAATCTTCCTGCTGCCGCAGGACCCTCACATCTTGATATTGATGTCCTGCGGCACATCCACATGATCAAACCCCGCTCGGATGGCCGCTTCATATTTCATTATGGCCACCCCCCAGCCCCTTACACCATTCTGCCCAACCCCGCTCGCATGACCCTTGCTCTCGTGGGAGATTGGACTTTCCCTCCTGATCCTGATTTCTTAGCTGGGTTGAATCTTCCTTTCTTTCCCGCAGACGCCCGTAGATCACCGTCCCCTGCCGCCCACTTAGGCGAGCAGGATATCCCTGCGTCTGGGGGAGATTTAGGGGCTGGCCCGAGTCGTCCCGTTTCTGCTCCGGGACCGATCACGTCTGAGCACCTCCTTGCGGCCATTTCTGGCCTTGTCTCCTGTGCTGGCATGACCACTGCCGCTAGCACCTCTTCGACCTTACCTGGCGGCACCACCTCTGCTTCGCGTCAGTCTACGTCTTTTGGTCGCCGTCAGGTATCTGCCCGTCTAGGACTTGAGAGGGAGGTCGCTGCCCTTCGTGAGCTCGCCATGTCCTCTGTTTCCTCGGACCCATCGCCATCCTCCATTCTCACTCACCCACATTTCCTCGCACTTGAGAGGAACGTGGCAGCCATTCTCCGCCTTCTTACCCATATCCACGGACCACCTCCACCTTCACCACCCCCACCTTCACCACCCAGGCGATCTTCTCCTCCACCCACCCACACTTCTCCACATTCCTCCCCTCCCTCTTCACATCCCATCCCAGCATCCACTTCACCCCTCCCGACCACTTCCACCGCACCCACGCTACCTCACTCCTCCTCCGTCACTCCATACGTGCGCCGGAGGAAATTGCCGGTGCGCTCCAGATCCCTCCCACCACCTCCCACTACCGTCACCACCGCACCTACTTCCTCCACTTCTATTCCTCTCACCACCGCCTTGATCGCCTTCCTACCACCACCACCCACCACCACCGACACTCGTCCCATTGTTCACACCACCACTGCCCCTACTACTTCGCCTCTTCCCCCACTTCTCAGCACACCCCCAGCCTCCCCCGACCATCCATCCACACCCTCTTCCGAGGAGGACGAGGACTCAGCTCCTCCTGCTTTCTAGATTCACCCCTTTTGTTTTTGACTCCCCCTTGCACATATCTGGATTTCATTGATCATATCGTTTCGCTAGCTCTTTCTGGTCTAGCTTGGGGGAAGTCTACTTTGGTGTGCTGTCGTGTCTTGTTTGTTTTTCTCATTTTCTGTGTGTGCGTGCTTGTTTTTCATTTTTTGATTGTCGTGTCGTGTGGTTTTCTTTTTATTTTTCGTTTTGTTTGATTTTGATTTTGATTTTTCTTTCTTTTTCAGTTTTATCTATGTGTTTTCCTCGTTTTTATTTCTTTTTGTGTCAGTGCGTATTCCCCCCCATTTTCATTGCCCTCCCGTGCTCACTCATATTGCATTGAGGGCAATGCAAACTTCAGCTTGGGGGAGTCGCACTGTGTGCGTCATTTGAGTCCTTTTTCGTATTTTTTGTGTCTTTTTCATCATGTTTTTATTTTTTCTTGTTTTTCTTTTTTTAGCTCTTTCTCCTAGAAATGACTCCTATGATGAATCGCCACAAAGTCACACACACCTAGCATTGCATCGATGATCACACTCACTAACCCTAGGATTTCGAGTCCTCTTGCATTTCACGCGTCGCAGGTCCACTTAGCTTTTTGTGAGTCGTGTGTCGTGACTAGCATTTGGTGTGCTTCTGCTTTGTGATTTTACTTTATATACCTGTCCAGGAATGACCCCTAGATTGTCATGCTCCGATCTGAATATGCGGTATATGTTTCCACTGTTTGCATGCTATATTTATATCGTATAATTCAATTCACATGCGTCGGGATTCCACAACTAAGGACTAGGATAACCCATTTAGCCTACGCTCTATTTAGCGAGAATAGTTTCCTTTGCCCAAGTGTTTAGATTTCGACTTCTTTTTTGTTTTACTTGGTGCAAATCCCCTCGTCGTGTACCGTTCTCCCACTTGGGAGAGTACACATGTGTATAGCCAATATCCCAAAAAATCCAAAAAAAAGGAGAAAAGAAAAGAAAAACCCAAAAAGAAAAGAAAAGAAAAATCTTGTATAGCCCAAAATTCAAAAAAAAAAATACAAAGCCCAAAAACCCAAAAAATTCCCGTGTGAATATTTTTTCATACTTGCCAAGAATAAAGGGAAGGCGAGAATTTGCACCGAGTGTTCTTCTCCACATCATCTCAACCCCCGTCGTTATCAAAAACACTTGGCGTAGGAACTTTTTAGCTAGTATCTAGGCTATAGTGGCGTGATTTCTTAACCCTAGTTGTGGAGTCCCCGATGCATGATACGCTTCTATTCTAACTCTTCTCGTGCATGCTTGAACTTATATTCACCGCTTATTTCAATTCGGATCGATATTTTGGGTCATATCTTGGATTTGAGTATATCGAGCATCACAGCACATCGTAGAAAGCATCACTGTTTGCTAGCACACGACGATGCTCACTCGCGCTTCACTGCGTGGACCCACGACACTTATTTGGACTCGCTTTCCTAGGTTTAGTGGTGTGATTTGGCGTTTGCTTGCTTGGTGTGTCGTTTCTGATTTTGGTGGCTCTGATGGACGATCTAGGGTTTAGAGTTTTCTTTTTCTTTCTTCCTCTCTATTTTCCCCTTCCGAGCTCCTACTCTCACTCGTCTTACTCGAGGACGAGGAAGAGTTCAGCTTGGGGGATTTTGACGTGCACTTATATTTCATATATTCACGCACGTTTTCTTTTGTGTTTCTCCGTGTTTTCCGCCGTCTCTTATTCGTTTTCGTATATTTTCCCGTTTTCTTTCACTTTTCTTTGTTTGTCCATGATTGCAGGAGTTCGACCACGTAGGGGACGTTTTACGATGATATCCCAAGTCCCCGGAGCAACGGGAGAAGTCACGCGTGATCCAGGGGGTCAAACGTCGAAGAATTCATCTTTCAGCCCCTCACCCGGTCGGTTGATCATCTTCAACCGATCGGGTGATGCACGCGTGCACCACCCGGTCTCTACCGCAGCTCACAAAGAAGTCACCCGACCGGTTCACAGACCGGTTCTGCGGGCGGCTGTTCTCTGTTTTTTCGAGCAGAATTCCAACCGATCGGGTGAATCTCACCCGATCGGTTCATCTGTAGCTGAGAAAAAGAGCTGAAGACACGGGCGCCGAACCGACCGGTTCACCCGACTGCTCCAAGATCCAACCGGTCGCTCAAGAACTCACCCGATCGGTTCATGAGATCGGGTGAAAACTCGCCGTTTTCTGTAATTTATCTGTTATGGATCAACCGATCGGTTGACTTGTCAACCGATCGGTTGATGCGTAAGTCTATATATAGAACCCCTAGGGTTCCAGAAACGGGAGAGTTGTATTTTTTTACTGTTTTATTTCCTTGTGACGGCTGTAATTGTTACTCTTAAGTAAGGTTTCAGATCTTTCTAAAATTTTAGTATTGTCTTTATTACTCCTTTACTTCCGCATTGCAATTGTCCGATTATGATTTCAACGGTTAAATTTCATTTAGATTGCTTTTTCATGAATTTTTGTGAGTAGTTCCCAAATCTGGGATTTTGGTGGAAACCCCTTCGGGGGCTCTTCCCGATGCGTCCATAGGGTTAGGAAATCGATAGGGAGTAGGAATCTAACGGTTACGCGGGGCGTTTCATTGTCATCGGCGGGAAAAAGACCACCTTTGACCGTCGGGCCGAGGGGGAATAAACTTGGCGGTTGACTCCCTAGCCATAGCTCACGCCTTTAGCGTAGACGCCAAATCCTAGCACGCGGGAGCGGCAGGATGAGACGTCGGGAGATATCGTTGCGGACTTAGTGCTCCCGGGATCGATCAGTGTTAATGGACACGGGAGTGCCCACTGATCGAATCCGGGAAGTCCGGTGTATCATCCTGGGCACCGACCGGAATATCGGGCCCATGGGACGCCGGTACCACTTTCAGAGGCAACGTCTCACCATTAGACCCTAATCCCGATCGCTATCCATACCCGTAGGCCGTATCGGCGAGGGTCTCTCGTCGGGTTGGAAACCGAAGTCCCGGGTTTACTTTCTTTTTGTTCATACGCTTTTATTTTCTTTCGTGACAACCATCCACCGATTCGGGCTAGCTCGCCCCTCGGGGTGATTCAGTTCCTACCTGACCCAAGCACAACCTCGCCTCCCTGAGTTCGATATTCCCGCACCCTACACTAACCGTGAAACTTGCGGTAAACGACACCGCGCCGCCGCGACGCAAGCGGGGCGCCAGTCACCTAAGAACACTAGCCTAAATGATAGGAATGCCTATGTTGACCTATTTTCATGACGTGATTAGGAATAGTAATTATGTTAGGAAGCGGAAGTCCACTTGGACTTGGCTTCCAAAGGGCTAATCCCCTTGGACCCAACAAACATTGGGTACCATAAGCTTATGGTATATTATATAGGTACCCAAGAGAAAGAAGAAGAGCAATAAAGGTCATATTAGCTCTAAAGGGAAAGGATGGATTCTCGATAGTGGTTGCTCCAAACATATGACGGGAGATCCCTCATTGCTCTCCGAAGTGATTAGCATCAAAGATGGTGCAACGGTCACTTTTGGAGGTAATCAAAAGGGAACCATCATCGGAGTAGGTATCGTTGGTAATCCTTCCAAACCCTTAATTACTAATGTATTTCTTGTTAGTGGTTTGTGTCACAATCTCATTTCCATTAGTCAACTTTGTGGCAAAGGTTACAAGGTTAACTTTGGAGAAGGATTGTGTACTATTGTTGATTGTGATTCAAATGTTTTATTTTTCGGTATTAGGCGTAAAAATATTTATTATTGAGCTTGCCTAAAACCGTAGAACATTGCTTAGTTGCTAACACAAGTGACCAACTATTATGGCATCGCCGTTTTGGTCATGTTCATTTCAAGCACTTATATAAGTTAGCTAAGCATGATCTAGTCAAAGATTTTCCTAAAATTGTTTTTAATAAGAAAAAATTTTGTGATTCATGTCAAAGAGGTAAACTTAGTAAATCATCTTTTAAGCTTAAAGAAGGGATTACTTCTAAGTGGCCCCTAGAACTTCTTCATGTAGATTTGTTTGGGCCAACTAGAACCGCTTCTTTAGGCAATGCTCATTATGGATTAGTTGTCGTAGACGACTTCTCTAGATTTACTTGGGTTTCATTCTTAACTAATAAGAATGAAGCTCATGAAGAGTTAACCAAATTTGCAAAGAAGATTCAAAATCTCTTAGGATCCACCATTATCACTATCCATAGTGATCATGGAGGAGAATTTGAGAATGAATCTTTTACTAATTTTTGTGATGACACCGGGATAACTCATAATTTTTCCTTCCCTCGGGCACCACCACAAAATGGTGTTGTATAGAGAAAGAATAGGACTCTTATTGAGTGTGCACGCATTATGCTCCATGATAGTCATCTAGGACTACAATTTTGGGCAGAGGCGGTGCACACAGCATGTTATGTGCTCAATAGGATCCTAGTGAGACCCTGAACGAACAAAACTTGTTTTGAATTATTTTATGACAAAAAGCCTCAAGTAAAATATTTTCAAGTTTTCAAAATGTTTTATCAAGAACACTTTCGGTAATCTAGATAAATTTGAGCCAAGATCCGATGCAGGAATTTTTGTTGGATATTCCACACGTAGCAAAGCCTACCGGATATACAACAAAACTTCTTCAACGATTGAGGAGTCACTACACATTTCATTTAATGAAGATTTTGATTTTCCTCGTGTTGATTATGATAGTGTAGATGTTTTGTGTGATCCTCTTAGTAATGTTAAGATTAATGATTCGATTGTTGATACTAACACTACTAACGAAATTGTTGAAGATGTTCCTAGTGATGCAAGAATACCCAAAGCTTATCCGACCGTTCGCAATCATCCCCATAACCAAATTATTGGAGATATTGGTGTGGGTGTTCGAACGAGGTCGAGGATTGAAGAATTCTCTCATTGCGCATTTGTCTCTACCATTGAGCCAAAGAACATCCAAGAAGCTTGTTAGGATAGCTCTTGGATAGTGGCAATGGAAGAAGAACTACTGCAATTTGAGAGAAATGAAGTTTGGGAACTCGTTCCTCTTCCAAGTGGTCACTAAGTCATTGGGACCAAATGGATCTTCAAGAACAAGACAGATGAGAACGAGGTAATCACAAGGAATAAAGCAAGGTTAGTAGCTCAAGGCTACCGGTAAGATGAAGGTATTGATTTCGAAGAATCTTTTGCCCCCGTAGCTAGATTAGAAGTTATTAGGTTGCTTTTATCTTTTGCATCCCATAAGAATTTTAAACTATTTTAAATGGATGTTAAAAGTGTATTTTTAAATGGGATTGTCAATGAAGAAGTATATGTTTTCCAACCTCCCGGTTTTATTCATGAAAAATTTTCACACCATGTTTTCAAACTTAAGAAAGCGTTGTATAGGTTGAGACAAGCTCCTAGAGCTTGGTATGATCGACTAAAGACCTTTCTTTTGAATTTAGGTTTTAAAATGGGAGAAGTTGATTCTACACTCTTCATTAAAGATTATGATAATGACATTCTCTTGATTCAAGTTTATGTAGACGATATAATTTTTGGTTCTACTAACTTTAATCTTTGTCAAGAATTTTCTAAGTCAATGAAGGATGAATTCGAGATGAGCCACATGGGAGAGCTCACTTATTTCCTTGGACTGCAAATTCGACAAATGGAGAATGTCACCTTCATACATCAGACAAAGTACACAGGGGAGCTTATAAAGCGATTCGAGATGGAATCGTCGTCAAGCAAACGGACTCCCATGAGTACTACTACCCATCTGCATAAAGATGAAAGCAGAAAAGATGTAGACATTCGTCTATATCGAGGTATGATCGGTAACTTACTTTACTTAACCGCTAGTAGGCCCGACATCATGTTTTCTGTATGCTTGTGTGCTAGATATCAAGATAGACCTAAGGAGTCACACTAGATTGCGGTTAAACGAATATTTCGTTATCTCAATCAGTCTCTAGATTATGGGTTACTTTACCCTAAATCTAGCACATATGAGTTAATCTCATATAGTGATGCCGACTTTGTCGGATGCAAGTCTGACTGGAAAAGTACTAGTGGCACTTGCCATTTTCTAGGAAATTCCCTAGTTTCTTGGTTTTCTAAGAAACAAACTTCGGTGTCATTGTCCACAACTGAAGCGGAATATATTGCAGCGGGTCTTGTATGTGCACAAGTTCTTTGGATGAGACACACTCTTATGGACTATGGTGTCAACTGTGATACTTGTCCGATCATGGTTGAGAACCAAAGTGCCATATGTATTTCCAAGAATCCGGTACACCACTCCCGTACCAAACACATAGACGTGAGACACCATTTTATAAATGATCATGTAGCTAAGAAGGACATCATCTTAGAGTACATTGAAACCCAAAAAACAAATTGCCGACATCTTCACAAAACCTCTTAAAGAAGATTCAATTATGAGGTTGCGTGGAGAATTAGGAATTATGGGTGAATTTGAAATCTAGAAGCTCAACATTCATGTTATAACACCTTTTGAGCTCATGTCATCATATTGTCTTTCTTCTTTTGATACATGCTATATATATGTTTAAGAAAGCCAATTGCGATTTATGTGATTTCATGATTTCTTTGAGAGTGATCTTAAAGATTTGTGTTTCAATTGATTTATCGTATTACATTGTTTTTATGATGAGTTTGTGATTAGAGTATAGGTCCTAGGGTGAGTGTTCTTATTCTCTGGATTTGTATCTCACTGTGTATTTTTGTACCAGGACAGACGACTGTCTTTCCTTCGACAGTCGACTGCCCGACTCTATCTTCTCAGTCTGAGAATTTATATCTTTCACACAGACGATTGATGACTGTTTTCCAGTCGACTGTTATTTTAAAAGGCGACTGAATTTTAGTCATCAGACGACTGTTCTCTTTGTCGAAATTTTACAGTGCTCTCAGTCTTTTTGATGAAGTTTATTGATTCTCGGTCAGTCGACTGATGTGTATAGTACTGTCGACTGTCTATTGGACAGACGACTGTATGTTACTCAACATTCGACTGTCTGTCATCCTTAGCTTAATTCTTATCACTTCATCCAGTCGACTGAATATTGTTTATCAGTCGACTGTCTACTGTTTGTGACGGTTCACTGCTTTGATCTGAGCCGTCGATTCTTTGATCCAACGGCCCAGATTTATTCCCTCTTTCATATATACTTCGAGACGGTTCCGTTCCCCACGACGTTTCTCTCTCCTCCGATTGAACCGCTTCGACTTCCCGCTCTTTTCCTCAGCCGTTGCCGTCGATCTCCTCCTCCCCGCAAGTCGATTGTTTCATCGTTGCGTCTTCATGTCTTCTCGACTTGGTTTGTCTTCCTTTCTCAAGTCTATCGTTCGATTTTTATCCTTCGATTTCATCGCATGTCGTTTATCTCTCTATCGATTGACTGACTCCATGGAACCCAAGACCAAGGGTAAGGGGAAGATCATGGGTTCTAAGAATCCTAGGGCTCCTAGGAAACCTATAGCCAAGAACAAGAAGCCCTACAAAGCTCGTACCAAACAAGTCGTTTCTCCCTCGCATTCTGCTTCGCAGTGATATTCTCCTTCAGCGTCTTCTTTCGAAGCTCAGCCCCTGATCAAGCGTCAGCGGAAGCCCATTGGTGTTACCATCAATGAGCCTACTGCTAACGCTCCCCATCAGTCTTCTTCTGATTCGAGCTCTGGAGACGAGTCTCCCGTAGTGCCCCGTACTGATCCCCTTGTTTCCCTTTGCCGAGATGATCTTTGCTTGGCAAAATACCACTCTCTCTTAGGGATCAAGCTTCTTAGGGAGCGGTACATCGTTTTTCCCGCCTTTTCTGCCGAGAGACTTTCTGACATTCTATCTGCTACCCACTTGGCCGATCTTTTTTGCTTCTCTCAGAGCGAGTCCCCTCGAGCCTATCCATTTCTGGTGAAGCTCTTCTATGCAAACCGCGTTCGCGGTGAGTATTCTACCACCGGTCTTCTTGACACCGTTGTTCAGGGAACCCACATCCAGATTACTACCACTCTATTAGGGACCATTCTTAGGATTCCCTCTACCGGTTCTCTTCATTCAGATATTTCCATTTCTGATATTGACGAGCTTGACCAGTCTGTCCTTCGAGATATGTTTCGTGAGATACCTTTAGCCCTGGATTCTGGTATCAGGTCATCTATGTTTTCGGCTAGAGGTTGGGCAGTTCACCTAGTGGTGAAGTCCAACATCCTATTGAGGTATGGATCATCTGACCAGCCTTCCCACGATATTCTGAAGTGTATGTATGCGATTTTCTCTAGGATGTCCGTGAACTGGGCCGGTGTCCTCATTGATAGGATGGACAAGGTTGAGTTTAATTCTTCCTCAGCTCACATTCCATACAGTGGTCTTTTGACTCTTGTCTTCCGACATTTTGGTGTTGATTTGTCTCGCTACGAGCCCATGCCTTTTGCTCCTCTCCTCGATGCATCTGCAAAGTCAAAGTCTTCTTCGGCTCTGCAGTCTGCCTCGAAGAAGAGGAAATCCACATCAGCTCCGTCCTCATCCACTGTTCCTCTTGCTGACCAGCCTTCCACCTCAGCTCCACCATCTCGTGATATTCTTTTTGAGATGGTCTCTGGACTTTACAGGTTGCTTTCCCTTTCTTTCCTCCATCAGGGAATACCCTTCCCTGAGGATCTGAGACAGTTTGTTCCCCAGCCTCATGTTCCTCCTCAGCCCATCGTCACTGATGTCGTTGTGCATCCTGGTGTAGCTTCTACTCAGGATGCTGCTGATGCTGCTGCTGTTGATACTTCTGACCCTCCTCCAGAGGATACACTGTAGAGAAATGTATGCCCTCGTGGCTATTTATCTTGATGAAACATCTTGTTCAATAAATGAAAGTATTCTTTCTGGTAAAGTATTGTCTGAGTTGTTCATTACTCGGATTATTCCCTTGGATTCATAGTTAGGTCACACATGTTTCGAAATGTAGATTACGATTATGAGAAATGTCTGACCTCTAATAGCTTGAATCTTAAAAGTGTTCATGGTCATAGATGTGTCGAGATAAGGGATATCAACGCATCAGACAGACCATTGCGTCCCTGTCTGGTTGGTCTCATAACCAAGCGACTTGGTGAAGTCAGAAACAGGACGCAGGTGCTCAGTAAAAGCTGAGTTCACTGAACGACCCAAACAGGGAGTTATTAAATGGTTACACATTAACTAAACTATCATTAATAACTCTAAGTGATAATAGGTAAGTTGGTCCTTAGGACTTGAGATCATTGTATGAAGCTATGTGTGGACAGTGTCACTTAGGTCTAACGATCTAACTTCGAGGCTAGGCCTGATGAAAGATCTTAGGCTGGGTGACACTCGAAACATTTGAGCTAAGTAGTGATCAACAGAGGATTCGTCTCTTCCGTCAATGGGAAGTTAGTGTCACAGGTCAGTACGGCTCTCGGTAAAACCTTGGCCAAGGTATGTTGTAACTTGTACAACCTGTATGTACCAGAGACCGATGTATACTGACCACTGCTAGCCAATGGGGTTGATAGTATACCATACCCTAGACTAGCCGAGTGACATAGTCATGACGAAGGGACTAAAACTGCGGAAATTATCACAGTCACAGTCAGAGTGATTTCGTCGGCACTTTTGCCTAAACGAACCAATCACGTAATCGATGATCCCGAAACAGGGACGACACCTACTGCTAGTGGTCACTGTCGTCTTGAGACTTCGAGTCTCGGCCTGTAGTAAGGGTCAGGCTGTAGGGTCTCACACCGAGTAACATTCACGTCGTAGTAACAGATAGAATGTATAGAGGATATCATTAGATGTAAAGAGAATATTAAATTCGCAAGTTGGTTGTGAAATTGGAGCATTTGGGAATGGAGGAAATTTCGTATGGAATCCAGAGGATCAAACCGTGTAGGAATCGGAGCTCGGATGAGCCCAGAAACGCGAGAAAGGCAAAAGGGGAAGTGGGATAAAACCCACTTAGCAAAACGGGCGGGGCCCGCTGACCCAGCGGGCACGCCCGCTGGGCGCAGCGGGCACTGCCTGCTGCTCCAGCAGGCACGCCCGCTGCATGCAGCGGACGCAGCCCGCTGGTGACAGCGGGCTGAGCCCGCGCGGGCGTGCCTTAGCGGGCGCGCCCAGTAGCCTTAGGCGGGCGCGCCCGCTAAGCTTAGCGGGTCGCCCGCCACTTAAGTTATTTTAGGGTTTTTTGTTGAAACCCTTGACGGCTACGAAATTTGGGTTTTTGCTCAACTTTGAGCAATTGTTTGAAGGGTCAAACGAACTCGGATTTCGTCGCCGTTTGTTCCTACGCGTTCACCATCACTTGCTCTTCGAAATGATAACTTGTATCATCTCTAGAGCTCAACGATGAGTGAGGATTAATTGGTTGAAGGTTAAGGCTTTGTGTAAGCTACACTAACCAAAATTGAATTAATCCAAATCCCTCTTCCTAACATTAGTCCCACATTGCTCATGAAAAAAGAAGGGGAGCCGGCCTCCTATATAAATAGGTGGGCATTCCCTTCTTTGTTCCTTGCACCAAGTCTCTGATTAAGGAGCTCACGAATATTTTGAGCAAACTTAATCTAGACTAAATTTATTCTCTTCTTCTATAAATTTTCCTGTCCTCCCACCGAGTCCTAGCAAGACAGCGAGGAGGTCCGAATCTGATTCGGAAGTCTACGACGCGGGTTTACTCAAGTGAAATCTTCTACGGCTAGTGATGGCTTCGGAGGCAAGGTGCGCTACGGGAGCTGATCCAGTCTGCGGCGAGGAGCGACGCAACACGGCTTGGAAGTGCGCTACGGGAGCTGATCCAGTCTGCGGCGAGGAGCGACGCAACATGGCTCGGAAGGCGGCTCAGATTATGGAGCGCAAGACGGTGCGGAACATCTTGCCTGCTCCAGGGCAAGATTCCGGGTGAGTCAATGTTATGTGCAATTAGTTCTAAATTAGTAGTTATAACTTTCTCGAGTTGGTCGGACCCAACTCGAGTTAGTAGATTTCCTGGCTTAGGGAATTTTTCCTTAGGGCTTTATTTATTAAATAGTTTAATAAATTATTTCTTCCGCTGTTTTATTTATTTTGTTCGTCCGACTTAGGACAGATAGTAATAAATTAGCTCTAAGGGACCTTGAAAATCCCTACAGTGGTATCAGAGCCAGATCTACTCTGTTCTATACTGCTTTTTAACTGCATGTTTTAATTATGTGATAATTAGTTTAATGGCGCATTCTTGTTTTATTTTGATGTCACAAGAAAGACTTGCTAGGTTAGCCATTAATTGACTCTTAAACTTTATGTGATAAATTTTAACACCATGCTTAATAAAATTTTAAATTGTTTAAAAATTACCTAATGGACGATTAGGTTAGCCATTAATTTCCTCAAACCTTATGTGATAATTTTGAGACACTGCTATGTTTTAAATTGTTTAAATTGCCTATTGGACGATTAGGGTAGCAGCATATATTTTGAATCCTTATAGATGATAAGGACTTAATAAAAATCGTCTAACAAACCCATAAAATTTTGAATTTTAGGGATCCACTAGTTGATAAGGATTAACTAGTTGTAATTTAAAAAACATTTAGTTGTTGAACGAACATGGAAATGATGACAACACCTTCAATGGATCATGATGTCGGTCAATGTGCTTGGCTAAAGTTTTTGGACCAACCTAGCTAGACTGGGTAACAAGTGGTCCAGGCTTAGTCAATTCCCTGGCCGCGTCCGCTGGACCGCAAGGTGTCGATTCATAACTATGTAAGTCCATCGACTATACCTAAGTCTAATACGATAATAATCTTATTCAAGATAAATCGTAGCCCTCCTTGTTTTAGGAGTTGGCAACTATAAAAAACATGTTTCGGTTGTTGAGCACACTCAAGCCGTAACAGGTCAATCTTATAGAAACCGATTTCTTGATTGACATCTTAGCCTGACTGAAACCGTTGGCTCATCCCTAGAGCTTCGGCGTAAGTCTAACCAAGAATGTAGTCTTAAGCTCTGACCCAAACCGGCGTGTCGTGCATACACCGAGCAAAGGGGCAAGTCAGGCTTGACACGAAAACAAGGGTCCGACTAGGCTAGCCATTGTGATCCGGTTGAGCACACTCATGATCACAAATGACTAGGGGTAAAATCGAATAGGGAGTCATATTTTGATATGATCGACAAAGAGTTCGTCTACCTACAGCCGAGTCGAACGACTTGTTGAGCTACACTCAAGGTCGGGCGACTCAAGGTTGTTGGATTCCTGCAACCATTTAATTTTAATCATGTTTTGGAGAAAAACGATCTGTTTATTAATGGGAGAGTATAATTGGACAAAATCCATTCTAATTATATTTAAAAATATTTTGAACACATGCTAATTAGGAGTTCTAATCTTTGTAGCATGATGAGTAAGATTAATAATATCCGAGATGAGAACTTATTAACTGGTTTTAATATTAATAGTGGCTGGTTTAAGAAGTCTATAGCAGAAAGGGAAAAATTAAGGGAAGTCTATGCCTTAACCTCTAAAATGCACAGTGTAGTTCTTTCAGTTAATTCTACTGCATGGGTGTTAGACACCGGTGCAGGTTCTCACATTTGTAACCAGTTACAAGGATTGAGAATCAGTAGAAAACTTGTAAAGAATGAGATAATTCTCTAAGTCGGAAACGCAGCAAATGTTGATGTTGTAGCCATAGGATATCTTAGACACACATTAGCTGGTGGAGCTAACTTGCTTTTGAAGCAATGTTACTATATCCCGAATTTCCTATGCAATATTATATCTGTCTCAGCTTTGGCTAAAGATGGTTATAATTTTACTATCAGCGAAAATGTCATGAACATTGCCCTTGATGGTAAGTTGCTAGGATTTGGGACACTCAGCAATGGAATATACACTTTAAGCAATGAGGTGGTATTAAACGTTAATACTAGAAAACGTAAGGAATCTAGTTTTAATGAAACTTATCTTTGGCATTGTAGACTAGGCCATATCGGAGAGAAGAGACTCATCAAGTTACATAAAGAGGGGCTCTTGGGCCTCTCGAATTATGAGTCATTCGACACTTGCGAGTCTTGCCTCAAAGGTAAGATGGCCAAAACTCCTTTTGCCAGTCAAGGGGAGAGAGTTATCGAACTCTTGGGTCTAGTACATTCCGATGTATGTGGACCCATGTCTACGCTAGCCAAAGGTGGATTTTCATATTTCGTCACGTTTACTGACGATCACTCAAGGTTTGGACATGTGTTCTTGATGAAACATAAGTCCGAAATGTTTGAGCGATTCAAGGAGTATCGTGCCGAAGTCGAAAACCAGACAGGGAAAAGTATTAAGATTCTTCGATCCGATCGAGGAGGAGAATACATAGGCCATGAATTCCTTACTTACTTAAAAGAGAATGGGATTCTCTCTCCGGTTACTCCTCCTTACACACCTCAACATAACGGTGTTTCAGAATGGAGAAACAGGACCTTGTTAGACATGGTTCGGTCTATGTTAAGTGAAGCTGAGTTAACTACTTCCCTCTGGGGCCATGCCCTGGAAATTGCTATATACATTCTAAATAAAGTTCCGTCAAGATCTGTGCATTTGACTCCGTATCAGATATGGACAGGGAAGAAACCCAGCCTCAATCACTTGAAGGTATGGGGTTGTCCTGCTTATGTCAAAAGGCAAAATCCAGACAAACTGGAAGACAGATCTATACTGTGTAAATTTATAGGGTACCCAAGACATTCATTAGGTTATGTCTTTTACCATCCAGAACAACAAAAGATTGTTGTCTCTAGACATGCCACCTTTCTAGAAAAAGAATTCCTTGTGAAGGAATCCACTGGCAAGGTAATTAATTTGAATGAATGCTCGGAGGAAGTACCCACACAGCAACAAGTGTCGGAATCAGTGGGAGGGTCAGAACTTGACATCTCCCAACCAGTCAATAGGAAGTCAAGTAGGATTCCTCGAGCACCCGAAAGGTACTACGGTTTTCTCG
The DNA here is from genome assembly GCA_030789695.1 of Scilla litardierei. Lineage (NCBI taxonomy): Eukaryota > Viridiplantae > Streptophyta > Magnoliopsida > Asparagales > Asparagaceae > Scilla > Scilla litardierei. Next base: position 65,777,520 of record CM061134.1, read on the forward strand.
TAGACGGGGGAATCGAGGATAGCATCATAATTGATGATGACCCTATTAACTTCCAGGAAGACATAAAGAGTATAGACTCTGACAAATGGCTAGATGCAATGAAATCCGAAATAGATTCCATGCACGTAAATAAGGTATGGACCTTAGAAAACGTGCCCAAGGGAAATGTTCCCATAGGCTGCAAATGGATCTTCAAGAAGAAGATTGGAGCAGATGGAAAAGTAGAGACGTACAAGGCTAGACTGGTTGCAAAAGGATATCATCAAATTCTAGGAATAGATTATGACGAAACCTTTTCGCCAGTAGCCATGCACAAGTCTATTCGGATAGTGCTCGCTATTGCTGCCTACTACGACTACAAAATCTGGCAAATGGATGTGAAGACTGCATTCCTAAACGGTGATTTGGAAGAGCAGATTTACATGACTCAGCCAGAAGGCTTCGAAGTCAGTGGGAGCAATGAAAAGGCGTGCAAGCTGCACAGGTCCATTTATGGACTCAAGCAAGCATCAAGAAGTTGGAACATCCGTTTCGACAAAACAGTCAAAGAGTTTGGTTTTGTCAGAAATGAGGATGACCCATGCATCTACAAAAGAACCAGTAATAAAAATTCTTTAGTCATCTTAGTTCTATACGTAGATGACATTCTGATAATAGGCAACGACATAGAGATGTTAAAGTCTGTTAAAAAATGGCTATCAACCAATTTCTCCATGAAGGACTTGGGAGAAGCATCCTACATACTGGGTGTGAAGATCCATAGAGATAGATCTAAGCGGATGCTAGGACTCTCCCAAACCAGGTACATTGAAACCGTGTTAAAACGTTTTAACATGGAAAACAGTAAGGGTGGTTCATTGCCAGCCAATCATGGGATAGCCCTCACCAAGAAGATGTCTCCACAAACCGACTTGGAAAGGGCAAAGATGACCAAGATCCCATATGCTTCTGCTGTGGGATCTATCATGTACTCCATGATTTGTACCAGACCCGATGTCGCTTATGCACTAGGTGTAGTAAGCCGATATCAGTCTAACCCGGGAGAAGAGCACTGGAAAGCAGTCAAGACAATTCTTAAGTACTTAAGAAGAACTAAAGACTTGGTCTTGGTTTATGGAAGTGAACACCTGAATGTTGAAGGGTTCACAGAATCAAGCTTTCAAAGTGATATGGATGATAGCAAATCGATCTCAGGATATGTTTTCACTCTCAACGGAGGAGCAGTCAGTTGGAGGAGTTCCCAACAAGTCACTATTGCAGACTCCACAATGGAAGCCGAATACATAGCGGCCAACGATGCAGCAAAGGAAGCAGTCTGGATGAAGAAGTTCATTAACCAGCTCGGGATGGTTCCTGCCGTTGAAAGTCCAATACGGTTGTATTGCGACAATAATGCAGCCATCAGCCTGGTTCAAGAACCTAGATTCCACAAGAGATCCAGACATATTCTTCGCAAGTATCACCTAATTCGGGAGATAGAGCAGAGGAAAGATATAGAACTCCTTAGAGTCTCTTCAGAAGACAACTTAGCAGATCCATTCACGAAGGTGCTGGCACGTGATCGTTTACAGAAACTAGCGTGTAAATATGGTATAAGATACCAAAATAAATAGGCCTGAGTGCAAGTGGGAGATGTAGAGAAATGTATGCCCTCGTGGCTATTTATCTTGATGAAACATCTTGTTCAATAAATGAAAGTATTCTTTCTGGTAAAGTATTGTCTGAGTTGTTCATTACTCGGATTATTCCCTTGGATTCATAGTTAGGTCACACATGTTTCGAAATATAGATTACGATTATGAGAAATGTCTAACCTCTAATAGCTTGAATCTTAAAAGTGTTCATGGTCATAGATGTGTCGAGATAAGGGATATCAACGCATCAGACAGACCATTGCGTCCCTGTCTGGTTGGTCTCATAACCAAGCGACTTGGTGAAGTCAGAAACAGGACGCAGGTGCTCAGTAAAAGCTGAGTTCACTGAACGACCCAAACAGGGAGTTATTAAATGGTTACACATTAACTAAACTATCATTAATAACTCTTAGTGATAATAGGTAAGTTGGTCCTTAGGACTTGAGATCATTGTATAAAGCTATGTGTGGACAGTGTCACTTAGGTCTAAAGATCTAACTTCGAGGCTAGGCCTGATGAAAGATCTTAGGCTGGGTGACACTCGAAACATTTGAGCTAAGTAGTGATCAACAGAGGATTCGTCTCTTCCGTTAATGGGAAGTTAGTGTCACAGGTCAGTACGGCTCTCGGTAAAACCTTGGCCAAGGTATGTTGTAACTTGTACAACCTGTATGTACCAGAGACCGATGTATACTGACCACTGCTAGCCAATGGGGTTGATAGTATACCATACCCTAGACTAGCCGAGTGACATAGTCATGACGAAGGGACTAAAACTGCGGAAATTATCACAGTCACAGTCAGAGTGATTTCGTCGGCACTTTTGCCTAAACGAACCAATCACGTAATCGATGATCCCGAAACAGGGACGACACCTACTGCTAGTGGTCACTGTCGTCTTGAGACTTCGAGTCTCGGCCTGTAGTAAGGGTCAGGCTGTAGGGTCTCACACCGAGTAACATTCACGTCGTAGTAACAGATAGAATGTATAGAGGATATCATTAGATGTAAAGAGAATATTAAATTCGCAAGTTGGTTGTGAAATTGGAGCATTTGGGAATGGAGGAAATTTCGTATGGAATCCAGAGGATCAAACCATGTAGGAATCGGAGCTCGGATGAGCCCAGAAACGCGAGAAAGGCAAAAGGGGAAGTGGGATAAAACCCACTTAGCAAAACGGGCGGGGCCCGCTGACCCAGCGGGCACGCCCGCTGGGCGCAGCAGGCGTGGCCCGCTGCCCCAGCGGGCGTGCCCTAGCGGGCGCGCCCTAGCGGGCGCGCCCAGTAGCCTTAGGCGGGCGCGCCCGCTAAGCTTAGCGGGTCACCCGCCACTTAAGTTATTTTAGGGTTTTTTGTTGAAACCCTTGACGGCTACGAAATTTGGGTTTTTGCTCAACTTTGAGCAATTGTTTGAAGGGTCAAACGAACTCGGATTTCGTCGCTGTTTGTTCCTACGCGTTCACCATCACTAGCTCTTCGAAATGATAACTTGTATCATCTTTAGAGCTCAACGATGAGTGAGGATTAATTTGTTGAAGGTTAAGGCTTTGTGTAAGCTACACTAACCAAAATTGAATTAATCCAAATCCCTCTTCCTAACATTAGTCCCACATTGCTCATAACAAAAGAAGGGGAGCCGGCCTCCTATATAAATAGGTGGGCACTCCCTTCTTTGTTCCTTGCACCAAGTCTCTGATTAAGGAGCTCACGAATATTTTGAGCAAACTTAATCTAGACTAAATTTATTCTCTTCTTCTATAAATTTTCATGTCCTCCCACCGAGTCCTAGCAAGACAACGAGGAGGTCCGAATCTGATTCGGAAGTCTACGACGCGGGTTTACTCAAGTGAAATCTTCTACGGCTAGTGATGGCTTCGGAGGCAAGGTGCGCTACGGGAGCTGATCCATTCTGTGGCGAGGAGCGACGCAACACGGCTTGGAAGTTTGCTACGGGAGCTGATCCAGTCTGCAGCGAGGAGCGACGCAACACGGCTCGGAAGGCGGCTCAGATCATGGAGCGCAAGATGGTGCGGAACATCTTGCCTGCTCCAGGGCAAGATTCCGGGTGAGTCAATGTTATGTGCAATTAGTTCTAAATTAGTAGTTAGAACTTTCTCGAGTTGGTCGGACCCAACTCGAGTCAGTAGATTTCCTGGCTTAGGGAATTTTTCCTTAGGGCTTTATTTATTAAATAGTTTAATAAATTATTTTTCTGCTGTTTTATTTATTTTGTTCGTCCGACTTAGGACAGATAGTAATAAATTAGCTCTAAGGGACCTTGAAAATCCCTACATACACCTGCTGTCACAGAGCATGCTTCTTCTTCTGCAACCCCTGGAGACGCTCACTCATAGTTGTGTGTTTGAGCTTGCCTGATGATTATATTTTGATGTTTGGATATTTGGATGGTGTTTGGATTTTTGATGATGATGTATGATGGTATCATAATGTAACTTTTTTTTGGATCATGATGTATGTATTTTTGTTGGATATGTTGATGTCCGTATTATATTTGGATTTTTGATGATGATGTATGATGGTATCATAATGTAACTTTTTTTGGATCATGATGTATGTATTTTTGTTGGATATGTTGATGTCCGTATTATATGTACTAACATCTTTGATATACATACATACATACATATATATATACATATACATACATACATACATACATACATACATACATACATATATATATATATAATGTTGCTGTTTAATCATGTGTCACACCTTGTTTAATTGATTATCTTATCTGTGTGATGGTTGCCATATTGTCTCCATGAATGATTTATTATCTTATGATGTGCTTGTGAGACAATATAGGATTTGATATTCGTTTATCCATGCTATCTCTGATGTGATGCATGTTTTGAAACTATTTTCATTTCGTATATCTAAAATGTTGATATTGGACTTCAATTCCTCTATTCACATAAGTATATGATGTGCTTTTATGAGATTTTTGATTTCATATATCTTTATACTCCTTGATTATTGTTAGTTAGTATTTAGCACGATTATTGTTGTTGTTATTTACTCCCACCTTTTTGGATAATGCCATAGGGGGAGAGAAATAAACTTACAAGATTCATAATGAATGTGCTAAGTATGTTCTAACACTTTGAATCTAAGATTGAAGTTGCCTTAGATTTAGGGGGAGTAATATTACAATGAATAGGGATTTTAATTCCTAGATTTCTTGAATTAAATTCACACGTATCTTACTCATTTGCTTCAATTGAAATATAGATGCCCTAATATTTGTTGACTAACTTAATTGGCATCTATGTAGGGGGAGTAAGTTTTCATTACGCAAAATTATTTATCTTTTTGTTTATGTTTGTTTTTCATCATCAAAAAGGGGGAGAATGTTGAGTATTGGACTTCTCCCTACTTGATGTTAATGATGAGCAAACATAACTACTTGTGACTAATCCCCTATTTTGCAGTTAATCCATTGCCTAAGCTTATTATGAAGATCTACTTGCAATGGATGACACTAAAAGTTGATTGAAGGCAAATGACATGGATTGGGTGATTGTAGATGATGATTGAAGCTCCATGAAGTCTTCAAGTTCATACGATGGATAGAAGAGAGAATTCGTCAATGTAATTTTCTTTTATCTCTTCTACTATATAGCTTAGAAGTAGAACATTGATGGAGCACTCATACACATCTTCTTTTCAGTCTTAGGACATCATTAGATCATTTGTCCTTTGACCCCAATTCATTTCTTTAGTGATTGTGCTTGGATTGTTTATAACAGTCGACTGCTGAACGTTTTCCAGTCGTCTGTCTCAAAACAGTTGACTGTGTTTTGTTCTACAGTCGTCTGTTATGTACAAACTTTTACAATCTAGTTTTGGGCCTTTCTATTTATTTCGCACAGGCTCTTGATGAACGATTCACATGCGCCTGTCCAAGTGACAGTCGACTGTGTTTTGTAAATCAGTCGCATGTCTATCTTCTGCCCAAACTTTGTTGAACTGACTTTTACGTCCAGTCGACTAATGTTGAATATACAGTCGACTGTCCCTTGGATCAGTCGACTGTGTATGCTGCAACAGTCGTCTGTCTGTGAGCCAATTTATTGACTCGGCTCTCTGGAAAATCTCCGGGTATTTGACAGTCGTCTGTATAAGGATTTACAGTCGCCTGTTCTGATTAACAGTCGACTGTATTATCTGCATCAGTCGTCTGTCCTGTTATCTCACAGGATTTCCAGATTTCATTCAACTTACCCATCTCTCGGCCAGTTGCCTGTCGAAGGATTTACAGTCGCCTGTTGGTTCAACAGTCGACTGTCCACGTGGTAAGTTACCATTATGAATTCTTACCTACACATGCTAACTGTGTAACAGTCGACTGTGGTTTCTTCAACAGTCGACTGTCGCAAGTTCAGTTTCTATCCGTTGAGAATTTTCTCACGGATTCCAAAAGGGGTTTTGCCTAAACTGTTTTATGGATTTGAGAAACCTATAAATGGGGCTTCTACTGTTCCATTGAATGGTTACCTAAGCTATTGCAAAATCTCTTAAGTTTTCATTTCTAAAGTTTAAAGCTCTCAAATCCAAATCCCTAAGAATTCCAAATCTTTGATCTCTTGCTCTCCAAACTAGAACCAACGAGTGATCCTCTAGGTATTTGGTGCAGTCAAGAGAAAGGGCTTTCTCCTCTCTTCCAAGAGAGTCTTCAATACACATCACACTTCTCCTTCAAGTTCTACTTCAATGCATAGGTGATTGTAAATGTTGCTTTCATAATTTCATTACTTTCGTAATATGAATTTGCTCTCGGGTTGTGAGAGCGGTTTGCTTGCTCCCATGTTGTGGGAGTCAAGGACATCGATTGTATTTCGATTTCATTTGTAGGGTTGCTACAAGTGGGTTTTAAGGAAACCTCAAGTTAGGGTTCTAACTTGAGTATCCGGAGGTATCCGGGTGGAAGGGAACATAGGATTACCGGGAACAAGTCGGAAAGTGACTTGGGTAATCCGAACCCTAGAAACATAATTGTGTTTGAATTTTTTTCTTATTTGGGTTTAATTCTAATTCCGCACTGTTTTGTTGGTTAGCATTTTAATTTGGTGTAACTATCATTTTAAATTGCTTAAACATTATTCAACCCCCCTTCTAGTGTTTTCTCCATAGACAGGATCCTTACAATAGCCTCTGAAGCTTCGGGCTTTTTGGTTTGTGAGCCTAGTATGGGAAGAGAGTTTTATGAAGATGCATCTATCAGTACCATAAAGTACCGAAATGGCAAACTTGATGGGTGAATTGGCCCACAAATGTTTCCATGTATTCTTTCCAAGAAGCCAGGAGCCTCAAACTCCACTTTCAGGTGGGATGGTCTCGTGATTAATTCACCCTTATAACAGGGGGACAAGGAAAATCACTCTTTTGAAGAATCTTCAGGTTCTTCAAATTATGTCCACGGGATTGGGTTATGATGCGGTGCATCATTACCGATCCTGGGTGTCCTAGTTTATAATGCCAGAGCACTGCTGGTGCTATATCAGATTATCTTCTATAGGTTGGATGTATGTTTGATAAAGGCCCGATGGGAGTCCTTTAAAACGTTCTAGGATGGATTTATACCATCCTTGTGACGAATAACATACAATTATTCAACACTATTGAAATCATCAGTTTCCAAGTAATATCCATTCAAACGGATGTCCTTGAAACTTAATAGATTTATGTTTTATTTTGGAGAAAATAAAACATCTTTTATTATAACTTGCGTTTGGTTTGGGAGCAATAAAATTGCTTCACCTGATCCTTCTATTATATTATTTAGTCCCGAAATTGCAGTGACGGGACCATTATAATTAATGATGCTATTAAAATAGCATCTATCACGAAGGAACGTGTGCGTGGAGGCACTATCCACTAGGCATTCACAATTCATCTCTAGAAAAGAATGTAAAAACTTTTATGAAAAGTAAAACTACATTTGATTCATAATTAAGATAAAGAAGGACATAATTGAAGATACATCAAAACATTAATGATAAAGGCTGAAAAGATGACTAAATTAACTTTAGTCAAGAAGGTCGTTATTATCGAAATCCTCGGTGTTGAACCGAGTTGGGGGCTATATATCCACCAGATTTGTTTCAACGGAAGGCTTCAGGTTTGCCATACATAAATCTTGGAGGTGACGTGGAGTATGACAGACCCTGGACCAATGTCCAGTCATGCTACTTCTGTGGCATTTGTCTTCCCAGTTTTTCTTGGGAGCAGACGTCTGGTCAGAGGTATTCCTATTTCATGTATTCTTTTTCTTTCCCTCATTGTTGTTGTTCTGGGGAGGAGCTCTAGTCTGCTTCTTCGTAGCTTTCCCATTGTTGAATATTCCTTTGTGCTTGTTCTTCATCTTCTGGGAAGAAACTGTCTGAGCTTCAGGGAGAGGAGCAGAGCCAGCAGGGCGTAGGTTATGATGGCCAATATGTGGTCTCTGTTCTGCTCTGCCATAAGAAGGCAGGAGAGTAAATCAGAGTACCTCGTGAACTTGCGTTCACGATACTGTTGCATGAGAATAGCATCCTTCTCATGGAAGGATATATATGTTTTCTCAAGCATGCGGATTTCCAAGACTTGTTCACCACACAACTTCAAGCGTAAGGTGATGTTATGGAGAGCTGAGTTATACTCAGCTACGGACTCGACGTCTTTAAGTCGGAGATTTTCCACTCATAATGTGCACGGGTGAGGATAACATCTTTCTGATGTTTGTATCTGTCCTCAAGTGCTGTCCACAGTTCATGAGGGTCTTCCACTGTAAGATATTCGGCGTTCAGTGTCCGATCAATATGTCTCCTGATATAGATAATGGCTTTCGTCTTCTCTACATCGGAGACTTTAACAGTTGAAGTCCCTTCATCAGTTGTCACAGCCGTAGCTGGAGCTTAAATTGTGTGACTTATGCCCTATGAGCGCAGATGGAACTTTAGGTCTAGCTGCCAGCTCAAGTAATTTTTTCCAGCCGCATCGAGAACATCAAAATCTACGCTCACAATCTTTGCCATTTATCTAAGCATAGAATAAGCATGAATTAATTATATATCAAAAATCAAGACAATCATTGTAGTAAAACTAAAATTGTTGTGGGGATCGGCCGGTCACCACCAAAAATAATAAAAGTCCAAAGTCCCTTATACATTTCGAATTACGAGAAAATTAAAATTACAATTTGGAAACCCTTGGGGGTCCCAGCATTAGCAATTTTCCTCCGTATCTCCGGGCATTGGCTTTTAAATTTAGTTCCTCACTACATTTTCACTCAAAAGGAAAAAATGCGACGAAAATAAATAGTGGTGACTAATAACATCCGATCCAAAAACCACAACATAGTTTTACCAACATTCCAGGAAGTTTATATAAGTATGCAACATCACATGCATATACAATACATTTTATTCAACATCACATGCAATTTTATTGGATAAATATATTAAATTTACGTTTAATAGTTACTTGGACCACGGGGAAACGTCATTACCCGTTAGGTTAAATTAACGACAGAGCGGTCTCAGGATCCTTGTAATTATTAAAATGTAAATTGCTTACAATTTTAATCCAATTAAAAATAAGGCGATTAATAATGAATTACACATAGATTTCATTAAAAAAATTTATAACGTGCCCCCAAATACCCCAAAAGGAGGTAGTCATACTCAATATCCTCACCCTGATTTTTCCTGATTTTTCTGGATATTTCCAAAATTGTTTAGGATATTTTCCGATTTTTCCAGAATTTTCTGGAATTATCAGGGTTTAATAGGGTATTTTCTGAATTAAAAATAATTTGGCCTGCAGGCCAAAGGCCAGCTAGCCAAAAATACCCATTTGTTTTTATTTTTTATTTTGTTATTTACTGGGCTCATGGCCCATCAGGGAAGGCCCATGCCTCTTCTCCCCCTCACCCTGGGGTTAGGATTTTAAAGAGGCAGGGGGTAGGGAGAGGCCGCCGCCAGGGGATTTGTGCAACTACAGACCCCCCCCTCAAAATAGGGGGGTTTCGACGCTCAGGGAGGCCCCCCTGCCGGGGGTGGATATTCTAGCAAATCAACACCCCCCCTGAGGGGGGATGGGGCATTTCGGAGAATCGAAGCCCCCCCCCCCCCCCCCGACGTGGGGAGGGGCATTCCGACGCATCGACGGCCCCCTGCAGGGGGTCATGGAGGCGGCGAAGGGTTTTGGTGGACCCTTAGAGCTCAGATCTGTCCTCGTCATATGTCATACAGACAACAGAGGGATTAAAAATCGCAGCGGAAAAACAAATAGCTACACATTTTAGCTAAGGCCCTAAGGCAAGCCAGAACCTAGCCAGGAACTATGCCGACTTGGGGTGGATCTGACCACCCCAAGAGGGATCTATACTACTGCGACATTATTAAAATTACACTAGAAAGCTACTAAATGACATACCCGAAATCTTAGCCCTGGAGCAGGCAAGATGTACTGCACCACCTTCTGACACTCCTCGAAGCTGAGCCGCCTTGCGCATTCGATCCGATCTACCCGAAGCAAGCCGATCACTTGCCGAAAAAAATTTCACTTGAGAAGATCCACGTCAGAGACTTCTGGATCCGATCCAAACCTCCTCGCTGTCTTGCTAGGACTCGATTGGAGGATAGGAAGAAAAGAGGAGGAATTAAGTCGTCGATCGAGCGTGCTCAAAAATCAGGAGCTTCTCGAACAGGAGACTAGTGCAAATTTTCTCTTTGATGTTCACCCCTATTTATATAGGGAGCTAGACCCCTTGCTCATCGCACGAGCAATGTGGGACTAAATAAACAAAGAGTAATTTAATTAAGTTAGTAAGCCTTTCTTAAAGGCCTAACTTCAACCAATTAATTCTCCCGCACCATTGAGCTTTAGAGACGATACAAGCTATCATTTCGAAGAGCTTCAAATGGTGAACACGTAGGAACAAACGGCGACGAATTCCAACTTCGTTTGACCCCTCAAAAAAATACCCAAAGTTGGGGCAAAAGTCGTACCGCGTAGCCGTCACAAAAGGGATTCAAAAAACCCTAAAAACATCACTTAAGTTGCAGGCACACCCGCCAAGCCTTGTGGGTGCGCCCGCACTCATTGCGGGCGGGCGCCCGCAGCGGGCATGCCCGCTGCACCCACAGCGGGTGCCCGGCCCCCTCAGCGGGCCGGTGCCTGCTGGCTGAGCGGGCTGGCCCCCCGCTGCGAAAGTGGGTGCACCCGCTTCTTAAGCGGGCACGCCCGCCGGCTTTAGTGGGTGGCCTCCTATCCGAAGTGGGTTGATTCGGGGTATAAATTGCTTATTTCCCCCCGTTTCTGGGTATTTTATGTGTATATCGTATTAATTTTGGCGTTGACACGTGCGTTTTTGTGATATCGTAGATTATTAACGCCTAATCTATTTTTATACATAAAATACGATTTCTATGGACTAATATTAGCTCATCTTATTTTTCAGGTACCCCTGGAAATTTTCCAGATTTTCTGGAATTTTTCCAGGATTTTTGTTGAAGCTTGGAAGTATTTTTTGGGCATTTTACAAGCTAAGGGATTGATTCTGGAATTTTAAAACAGAAAAACAAAAAAAGGGGTTTAGTGGGCTTCTACCCGTGGCCCGCTCAGCGAGCGGGCCGCAGCTGTGTTTATTAATAAAAAATTTAATTAAAAAAATTTCACAGCCCAGCGGGCTGGCCCGCCTGGCCGGCCCGCAGGCGATCAAATTGAGCAGGGGAATGCGGGCGCTGGCTGGGGGGGCCCACCCCCCGGAAGAATTACAGCCCGCCCCCCGGTTTACGAAACAATTTTCGCTGGGCCCTTTTTTCTTGGGTGATTGGAACATCGTGAAACGAAGCAGGGGCCTGAGTTAAATTGTTCTCTGTTTTTTTTTGAGAGAAAGGGCAGAAGTTGTTTTTTGGGGCTGGGCAAGTTTTTTTGGAGTAGTTTTTTTTGGTTGCTTTGGGTTTTCTCCTCTCAAAGAAGGCTAGTGCTTGAGAAAGCTTGGGGATTGTTGAAAGCTAAAAGGAGAAGATCAAAGGGGAAGTTTGAGCTCTCCTCAAAAGGGAGTTCTCTTGTATTTAAGTTTATATTTTCAGTTTCTCTTTGGTTTTTGCCATTTGTAATAACTTTTGAATGAATATTTTGAAATAAATGAAAGTGTTCTTGTGTATACTGAGTGGCTAATCATTTTGTGTGTGTTTTTGGTGGATTGAGGTATGTTGGGCTATTAAATCTCATCTCTAGTATAATGTTTTATCTCATAGGTGGATGAAATGTTGAGTTAGGGTTGTTCATTGGAACCCTAGTGGAAAATCCAAAGAGAGGCTCATCCTAGTGGACCCTCTCTATTGTGCTTATTGTAAAATTTTCTCAATGTTTCATTCACTACTTTTTGCATCCAATGTGTTTGATGAAATGCCAAATTATCTGATCACTCTCTCCTTAGCCGGATGAGAGGTCGTAGTGACTTGAGATGGATTTATAAGCCCAACTGTTGAGTATTGGACTTCTCACTACTTGGTGTTAATGATGAGCAAACATAAATACTTGTGACTAATCCCCTATTTTGCAGTTAATTCATTGCCTAAGCTTACTATGAAGATCAACTAGCAATGGATGACTCACAAACGTGATTGAAGGCAAATGATATGAATTGGATGATCGTAGATTGATGATTGAAGCTCCGTAAAGACTTCAAGCTCATACGATGGAAAGAAGAGATTATTCGTCAATGTAACTTTTCTTTTATCTCTTCTAGTATGTAGCTTAGAAGTAGAACTATGATGGAGCACTCACACACATCTACTTTCGGTCATAGGACATCTCTAGACCTTTGTCCTTTGATCTCAATTCAATTCTCTTTTGTTTGTGCTAGGATTGTTCATAACAGCCGACTGCTTAACAGTTTACAGTCGCCTGTCTCAAAAACAGTCGACTGTGTTTTGTTCTACAGTCGCCTGTTATGCACAGACTATTACAATGCAGTTTTTGGGTCCTCTCTGATTATCTCGCACAGACTACTGTTGAACGTTTATCAGGTGCCTGTCTTAGCGACAGTCGACTGTGAATGGTTCATCAGTCGCCTGTCTCTCCTTGCCCAAACTCTGTTTGATCCGATTTCTACGGCCAGTCAACTTATGCTGTATATACAGTTGACTGTCTATTAGATTAGTCGACTGTCTATGCTGCAACAGTCGCCTGTCTGTACGTCTATTCTTTGACTCAGCTCTCTGGAAATTTCTCCTGTCTGTGACAGTCGTCTGTTTAAGGATATACAGTCGCCTGTTCTGATTGACAGTCGATTGTGTTCCTTGCATCAGTCGTTTGTCCTGTATCTTGTGAGATTTCCAGTACTTTATCTAACTTACTCTTCTCTCGGCCAGTCGCCTGTCGAAGAATGTACAGTCGCCTGTTGGTTTTACAGACGACTGTCTTGGCTTCATCAGTCGACTGTCCACATGGTAAGTTACCGTTATGAATTCTCACCTACCCTTGTTGACTGTGCAACAGTCGACTGAGGTTTGTTCAACAGTCGACTGTCGCAAGTTCAGATTATATCCGTTGAGATTTTTCTCACGGATTTCGATTGGGTTTTTGCCTAAACTGTTTTGTGGATTTGAGAAAGCTATAAATAGAGCTTCTACTGTTTCATTAGAAGGTTACTCATTCATTACAAAATCCTTCAAGCTTTCATTTCCAAAGATAAAAGCTTTCAAATCCAACGTCCTAAGTATTTCCATATCTTGTTCTCTTGCTCTCCAACCTAGAACCAGAGAGTGATCTTCTAGGCATTTGGTGCAGTCAAGAGAAAGGGCTTTTCTCCTCTCTTCCAAGAGAGTTCTTCAACACACATCATACTTCTCCTTCAAGTTCTACTTCAAGGCATAGGTGATTGTAAGTGTTGCTTTCAGATTTCATAACTTCTTTATTTGAATTGTGCTCTCAGTTGTGAGAGTGGTTTTTGCTTGCTCCCTGGTTGTGGGAGTCAAGGACATCGATTGTATTCGATTGCACTTGTAGGGTTGCTACAAGTGGGGTTTTAAGGAAACCTCAAGTTAGGGTTCTAACTTGAGTATCCGGTGGTATCCGGGTGGTAGGGACGTAGGATTACCGGGAACAAGTCGGTAGTTGACTTGGGTAATCCGAACCCTTAAAACATATCTGCGTTTGCGTGTGTTTCTCTTTGGGTTGTTTTTCTATTCCGCACTATTTGTTGGATTGCATTTTATTTGGCGTAAATTCCTTATAAATTTGCATAAACACTATTCAACCCCCCCTTCTAGTGTTTTCCCCATAGACAGGGTCCTTACAATTGGTATCAGAGCGCAAGGTTTTATCTATGGCATCCAACAACAACAATGTTCCTCCACCGCCTACATACAACAATCACGACCGTGATGGAGCGTCCACACTTTTCGAAGGTCAATCTACGGTACGTCCTCCACGTTTCAATGGTACTAACTTTGGTTATTGGAAGTGTAGGATGGAGACATTCCTTAGGAGTGCTTCTCTTTGGAGAACTCTTCACAAGGAATACGTCGAGCCCTCCGAAGATGATTTCGAGAAATGGACGACTTCCGAGAAGTCCGCCGAAGTCAACAATGCTAAAGCAATAAACACTCTTCATTGTGCGTTGGACCCGAATGAGTTCAACAAGATATGCACATGTAAGAGTGCATATCAAATTTGGAACCATCTCATTGTTACCCACGAGGGAACGAATAAGGTAAAGCTTTCAAAGTTATATGTTGCCGTGCAAAAATTCGACTTGGTTCACATGCAGGAAAATGAGAGCATTGCGTCGATGTACGGACGCTTTACCGACATCACAAACGAATTGGAAGCCCTTGACCAAATCTACACCGAACCTGAAAAGGTAAGGAAGATTATCATGGGGATGACCTCCAAATGGGAAAGACGTGCAATCGCCATTGAGGAGGTCAATGACTTGAAGAACTACACCGTGGTGAATCTCATCGGGACTCTTATGTCTTACGAAGTAATACGGGATAACCGATTGAAGATTCGAGCCATGATGAATCCCTCGGAGGCCAAGAAGAAAGCTTTGGCGTTCAACGCCAATTCGTCATCCTCCGAAAGTGATGAATCCGAGAACGAGATGGATTTGGGTGAAATGGCCAAATGGCGAAGAAGTTCCAACGCTTCTTCTGCAAAGGTAAATTTCCCTCCAACAAACGTTTTGAGTCTACTAATGCTACTTCCTCTCTTTTTTATAAGTGTAATAAGCCAGGGCACATCAAGAGGGATTGCCCAATGCTAAACAACAAAGAAAAGTGGAAGGCACCAAAGTACCACAAGTCCAACAAGAACAAGAAAGACAAGAAGAAAGGACTCGTCGATACCTTTGATGACTCAAGTGATGACTCATCAAGAGATTCCGATGATGAGAAGGGTGAGAGCGCCCACATGTGCTTCATGACACTTGAAGACCCACTCTCGGATGAGAGTGATTCCGATACGGATAACACCGAGGTAACAATGGATGAACTTCGCATAGATAATGAAGAACTATTTGCTAAATACCAATCTTTAATGCTTAGATACTCTAGCTTAAAGAAATCAAAAGTTAGCAAGTCATCCATTCCATGCATTATCAACAATGACACCATTGTTGATACTTTAACCCTTGAGAAAGCAAACTTAGCTTCTCAAAATGTCACATTGAGAAATGAGGTGAATTCCCTCAAATCTCAACTAGATCAAACACATCCCATGGATAATAGTGATCTAGTTACATGCCACACACAATTGGGATTAGAGAATGATTCTCTTAAAACCCAAGTGCACGAGCTCAAAGCACGGGTGTCCACCTTGGATACCAACATATCTTCTTTAAAGGAGAAATATGAGCTCATGTCCTCCCGTATTGTGAGATTCAATAAGGGACAAGGACAATTGGATGATTTGCTTGCAAATCAATTTCCGGCCACACATCGTGTTGGCCTTGGATTTGTAAAAGCTAATGCATCTAATGATCGCACCTCCTATAGTGGTGTCACTATAGATTTTGTGAGGCCTTCCTCCGATGCATCCACAAGTGGTGTCAAAGACACTATAGGTAGCAATCCTACCAAGAATGTCACCACATCACTTTCTCTTCCTTTTAGCAAGAACCCCACTAAGGGTGGAAACCAAAAGCAAGGTCATGCTTATATGTACACTAATACTCATCCACGTAGGAAACATCCTACTTCACAAATGGATAATCATGACACATTTTATGCTCCGCACCCACGGACACATACACAACCACACATGAGAAATACTCATGTACGTGCTCCCACACACCCATATGCTCATACGCTTCATTCTTTCATGTATGCTAATTCTCCACATGTCATGCATGATCAATATGCTTCATATAATATGCATGTTCCCAAGAATACATATCATTCTAGAATGTACAATGCATATCCTCCACCACATATTTATGCTAGAAATCATGTTCCTAAGAAGCATGCACCACATAGAAATTTAACACATATGCATGCAACTAGGAATAGGACTCCCAAGATGTACACTATTTGGGGTCCTAAGAACACTAGACTAAATGTTAGGAATGCTTATGTTGATTCCTACTTTCATGATGTAATTAGAAATAGTAACTATGTTGGGAAGCGGAAGTCCACTTGGACTTGGCTTCCAAAGGGCTAATCCCCTTGGACCCAACAAACATTGGGTACCATAAGCTTATGGTATATTATATAGGTACCCAAGAGAAAGAAGAAGAGCAATAAATGCCTTATTATCTCTAAAGGGAAAGGATGGATTCTTGATAGCGGTTGCTCCAAACACATGACGGGAGATCCCTCATTGCTCTCCGAAGTGATTAGCATCAAAGATGGTGCAACGGTCACTTTTGGAGGTAATCAAAAGGGAACCATCATTGGAGTAGGTATCGTTGGTAATCCTTCCAAACCCCTAATTACTAATGTGTATCTTGTTAGTGGTTTATGTCACAACCTCATTTCCATAAGTCAACTTTGTGACAAAGGTTACAAGGTTAACTTCGGAGAAGAATTGTGTACTATTGTTGATTGTGATTCAAATGTTTTATTTTCCGGTATTAGGCGTAAAAATATTTATTATTTAAGCTTGCCTAAAACCGTAGAACATTGCTTAGTTGCTAACACAAGTGAACAACTATTATGGCATCGCCGTTTTGGTCATGTTCACTTCAAGCACTTATATAAGTTAGCTAAGCATGATCTAGTCAAAGGTTTTCCTAAGATTATTTTTAATAAGAAAAACTTTTGTGATTCATGTCAAAGAGGTAAACTAAGTAAATCTTCATTTAAGCTTAAAGAAGGTATTACTTCTAAGAGGCCCCTAGAACTTCTACATCTAGATTTATTTGGGCCAATTAGAACCGCTTCTTTAGGTAATGCTCATTATGGACTAGTTGTCGTTGACGACTTTTCTAGATTTACTTGGGTTTCATTTTTAACTAATAAGAATGAAGCTCATGAAGAGTTTACCAAATTTGCAAAGAAGATTCAGAATCTTTTAGGATCCACCATTATCACTATTCGTAGTGATCATGGAGGAGAATTTGAGAATGAGTCTTTTACTAAGTTTTGTGATGACTCCGGGATAACTCATAACTTTTCCTTTCCTCGTGCACCACCACAAAATGGTGTTGTAGAAAGAAAGAATAGGACTCTTATTGAGTGTGCTCGCACTATGCTCCATGATAGTCATTTAGGACTACAATTTTGGGCAGAAGCGGTGCACACGGCATGTTATGTGCTCAATAGAATCCTAGTGAGACCCCGAACAAAAAAAACTTGTTTTGAGTTGTTTTATGATAAAAAGCCTCAAGTGAAATATTTTCGTGTCTTTGGTTCAAAATATTTTATAAAGAACACCTTTGGTAATTTAGACAAATTTGAGCCAAGATCCGATGAAGGAATTTTTGTTGGATATTCCACACGTAGGAAAGCCTACCGGATATACAACAAAAATTCTTCAACGATTGAGGAATCACTTCACGTATCTTTTTATGAAGATTTTGACTTTCCTCATGTTGATGATGATAATGTAGATATTCTTTGTGATTCTCTTAATAATGTTAAGATTAATGATAATATTGTTGAGACTAACACTTCTAACGAAGTTGTTGAAGTTGTTCCTAGTGATCCAGGTTTACCCAAAGCTTATCCAACCGTTCGCAACCATCCCCATAACCAAATTATTGGAGATATTGGTGTGGGTGTTCGAACGAGATCAAGAATTGAAGAATTCTCCCATTGCGCATTCGTCTCTACCATTGAGCCAAAGAACATTCAAGAAGCTTGTGAGGATAGCTCTTGGATAGTGGCAATGGAGGAAGAACTAGCGCAATTCGAGAGAAATGAAGTTTGGGAACTTGTACCTCTTCCAAGTGGTCACCAAGCTATCGGGACCAAATGGATTTTCAAGAATAAGACGGATGAAAACGAGGTAATCACACGGAACAAAGCAAGGTTAGTAGCTCAAGGCTACCGGCAAGAGGAAGGTATTGATTTTGAAGAATACTTTGCCCACGTAGCTAGATTAGAAGCTATTAGGTTGCTTTTATCTTTTGCATCCCATAAGAATTTTAAATTATTTCAAATGGATGTTAAAAGTGCATTTTTAAATGGATTTGTAAATGAAGAAGTCTATGTTTCTCAACCTCCCGGTTTTATTCATGAGAAATTTCCAAACCATGTTTTCAAACTTAAGAAAGCGTTGTATGGATTGAGACAAGCTCCTAGAGCTTGGTATGATCGCCTTAAGACCTTTCTTTTGAATTTAGGTTTTAAAATGGGAGAAGCTGATTCTACACTCTTCATTAAAGATTATGAAAATGACATTCTTTTGATTCAAGTTTATGTAGATGATATTATTTTCGATTCTACTAACTTTAATCTTTGTCAAGAATTTTCCAAGTCTATGAAGGATGAGTTTGAGATGAGCCACATGGTAGAGCTCACCTACTTCCTTGGATTGCAAATTCGACAAATGGAGAATGTCACTTTCATACATCAGATAAAGTACACAGGGGAGCTTATTAATCGATTCGGGATGGAATCGTCTTCAAGCAAAAGGACTCCCATGAGTACTACTACTCATCTACACAAGGATGAAAGCGGAAAAGATGAATATGTTCGTCTATATCGAGGTATGATCGGTAGCTTACTTTACTTAACCGCTAGTAGGCCCAATATCATGTTTTCCGTATGTATATGTGTTAGATATCAAGCAAGACCTAAGGAGTCACACTTGATTGCGGTTAAACGAATATTTCGTTATCTCAATCAATCCCTAGATTATGGGTTACTTTACCCTAAGTCTAGCATGTATGAGTTAATCTCAATAGTGATGCCGACTTTGCCGTATGCAAGTCCGACAGGAAAAGTACTAGTGGCACATGCCATTTCTTAGGAAATTTCTTAGTTTCTTGGTTCTCTAAGAAACAGAATTCGGTGTCATTGTCCACGACTGAAGCGGAATATATTGCCGCGGGTCTTGCATGTGCACAAGTTCTTTGGATGAGACACACTCTTAGTGACTATGGTGTCAATTGTGATACTTGCCCTATCATGGTTGATAATCAAAGTGCTATTTGTATTTTCAAGAATCTGGTACACCACTCCCGTACCAAACACATAGACGTGAGACACCATTTTATAAATGATCATGTAGCTAAGAAGGACATCATCTTAGAGTACATTGAAACCCAAAAACAAATTGCCGATATCTTCACTAAACCTCTTAAAGAAGATTCATTTGTGAGGTTGCGTGGAGAATTGGGAATTATGGGTGAATCTGAAATCTAGAAGCTCAATTTTCATGCTATAACTCCTTATTGAGCTCATATTCTTAATTGTCTTTCTTCATGTGCTTTATTGTTTTATGAGATTAAGAAAGGCAATTGTGACTTATTTGATTTCATGAGTGTTCGAAGTTGATTGGAATAATTTGTGTTGCAATGGATTTATTGGTTTCATAATGATTTTAAGATGTATTTGTGATTAGAGTATAGGTCCTAAGGTGAGTGTTCTTATTCTCTGGAATTCTATCTCAATGTGCATTTTTGACCAGGACAGACGACTGTTTTTCTTTTGTTAGTCGACTGCCCGACTCTATATCCTCTATATGAAAATTGATATCTTTCGCACAGCCGACTGATGACTATTTTACAGTCGACTGTTAGTTTAACAGGCGACTGCAATTTAGTTATCAGGCGACTGTACTCTCTGTCGAATTTTTACAATGTTCTCTGTTATTCCTGTGATCTATATTAATTCTCGGCCAGCTGACTGTTGTGTATATGTCAGTCGACTGTCCAGCGGACAGGCGACTGCCCATCTCTCTGAGCTTTAATTTTATCACTTCATACAGTCGACTGACTTTTGTTCTCCAGTCGACTGTCTCCTGCTGTGTCGGTTCATGTGATTTGATCCGAGCCGTCGATTCCTTGATCCAACGGCTCAGATTGATTTCCCCTACTTTATAGTCAGTCGACGCGATCATCTCCCCACGTCGATTTTCTCTCTCCTCCACTTCGACCGTTCAACTTTTCGCTCGTTTTTCTCTACAAAAACGATCGATTTTGTTTCTTCAACCGTCGATCTCCTCCTAATCGTCGCTGTCGATCGTGGTCTACCGTCGTCTTTGATCTTCCACTCCGCGATCGTCTGTTTTCCCTCAGTTGGTTTGCTTTCTCTCTCTTGATCTTCGTTGTTTCCTTTTGTTGTTTTAGTTCTTCTTCTCTTGTTTCCATGGCTCCTAAACCTAAGGGAAAAGAGAAGATCGTTGCTTCTAAACAACCTAGGGCTCCTAAAAAACTCATTGCCAAGAGAAAGAAACCCTATAAAGCTTGAACCAAGCATGCCCAATCACCAGTGCATTCATCTTCGCCGGGTTATTCTCCTTCTTCTTCTTCGAGCGATGCTCAGCCCTTGATTCATCGTCAGTGCAAGCCTACTGGTGTTCACATCAGTGAGCCTGCTGCTGAGATCCCTCATGTGTCTCCTTCTGCATCCAGTTCGTCTGAAGAGACTCCTGCTATACCCCCCTCTGATCCCCTAGTTCCCGTTTGCCGAGACGATCTTTTTCTGGCAAAGTTTCACTCTCTCCTAGGGATCAACCTACTTAGGGAGCGGTACATTGCTTTCCCCGTATTCACTGCTGAGAGACTCTCTGACATTCTGTCCACTACTCACCTGGCCGATCTTTTTCGCTTCTCTCAGAGCGAGTCCCCCAGAGCCTACCCATTTCTGGTGAAGCTCTTCTATGCGAACCGCGTTCGCGGTGAGTATTCGACTACCGGCATCCTTGATACTGTCGTCCAGGGCACCCACATTCAGATCACTCCCTCTCTCTTAGGAACTATTCTTAGGATTCCTTCTGTCGGTTCCCTCCCCACTGATATCAGCTTTTCCGAGATTGACGATCTTGACCAGTCTGTTCTCCGGAAATGTTTCGAGAGGTTCCTTTAGCTCTTGATTCAGGTCTCAGATCATCCATGTTCTCTGCACGAGGTTGGGCTGTTCACCTAGTGGTGAAGTCCAACATTCTGCCGAGATATGGATCGTCCGACCAGCCGTCTCGGGATATACTAAAGTGTATGTATTCTATTTACTCTGGCATGCCCGTGAACTGGGCCGGTGTCCTCCTTGACAGGATGGACAAGGTTGAGTTCACGTCCTCCTCGTCTCACATTCCCTTTGGTGGTCTTTTGACTCGTGTCTTCCGTCATTTTGGTATTGACTTGCCTCGTTACGAGCCCATGCCTTTTGGCCCTCTCCTCGACGCTTCTGCGAAGTCGAAGTCCTCTTCGGCTCTGCAGACTGCCTCGAAGAAGAGGAAGACTACCTCTGCTCCATCCTCATCCACTGTGCCTCCAGCTGATTTGCCTTCATCATCATCTGCTACACCGTCTCAGGATACTCTTTTGTCGATGATCTCTGGTATTTACCGGCTGCTGTCTCTCTCTCCTCCATCAGGGAATTCCCTTCCCTGAGGATTTGAGACAGTATCTTCCTCAGCCTCATGTGCCTCCTCAGCCTTCTGGTGTCGTTGAGCCTCCTGGTGTTGCATCTACACAGGATGCTGCTGCTGCTGCTTCTGTTGCTCCTTCTGACCCGTCTCTAGAGGACACTCCTACTGCTTCAGAGCCTGCTTCCTCGTCCGCAGCCCCTGGAGACGCTCACCCTTAGATCGATGATTTTGAGTGATGTTATTTTTTGAGTGATGATGATATATGTTTTGTCTTTGTATGATGGATGATGCTGTATGCGACACTTTCTATATATGTATGATGATATACTTTGATGTCGTCATGATGATGTATCTTTTTGTTGACCATGATGTATTTTTTTGGGGGATGGCCATGTTGATGACCATCCGTTGATGTACTCAGCTTCTTTATATCTATATATATGATGTTGCATCCCTTTCTTGTATCACACTATGCTATATTGATTAACTTCTGTGTGATGTATGATATATTGTCTCTATGTATGCTTCACTCTTCTTGATGTGCTTTTGAGACAATACACGAATTTGATATTGGTTAATTCATGCTCTTTCGTTGATGTGATGAATTTGTGAAAATTATTTTCATTTCGAATATCTAAAATGTTGATATTGGATTTCAATTCCATTACTCACATGTGTATATGATGAGATTTTATGAGTTTTTGATTCGATATATCTTTATACTCCTTGATTGTTGTTAGTTCGTATTTTGGCACTATTATTGTTGTTGTTATTTGCTCCCACCTTTTTGGATAATGCCATAGGGGGAGAGAAATAAACATACAAGACTCATAATGGATGTGCTAAGTACGTTCTAACGCTTGAATCTAAGATTTTCGTTGCCTTAGATTCAGGGGGAGTAAGATTACAATGAATAGGGATTTTTATTTCCTAGATTTCTTGAATTAAATTCATTCATATCTCACTCATTTGCTTCAATTGCTATGTAGATGCTCTAATATTTGTTGGCTAACTTGATTGGCATCTATGTAGGGGGAGTAAGTTTTCATTGCGCACAACTATTTATCTTTTTTGTTTATGTTTGTTTGTCATCATCAAAAGGGAGGAGAATGTTGAGTATTGGACTTCTCCCTACTTGGTGTTAATGATGAGCAAACATAAATACTTGTGACTAATCCCCTATTTTGCAGTTAATCCATTGCCTAAGCTTACTATGAAGATCAACTAGCAATGGATGACTCACAAACATGATTAAAGGCAAATGATATGAATTGGATGATCGTAGATTGATGATTGAAGCTCTGTAAAGACTTCAAGCTCATACGATGGAAAGAAGAGATTATTCGTCAATGTAACTTTTCTTTTATCTCTTCTAGTATGTAGCTTAGAAGTAGAACTATGATGGAGCACTCACACACATCTACTTTCGGTCATAGGACATCTCTAGACCTTTGTCCTTTGATCTCAATTCAATTCTCTTTTGTTTGTGCTAGGATTGTTCATAACAACCGACTGCTTAACAGTTTACAGTCGCCTGTCTCAAAAACAGTCGACTGTGTTTTGTTCTACAGTCGCCTGTTATGCACAGACTATTACAATGCAGTTTTTGGGTCCTCTCTGATTATCTCGCACATGCTACTATTGAACGTTTATCGGGTGCCTGTCTTAGCGACAGTCGACTGTGAATGGTTCATCAGTCGCCTGTCTCTCCTTGCCCAAACTCTGTTTGATCCGATTTCTACGGCCAGTCAACTTATGCTGTATATACAGTTGACTGTCTATTAGATCAGTCGACTGTCTATGCTGCAACAGTCGCCTGTCTGTAAGTCTATTCTTTGACTCAGCTCTCTGGAAATTTCTCTTGTCTGTGACAGTCGTCTGTTTAAGGATATACAGTCGCCTGTTCTGATTGACAGTCGACTGTGTTCCTTGCATCAGTCGTTTGTCCTGTATCTTGTGAGATTTCCAGTACTTTATCTAACTTACTCTTCTCTCGGCCAGTCGACTGTCGAAGAATGTACAGTCGCATGTTGGTTTTACAGACGACTGTCTTGGCTTCATCAGTCGACTGTCCACGTGGTAAGTTACCGTTATGAATTCTCACCTACCCTTGCTGACTTTGCAACAGTCGACTGAGGTTTGTTCAACAATCGACTGTCGCAAGTTCAGATTATATCCGTTGAGATTTTTCTCACGGATTTCGATTGGGTTTTTGCCTAAACTGTTTTGTGGATTTGAGAAAGCTATAAATAGAGCTTCTACTGTTTCATTGGAAGGTTACTCATTCATTGCAAAATCCTTCAAGCTTTCATTTCCAAAGATAAAAGCTTTCAAATCCAAAGCCCTAAGTATTTCCATATCTTGTTCTCTTGCTCTCCAACCTAGAACCAGAGAGTGATCTTCTAGGCATTTAGTGCAGTCAAGAGAAAGGGCTTTTCTCCTCTCTTCCAAGAGAGTTCTTCAACACACATCACACTTCTCCTTCAAGTTCTACTTCAAGGCATAGGTGATTGTAAGTGTTGCTTTCAGATTTCATAACTTCTTTATTTGAATTGTGCTCTCGGTTGTGAGAGTGGTTTTTGCTTGCTCCCTGGTTGTGGGAGTCAAGGACATCGATTGTATTCGATTGCACTTGTAGGGTTACTACAAGTGGGTTGTTAAGGAAACCTCAAGTTAGGGTTCTAACTTGAGTATCCGGTGGTATCCGGGTGGTAGGGACGTAGGATTATCGGAAACAAGTCGGGAGTTGACTTGGGTAATCCGAACCCTTGAAACATAACTGCGTTTACGTGTGTTTCTCTTTGGGTTGTTTTTCTATTCCGCACTATTTGTTGGATTGCATTTTATTTGGCGTAAATTCCTTTTAAATTTGCATAAACACTATTCAACCCCCCTTCTAGTGTTTTCCCCATAGACAGGGTCCTTACACCAACTACTTCATGAAACCACTAACACGCACACTTCTTTTCTTTGTTTGCTATCCTACATTTTTCTTTGATCGCATGCTTAAAGGTAGTTTGTTCTAAAAATTCCCTCAACCAATCCTCACCTCCAAAGGGTGGTATTTCTCACCCCGCTTAAGCTAATTGTGACCGTTGTTGATTGTAAGTAAGTTGTCCCCGTGTTCGACCCTAGGCTCACTAGGATTATTACTACTTGGCGACCTCCTACACTTGGGAGTTAGCACGTGCAATCTTTTGTTCACACCAAGTTTTTGGCGCCGTTGACGGGGACAACGGTTTTACCATCGACAATTACATTACTTTTAGCTTTGCTTTGTGATTATATCATCTTTTCGTACATATTCGAATATAATTTTCACTTTGTTTGTTTTCATTTTGCACACCATCGCTTGCTTGGTTAGTTTATGTGGCTTCGAACACCTCGAACACATAGATTAACACGCATACACGTCATGGAGGAAGACAACATGAACAATGATATTACTAGTAACCATGACACTAATTCTCAAGCCGACGTCCCTAAGTCTTTGAGGGATCTTTTGAGACCCACGAGGTCTAGCTCGGCTTCATGCTTTGTGTTACCTACGGATGCAAACTCCTTTAATTTTAAACCCGGGGTAATTCAACTCCTACCCACTTTCCCTGTGTTGGAGAGGGAAAACCCATATCTTCACATAAAGGAATTTGAAGATGTATGTTTCACATGTTTTGATGGGAAAACAAGCGCCGACACGATATACTTGAAGTTATTTCCGTTTTCTCTCAAAGATAAAGCCAAGAATTGGCTTAATGCTTTACCACCACGCTCAATTACTTCATGGTTGCAATTTCAAGCCGAGTTTCTAAAGAAATTTTTTCCCTTGCACAGGACACAGGGATTGAAGAAGCAAATCATGAGCTTTGTCCAACACAACAATGAGACATTCTACCAAACTTGGAAAAGGCTAAAGGAGCTTCTACTTTCATGTCCACACCACGGATTTGAAAAATGTCGTGTCATTGGATTCTTCTATGAAGGACTCTTACCGACATCCAAGAAATTTTTGGAGACAATGTGCAATGGGCAATTTTTTGATAAGGAGCCGGATGATGCGTGGGAGTATTTGGAGATGGTGGCGGAGATTGCACAAACATGGGACACAACTTCGGAGTTTGATAGAGACGACTCCTCTTCTGCACAAACAACTCGTGGTGGCTTACATACTTTGAGGACCGATGATGCTATGGAAGCCTGGTTAGAAGCTATGCAAAAGAAGATCCAAGCCATGGAGTTGAGGGCGGTGAAGAGTGTAGCCATGGAGAAAAGTAGTGCTATTTGCGAGACTACGGGGCACGATACATCAAATTGCCCCACCATCCCCACATTGAAGGAGGTTTTGAGAAAACCTAATGCGGAGGCGAATCAAGTGTTTGGACAAAACTTCAACTCCAACACGTATAACCAAAGTTGGAAGAATCATCCCAACTTGAGTTGGAGGCCTCAACAACCGCAACTTCAAGGGCCTACACAACAATCTCATCAACCGTACAAGGCACCTCCTTTCAATAGCAATTACCAAGGTGGAGGTTTCCAAAGGAAGAGAGCGGAAGGAAGTGAGACCCAAATGAACTCCATGAATGAGACGTTGCAACAACTCATCCAAGTGCAACAAGCCTGGTTGACTTGTAGGACGCGCACGGGGCACGCCTTCCACTCCCAAGCGTAGGAGTGTCAATGCAATATAAAATAACCGGTGAGTACCGGGTCGGATCACAGGGACAAGTCGTTCTATATTCACAAAATTGATCGATAAAGAAAGATAAAGTGTGCTACAACCACCTCGCTAACGTAGATGGAAGTGTCGGAAAATGTATATTGAAATTACAAATCCTAACCTAAATAGATGAGTTGGAAAGCCAAATGGGATTTAGGATAGCTAGGCAAGGAGAATGGGTTGTGGGTTCACTAATGTTGGTGTTAATCAAGCTCAAATTATCCACAAATACTTCAATTAGGCTTCCGGCTATGACAAGCTTAATCGGAAAGTTTAGCTTTCATGAACATGACAACTTGCAATATGGGTGGACGTATTATCATAGCACTAATCAAATTAAGATCATGGTCTCTTCTCTAACAGTGCCCACTTGGGTCATAGCCAATTAAATTGTGCCCTAATTACACATCCAACATTAGCAAGATAATAGGCAAGAGGAAATTTGAAGCAAGAATTAACATCCAACACAATGAATCACAACCCAAATCTTCAACACTACTCAATCATCATGAAAAAGATGAGAAATTTCATACAAAAATAACATCACTAATTCATTACAAATGAGAGATATCAAGATTACAAAAGGGGTTAGAGAGGTATCACCAAGGATCTCTCTAAGATGAAGCTCTCCTCTCCCTATTTGCTCCTCCTCCAAGCTTTCTCATCATCGCCATGGCCTCCTCCCCCTTCAAATTCCAGCAAAAATCAAAGCTAGTGCTGAAAAACAACCCCCAAACACTCTAAAAACGAGTTACAGCACTTTCGGGTCTGCAGGGGGTCAAAATGGGTCGAATTTCGCACCCAACCCCGAAAAATACCCGCACAATAAGCCCCCCTAAGCCCCTTCAGCATTGCGGGTCGGGCGCCCTAGCGCCCGACCCGCAGGCGCTGAACGCGCCCGCTGGGGGATGCAGGCACGCGTGCTGCGCGTGCCCCCCCAAAAGCGGGCCTGGGCCGTTTTTAAGTTAACTTTTTTTTAAAAAAAGAGACAAACGGCGGAGCGGGATTTTGAGAAGCGGGCCGGCCTGCACATAGGTTTTTTATATTTTTTTTATATTTCTTTTTTTAAAAATTACAGAAACTATATTCTTTGCTCCAAATAATACCGGAAAATAGCTATAAGCTCCAAAAAATTCTGGAAAAATTCCAGAAAATCCAGAAAAATCCCAGAAGTACCTGAAAAATAAGAGGAGCAAAAATTAGTTCACAAAAACCACATTTTATGTATAAAATAGGAATAGGCTTAAATAAATCACGATATCACAAATACGCCCGTATCAAGCCACAATTAACATGATATACACATATAATGCACATAAATGGGGGGGGAAATATGCAATTTA
The DNA here is from genome assembly GCA_030789695.1 of Scilla litardierei. Taxonomy (NCBI): domain Eukaryota; kingdom Viridiplantae; phylum Streptophyta; class Magnoliopsida; order Asparagales; family Asparagaceae; genus Scilla; species Scilla litardierei. The sequence continues at coordinate 65,805,211 of CM061134.1, forward strand.
TATCCCGAATCACACCCCCAACTAGCTTTTTGCTAGTCCCTAGCAAAATATGCGATAAATTCGGATAAAATGGAAAAACATGCACCAACTCAAGATATCACCATGGCACACCCAAAATAGTATTTCCACTTGATTTCAAAACCAATATACCCAATGTATGAAAGTAAACAACAACTGACACTCCCCTCAATCCAATTCAAAGAAAAGTGAAGTAATAAGCACAGTATCACATATGTCGGGAAATATCACGATGTCAAATTTTCAAATTTTCATAGAAATGGCCAAAACAAAAGTAAATATTTCTAAGTGGTGGGGGATAAGATTGCATCACTCATGCTGCTTATTCATTCATTTTTTTGTTTTTCTTTTCTTTTTCTCTTTTTTTTGTATGTTTTTGGATTTTGTATGTTTATGTTTTGCATTCACGCGATAACGCTATAAATGCAAACACGCCCACATTTGCATACACGCGATGACGTTATATATGCAAATGGATAGAATGATCTCCTAAATCTCATCTTTGGCGTCCTCCCCAATGTTTCGTGGGGCACCGGCTACTCAATTCGATTAGAAAGAAACATTCACTTATACTACCTTGTTTTTTCATTCTCCAACATGAATTATCAACTCATCCACCCACTTCTAAGAAGGAAACAAAACATAACCAAATTGGCCACACCCAATCCAATCAAAAACTACATCATTCATCCCAACACATGTGATCACTTACACTAAACTTTTCCCAAATTTTTTCAAAGAGATATCACGACGTATAAAGTAGTTTCATACCTGGCATATTAGCATTTGAATCCAAAATGGAAAAGGAATGGAAACGTGCCAATCAACCATCTAGAAATTGATACCAAAATGATAATTCGAAAAAATGCATGACATGAAAGCATGTAGGGACTACATAAAGCAAGCGACGTAGGGACAATGAGGCCAAAATATGATATGCAATGAAATTCATGGAATGAGGCGAAACATGGAGGGATCACAAAAAATTTTTTTTTTTACGCTAACATCAAAATCCTAACAAACCTAAAGATTTTAACACTCTCCCCCCAACTTAAAATAAGCATTGTCCTCAATGATGGAAGAGTATTAGATCTCGGCAAAAGATCCTAGAAATGAGGAAAAAAACGAAAGCAAACATGCAAAAGCAAACTAACTAAATTTTTATTTATTTACACTGCTGGAAAGAACACACCGTGGCAAATGACGGATCCAAAATGTATACCGGTGGTGGCAACTGCTCGATCATATCATTACGCTCCTCCGCGAGCGTCGCCACGTCCAATGCCCTACCTCCATTGCGGGCATTAATGGCAAGCGACACAACCCCAAGCATCTCCTTGTGATGGGTTCCTGCCAAATAGGGGAGATAGGTTGTGTCAAAAATAATTGGGCGAGAGCGCCCATCCAAGTGAAAAGCTTGCCAAAATGGGTCGTCGAAATGAATAAATGAATTTACGATCAAATGAAGACAATCCGAATCATTATAATATGGAACTAAATGATTTGATTCGGGGGTGGAGGAAAAATAAAGATGGGAACTTCCCTGAAATGTGATGCTAGGCTCGGGATGATGCACGGCCTCGGGAGGAGGTGGAAGTGGCTGCAGAGGGAAAACTGGAGTAGGAGGGAGCTCGGGCTCAATATATACCATGTCGCAATCCCCGTCGCTATCCTCTTCCTCGACATCAACATCGACAATCTCTGTGGCACTCCCCACAACTGGTAACTGCTCCTCACAAACCTCCTCGATGTCTGGCAAGTGCGCATCCTGAGGCGAGGGAAGTGACATCTGTGACAGGACTAGAGGTAGACACGTCTCGGGCAAATCCAAGCACGCCACATCCTCGTCATCCCAGAAATAATCCATCTCAGTCGTCCTCCCTAAGTACTCAACCGCCTCGACTTGTGAAGCTAACTCTGAAGTGGACTGTGGCTCAGGCTCCATGGTGTCCTCAATCTGCTCTCGGCCATCATGCACATCTGCTTCATCCTCAACCTCAAAGTGAAAAAATATCGTGTCACCAGCATGGTCGACACGCACTCCATCATATGTCTCCTCCGACTCCTCAATATATAATCTATCAAAATCCTCTACCTGGCTCTCGTGCAACCCATTCTCTTGCTCTGCTCTGTATCCCATGGGGTCGCAAGAAAAAAAGCCTAAAGGTGGCTCCTCAAGCTGACACTGGACCTGCTCCTCTGCATCCTGAAGTGGAAACAAGGACTGGCCATCATCGTCATATCCAAGTGACGGCTCTACAGATGGTGCAGTCTGCTCCCACTCTGCAAGGTCCCTCAGGTACAACCATGAATCCTCAGTCGAATAATCAAAGAACTCCCCACCGCAACTCATTTGCACAAAATCCAGCCCAGATGGCGATAATCCAGTGTAGAAGATCTGCGGAAGATGATCCTCGAGAAAGCTCTGGTGTGGGCTTGCAAGCACCAAATCAGTGAACCTTTGCCAAGCCTGATGGTAGGCCTCCCACTCAGCCTGGATAAAGCTCGCTATATGCTCCATGGCCTGCCGCCCATGTAACTGCTCCAAAAAGATAGGCAAAAACACTCAGAGAAATTCAGCTTGAAATGACAACCAAGTAAAATGCGAGTCGAGAGACAACGAATCAAACCAAAGTCTAGCATCATCTTGCAAAGAAGAGGGAAAAAATCTGAAGTATATGCAATCATCGCTAATGTTCCCACCAAGACATGCATACATCCACTCTTCAAAACTTTTAATATGTAAATGAGGGTTCTCCCACTCCATGCCATGAAAGCATGGCAGAAGTGGGATATCCTCCAAATCAACATCCGAAAACTCTGAAGAAGATGTCATGTTGTTGTTTTAAAAAAATTTCAAGAAAAATGAAAATAAACAATCAAAAGACTCAATAAAAGGAAAATAAATAAACGGAAAGACACACACTAAGAGATAGAAGTATCACACTAAAAATTTCAAAATCAATCAAAAATTGCTACTAATAAAAACCGTTGTCCCCGGCAACGGCGCCAATTGGTTGACTCGTAGGACGCGCACGGGGCACGCCTTCCACTCCCAAGCGTAGGAGTGTCAATGCAATATAAAATAACCGGTGAGTACCGGGTCGGATCACAGGGACAAGTCGTTCTATATTCACAAAATTGATCGATAAAGAAAGATAAAGTGTGCTACAACCACCTCGCTAACGTAGATGGAAGTGTCGAAAAATGTATATTGTGATGGAAATTGAATTCCACCCCAAGTGATTTTGATGATGAGCACACCAAATGATACTAAGTGTACTAACTACACTACAATTAAGTGTGCAGGATGTGCGAAGCTTTACTCATACTCAAAGAAACGCAATCTATGCTCAAAGACTAGGACGAACGTGGCTAAGATCAAATAATGAAGTTCAAAGCTCAAATAGAACAAGAAGCTCAAGTGAAGCTCACATCCACTTCATCAAATTGATCAAGCTTCTGAAGACGTGTCCTAAGTCTATAGTGAGTGTGTTGTGTCTCTTTAGGGTATTTGTTAAAGCCAAATCATATAGAAAAAACACACGCACACAAAAACAATTTGAAAAATGTTTTTGAAAATATTTTAAATCTTTTTAAAATGTTTTAGAGAGCTTTCTCTAGTCATCTTATAACTTTCGTAGTGAAACTCCACACACCCTGGAGTTAGCTACTTGTATGACTAGATGTGTCTCAGGAAAAACTCCTCTGGGAGTCGACTACCAACAGTAGGGAGTCGACTACCAGCTGGGATTCAAGTATTCCCAAAACACTCTGGGAGTCGACTACCTACATGAGGGAGTCGACTACCAGCTGTAAAAATCTGACGTTTTTTACTTGAATTTTGAAAATTCGTTGAGCGATTTTCTCCGTGATTTTTGGGACAGAAGTCAAAGTAAATTTGAATTTCAAATTTCAGAATTTTCCCTATAAATAAGAGCTAATTTCATTTGAGGAAAACAACAACTATTGAAATCAAAATCTTTCGTGCAAACGCTCTGAAAATTCTATAAGCTCTCATTCTCTCTTTAGCCAATTCTATTTTAATTGTGATCTTGCAAAATTTTGTTATTATTTTTTTTAAGATCATATTCTCGTTTTATTGGCTAATTGTTTTTCATATCCTTATTGCTCTTCTCTTGATTTTTGTTTAAAAGGATTTTTGAAAAACATTAGATCTAGATCACAAAGAATTCGCTCGTATCTTTGTGTGATCTAGACTCTTTTTCTATCAAGCCACTACACACAATTTTGTCTATCTTTGTTTGGCTATAGAATCGGGTGTAAAACCAATCTCCACCAATTTATTGTGGTGAATTGGATATCTTTTTTTATTGTGTTGTTGTTGGAACACTAGACAAGTCTAGGTGTTACCAGTTGGAAATCCTGGTCAAGACTAGGTCGTTGGAAATCCTAACGAGTGGAGTTAGGTACTTGTATTTGCCAAGGCAGATAGTGGAAAATCTCGTACCGGATTGGTCGGGGACTGGACGTATCCAAAAGTTGTGGGGAACCAGGATAAAAATCCTTGTGTCTGCGATTGCTTATCTGTGTTTGTTTATCTTTGCTCTTACTTTATTAATCGCTAATTGTTATTCATTTGTTGCAAAGATCAACTTACTTTTATCCGCTGTGAATATAATATTTATCTTACTTGCAATCTTATTTGTGCTTATAAATACTCTGGGAGTCGACTACTGTTCATAGGGAGTCGACTACCTGCTGTGAAATTACTCTGTGTATTTTAAGATTATTTTGTTGATTAAGAACCAAGCGTAGATCGCTCTACTTGGTTTCTTAGGCAACATTAGAAGGGTTTTAATTAACGATCGAAAAAGTTTACTATTTGTACAACACTATTCAACCCCCCATTCTAGTGTTGTTTGCCATCCACAGGATCCAACACTTGGTATCAGAGCAAGGTCAAAGAGATGGCATCAACAAACGTCTGCAACACTCACACTCCTCCGATCTTCAACGGCAATCTCTGTTCTCAATGGAAAAGGAGAATGGAAATTTTCTTAGAGGCACAAGATCTGAAATACATGAGATCTCTCAGAGAACCGTACGAGATTCCAACCATACCGCAAACTCAATGGAGTCTTGATCAAGAGGAAGCCTACTTCAACAACATCAAGGTAATGCATTTACTTTACACTGGATTAACTGATCAAATATTAGATCTTGTAGAAAAGGCCGAAACCACACATCAAATCCTAAACCTATTGGATGAAAGATTCGGATCAAGATCAAATGAGATCCAAACACCCATGAAGATACCTCAAGTCAACAATGAAGAACTATGCATGATGGCACGTCAAAACGACAAAGATGAGGTAAGTGATTCTAGTTCCGATGAGGAAAATGAGTTTGACATTGTAAGCGCATATGAAAACCTCTATAGAGAATATGAACGTTTGTCAAAGAAACACAAGGTACTAGACAAGAAACACAAGACTCTGAATAAAGAACATGACAAATTAGTTTGTGATCACGATGCACTGAAAACTGAACATGCTATTTATGTTTCCAGTTTAAATGATAGAATTGAGATGCTTGAAAATGTTTTGAGCACGAGTAAGCTTAAACATGAAGAATTAGTTCTTAAGCTTGATAAGTTTAAGACAAATCCAAGTGCAAAAGCTACTCATTCACAAAAGCATGTATCCACAACACATAATAAGAATGCTCATGCTTCTACCTCTAGTAACAATTGTAAAAGTGTTGTGCCTACAAATGTTAGAAAGCATATTTTTGTGTATGAAAAAAATGTTGGACACAATACATCCCACATGTCACATAAACCACATGCTATACACAATGCGTATCAAAGATCACATTTTGTACATAAACCTCACAATGTACACAATATTAGACCTAACATGATATGGGTACCTAAACACTTATGTCTGCATGATAAAAATGTTTATGTTCATAATTTGACTAGAAGTATGCATGGATTTTATAATGATTCATTTGTTCATAGGAAATCAAATTCAAATCGAATTTGGGTTCCTATAAGTAATTCTTTCATTTTGTACATGCATTAGGGTATCCACATGCTTCATGTACATTCTTCTGATACCCAAACATTCAAGATCGCTCATAACAATAAAATTGTCTTTTCTCTAACAAATTGGACCCAATTATAAGTTGGTACCAAACGTGTCAAAATTATTTTTTTCAGGACATATGGATAATGGATAGCGGATGCTCCGCACACATGACATGGAACGCAAGACTACTTAGCAATCTAAAAATGTATGATGGCGGAACCGTGACATTTGGTGACAACAAGAAAGGTAAAATTGTCGGAATAGGTAATATCGACAGTCCTTCAAAATTGCTCATCAAAGATGTAAGCTTGGTGAAAGGATTAAAGCATAAACTGATAAGCATAAGTCAACTGTGCAACAAATGTATGAAAGTTCTATTTACTCTTGACTCCTGCTTAGTCTATGACAAGGATATGAAAAATATTCTTGTTAAAGGCAAGCGAGCAGAAAATATTTATGTACTTAGATTAAATGAATATCAATCAAATGTATGTTTAATTGTTTCAACAAATGACCCTTTGCTCTGGCATAGACGATTTGGCCATGTGAACATCAAAAACATGGATAAGATTTCTAGGAAAGAGTTGGTGCAAGGACTTCCCAAAATAAATTTTAAATTGGATAAAATATGTAATTCATGTCAATTTGGCAAAATGTATAAGAGTTCATTTAAGAATATTGGAGCTCTTAGTTCTAATGGGCCACTTGAACTACTCCATATGGACTTGTTTGGCCCAACTAGAACTCCATCCTTATGTAACTCTAGATACGTATTTGTCATAGTTGATGATTTTACTCGATATACGTGTGTATTATTCTTAACTCATAAGAATGATGCCTTCCGTGAATTCGAAATATTTTTCAAAAGAATTGAACGTTTATACTCTTTGAAAATTGTTTCTTTAAGAAGTGATCACGGTGGTGAATTTGAAAATGAACATTTTAAACTGTTTTGTGAAGAACGAGGCATTTCTCATACTTTTGCTTTTCCTAGAGCTGCTCCTCAAAATGGGGTAGTTGAAAGGAAAAATAGAACTCTCCAAGACTGTGCACGAACAATGTTGTGTGTAAGCAACCTTCCAAAATTTTTTTGGGCGGAAGCTGTAGCAACTGCGTGCTATATTCAAAACAAAGTTTTAATAAGAAAACCTTTTGAAAAGACCCCTTATGAGTTATTGCTCCAACGAATTCCGAAAGTATCTTACTTCAGAGTTTTTGGTTGTAAGTGCAATATTCTGAATACTAACGATAACTTAGATAAATTTGACTCCAAAGCAGATGAAGGCATATTTATCGGTTACTCTTTACGTAGTAAAGCATATAGAGTTTACAATAAATGTTCCGAAACTATTGTTGAAACTTTACATGTAACATTTGATGAATCTCTACCTCATACTACTGCTCATAATGATGATGATAGCATAATCATTGCATCTACTCCTAACAATGAATATATCACTGTCAATGACATCTCTAGTTATTTACCTAAATCATTTCCTGAAGTCACATATCACACACACACACAAGTCATAGGTGATATTGATGCAGGAATTAGAACTAGATCTCAAATAGAACACTTGACACATGTTGCATTTGTTTCTAACGTTGAGCCAAAAAAGGTAGAAGAAGCTCTTGCAGATGAAGCATGGATTGAAGCTATGCAAGAAAAACTTCTGCAATTTGAACGCAATCAAGTATGGGAGTTAGTACCTAGACCGGAAGACCGTCCAGATATCGGCACCAAATGGGTATATCGGAACAAACTAGACGAAGATGGAAATGTAGTAAGAAATAAAGCAAGGTTAGTAGCGAAAGGATACTCACAAGAAGAAGGTATAGATTTCGATGAAACTTTTGCTCATGTTGCTAGATTAGAATCTATTAGGATGTTACTCGCATTTGCATCATATAAAAATTTCAAACTATATCAAATGGATGTAAAAAGCGCTTTCCTAAATGGATTCATAAAGGAGGAAGTCTACGTTGAGCAACCTCCTGGATTTGAACATGATAAAAACACAGGATTTGTTTACAAGTTAAATAAAGCCTTGTATGGTCTAAAACAAGCTCCAAGAGCTTGGTATAAAGATTAAGAAAATTCTTAATTGACTCAAGCTACATTATTGGAAAGATAGACACAACCTTATTTGTTAAGAAAATTCATGATGATATTATTCTTATTCAAGTTTATGTAGACGACATTATCTTCGGATCTACTAATGAAGATCTTTGTCAAGAATTTGCTAAGCTAATACAGGAAGAATTTGAAATTAGCCACATGGGGGAGCTCACATATTTTCTCGGCTTACAAATCAAACAAGGAAAAGAAGGAACCTTTATTCATCAAACGAAGTATGCCAAAGACCTGATCAAAAGGTTCGGGATGGAAACCGCATCACGAAAGAACATACCAATGGCAACATCCACGTCTTTAGACAAAGACGAAGCAGGTAAAAAGGTCGACCAGAAAACATATCGAGGTATGGTCGGATCTTTACTCTATTTAACTGCTAGCCGGCCTGACATTATGTTTAGTGTTTGTGCATGTGCTAGATTTCAATGTGATCCTAGAGAATCACATCTGAAAACGATAAAATACATATTTAGATATCTTAAGACCACTTCTGATTTCGGACTATTTTATCCCAAAAGCGGCACATTTAATTTAACTTCGTTTAGTGACGCAGACTATGCTGGTTGTAAATCCACAAGAAAAAGCACAAGTGGAACATGTCATTTTCTTAGACATTCCCTTGTCTCGTGGTTTAGCAAAAAGCAAAGTTCAGTCTCACTATCTACCACTGAGGCAGAATATATAGCTGCTGGACTTGCCTGTGCCCAAATTCTTTGGATAAAACAAGTTCTCGTAGATTATGGTGTTAATACATCTACATGTGTAATTTATTGCGATAATAAAAGCGCGATTAATCTCACTAAAAACTCCGTTCTCCATCCTAGAACAAAACATATTGATATCAGACATAGATTTATCGATGATCACTGTACCAGAAAGGATGTTGAACTTAAATTTGTCTCCTCTGAATTGCAAGTTGCAGATATTCTAACAAAACCCCTACAAAAAGATACATTCTCTAGACTACGTAGAGAATTGGGTATTGTTAGTGAAAAGGAATTGAATAATGATCAATTATAATACTTTGTCACTAGTCTTTTTGTTTTGTTTTTGTTGATGACAAAGGGGAGAAAGATATGAAATGCAAAAATGAATTATATGTATTGTATTGCTAACAGCTTCGATGCAGGGGGAGAACCGCATCAAAGCAGGGGGAGTAAGTATACTTTCATGTATTTTCATTTTTCAAACTTCATTTTTCATTTGGGTGTCATCATCAAAAAGGGGGAGAGTGGTGGAAATTGAATTCCACCCCAAGTGATTTTGATGATGAGAACACCAAATGAAACTTAGTGTACTAACTACACTACAATTAAGTGTGCAGGATATGCGAAGCTTTACTCATACTCAAAGAAGCGCAATCTACGCTCAAAGACTAGGACGAACGTGGCTAAGATCAAATAATGAAGTTCAAAGCTCAAATAGAACAAGAAGCTCAAGTGAAGCTCACATCCACTTCATCAAATTGATCAAGTTTCCAAAGACGTGTCCTAAGTCTATAGTGAGTGTGTTGTGTCTCTTTAGGGTATTTGTTAAAGCCAAATCATATAGACAAAACACACGCACACAAAAACAATTTGAAAAATGTTTTTGAAAATCTTTTTAATCTTTTCAAAATGTTTTAGAGAGCTTTCTCTAGTCATCTTATAACTTTCGTAGTGAAACTCCACACACCCTGGAGTTAGCTACTTGTCTGACTGATGTGTCTCAGGAAAAACTCCTCTGGGAGTCGACTACCAACAGTAGGGAGTCGACTACCAGCTGGGAATCAAGTATTCCTGAAACACTCTGGGAGTCGACTACCTACATGAGGGAGTCGACTACCAGCTGTAAAAATCTGACGTTTTTGACTTGAATTTTGAAAATTCGTTAAGCGATTTTCTCCGTGATTTTTGGGACAGAAGTCAAAGTAAATTTGAATTTCAAATTTCAGAATTTTCCCTATAAATAAGAGCTAATTTCATTTGAGAAAAACAACAACTATTGAAATCAAAATCTTTCATGCAAACGCTCTGAAAATTCTATAAGCTCTCATTCTCTCTTTAGCCAATTCTATTTTAATTGTTATCTTGCAAAATTCTGTTATTATTTTTTTAAGATCATATTCTCGTTTTATTGGCTAATTGTTTTTCAAATCCTTATTGCTCTTCTCTTGATTTTTGTTTAAAAGGATTTTTGAAAAACATTAGATCTAGATCACAAAGAATTCTTTCGTATCTTTGTGTGATCTAGACTCTTATTCTATCAAGCCACTACACACAATTTTGTCTATCTTTGTTTGGCTATAGAATCGGGTGTAAAACCAATCTCCACCAATTTATTGTGGTGAATTGGATATCTTTTTTTTATTGTGTTGTTGTTGGAACACTAGACAAGTCTAGGTGTTGCCAGTTGGAAATCCTGGTCAAGACTAGGTCGTTGGAAATCCAAACGAGTGGAGTTAGGTACTTGTATTTGCCAAGGCAGATAGTGGAAAATCTCATACCGGATTGGTCGGGGACTGGACGTACCCAAAAGTTGTGGGGAACCAGGATAAAAATCCTTGTGTCTGCGATTGCTTATCTGTGTTTGTTTATCTTTGCTCTTACTTTATTATTCGCTAATTGTTATTCATTTGTTGCAAAGATCAACTTACTTTTATCCGCTGTGAATATAATATTTATCTTACTTGCAATCTTATCTGTGCTTATAAATACTCTGGGAGTCGACTACTGTTCATAGGGAGTCGACTACCTGCTATGAAATTACTCTGTGTATTTTAAGATTATTTTGTTGATTAAGAACCAAGCGTAGATCGCTCTACTTGGTTTCTTAGGCAACATTAGAAGGGTTTTAATTAACGATCGAAAAAGTTTACTATTTGTACAACACTATTCAACCCCCCTTTCTAGTGTTGTTTGCCATCCACAGGATCCAACATATTGAAATTACAAATCCTAACCTAAATAGATAGAGTTGGAGAGCCAAATGGGATTTAGGATAGCTAGGCGAAGAGAATGGGTTGTGGGTTCAATAATGTTGGTGTTAATCAAGCTCAAATTATCCATAAATACTTCAATTAGGCTTCCTGCTATGGCAAGCTTAATCGGAAAGTTTAGCTTTCATGAACATGACAACTTGCAATATGGGTGGACGTATTATCATAGCACTAATCAAATTAAGATCATGGTCTCTTCTCTAACAGTGCCCACTTGGGTCTTAGCCAATTAAATTGTGCCCTAATTACTCATCCAACATTAGCAAGATAATAGGCAAGAGGAAATTTGAAGCAAGAATTAACATCCAACACAATGAATCACAACCCAAATCTTCAACACTACTCAATCATCATGAAAAAGATGAGAAATTTCATACAAAAATAACATCACTAATTCATTACAAATGAGAGATATCAAGATTACAAAAGGGGTTAGAGAGGTATCACCAAGGATCTCTCTAAGATGAAGCTCTCCTCTCCCTATTTGCTCATCCTCCAAGCTTTCTCATCATCGCCATGGCCTCCTCCCCCTTCAAATTCCAGCAAAAATCAAAGCTAGGGCTGAAAAACAGCCCCCAAACCCTCTAAAAACGAGTTACAGCACTTTCGGCTCTGCAGGGGGTCAAAATGGGTCGAATTTCGCACCCAAACCCGCAAAATACCCGCAAAATAAGCCCCCCTAAGCCCCTTCAGCATTGCGGGTCGGGCGCCCCAGCGCCCGGCCCGCAGGCGCTGAACGCGCCCGCTGGGGGATGCAGGCACGCGCGCTGCGCGTGCCCCCCCAAAGCGGGTCTGGGCCGTTTTTTTTAAGTTAACTTTTTTGAAAAAAAGAGACGAACGGCGGAGCGGGATTTTGAGAAGCGGGCTGGCCCGCACATAGGTTTTTTTATAATTTTTTTTATAATTCTTTTTTTTAAATTACAGAAACTCTATTCTTTGCTCCAAATAATACCAGAAAATAGCTATAAGCTCCAAAAAATTCTGGAAAAATTCTAGAAAATCCAGAAAAATCCCAGAAGTACCTGAAAAATAAGAGGAGCAAAAATTAGTTCACAAAAACCACATTTTATGTATAAAATAGGAATAGGCTTAAATAAATCACGATATCACAAATACGCCCGTATCAAGCCACAATTAACATGATATACACATAAAATGCCCATAAATGGGGGGGAATATGCAATTTACATCCCGAATCAAAGCCCAAATCCAACAATTCCAACAATTTCAATAACTCCAACAAACTCAAAATCAACAAATGGCAGAACATTTGGTGAAGTTGACCGCAAGTCTAGAGAAGGTGAAGCTTCCATCCCAACCATTGCCCAACCCCCAATATGAACTCTTCTTCATCGGCGGGGGGGCCCAATGAAGCAATGCCAAGCGGTGACGACGTTGAGAAGTGGAAAAGTTTTTGAAAATGTGGAGCCACCTAAAGATCGACAAGTGGATGAAGTGGGAGAGAAGGAACAAATACCAGACTTGGTGCTAGAGGAGGAGCAAGGTGAAGGCACAACAATGAAGAATCCATCCAAGGAGCCCAAGCCTTATTCCACTCCGGTACCTTTCCCTCAAAGGCTCTCCCCGCCATCCAAGGATAAATATCAAGCGGAAATCAGGGAGATTTTTCAACGATGTCAAATTAATATTCCTTTACTTGATGCAATTAATCAAATTCCCACATATGCTAAGTTTCTTAAGGATTTGTGCACGGTGAAGAGGAATTTGAATGTGAAGAAAAAAGCTTTCTTAACGGAGCAAGTGAGCTCCATTGTGCAACACAACACTCCCCAAAAATGTAGAGACCCGGGATCCCCTACAATTGAATGCACTATAGGCACAAAGAGGATAGGTCAAGCACTTTTGGATTTGGGGTCGAGTGTTAACATATTGTCTTACCCGGTCTTTCTTCAACTAGGATTGGGTGAACTAAAAAGTACGCCGGTTGTTTTACAACTAGCGGATAGGAGTGTGAAGATTCCACGGGGTTGTGTGGAAGATGTGCTTGTCCAAGTGGACAAATTTTATTACCACGTTGACTTCATTATCCTTGATATTCAAGGACCCACATCAGGAAATCCCACCCCGATAATCCTAGGAAGACCATTTTTTGCCACTTGCAATGCATTGATTAATTGTAAGAGTGGCCAATTAAAAATCTCTTTTGGAAACATGACACTTGAACATAATATTTTCAATGCATGCAAATTGCCACCACGAGAGGGGGAATACGATGAAGTTAACATGGTTGACTTTTTAGCTTCGGAACCTATAGACTCATGTGTTGAAGATCATTTCGGTTCCGAATTTGATAATGTTTTAGATTTTCTTGACTCTTTTTGCGAGCATATTGATGAATCTTTTCTTGTACAGGAGACACATGCGGGACCAAGCACCAAATGGGTTCCGAGATTCGAGACATTGCCTACGGACTCCCCACCTCAAATGCCATCATCTTCGGAGCATCCCAAATTGGATCTAAAGCCACTTCCGGAATATTTGAAGTATGCATACCTTGGAGAGGGTGAGACATTCCCGGTGGTAATAAATTCTAACCTCACACATAAGCAAGAACACGAATTATTGGAGGTGTTGAGAACACACAAAAAGGCTATAGGTTGGACACTAGCGGATATCACGGGAATTAGCCCTTTAGTGTGCTCACATCACATTTATTTGGAAGAGGATTCAAAACCCTCGAGAGAGTTGCAACGTCGGCTTAACCCGATGTTGAAGGAGGTTTTGAAAAATGAACTTGTAAAATTGTTGGATGCTGGTATCATTTACCCGATTTCGGATAGTAGATGGGTGAGTCCCATCCAAATTGTGCCCAAAAAGTCCGGAATCACCGTCATTAGGGATAAAAATGATGAATTGATCCCTATGCGAACCACCACCAATTGGCGTATGTGTGTAGATTATCGGAAGCTTAATGCCATGACCCGCAAGGACCATTTTCCTTTGCCATTCCTTGACCAAATTGTAGAAAGGGTTGCGGGCCATGAATTTTATTGCTTTTTGGATGGGTATTCGGGCTATTACCAAATAGAAATTGCCCTGGAGGACCAAGAGAAAACCACTTTCACTTGTCCCTTCGGCACATTTGCCTTTCGTAGGATGCCATTCGGTTTGTGCAATGCACCCGCCACATTTCAACGATGCGTTCTAAGTATTTTTAGTGATATGGTTGAAATTGTGGAGACTTTCATGGATGACTTTTCGGTTTTTGGAATCTCATTTGAAAGTTGTTTGTCTAATCTTTCTTTGGTTTTGAGTAGATGCATTGAGAAGAACCTCCTCCTAAATTGGGAGAAATGTCACTTCATGGCTACGGAGGGGATGGTTCTTGGACATAAAGTCTCAAAGCAAGGAATGGAGGTAGACCGAGCTAAAGTGGAGATAATTGAAAAGCTACCGGCTCCAAAAACTGTGAAGGATGTGCGATCATTTCTTGGGCATGCGGGGTTCTATCGTCGTTTCATCAAAGACTTTAGTGCCATCTCCCGACCCCTTTACCATTTACTAACTCTTGATGCCGAATTTATTTGGACACGTGAGTGTCAATTTTCATTTGAATTATTGAAATGTTCATTGACTACTTCTCCCATTTTGCAGGTGCCGGATTGGAGCCTCCCATTCGAGATTATGTGTGATGCAAGCGATTTTGCCATGGGAGCGGTGCTTGGTCAAAAGAGGGAGAAAGTACCATGTGTAATTTACTACGCGAGCAAAACCCTTAATGAAGCTCAAAAGAACTACACAACAACGGAGAAAGAGCTGCTCGCCGTAGTGTTTGATTTGGAGAAGTTTAGGAGATATATCTTAGGGTCACCCATTCTCATTTTTACGGATCATGCGGCCCTAAAGTATTTGCTTTCAAAGAAACACGCTAAACCAAGGCTTATTAGATGGATATTGCTTTTACAGGAATTCCACGTCGTGATCAAGGATAAGAAGGGCGTGAAAAACTTGGTGGCGGATCATTTGTCACGGCTTACTTTCGGGAACGAGCCCGCCACCGCACCAATTCATGATGCATTTTCGGATGAGCAACTTTTTGCCGTGTCTTCTTGCCGTGGTACGTCGATATTGCAAACTACTTGGTTTCCGGTAGGGTTCCTCACTTTTGGTCGATTCTGGACATAAGGAGATTCAAACATGAGGTAAAATCATTCTTTTTCGATGATCCATACTTGTATAACTATTGTTCCGACCAAATTGTTAGAAAGTGTGTGCCAAATGACGAGGTTGCTAGTGTATTACATTTTTGTCATTGTGGTGCATGTGGGGGACACTTTTCCGCACATAAAACGGTGGCCAAAATTTTACAATGTGGATTTTATTGGCCCACCATGTTTAAGGACACATACACATATTGTAAATCTTGTGTGCCATGTCAAAAGTTAGGGGGAATGACAAAAAGAAACATGACGCCCTTAAACCCGATCTTAGAAATTGAAATTTTTGATTGTTGGGGCATAGATTTTATGGGGCCATTCCCCATTTCATTTGGGTACACATATATCTTGGTGGCCGTTGATTACGTATCCAAATGGGTGGATGCCATTGCATGTAGGAACAATGAGGGTGCTACCGTGCTAAAATTTCTCAAAGAAAATATTTTTGCACGTTTTGGAGTTCCTAAAGCTATTATTAGCGATGGTGGATCTCATTTTTGTAACAAACCATTCTCTAACTTGATGAAGAGGTTTGGGGTCACACACAAAATTTCCACACCTTACCACCCCCAAACCAATGGCCAAGCGGAATTGGCTAATAAAGAAATCAAAAACATCCTACAAAAAACGGTGAATCCTACACGCAAGGATTGGAGTGTCCGATTGCCGGAAACACTTTGGGCATATCAGACCGCTTACAAAACAATTTTAGGAATGTCGCCGTATAGGATTGTTTATGGAAAACATTGCCATTTTCCCGTGGAATTAGAGCACAAATCATTGTGGGCAATTAAACAATTTAATTCCATTTGTGACTCATCCAACAATTTTCGTAAATTGCAGATTTGTGAATTGGAGGAGTTGCGGCGGGATGCATACGACAATGCCAAAATAGCCAAGGAGCACATGAAATTTGAACATGACAAGATGATTTTGAGGAGAGAATTTTTTCCAGGCCAAAGCGTGCTATTATACAACTCTCGGCTTCATCTCTTTCCGGGAAAGTTGAGATCTAGATGGTCCGGACCGTTCGTGGTGAAACATGTCTACAATCATGGAGCGGTGACCTTGGTGAACAAAATTGATGGGAGCAAGTTCAAGGTCAATGGACAACGTTTGAAGCCTTATTTTGATTCGTGGGCTAAGGAGCGGAACACCGAGGAACTTGCGGACCCGCCTTCGGGCGGCGACTATATAGGTGTGTTTGTTCCAACTTTTGCTTCTACTACCCTTTCATCCATTGAGGACAATGCATATATTTAGTTGGGGGGAGGGTTGTAGGTTGTTTTTAGGATGTATAGTTAGTTGTTTTGTACAAAAAAATTTTGTGTGTGGAGACATCCCTTTTGTCATCTCCAATGTCTTGCGAGCTTAACATCGACTATCCTTGCTCATTTGCTAGCTTTGTGCTTGATCCCTTACATGCTACATCTTCATGCATACAGTTGGATTTAAATTCTATTTTGGTATCAACGTATGGGTATTTGATTGGCGTGTTTTAACTTCTTTTCCAAATTTGGACTCAAATGCTAATATACCATGAATGAGACTATTTCATATGTCGTGATGCTCTATTTGAAACAATTTGGGAAAAGTTTGGCGTAAGAAATTTCATGTTGGGATGAACGATGTAGTTTTTGATTGGATAGGAGATGGCCAATTTGTTATGCTTTCTTTTCTTCTAAGGAATGGATGGATGAATTGCTTGTTTATGTTGGAATGAGAGAAAGAGAGCTATATAAGTGAATTGTCTTTCTAATCAAGTTTAGTAGCCGGTGCCCCAAGAAACATTGGGGAGGATGCCAAAGACGAGATTTAGAAATCTTTCCATCTTTTTGCCTACATTGCGTTATCGCGTGTATGCAAAAAAAACAAAACAAAAAATAGAAAAGAAAAGGTGCATCGTTCCTCTAGTCTTCTTAAGTAGTCGGTGCCCCACGAAACATTGGGGAGGACATGAAAGAGAAGGTTTAGGGGAGTGCACAAAAACATAAAAAAGAGAGGAAAAGAAAAGAAAAAGAAAAAGAGTATGAATAATTGAGTGAATAACCAACATGAGTATTGCAATCTCATTCCTCCACAACTTAGATGAAATTTCTTTTGTATTGGCCATTTCCTTGAAGATTGGTATTCATGACATCGTGATATTTTCCGACATATGTGAAACGGTGCTTATTGCCTTACTTTTTTTAAATTGGATTGATGAGAGTATCATTTGTTAATTACTTTCATACATTGTGTATATTAGCTTTGAAATCACTCGGAAATAACTTTTGGAGTATGCCATGAGAATATTGTGAGATTGGTGCATGCTTTCATTTTAATCCGAATGTATCGCTTGATTTGCTAGGGACTAGCAAATAGCTAATTGGGGGTGTGATTCGGGGTATAAATTGTTTATTTTCCCCCCCATTTCTGGGTATTTTATGTGTATATCGTATTAATTTTGGCGTTGACACGTGCGTTTTTGTGATATCGTAGATTATTAACGCCTAATCTATTTTTATACATAAAATACGATTTCTATGGACTAATATTAGCTCATCTTATTTTTCAGGTACCCCTGGAAATTTTCCAGATTTTTTGGAATTTTTCCATGATTGTTTTGAAGCTTGGAAGTATTTTTTGGGGATTTTACAAGCTAAGGGATTGATTCTGGAATTTTAAAATAGAAAAACAAAAAAGGGGGTTTAGTGGGCTTCTACCCGTGGCCCGCTCAGCGAGCGGGCTGTAGCTGTGTTTATTTAAAAAAAATTAATTAAAAAAATTTCACAGCGTAGCGAGCCGACCCGCCTGGCCGGCCCGCAGGCGATCAAATGACCCCCACTCGCAAGAGCGGGGGAATGCGGGCGCTGGCTGGGGGGCCCCACCGCCTGGAAGAATTACAGCCTGCCCCCCCCCCCCCCCGATTTGCGAAACAATTTTCGCTGGGCCCTTTTTCTTGGGTGATTGGAACAGTGCGAAACGGAGCAGGGGCCTGATTTAAATTGTGCTTTGTTTTTTTGAGAGAAAAGGGCAGAAGTTATTTTTTTGGGGCTGGGCAAGTTTTTTTGGAGCAGTTTTTTTGGTTGCTTTGGGTTTTCTCCTCTCAAAGAAGGCTAGGGCTTGAGAAAGCGTGGGGATTGTTGAAAGCTAAAAGGAGAATATCAAAGGGGAAGTTTGAGCTCTCCTCAAAAGGGAGTTCTCTTGTATTTAAGTTTATATTTTCAGTTTCTCTTTGGTTTTTGCCATTTGTAATAACTTTTGAATGAATATTTTGAAATCAATGAAAGTGTTCTTGTGTATAATGAGTGGCTAATCATTTTGTGTGTGTTTTTGGTGGATTGAAGTATGTTGGGCTATTAAATCTCATCTCTAGTATAATTTTATTATCTCATAGGTAAATGAAATGTTGAGTTAGGGTTGTTCATTAGAACCCTAGTGGGAAATCCAAAGAGAGGCTCATCCTAGTGGACCCTCTCTATTGTGCTTATTGTAAAATTTTCTTAATGTTTCATTCACAACTTTTTGCATCCAATGTGTTCGATGAAATGCCAAATTATCCGATCACTCTCTCCTTAGCCAGATGAGAGGTCGTAGTGACTTGAGATGGATTTATAAGCCCAACTACATCATGAAACCACTAACACTCACACTTCTTTTCTGTGTTTGATATCCTACATTTTTCTTTGATCACATGCTTAACGGTAGTTTGTTCTGAAAATTCCCTCAACCAATCCTCACCTCCAAAGGGTGGTATTTCTCACCCCGCTTAAGCTAATTGTGACCGTTGTTGATTGTAAGTAAGTTGTCCCCATGTTCGACCCTAGGCTCACTAGGATTATTACTACTTGGCGACCTCCTACACTTGGGAGTTAGCACGTGCAATCTTTTGTTCGCACCATGGGTCTGACCCACTTGGTCCCTTTCTGATGTTTTCGTGTTACTGGGCTCATTTGAGCTCCGATTCCAACGCTGTTTCTTCCTGTGGATTCCTCAAGAAGTCCTCTTCAATCCCAAATACTAAACTCTTTAGCTTTATGCTCACAAACCATTTGTGAGCTTAATTATACCATTGCATCGAATGCATTCCTCTTATCGTTCTTCCTATTACTCAGACGTGAATACTACTCGGTGTGAGACCCTACAGCCTGACCCTACTACAGGTTGGGACTCAAAATCCCTAGACGACAGTGACCACAAACAGCAGGTGTCGTCCTTGTTTCAACATCATACTTACGTGATTGACCCATCGACAAAAGTGTCGTCGGGATCACACTGACTGTGTCAATGATGAATACCGCAGTTTTGGTCCCTTCGTCATAACTGTGTCCTGCACGGCTTGGGGTATGTTTAACCGTCAACCCCACTAGTAAGCATCGATCAGTATACAACAGTCTTTATTATGTACGCGTTGTACTTCCTACAATGCACCCCTGCCGAGGATTATCACAAAGACCGTACTGAGCCCGTGACACTAACTTCTCTTTAACGAAAGAGACAAATCCCATCTTAGTCATCTACTTACCTCGTATGCTTCAGGTGTCACCCAATCTAAGACCGTACGGCAGGCCTAGCCTCGAAGTTAGGTCATAGATCCAAGTGTCACGATTCACGAACAGGTTCGTACAAACGACTTCAGGTCTTAAGGACCAGCTTGCCTATCATCACTATAGAGTTATTATTGACAGTTCAGTTAAAGATTAAACATTTAATAACTCTAAGTTGGTCGTTCAGTGAAGTCATTCTCTAATGAGCACCTGTGCCTTGTCTCCGACTTTGCCAGGCTGAATGACTATGATATCATCATTATCCTTAAGGTAAGTCCAAGACACAATGGTCTATCCGATGTGTCGATATTTTATTCTTGACACATCTATGACCATGAACCGTTTAAGACTTAAGTTCTTATCGGTCAAATACTTCCCACAATCTAGAACTGCATCTAGATACGCATTGACCTCACTATAAATCTAAGGAAATGGTCTAAGTATATAATATATGAAATATATATTAGGGCAATTTGTACTGTATCCTCATTAGAACAAGATGTTTAGCTTAGGATAAATGCCTTAAGGACATACATCTTCCTACATCTCCCACTTGCACTTATGCTATTTATCCCGATATCTCATACCGCTACAGTATATCAGTCATACTGGACATCATATGTCGAATCTAAAGTGGATCTGCTAACGTGTATCTATTATGCATTTTAATGGAGTCTTATTTATACATCACTTGATCACAACATGTTGATCCTCCGAAATTGCTTTGGAACTCATCCAACAATTTTCCTTCTTATATAGCTAACGATTAGCTTATACAATTTGATGTAGTGTATATCATTTCTATAAGTCAGTCGTGACATCTTTTAGTTATTCCCGTGTCAATTATGTCAAGTACATAAATGACACCCAAAGTTCTATATCTTTGACATAATCAAAAAACTTTGATTTGACGTCACATATAGAGTTTAATAACTGGGACTTCTTACTTAGTCCGAAAAACCGGAACTAAGTTTATATGCCAGCTCCCACTGACTTTGAGAACCTTCTGGTTAATTACTCCGACTTAAACGTTTAAATCTCATGTAGAGAATTTATCAAGTCTAACCAGTTTATTCGTGCTTAATAGGAATGCACCGTGTCAGGCTGTCTTGACGAATGAGTTATACCAAGATTCGTTTATAGGAATCTTGATGCTAACTAACTTAGTCAAAATTTCCTGCACCGTTCTTTCCTCTAACTGCATTAATCTTATAACTTGAAGTATTAATTGCAGTCCAATAAGAACTATTCTTATTGACCGTATAAGTTAGATCACATCTATTATACGTTCCTCGAACCTACAACTTACTGTGATTAGCAATATATCTATATATATGTATACTGACAACTTCCAAATAATCACATTAACATAGAAGTTTTCACGACAGCTCAAGAAAATTTTCCACACCAACTTTAACAACCATATCCACAGCAATCAGCCATTTTCATCAAATCACATTTGAAGACAGAGCATATATATATACCAAGGATAACAACCAACAACCAATTCATTCATAATGAATTCAATTTTTTAAACATTAAATAAAAATTGAGCGACAATCGCTCAATCATTGTTTTGGAACAAAAATTAATCAACACATTTATCCAAAAATAAAGAGTGTCGACTTCTTCTTCTTCTTGTTGTTATCTCCTGAAGTTCACATACGGCCCCAACAGCAACGATTACTCCGATGCCGACCATGAACTGAACTTCTTCCATCCCTTGCTTCGCCTTAGCACCTGTAGACATTATACAGATGTCTTAGTAAATATATTGGTATATCATACCATATATCAAAGCTTAATGGAAATTTTAGGCTCTTATTAAAATTTGTACCTGAGGTAAAGGCATCAGTATGCCCCTTCTTCTCTGCAAGGCAAACCTTGTTCTTCTTCCAATGGACTGGCTTATGGCAGTGGAAGTACTCGGATTTCGACGGAGCCCCTTGATTCTTCTTCTTCCCCTTCTTCACCTTGGCTGGTTATGGGACCTGCCTCTTCTTGCCCTTGCCTTTCGGCTGGTTAGAAGAAGCAGAGCCAACAACCAAAACAGTTGGCTTCTTCTCATTCTCATCGAACTGCCTAAACATGTTCAGGAGACCAGGAAGATCCGTTTCAGTACTGTTCATGATGAAACTAGTAATGAATTATTTGAAGTCGGGGCTTAAAGACTTCAGGATAATGTCCACGCTCATTTCGTTTTCGAGGACAAAATCTAACGGGGCAGCATCTTCTATGTACCCGATCATCTTAATACCTGATCTTGCACAGGGACCATCTCCATCTTAGTTCCCCAGAGGTTGCAGGTGGCTTCAAACCTGGCAACTCTTGACCGCTTGCCATACAACTCCTCAGCATTCAGAAGCATGCTACAAGCATCCATATGTTCGTGCTTCCTTTGTAGGTTGTTGGTCATTGAAGCAAGAGTAAGGCACCTGGCCTTCTCTGCATCCCTCTGGTGTTGCCTATAAGCCTCCTTCTCTTCGTTGGTGGAATCCACGTCAGGCTTCTCCGGAGCATCCTCAGTCAGTACGTAGCTAATCACGGTCAGCGAGAGGACCAACTTAATGTTCCTTAGCCAATCCTTATAGTTGGTTCCATCCAACACATTCCTCTCAATAATGACATTCATACCCGACTCCATACTGCATTTTAAAATTGATCGAATTAGTATATGTTCTTTGTATAGTTTTAAGCGGTTTTTATTAAAACTATATTCTCCCGCTAATTTAATGAATTAAAGCCACTATAATAAACAATTTATTATAATAAAATATTTGTGGGAGATGGATCCGACTACCCCGAGTCTGACAACCTTGAGTGTAGTTCAACAAGTTGTTAGACTCTGCAGTCGGCTCATGAACTCATCATGAATCATATCAAATATGACTCCATATCTATTTTACCCCTAGCCAGTTATGATCATGAGTGTAGCTCATCCAAATCATAATGTCTAGCCTAGTTGGACAATTGTTTTCACGTCTAGCTCAACTTACGTCGGCGCTCAGTGTATTCACGACACGACGGTTTGGGTCAAGACTAGACTTCATCATTAGATTAACTTACGCCGACGCTCGGTGTATTCACAACACGATGGTTTTGGTCAATCAAGATTACATCATATGTATTTAATTAAGAAGTTGGTTTGTACAAGGTTGTCATGTCACAGTTTGAGTGTAGCTCAATAACTAGAACACGGGTCCTATAGTTGCCAACCCCTAAAACAAGGAGGGCTACGATTTATCTTTAATAAGATTATTATCGTATTAGACTTAGGTATAGTTCAAGGTGTCATATAATCATGATTGTGTCATTACGGTTCAGCGGACACGGCCAGGGAATTGACTAAGCCAGGATCACTTACCCCCAGTCTAGCTAGGGTGATCCAACAAACTTAGCCAAGCACATTCACCGATACCATGATCCAATGAATGGCACTTATCATTTATATATCCGTGCCGTAAACGAAAAAGCTTTTATTAACACTAATTAATCATATCAACTAGTGGAATCCTTAAAATTCAAAAAATTTAGGATTTGTTAACAACTTTTATTAAATCCTTATCCACTATAAGGTTCTCGTTGTTCAACGTGCTACCCTAATTAATATTAGGATTTTAATAAATCAATTACAACATTTTAAAATGTAGTCATTTAATGAGAATTATTATTGAAACGATTAAAATAATAATCGTCTTTAAAGAGGACTGCCCTAATCAGTAATTAGGTTTAAATGTTGTAAATGTTCATTAAAACATAGCATGTCACATTTTAAAAATTCATCTTATAAAATTTTAATGAATTAATGGCTAACCTAAAAGGGTTCATGAATAATCAAATTATACATCATGTCCAATAATGTCAACCAACACTAATTTTATCGCATAAAATAAGGGTTCATCTATTTAACATTTAAATAGCATAACATGTTAAAACATTTATCACAATAAATAAATAACATGCTATATTTAAAATTTAAAATTTAAATTAAAAAGATATGATTTTAAAATAAAAACATTTTATCTAATAAAATGATGGTTTGATAAAAAAATCATATATTTATTTATTACAACCCATTTTATTTAAAATCATTTAAACTCATTAGAAAGCTTTAAAGAAGATTTTATCACATAAAATAATCTTTAAAAAACATCTAGTCATAAGAAACCTAATTTTAACATCATCACGTGAAATTAAAATCTTTCTTGAAGATTTCCATGTTTTTTAAAACAATTTTTAAAAACAAAAAAAACAATAATTTTAACATCATCTCATCTCATGAATTAAAATATTTCTTAAAAATCCCATGTTTTTAAAACAATTTCAAAAAACAATTTTAAAAGAAGTGGTTCATTTTAATGTTATCGCATAATGTTAAAAAAATATGTACAATCATTTAGTAAGCAATCAATAATTTTAAAATATCGCAGTCCAAGATCAACTTGCATACCTAGAAGCTTTAATACCACTGAAGGGTTTTGGCGGACCCTTAGGGCTCAGATCTGTGCCCGTCCTACGTTGGACGGACAACAAAGGAATTAAAAATCGCAGCGGAAAAACATATAGCTAAACAATTTAGCTAAGGACCTAAGGCGAGCCAGAACCTAGACAGGAACTATACCGACTGGGGGTGGATCTGACCACCCCAAGAGGGATCTATATTACTGCGACATTATTAAAATTACAATAGAAAGCTACTAAATGACATACCCGGAATCTTGGCCCTGAAGCAGGCAAGATGTACCGCACCACCTTCTTACGCTCCTCGAAGCTGAGCCGCCTTGCGCCTTCGATCCGATCTACCCGAAGCGATCCGATCACTTGCAGAAGAAAGTTTCACTTGAGAAGATCCACGTCAGAGACTTCTGGATCCGATCCAAACCTCCTCGCCGTCTTGCTAGGACTCGATTGGAGGATAGGAAGAAAAGAGGAGGAATTAAGTCGTCGATCGAGCGTGCTCAAAAGTCAGGAGCTTCTCGAATCGGAGACTTGGTGCAAATTTTCTCTTGGGTGTCCACCCCTATTTATATAGGGAGCTAGAACCCTTGCTCGTCACACGAGCAATGTGGGACTAAATAAACAAAGAGTAATTTAATTAAGTTAGTAAGCCTTTCTTAAAGGCCTAACTTCAACCAATTAATTCTCCCTCACCATTGAGCTTTAGAGACGATACAAGCTATCATTTCGAAGAGCTTCAAATGGTGAACACGTAGGAACAAACGGCGACGAAATCCGACTTCGTTTGACCCCTCAAACAATTGCCCAAAGTTTGGGCAAAAGTCGTAGCTCGTAGCCGTCACAATAGGGTTTCAAAAAACCCTAAAAACATCACTTAAGTTGCGGGTGCACCCGCTAAGCCTTGTGGGTGCGCCCGCACTCATTGCGGGCGGGCGCCCGCAGCGAGCGCGCCTGCCCGCTTAGCAGGCATGCCCGCTGCGCCCACAGCGGGCGCCCGGCCTGCTTAGCGGGCCGGCGCCCGCTGGCCGAACGGGCGTGCCAGCCCGCCAAGCAAGCTGGCCCCGCTGCGGAAGCAGGTGCGCCCGCTTCTTAAGAGGGGGCGCCCACCCTCTTTAGCGGGTGGCCTCCTATCCGAAGTGGGTCTGACCCACTTGGTCCCTTTCTGCTGTTTTCGTGTTACTGGGCTCATTTGAGCTCCGATTCCAACGCGGTTTCTTCCTGTGGATTTCTCAGGAAGTCCTCTTCAATCCCAAATACTAAACTCTTTAGCTTTATGCTCACAAACCATTTGTGAGCTTAATTATTCCATTGCATCGAATGCATTCCTCTTATCGTTCTTCCTATTACTACTCGGTGTGAGACCCTACAGACTGACCATACTACATGTTGGGACTCGAAATCCCTAGACGACAGTAACCACGAGCAGCAGGTGTCGTCCCTGTTTCAGCATCATACTTACGTGATTGACCCATCGACAAAAGTATCATCGGGATCACACTGACTGTGTCAGAGTTTTGGTCCCTTCGTCATAACTGTGTCGCTGCACGGCCTGGGGTATGGTTAACCGTCAACCCCACTAGCCAGCATCGGTCAGTATACAGCAGTCTTTGTTATGTACACGTTGTACTTCCTACAATGCACCCCGACCGAGGATTATCACAAAGACCGTACTGAGCCTGTGACACTAACTTCCCTTTAACGGAAGAGACGAATCACATCTTAGTCATCTACTTACCTCGTATGCTTCAGGTGTCACCCAATCTAAGACCTTACGACAGGCCTAGCCTCGAAGTTAGGTCATAGATCAAAGTGGCACGATTCATGAACAGGTTCGTACAAACGACTTCAGGTCTTAAGGACCAGCTTGCCTATCATCACTATAGAGTTATTATTGACAGTTCAGTTAAAGATTAAACATTTAATAACTCTAAGTTGGTCGTTCAGTGAACTCATTCTCTAATGAGCACTTGTGCCTTGTCTCCGACTTTGCCAGGCCGAATGACTATGAGATCATCATTACCCTTAAGGTAAGCCCAAGACACAATGGTCTATCCGATGTGTCGATATCCTATTCTCGACACATCTATGACCATGAACCGTTTAAGACTTAAGTTCTTATCGGTCAAATACTTCCCACAATTTAGAACTGCATCTAGATACGTATTGACCTCACTATAAGTCTAAGGAAATAGTTTAAGTATATAATACATGAAATATATACTAGGACAATTTGTACCGTATCATCATTAGAACAAGATGTTTATCTTAGGATAAATGCCTCAAGGGCATACATCTTCCTACAGGCGGTCTGAAGGAGATTTTGTTTTTTTTTGTTTTTTGTTTAATAATTAATCTATTAAAACAGATGTAAAATGGGTTTTGTAACCGTAATTCTGTGTTGTTGAAAATTGATTTTATCTATCACAGATTTATCAACATGCGCATTTAAAATATTGATCTAGGGGTTTCTAAAATTTTACCTCTAGATCCTACCCTTCGGATCTAGCGAAATTCGGAGAAGAAACCCTATCCGCGTCTTCGTGATTCGTCCGTCGAATGGGATTCGGCTCAGCTGATGAGTGTGCGTGATAAAATGTTGGAATTGTAAGGAGTAGGCATGGTATTCACCATAGCCATATATATATATACTAGTCATTACCCGTTCCCATAGGGCACGGTTTATTTAATGGCTGAGTTTTTCTCCCCCACAAATTTCAAGTTCCCCCAAATTTCAAGTTTTCTGACAAAATTTCAAGTTTCCCCCAAATTTAAGTTTTCCCCCAAAATTTAAGTACCCCCAAAATTGTCATTACCACCTAGGACAAACTTGCCACGTAAGACAAAGCTTTGTCCTAGTAGGAAAAGATTCAAAATCTTCATAGAACTGGAAAAAAATGGTCGGAAGGGGTGAGAATAAAAAGTGTGGGTGGGTGTGTGGGGAGGGTCCATAGGCAAAAATACAAAAACCGGGGTTGTAAGTGCAAAATTCCTCACCTCCTCTTTTATCCCTCAAAATCTCATCTCTTATATTTTCTCTTATCCAATTTCCCTGTTTTATATAATAGATATCCAAATTCTCTTATCCAATTTCTCATGTCCAAATTCTCTTATCAATTTCTCTTGATAACATCCGTCTTTTATATAATAGATATCTCTTATCCAATTTCTCTTGTCCAATATCTCTTATCCAATTTCTCTTGATAACATCTCTTGTTTGTAATATAGATATCTCTTATCCAATTTCACTTGATAACATCACTCTTATCGAATTTCTATTATCCAATATCTCTTATTCAATTTCGCTTGATAACATCTCTCTTTTATAATATAGATATCTCTTATCCAATTTATCTTGTTCAATATCTCTTATCCAATTTCTCTTGATAACATCCCTCTTTTATAATATAGATATCTCTTATCAAATTTCTCATGTCCAATATCTCGTATCCAATTTCTCTTGATAACATCCCTCTTTTATAATATAGATATCACTTGTCCAATTTCTCTTGTCCAATATCTCTTATCCAATTTCTCTTGATAACATCCCTCTTTTATAATATAGATATCTCTTATCCAATTTCTCTTGATAACATCCCTCTCTTATAATATAGATATCTCTTATCCAATTTCTCTTGTCCAATTTCCCTTATCCAATTTCTCTTGATAACATCCCTCTTTTATAATATAGATATCTCTCATCCAATTTCTCTTGTCCAATATCTCTTATCCAATTTCTCTTGATAACATCCCTCTTTTATAATATAAATATCTCTTATCCAATTTCTCTTGATAACATCCCTCTCTTATAATATAGATATCTCTTATCCAATTTCTCTTGTCCAATATCTCTTATCCAATTTCTCTTGATAACATATCTCATTTGTAATATAGATATCTCTTATCCAATTTCTCTTGATAACACCACACTTTTATAATATAGATATTATCCAATTTCTAATGTCCAATATCTCTTATTCAATTTCTCTTGATAACATCCCTCTTTTATAATATAGATATCTCTTATCCAATTTCTCATGTCCAATATCTCTTATCCAATTTCTCTTGATAACATCCCTATTTTATAATATAGATATCTCTTCTCTTGTCCAATATCTCTTATCCAATTTCTCTTGATAACATCCCTCTTTTATAATATAGATATCTCTTATCCAATTTCTCTTTTCCAATATCTCTTATCCAATTTCTCTTTTCCAATATCTCTTATCCAAAATCTCTTGATAACATCCCTCTTTTATAATATAGATATCTCTTATCCAATTTCTCTTTTCCAATTTCTCTTGATAACATCCCTCTTTTATAATATAGATATCTCTTTTCCAATATCTCTTTTCCAATATCTCTTATCCAATTTCTTTTGATAACATCCCTCTTTTATATTATAGATATCTTTTATCCAATTTCTCTTGTCCAATATCTCTTATCCAATTTCTCTTGATAACATCCCTCTTTTATAATATAGATATCTCTTATCCAATTTCTATTTTCCAATATCTCTTATCCAATTTCTCTTGATAACATCCCTCTTTTATAATATAGATATCTCTTATCCAATTTCTCTTTTCCAATATCTCTTATCCAATTTCTCTTGATAACATCCCTCTTTTATAATATAGATATCTCTTATCCAATTTCTCTTTTCCAATATCTCTTATCCAATTTCTCTTGATAACATCCCTCTTTTATAATATAGATATCTCTTATCCAATTTCTCTTTTCCAATATCTCTTATCCAATTTCTCTTGATAACATCCCTGTTTTATAATATAGATATCTCTTATCCAATTTCTCTTTTCCAATATCTCTTATCCAATTTCTCTTGATAACATCCCTCTTTTATAATATAGATATCTCTTATCCAATTTCTCTTTTCCAATATCTCTTATCCAATTTCTCTTGATAACATCCCTCTTTTATAATATAGATATCTCTTTTCCAATTTCTCTTTTCCAATATCTCTTATCCAATTTCTCTTGATAACATCCCTCTTTTATATTATAGATATCTCTTTTCCAATTTCTCTTTTCCAATATCTCTTATCCAATTTCTCTTGATAACATCCCTCTTTTATATTATAGATATCTATTTTCCAATTTCTCTTTTCCAATATCTCTTATCCAATTTCTCTTGATAACATCCCTCTTTTATATTATAGATATCTCTTATCCAATTTCTCTTTTCCAATATCTCTTATGCAATTTCTCTTGATAACATCCCTCTTTTATAATATAGATATCTCTTATCCAATTTCTCTTTTCCAATATCTCTTATCCAATTTCTCTTGATAACATCCCTCTTTTATAATATAGATATCTCTTATCCAATTTCTCTTATCCAATATCTCTTATCCAATTTCTCTTGATAACATCCCTCTTTTATAATATAGATATCTCTTATCCAATTTCTCTTGTCCAATATCTCTTATCCAATTTCTCTTGATAACATATCTCATTTGTAATATAGATATCTCTTATCCAATTTCTCTTGATAACACCACACTTTTATAATATAGATATTATCCAATTTCTAATGTCCAATATCTCTTATTCAATTTCTCTTGATAACATCCCTCTTTTATAATATAGATATCTCTTATCCAATTTCTCATGTCCAATATCTCTTATCCAATTTCTCTTGATAACATCCCTCTTTTATAATATAGATATCTCTTATCCAATTTCTCTTGTCCAATATCTCTTATCCAATTTATCTTGATAACATCCCTCTTTTATAATATAGATATCTCTTATCCAATTTCTCTTTTCCAATATCTCTTATCCAATTTCTCTTGATAACATCCCTCTTTTATAATATAGATATCTCTTATCCAATTTCTCTTTTCAAATTTCTCTTGATAACATCCCTCTTTTATAATATAGATATCTCTTTTCCAATATCTCTTTTCCAATATCTCTTATCCAATTTCTTTTGATAACATCCCTCTTTTATATTATAGATATCTTTTATCCAATTTCTCTTGTCCAATATCTCTTATCCAATTTCTCTTGATAACATCCCTCTTTTATAATATAGATATCTCTTATCCAATTTCTATTTTCCAATATCTCTTATCCAATTTCTCTTGATAACATCCCTCTTTTATAATATAGATATCTCTTATCCAATTTCTCTTGATAACATCCCTCTTTTATAATATATATATATATATATATATATATATATATATATATATATATATATATATATATATATATATATATATATGAGAATAATGGATAGCATACGCCATATGAGAGCCTCTCTCATACGCCCTCTCACATAAAGCATGCAAGTACAAGCCCACATGGGCTTGTACTTGGTTGTACTTGGGTGCTTTATGTGAGAGGGCGTATGAGAGATGCTCTCATATGACGTATGATAGCCATACTATATATATATATATATATATATATATATATATATATATATATATATATATATATATATATATATATATATATATATATATAATCATATGAGAGTTACAAGTCCCTTGGAACTCAAAGGACACCCGCTAAGAGTGTGTGTAATGGTGGATGTTAGTGGGTGGAGACCAAAGGTCTCCCCCATTCATAACAGATCAAAAGTATTCATGGCCTCTAGCTATGGGTTTTCTTATTGCCATGGTCTTTTTTTGGCTCGTAGCATATTCAGGCAGTGCTGACATGCGCATCCTATAACCCATTAGGCCCTTGGTGAGCCCAATTAGGGGTGGAAAACGTGTCGGGTGGGTTCGGGTTCGGGTCGGGTCAGATTTGGCCCGACCCGGATAGGGGTAAACCCTAACCCGACCCGGATTGAATCCGGGTCGGGTTCGGGTGACCCAGAAAATTTCTGTGTCGGGTTTGGGTTAACCCGTCGGGTTAAGGTTTTACTTATACACTATTGATCCTTTTTCGATATCCAGCTATTTATTAAGAGCCACCTGCAATTTATTAAGTGCTGCATAATTTCCAGTAACTCGTCGTTTAAATCGCACTGATGACAGCAAGGAAGTATAATTAACATTACAATTTTATTAACAAAAGTAATTAAATTAACTAAAAAGTTGTATGTAAAGTGAATTGAATCCAAGACCTCTTAAAGAAGTGGACAACAATTCAAATCGTATAAGCACAACTCCCCTTGCAACTGTGTGTTGAAGTTATTATATATATATATATATATATATATGAAAATTAAGTAATTTTATATATGCTGGTGTGTACAAAGTACGGGAACATCACGTCCGTCTTTCATGATTGCAGACATGGGAGAGGCCAGGAAGCAGTCACCAGGCGCTAGCAATCAAGCAGTCACGGAAAGACCCCTAAAGCCGGGCAAGGCACAAGCGCCAGCCCGAGAAACATAACTAAGCGATATGACCCCAAAACACTCCCTAGAAATTAGATATGGCCCACAACACCCATAAACACGCACCCAGAAAACACTAAGACAGGTGAAGGAAGAATCATCCCACTCGTTTAGCGCAATACGCCCACTCAAAGCTTCAAATGTGAAAGCCCCGCAAACGCAGAGCTGGACGCCCTCGCTTTGGAGCGAGTGATAGGAGGAACAATCCTTTTCTGGGCCTTCGACTTCGACGCCGCCCCCACCTTGGCATAGGCGCTATCAAAAGCGCCTTCCACGCTGGATTTTCAACCGTCATTTGTTCCGAGCAAATAGGGGGGCTCAAGGCAGCTGAAGCGCTCCTGGGGTTCGGAACCACTCTGATGAACCCAGGATTACCCCCACCTCTAACATTGCCGCCACCACGACCGGACGAGACCGAAGGGGCCTTACCATGTCGTCCACTACCACGTTCCCCTCTGCCCGACGCAGCAATGCAAATGTCGGGGCCCCAAGCATCAAAGCTCGAGGCAAAAGCCCCATCCATCTCCCTGAAGTCGTCAGAGATAATAG